>JADLZK010000466.1:10000-1213126 GCA_015847255.1 Hyparrhenia diplandra
TTGAGTGTCCTTCAAATTCCTTGATTCAAAATCATATTCTCTAAATTTATCTTCATGAATTCATCTCAATTCTCTCCCAAATTCCCTTTGAAACAACATCAAGCTCCTTTTGAAATTCATCTCATAATTCATTTGAAATCATGTCAAATTCTTTTGTGATTCGTCCAAAGTCTCATTTGAATCTCTAATTCAATTCACTAAATGCAAAAAAGAAAAACCTTTCTCCTTCTCTCCATCCTGCAGCCCCAACCGGCCTGCTCCCAAACATCCATTTTGGCCCACAAATGCGACGGTCTGCGGTGAGGCCCGGCTCGCCAATCCGGCCCAACCTCCCTCCTGGCCTCCTCCTGCGCCACGCCGGCCCAGCTCACCCCCGCCGGCCCACCTGACCCAACCTGAGCCGCTCGCTCCGGCGCTCCCAAGCCGCCGCCGCTCAGACTATAGAGCGCGGCGCTCCACCCGCGCCCGCCACCTCGACGTCCCAGACCGAGGCCGGATCGTCGCGCGTGTCTTGGCCGTCACATCGGGCGGCACGGGACGCCGGGATGCCGATCAAACCCCAGGCGCCGCCCCTATATATAGCCGCAAATCCGGCATTCCTCCCGGATTCCCAACCGCCGCCGCCCCTCTGCTCCTCCCTTCTAGCGCCGCCACCGCTAGCCTCCTGGAGCTCCCGAACACCGCCGCCACTCCTCCTGCTCCTCTTGCGATGACCGCCGCACCCTACTCCTCTAATTCCACCGCCAGCGCCGTGCCGAGCAGCGCTTTGGTGCCCGCGGTGCTAAGCCAAGCCACCTCCATGACGCGTGCTCACCTTCGACCGCGGCGCGGTTCCTCGCCAACGGGAGTGCGGCCAACCGTGCCCATGACGTCGCCCAGACGCCGCACGTCTATGCCAACCGCCCTGCTTTCGTGAGCACGCCTAGCCGTCCTCATCGCCGACATCAAGTGTCGTGTCCCGGCGCCTCGCCGTCAAGCCGACAAGTCCGCACGGCACTACCACAGCTTCGCCGTTGCTCCCGTCTGCGACCCCAAGCCACGTGACCTCCTCTGTCTCGGCCGTGACAAAGCCTGCACCCCCGGACTACGATGCCCCGACGAGCCCAACCTGCCGCCTTTCGAGCACCTTTTTGAGCCCCCAAAGCCGCCGCCTTGCTGCTCTGCTCCGGACCATGGCAGCCTTCGGCGGTGAGTTTCCCATCCCCAAAACCCTGCTTTTACCCTTGTCGTCGTTGTGCCTGACCGTTTCCCCACTGTGAGCTCAAGCCGCAGTCTTGTACGGTAATAACAGAACCTTCCAAATTACAGGGCCCACATGGACTAATTATCGGTACAACGACCTTTAATAGTCACATATGTGCACCCGTAACCCGAAAAGTACCATTAACTTTTCCAACCAGGATCCGTTACGAGGTCATTACAAGGTATTACAACAGTTCTCATACAAAATCGAGGAGTAAAATAGCGGAAGACTTATATTACAATAATTTTACAACCATTTGTTTAAAATAAGTTTTACAACATATAAGTTGGAGTAGTAAAAAGTTTATTACATATATTACACTCACGAGACCACTGCCCACGGGTCTCTCTTCTCACTCATCGTCACTCTCATCTTGATGGATCGTCATACAACAAGGTCCGGTCGCGGTGACATGACTACTTGGTCCTGCAACATGGGTTAACAAACCCGAGATGCGGAGTACTCAACAAGACTTACCCGACTAAAGAAAATAGGAGAAGACTCGGGAATCTTTGGTCTAATAGGATTCAAGGTAAGGCTTAGCAAGAAGCAAGGACTCTTTTTGCGTAAAAGCTTACTAGTAGTGAATCCTTATTTTCAACATTTTTAACCCAAATTAGTTCCTCACCTACTCTAGGTGATCTTACACTATATCATACACTTGTAGAAGTTCCATCACTTATTCCATCTCTTCTTTGTTCCATAATTAATCTACGATATAAGTCGGGAAACCGAGTCTCCATATCCGAGAAGCACGGCGATTTCGAAATCGATTAACCCAAATTTGGAGAGTTCTTTCCACACGACATATGTAGCACTTAAGCTTGCATATATCAACCCTTTCTTGGATACTCAAAACGGAACCGCGTCCTACGCCACCCGAGAATACCCGTACACCTCAATCGGGACTTTAACCCACGAGGGTAACATGTACTCCCGCCATCTCTCCACTCCCGGTCTTGCGGTTGTATGTTTCGATTTGACACCCCAAGATTGGGCTTACTGGAAGTATGAGGTTGGAACTAGTTTCGATTTGTCGGGGATGACGCCCGACCGGGCGTGCCATTGGTCCAAGACCTCATGCGCGATTGCGTTCCATAGTCTCCGGTTACACGGGCCTACACGCTTCGGTCCTTAATCGATAAGCTGGAAATACTACTAATTGAGACTCCATTCTCAATGCAAATTACCCGACCCGGTCTCAAATTAAACACCATATCCCGGTATGGTTCCATCATATAGCATCCTTTCTCATCAAGCGCCCATTCGGGCTATCATAAGAGACTTATCACATTTTGACTCAAAAGTCTAACTATTTTAGCATGGCTAAGCCTTTCTAACATTTTACCAAAACGGGCTATCAAGGCGGATATCGAAATCAACAAGGATGGATAATGCATCAACTAGGTTGTCACTCAACTCCTATCACCTAATGCAAAAGATTGAGCAAAGGTGATAAAACTTTTATAAAACACAAGGAATGTTTAAATGAACCGGGGCTTGCCTTGATTGACGAAATATCCGACTCGGCGGCCGGATCGCAAGTATTCAGAACTTCGGGTCAATAAGATAGCCCTCGGGCGACTTGATCAACGACTTCTCGATCGCCTTCGTTCACTATACGAAAAGAATAACATATGCTTTACATGATGCCGTGCATAAAAATATGAGGCGTGAGAGTGCATGAAATGATAAACGCTTGAGTGCGACTTTCCTTCACGATAAAATTGCAACCCAACAAAACCAACTTGTTGAACTACTCTACGAGATATCATCACCATTGCCTAAGGAGTTCTCAAGGACCATCTAACAGTGGTGTGGTTTAGGGTTCACAAAACCACCCAAAATTCACCCAAAACTCTAAGTTATAAAGCGTTAAACACTTTGTTTCATACATAAAATAATAGGGCATGAAATAATAAAAATTTTAACTTTCTCTAAACAAGCTCAAAATTTTTGTACAGGTAGATCATGTCATAAAACAGTACCAAAATAATTTTCATGATTTTTGGATAAATAAAATAATTATTAAAAATCGGGGAAGATGCAATTTTCAATTAAAATTTGTATTTTTAAATCATGTCAAAAGTATTCAAAATTCAAGTTTCAAAATTTTCATGGATAAACATACCCATGGGAAGGCTACACAAAAATTTTTAGAATTTTTGAGCTAGTATTTGAATTTATACAAAATTTGGAAAATCAAACACTATTCAAATTAAAGAAATTGAATAAAACATTTCAAAATTGAAAAAGGGTTCTGGGTTGAATTTTGGCCCGATCTTGTGCAAGGCCTGGCACTGTTCATGGCCCACGATGAACAAGAAAGGACCGGCCCAAAGGAACGATGGCGAGCCGCCTTGATGATGAATAGTGTTGGGCGGCCAAAAGCTCGATGTCGGGCCCGACATCGTTCACGTGCCACGCTGCGTGCGCGGTGGCGGCGGCGGCAAGCGCTCACAGCGCGTGGCGGTAGCGGCGCGTTCGGCGCCCGATGATGGACGAAAATGAAAAGGGGGAGAAGGACGACGGCGGGGCTCACCGCGGTCTTTGGGATGGGGCTTTCGGTTGCGGCGGGGCTAGGGGAGGAGGTGGGTCGGCGGCGAGTGACGGCGGCGGCGACGGCGGCGGCAAGAACGGCGTTCCGGTGAGTTGGGTCCCACGGCTGGAAAGAAAGATGAGCCGCTCACGACTAGATCATCGAGAGGGAAAGCGCAAAGAAAGGCAAGCAAAAGCTCACCGAGTAAGGAGGTCGACAGCGGCGGGCTCATGGCGCTTCCGAATCGGCGTCGGGGAAGACGGGCTCGCGACGGCGGTCCGACGGGCGAAATGGGTCGCGGCGGATTCCAGAGGGAGGTAAGGAGGTTGCGGCGGCTGGGAAATTGGTTTGGTGAAAACGACACGACGGCGACGAACGACGGCGGCGGGTGAGAACGGCGGGCCGGCGGCGGAAATGGAAAAAGAAGAAAAACGGCCGGCGCCCGGTGGCCTATTTATAGGGGAGAGGGGGACGGGTGGCCAGCGACGTCACGAAGGTCCCGGATGGTCGGCTTCGAGAGAGGGTGCCGGTGGGCGGCGGCGTGAAGCTCAACGCCAGCGGTGGCGCGCGAGGGGAGAGGCGGAATAATCAGCTTGATCAAACCCTAACTTCAAATTTTCCAAATTACTCCCAAAATTTGAACTGAACTCAAAATTTTCCAAAAAGCAACTTGCCTTAATTTTTCAAGATCTACAACTTTCACAATTGGAAGATTTTCAAATTCTGCCTCTAAATATGACTTTTTTGAAATAGGGTCAAAAATTTTGAAATTTGAATTCAAAATTACTTTTAAAATCATGTAGAAACTTGAAAAACTTTGTACATGACTTTTGTTCCTCTCAACAAGATCTACAAACTAGCTTTTGGAATTTTTTCAAATTTTGCTTAGATTTTGAAATATAGAAAAGGGGGTAGTTAGGGTTTCATTGGAAATCAAAATTACTTTAAAATTTTGAACTAAACTTTGAAAACTCAAAATATCAACTTTGTCCAACTTTGAAAAATCTACCTTTTTGCTTTAATAACCATACCAAAATTCTTGATAAATTTTGAATAAAAGAGAAGGGGGCAAACTAACGTTTAAAAACTAGGTTTCCGGCGAGGGGGTAGTTTTCGAATCTGATTCCTCTCGCGTCTTTTCGACCGACAACGTATCCAAACATAATATAAACTTATTTTAGTTCAATGCAAGACATGGTGGGCTAAATATGCATGCTTTGCAATGATCATGATGACATGTCATGTTTTAGTGAAAGTAACACCGGGGTGTTATTCTGACCCCTTCCCTTAAAGAAATCTCGTCCCCGAGATTTAAAAGCCTAGGGTTTAGTAACGGCAAAAGGAAATGTGTCAAGCAAACACATCTCAAACTATTTCATAAAACAAGAAGAGGTCTTACATTTACAAAGATTAAGAAAGTGGAAATTTGGGAAAGTTTTCCGTTAGAAAGTCTTCCGATTCCCAAGTAGCTTCTTCTTTCGAATGTTGATTCCATTGGATCTTGTACCATCTGGTAGTTCTACTTCGGGTGACTCGAGCTTTTCGATCTAAGATCGAATAGGATATTCGAGTAGGTCAGATCTGGTTCTAAATTAACGTCTTCGAAATCAACCACACGATCTAGTACTCGTAGGCATTTCTTCAACTGGGATACATGGAAGACATCATGCACTGGCGATAATCTTTACGGCAATCTAAGTCGATAGGCAAGCTGGTCCCTGTTTTTCCAAAACTTGAAATGGACCAACGTATCGAGGTGCCGGTTACCCTTAATTCCAAAACGATTCACCGATTTCATGGGCGACACTTTCAAGTACACATAATCTCCGATTTCAAATTCCAAAAACCTCGCCTTTTATGCATAACTCTTACGTCGAGATTGTGCCTCTTTTAATTTATCTTGCACAAACCTCACTTTTTTCTTCAGCTTCATTCACTAGATCCACTCCGTAGAACCATCTTTCTTCGGGTTCGACCAATGTAATGGAGTTCTACATCTGCGACCATCTGAGCTTCAAATGGTGCCATTTGAATACTTTCCTGATAACTGTTATTATAAGCAAACTCTGCTAATGGTAAACAATCATCCCATTTTTTGAGTAATTGAGAACATATGCTCTCAACATATCTTCTAAAATCTGATTAACTCTTTTTAAATGCGTCCTCCATGCTGTCTGGGGATGATAACCCGAACTATGATTTAATTTGGTACCAAGTGACTTTTGCATCTGTTTCCAGAATTTGGACATAAACAAGGAACCTCTATCTATTACAATGTGCTTAGGGGCTCCATGTAGACTGAAAATTCGATGAACATATAGCTTAGCATAATCTTTTTCGCTTTATATCCATCTTTTACTGGCAGGAAATGCGCTATCTTGGTAAGTCGATCAACTATAACCCAGATAGAGTTGAGTCCTTTTGCTGTTCGGGGTAACCCAACAATAAAGTCCATCGTGATTTCTTCCCACTTCCAAGAAGGGACAGGCAAAGGATGCAATTGCCCTACAGCTTTCATGTGCACAGCTTTTACTCGCTGACAAGTGTCACACTTTCGGCTACATATCGGGCAATCTCAATCTTCATTTTTGTCCACCAAAATCTCTGTTTCAAATCCTGATACATCTTGGTACTTCTGGGATGAATAGAATATCTGGTCAAATGAGCCTCATCCAGGATTTGTTGACGTAACTCAGGATTCTTTGGTACCATCAAAGCGGTCTTTAAACCATAGCACATACGCCCTCGTCTATTCAAGCAGTGGGTTTTCCACTTCTAACTTTCTCTTTGATATGTGCTATGCCTTTACTTAACCACGGGCATCGATAATCGATTCTTGATAGTTGATTCTACTTTGTGGCATTGGTTATCATGCCATGTTCAACAATTCTAATATTCAATTTCTCCAGTTCGACATAGGGTTTTATCCCTTATGTTGGCTATAAGACAATTACGAGGATTCGGACCGAGTGCATCGGCAACAACATTCGCCTTTCGGGATGGTAATGCACTTCTATGTCATAGTCCTTAATTAACTCTAGCCATCTTCTGCGGCGCATATTCAAATCTGACTGGGTAAAAATATACTTGGACTTTTATGGTCGTATATACATGACAAGTATTACCCAACGGATAATGGCGCTTGATTTTTAGGGCATGAACCCTTCTTGCTGTGAGCTCTAGATCATGGGTTGGATAATGCTCTTCATGGCGCTTTTAGTTGGCGTGATGCATAGGCAATAACTTTGCCTTCTTGCATTAATACGCAACCGATACCAATACGGATCGTCACAATAGGCGTCAAATGACTTTTCGATATCCGGTTGAGCTAAAAGCGGAGCGATGGTTAGTGCTTTCTTCAATGTGCGAAAAGCACTGCTCACACTCGATGACCATACAAATTTGGTGCGATTCTTTAACAATTCCGTGATAGGTTTTGCCACCCTAGAAAAGTCGGGAATGAATCGACGGTAATATCCCGCTATTCCAAGAAAACTACGAACTTCATGAGCGATCGTTGGGGGTTTCGGTTGAGGATATCTTTCACTTTGCTTGGGTCAATGGCAACTCCTTCGATGATAGCACATGACCCAGGAATTGTACTTCTTTTCGGCCAAAAAGGCACATTTGCTAAATTTAGCATAGAGTTGATGGTCTCTCAATCGTTTTAAAACTATTACGAGATGCCCCGCATGCTCTTCTTCATTCTTGGAATAAACAAGAATATCATCAATAAATACCACCACGAACTTGTCCAATTCTGACATAAACACTGTATTCATTAAATACATGAAATGAGTCGGGGCATTTGTTAAACCAAAAGACATAACCAAATATTCATAAAGACCGTATCCGGTGGTAAATGCGGTCTTTGGAATATCTTCGGGTTTAATCTGATTTGATGATACCCCGATCTCAGATCAATCTTGAAAAAGACTTTGGCTCCGGCTAATTGATCAAAGAGTAAATCAATGCGGGCGGAGGGTACTTGTTTTTAATCGTCACTTCATTAAGTGGACGATAATCTATACACATCCTCAAAAAGTCGATCCTTCTTTTCACAAAAATATTTGGACATCCCCAAGGTGAAGAACTTGGTCTAATAAATCCTTTTTCTATTAACTCTTGTAACTAAGTTTTCATTTTGGCTAATTCCTTTGGTGCCATTCTATAAGCTCTTCGAGAGATGGGAGCAGTTCCTGGTTTCAATTCTATACTGAACTGAACATCTCTCTCTGGTGGTAATCCAGGTAAATCATCTGGAAATACATCTGGAAACTCACATACTACTTTGGGATGTCTTTGATCTCTTTCACACAGGTTGCACAAACTTTTTCAAAGCGCCCTCTTTACAATTGGAAGTTGAATAAGGAGTTCAGAATTTTTCGGGTAACTTTACTTTGACAGTTCTATTGATGGTATCTATAATAGTACCATAAGCAGTACGGCCAGTTCATACCAAGGATCACGTCTATATCTTGATCCTTTAGAACTATCATATTGGTGGGAAATCATATCCACCTAATGTTATGGGGATCCGATATACCACTTCTTTAGTACTCATACGTCCCCGGGTGAGTGTATAATAAACTCATCTTTCATTTCCCCAATGGCTATCTCATGTTTTACCACAAATGTTTTCTTGATAAATGTATGCGATGCAGGAATCAAATAATATTCTCTGCGAGGGGTGTTTAGCGACGGGGAACATACCCATCATGATTGGTTCCCCGCCGGTATTTCCTCCACATTGGTGTAGTACACCTTCGATTTTTTCTTTTCACCCTTTCCCTTCCGAGCATTGATTCGATTATTATTTTTGTTTATTGCGTGGCGGTGACTTCGAAGCTACGATAACTTGGGGGTTATATCTTCGAGGATTGGGGCATTCTCGAGAATAATGACCAGGTTTTCCACAATTATAACGAGATAGGAGTGTGGCTTTGTGGAGTAGGGTTCACGAATGGCGAGTGAGCATTCGGCCGACGTGGGTAAGGAAGAGCTGCGGCGAGGTCGGACAAATGGCTCTTTGTCTAGGCCGGAACTGTGGTGGACGATAAGAAGGACGAAAATGATTAACGGGATGGTAAATCACTCTCTGACGTTTTGAATTTCCACCAGAATATCCAGAGGGTATATTCTTCTTTTTCTTTTCTTCCTTTTGCTCGTATTCCATAAGAACACGATTCTTTTCCTCACAAGATATTGCCATGTTTACCACATCATGATAAGAATCCGTATCACGGATATTCATCATAGCATGAAGCTTTGGATGAAGGCCTCGGATGAACCACTCCTTCTTTTCATCTCGAATTCACAAGTCTTTGTGGCATCTTTGTGACGAGATGATTAAACTTGCCAACATCTTGAAGTACCGAGTCTTCTCCTTGCTTTAAGGCTAAGAACTCGTCTAGCTTCTTGGCCATAACTCCTGCTGGAATGAAATGAGCACGAAAGGCATGCTTAAATTCATCCCAGGTGATTTGATGTCCAGCAGGTTGCTCACCCTTGAAATTATTCCACCAAGCTCCGGCAGTATTCTGAAGCTGTTGTGCAGCAAAGAGAGGCTTCTGATGATCCGTACAAGTCATTAACTCAAACTTTTGCTCCATAGCACGAAGCCAATCATCTGCCTCTAACGGCTCATCAGCTCTACTAAAAATTGGAGGTTTTGTGCCAGTGAACTCTGGATAAGAAGTGTCGTCTTCTTCATCATGTCGACCCTTGTGGCCACGACGATTGTTCTGACTCTGCTGAGCTACCTCTCGTATTAAACGAGAGTTCTCGATGAGTGGCTTGAACCAAGGCCGCAATGGCATCAGTCAGGTTAGTTGGGACTAGTGGAGGGTTTGGAATGTCACCCCTATTCTAAGAGCTGGCATTGTTGTTGTGCGACATCTGCTTTTAAAACAAAACTATATAACACCCAACCAGATTTATTGAACTTCAAAAGAAATACAAACAAAGACAACACATATAACTTATTCTTAAAATAGGGTTCCCATTCTACATCCACCCCGGGCTCATCTAAGTAACTTACTATTAAACAAAGCTATGTTACATATTCTACAAAAATCTCATTCCTCCTCAAGGATCATTTTCTGACTCATTGTCACTAACATGAGGCTCCGCTTCTTCTGGATTCTCCTCTTCTTCCACATTCTCTTGAATTACTACACCCAAATCATCTTGTACTGCCTGGGGTTGGTGATTTGGGTTGAGAAGATCATTCATATGCTGAATTTGCATATTCAGATTGACTTCTTGAGCTTCCAGTTGAATTGCATAAGCCACCAGTTGATGATTATCTTGAATTAGGTGGTCACCGATCTTTGAAGTCTTTGTCTTCGTGGACCGTCTCAATCAATGCGACTACACTCCCCATATTTTTGAGCACGTCGATCCAACTCAACTTGCGTTTTTCCAATTTGGATTGCATCACGGCACCTATCTCCGGTAGCTTCATCTAATTCTTTGGTCAAGCGGTCAATCTCTTCTCGAAGATCTTTCTTGTGCTTGCCATTTGCTTCCTTCTTGAATTCTAATTTGACTGGTGCTTGCTTCGGGATCATCTCTTGTTGCAAGCTGGTGACACGGGACACCTTTTGGTCTGTCTTCTTCCTAGGAGTCATTTTGGTACGGGCCATCCTGTAGAATAGTTACGATTAGATTACCAAGATTCAGGTGGAGGGATCTAAAGGTTAGCAAGAATAGGATTGATACAACTTGACCCAAACCACATTAAAGGGGAAGGTAACATTAACAAGTGATTTAAATATGATGCATGAATCGATCCTACGTAACAATCAATAACAACTTTTGCATTAAAAGATTGTATAAATAGGGCAATATATAATACTACTCCACTTATATCCTTTTGAATTTAGATAAGAAAGTTTTTCAATAGAATAAGATAAGAGAATAAGTAATTTGGACCAAAGTAAGAATAAAATTAGTTTGACCCAAATCATTTTGAAGTTTTATAAAGTAATGCTACGGTAACACTGCGGTAACGGAGGCTCGATGCGGTATGTAATGAACCTTCAAATTACTGAGGGCCCACATGGACTAATTATCGGTACAACGACCTTTAATAGTCACATATGTGCACCCGTAACCCAAAAAGTACCATTAACTTTTTCCAACGAGGATCCGTTACGAGGTCATTGCGGTATTACAACAGTTCTCATACAAAATCGAGTAAAATAGCAGAAGACTTATATTACAATAATTTTACAACCATTTGTTTAAAACAAGTTTTACAACATATAAGTAGGAGTAGTAAAAAGTTTATTACATATATTACACTCACAGACCCTGCCCACGGGTCTCTCTTCTCACTCATCATCACTCTCATCTTGATGGATCGTCATACAACAAGGTCTAGTGCAGACATGACTACTTGGTCCTGCAACATGGGTTAACAAACCCCCGAGTGGGGAGTACTCAACAAGACTTACCGACTAAAGAAAATAGGAGAAGACTTCGGGAATCTTTGGTCTAATAGGATTCAAGGTAAGGCTTAGCAAGAAGCAATGACTCTTTTTGCAGAAAAGCTTACTAGTAGTGAATCCTTATTTTCAACATTTTTAACCCAAATTAGTTCCTCACCTACTCTAGGTGATCTTACACTATATCATACACTTGTAGAAGTTCCATCACTTATTCCATCTCTTCCTTTGTTCCATAATTAATCTACGATATAAGTCGGAAACCGAGTCTCCATATCCGAGAAGCACGGCGATTTTGAAATCGATTAACCCAGTGGGGAGTTCTTTCCACACGACATATGTAGCACTTAAGCTTGCATATATCAACCCTTTCTTGGATACTCAAAACGGAACCGTGTCCTCGCCACCCGAGAATACCGTACACCTCCAATCGGGACTTTAACCCACGAGGGTAACATGTACTCCCGCCATCTCTCCACTCCCGGTCTTGCGGTTTATGCGTTTCCGATTTGACACCCCAAGATTGGGCTTACCGAAGTATGAGGTTGGAACTAGTTTCGATCGTCAGGGGATGGCCCCGACAGGCGTGCCATTGGTCCAAGACCTCGGGCGATTGCGTTCCATAGTCTCGGCAGGTTACACAGGCCTACACGCGGTCCTTAATCGACAAGCGGAAATACTACACCGAGACTCCATTCTCAATGCAAATTACCCGGCCGGTCTCAAATTAAACACCATATCCCAGTATGGTTCCATCATATAGCATCCTTTCTCATCAACTGCCCATTCAGGCTATCATAAGAGACTTATCACATTTTGACTCAAAAGTCTAACTATTTTAGCATGGCTAAGCCTTTCTAACATTTTACCAAAAGCGGGCTATCAAGGCGGATATATCGAAATCAACAAGGATGGATAATGCATCAACTAGGTTGTCACTCAACTCCTATCACCTAATGCAAAAGATTAAGCAAAAGATGATATAAAACTTTGTAAAACATAAGGAATGTTTAAATGAACAGGGGCTTGCCTTGATTGACGAAATATCCCGACTCTGACGACGGATCGCAGTATTCAGAACTCGGGTCAACAAGATAGCCCTCTTCGGCGGCTTGATCAACGACTTCTCGATCGCCTTCGTTCACTATATGAAAGAATAACATATGCTTTACATGATGCCGTGCATAAAAACATGAGGCGTGAGAGTGCATGAAATGATAAACGCTTGAGTACGACTTTCCTTCACGATAAAGTTGCAACCCAACAAAACCAACTTGTTGAACTACTCTATGAGATATCATCACCATTGCCTAAGGAGTTCTCAAGGACCATCTAACAGTGGTGTGGTTTAGGGTTCACAAAACCACCCAAAATTCACCCAAAACTCTAAGTTATAAAAGCGTTAAACACTTTGTTTCATACATAAAATAATAGGGCATGAAATAATAAAAATTTTAACTTTCTCTAAACAAGCTCAAAATTTTTGTACAGGTAGATCATGTCATAAAACAGTACCAAAATAATTTTCATGATTTTTGGATAAATAAAATAGTTATTAAAAATGGGGAAGATGCATTTTTCAATTAAAATTTGTATTTTTAAATCATGTCAAAAGTGTTCAAAATTCAAGTTTCAAATTTTTCATGGATAAACATACCCATGGGAAGGCTACACAAAAATTTTCAGAATTTTTGAGCTAGTATTTGAATTTATACAAAATTTGGAAAATCGAGACACTATTCAAATTAAAGAAATTGAATAAAACATTTCAAAATTGAAAAAGGGTTCTGGGTTGAATTTTGGCCCAGATCTTGTGCAAGGCCTGGCACTGTTCATGGCCCACGATGAAGCGATAAAGGACCGGCCCAATGGAGCGATGGCGAGCCGACTGTGATGAATAGTGTTGGGCGGCCCAAAAGCTACTGATGTCGGGCCCGACATTGTTCACGTGCCACGCAGCGTGCGTGCTCACCCGGCGGCGGCGGCGCTCACATCGCGGCGCGGCGGCGGCGCAGCGTTCGGCGCCCGATGATGGACGAAAATGGGGGGGAGAAGGGCGGCGGCCGAGGGGCTCACCGCGGTCTTTGGGATGGGGCTCGATTTGCGGCGGGGCTAGGGCGGAGGTGGGTCGGTGGCGAGAGCGCGTGACGGCGGGCGGCGACAAGTAACGGGCGTTCTGGTGAGTTGGGGTCACGGCTGGAAAGAAAGATGAGCCGCTCCACGACTAGATCATCGAGAGGAGGGAAAACGCAAAGAAAGGCAAGCAAAAGCTCACCGGAGCAAAGGAGGTCGACGACGGCGGGCTCGCGCGGCGCTCCGGCGGCGTCGGGGAAGACGGGCTCGCGATGGCGATTCGACGGCGCTGAAATGGGTCGCGGCCGGATTCCAGAGGGAGGTAAGGAGGTTGCTTGGCGGCTGGGAAATTGGTTTGGTGAAAAACGACCCGACGGCGACGAACGACGGCGGCGGGTGAGAACGATTCGGCGGCGGAAATGGAAAAAGAAGCGGCCGGCCGCAAGGGCCTATTTATAGGGGAGAGGGGCGGACAGGTGGCCAGCGACGTCGCGAAGGTCCCCAGGTGGTCGGCTGAGAGAGGGCGCCGGTGGACGGCGGCGTGAAGCTCAACGCCGGCGGTGGGAGCGGAGAGGTCGGGAGTCTTGTGCTTGATCAAACCCTAACTTCAAATTTTCCAAATTACTCCCAAAATTTGAACTGAACTTAAAATTTTCAAAAAGCAACTTGCCTTAATTTTTCAAGATCTACAACTTTCACAATTGGAAGATTTTCAAATTCAGCTTCTAAATATGACTTTTTGAAATGGGGTCAAAAATTTTGAAATTTGAATTCAAAATTACTTTTTAAAATCATGTAGAAACTTGAAAAACTTTGTACATGACTTTTGTTCCTCTCAATAAGATCTACAAACTAGCTTTTTGGAATTTTTTCAAATTTTGCTTAGATTTTGAAATATAGAAAAGGGGTAGTTAGGGTTTCATTGAAAATCAAAATTACTTTAAAATTTTGAACTAAACTTTGAAAACTCAAAATATCAACTTTGTCCAACTTTTGAAAAATCTACCTTTTTGCTTTAATAACCATACCCAAATTCTTGATAAATTTTGAATAAAAAGAGAAGGGGCAAACTAAGGTTTAAAAAAACTAGGGTTTCCGACAGGGGGTAGTTTTCGGAATCTGGTTCCTCTCGCGTCTTTTTCGACCCGACAACGTAACCAAACATAATATAAACTTATTTTAGTTCAATGCAAGACATGGTGGGCTAAATATGCATGCTTTGCAATGATCATGACGACATGTCATGTTTTTGTGAAAAGTAACACCAGGGGTGTTACAGCAGCTGCTCATGACCGCCGGAGGTAACAGCAACACCACCACGCCATCCTTTGCCTCAGCCAACCAATTGCACGCCCTTGTCGAAGAGTCAAACCTTGTCACCCTACAACACTGTACGCCGTTGACCAGCTGCTCTGCCGGTGAGCCACCCTGATCCCTTTTCCTTCCGGTTCGTGATCTGCCATAGCCATATCTGAAACCGGCCTTTGCGCCGTGTTTGTTGATCCTATTGTGCCTCAGCTCAGGAGTCAAACGCCACTGCCATGGTGTCGTTTCCACCTCTGGCCAGGCCTTTATTTCATCCATCGACCGCTACAGCCGGTGAGCCACCAACTGCCGAAGTTCCCACTTTTCCCTCTTATTGTTGGGGCTTTTACATATTTACCACTATAACGGATGCAGCTTATCAGATTAGTACTCTTAGGATGCTTCTTACATATTTAGCATTTTTATTTCATGTGTCTTACATTTTTACCACATTTGCCCAGGTGGCACGCCACGGTGGCGCGACACGCTAGCCAAAGTCAGAACGGCCAAGGCACGGGCAAGTGAAATGTCGTTTCCACCCCTACTCTCTTCCTCTCTCCCCCTCTGCAACGGCTGGGTCCTGCAGCTCCTCTCACCGCTAGGTGGGCCCCACACATCAGCATCGTCTTCCACCTCCACCTAGATGGGACTGCTTCGCTTGAGCAGGGGGGGGAGGCTTGTAGGGGGCGGGCCATGTGCCGGGGACCGTGTGTCAGGGTGAAAGGTCCTAAATGGCTAGAGGGGGTGAATAGCCTATAAAATTTCTACAACAACACTTAAGCAACAAGGTTAGACTATAAGATGGTGTAGCAAAATAAGCGGTGCTACTAGCTAACTATGCAAGCCACCTATTCAGGCAATACTAGGTGAAGACTATGATCTCTAATTACACACAAGAGCTATGTCTCTATGTTACTCCTAGGTGATCAAGAAATACTAACTAATTCTATCACTAGTAGCTAAACAAGCAAGACAAGCTAAATAAACTAGATAATGCGGGAAAGAGCTAGAATACAATACCACCGAGGAGAGTAGATGTTGAAGCCAATCACCAATGTCAACAAGAAATCTCCAACGAGCAAATCACACTTGTCACGATGATTTTTCCGGAGGTTCATGTGCTTGCTAGCACGCTAGTCCCCGTTGTGGCGATACACACACTTGATGATTCACAAGCAAATGGCCGGTGCCAAATCCCTCGGAGGAAGCTCGCAAGAATCACTCACAAGATGGGGATCCACAAGCCATGAGCAATCCACTAACGATGCCTTTCGCGAATCTCCGCGGGGAAGGCTCAAAACCCCTCACAATTCCACGGTGTGGCCTCGAATAATCTCTCGATCGAGCTCAACACCACCACCAACTCCAAGCCACTAGCGAACCAAGCAAATTCTAAGAGAAACAAAAATCCCGCAGGTCCTCTAAAGAACAAGTGTCTCTAGATGCAATCAACGAGCAAATGCACTTGAATCTCACTCAATCTCACCAAAGAATCGAAGTTTGGCAAGAGAGATGAGTGGAGGGGAGTTGTCTCAGCTCAAGAGTGTGTTAGAATGTTCAAATGTGCAAGAGAGAGCTCCCAAAACCGGCCAACCAACTATTTATAGAGCCCACTCAAAAATAGAGCTGTTGGGAAAAAATAGCCTTCCGATCGTGTGCGGCGGGCGCGCCCGATCGGTCGTGATTCAACCGGCGCTCGCACAGGCTAGTCGTTGGGGCATGGCTCGGCGTCCGGCGTGGAGCGGCCCAGCACGCCGATCCCACTGCGTCGGCGTGAGCCCCAGCGCATAGCTCTCGGTGTGCGTCACGCCGCGGCGGCAGACACGGCGCTTGTGGTGAGCAGCCCGGCCCATGTGACAGCGGCTGGGGTCCGAGCACCCACGCTTGGTGCTCGGCCGATGGCGCGCCCGTCGTGCTGAGCAGCCACCTTCACGCACAACCATGCGACGGCGCGCGGCCCGGCGTCCGGCGCTTCAAGCCCGGCGTCTGGCGCTCCGTTCTTCAACGAAATTTCATCGTTTGTCATCATTCTTCATCACCTTCCATCGTTCCAAGTATTTTACCACACTTACAAGTTGCCAACACGTCGAAGTGCAACTCTAGAGCACGTGTGTTAGCATTTTGAAAGCGTTTGACAAGAGTGAAGTTAGTGCTCTCGATTCTAAATGCATATGCAAGTCAATGTGGATCTAGAGGCACTTCTAATGCGGATTAGCCATGGATTCCCCTCTTGATAGTCGGCTATCTATCCAACATGTGATCACACTCTCTAAAGTGTCTTGATCACCAAAAGCAAAACCCTATCAAGTATACCTTTGCCTAGATCTCTGGGTCTTTGCTTTTCCATAATGTGAGATTGATGATCCATCATGTTCATCACCATAGTCCATGTCCATGATCATGTAGCTCCACACTATCTGTGCTATCCTATCTCATAAGCACACTTAGAGTAGAGGATTAGCATAATAAGGTTTCATCAATTATCAAAACCAAACATGATATTTCAATTTCCTCCTTTTTGGTAATTGATGACAACCTTCACAAAAGATTCTCAAAGATAAGAAATAAATTCAATTTGAACTTGAATTGCTTGTCCAAGGCATTTTGGTCATGAATCAAAGTTGGACAAACATTTTAAGGTTTGGTTTTAGTAATAGTAGCTCCCCCTACATATGTGCTTCCTTGTGTTTGGATCAATTTTGCACATATGTACGGATTAGAAATTTTGGGAGAGATAATATTACCAAAGGGGTGCTAAGGTATATAGAGTCGGACCTTTTGAAGCGTGATACCAATCAGAGTGTCATTATATACCATCCTTAGCACCAATGTAACTAGACATTCATCAAAACTCAATATACCACATGAGATCAATATTATAGGCATAAATGTGAGCAATGTCTAGATACATCCTATGCATGCTAGTAGATCATTTCACCATACAAGTCTAAATTTCTAGCATGCACCAAGCAATCATGTATATTGAATTTAAGATTGCTATGCAACATTTTATTATGATCATGCACATTCAAATGCACAAATAGTCTATGAGCTTGCTCCCCCTATTTGTGTGATCCTTTCCAACATCTTTGGGACTTATTTCTCCTCCTTTATCAACAATCACCAAAAGATATAAATGAGAGAAATCAAGTCAATCAAATAGGATCATAAAGTGGTTCAATCTAGAACACTTGCCTTAATATGTAATAATATTTGAACCAAGGACAAGCTTCTTCACACCTCATAGAAATAAGGGTTATCTTGACCATGTTAAATTACACATCATGAGCTAATTTTCTAGATTCAACACTAGGATTGCAAGCCCACAAACATGTCATATATCACCACTATTTCATATAATCATAGAGAGCAATAGTGGTGCCACACATACATTGAAAAATTTGATTTTCCATGAATGAGCCTATAAGATGAATTATGACTAGATGCACTAAACGAGTCTTTAGCATAGTATGCATGCCATATCAAATAACTTTTACCTTGCTTTTGGCGAAGGAGAAGCATGTCATATATGTGGGGTGCATCAACTCATGTTGGAGAAGTCAAGTATGTTCAATTCACCTTTGAGCATGCAAAACCTCTTCTCATCAAGTGGCTTGGTGAATATATCGGTTAATTAATCTTTAGTGCCAATTCCCATGATGCAAATATCACACTTTTGTTGATGATCTCTAATGAAGTGGTGTCTAATATCAATGTGCTTTGTTCTTGGATGTTGTACCAAGTTTTGTATCATCTTGATTGCACTTTCATTGTCGCAAAATAAAGGTACTTTGTTGAATTTGAATCCATAATCCCTCAAGGTAGATCTCATCCAAAGCAATTGTGTGCAACAACTTCCCACACTAATATATTCGGCTTCGGTGGTAGAGAGCAATACTATTTTGTTTCTTTGAAGACCAAGAGACAAGTGATCTTCTAAGGAATTGACATGTGCCACTTGTGCTCATTCTATTAATTTTGTATCCTCCATAATCAGAATCCGAATATCCAATAAGGTCAAATTTGGATCTCTTTGGATACCAAAGTCCAACATTTTGTGTGCCTTTCAAATACCTCAATATTCTCTTTGTTGCCTTGAGGTGACTCTCTCTAGGAGAGGATTGATATCTTGCACACATGCCCACACTAAAAGCGACATCCGGTCTAGAAGCGGTGACATAGAGTAAGCTTTCAATCATAGACCGATATTGCTTTTGATCAACCATGTTACCTCCTTCATCCTTGTCCAAACTTCCATTAGTTGCCATTGGGGTTGACATTGGTTTTGTATCTTCCAAGCCAAACTTCTTGATCATGTCCTTGATGTACTTGCCTTGACTAACAAATGTGCCATTCTTCAATTGCTTAACTTGAAGTCCAAGGAAGTATGTGAGTTCTCCAAGCATAGACATTTTAAACTCACTTGCCATCATCTTTGAAAACTCTTCACAAAAATCTTGATTGGTTGAGCCAAATATGATGTTATCAACATAGATTTGTAACACAAACAAGTCATCTCAATCTTCTTGGTGAAGAGAGTGGTGTCAACCTTTCCCATCTTGAACCCTTTTTAGAGAGGAGAAAATCTCTCAACCTCTCATACCATGCTCTAGGTGCTTGTTTCAAACCGTACAAAGCCTTCCTCAACTTGTACACATGGTTGGGCTTCTTTTTCATCTTCAAAGCTGGGAGGTTGTTCTACATAGACCAACTCATTGATGAATCCATTCAAAAATGCACTGTTTACATCCATTTGATATAGCTTGATATCATGAGCACATGCATAAGCAAGCAAGATTACGATTGACTCCAATCTAGCAACCAGAGCATATGTTTCTTTAAAGTCAAGACCCTCAACTTGTGTGTAACCTTGAGCCACTAGTCTTGCTTTGTTTCTCACAACAATTCCATCTTGATCTTACTTGTTCTTGAAGACCTATTTGGTTCCAGTCACATTATAGTTCTTTGGCCTCTCAACAAGTTCCCAAACTTCATTTCTCTTAAAATTGTTCAACTCTTCATGCATAGCATTTATCAATCTTCTTTTTTCCAAAGCCTTCTCAATATTCTTTGGTTCTTCTTGTGACACAAAGGCATGATGTGCACAAAAGGAAGCTAATCTTCCTCTAGTTATAACTCCACTATTGATGTCACCAACAATTTGATCTAGAGGATGGTCTCTTGCTATGTTTGAAGGTTGCATCACTTAAACTTGATGACTAGGATGAGATGGTGTACTAGCTTGTTGATCTTCATCATGAGAGCCACTAGTGCTTGCTTCATTTGTATCAATTTCCACACTTGCATTGAGTATTGAAACATCATCATCATTTTCAACTTGTCTTGGCCTAATGTCCCCAATGTCCATGTTCTTCATAGCACTTTCAAGTTAGAGCCTCTCACATCATTATGATTTTTAACTTCACATTGCGAGCCTTGGGTTTCATCAAATTCCACATCATGAACTTCTTCAAGTTGACCACTATCCAAGTTTCATAGTCTATAGGCCTTGCTTGTGGTTGAATATCCAACTAGGAACCCTTCATCATATTTCTTGTCAAACTTGCCCAATCTTGTGCCTTTCTTGAGAATATAGCATTTGCAACCAAACACTCGAAAGTAACCAATGTTGAGCTTCCTTCCATTCAATAACTCGTATGGTGTCTTTCCAAGCATTCTATGGCAATAGAGATAGTTGCTACAATAGCAAACCATGATGATTGCTTCGGCCAAAAGGAATGGCTAACATTGTACTCACTAAGCATAGATCTTGCCATTTCAATCAATGTTCTATTTTTCCTTTCAACTACACCATTGGATTGAGGAGTGTAGGTTGGTGAGAATTGATGTCCAATTCCTAGATCATCACACAACTCTTCAATTCTTGTGTTCTTGAACTCACTCCCATTGTCACTTCTAATCTTCTTGATGGATGTTTCAAATTCATTTTGATATCTCTTGACAAAAGAATTTAAATAGCTCAAATACATCACTCTTGTCATGAAGAAAGAACACCCATGTGTATCTAGTGTAGTCATCCACAATCATGAAACCATATTTGTTTCCACCAATGCTTGTATATGTTGTTGGCCCAAACAAATCCATGTGCAACAACTCAAATGCCTTGCTTGTACTCATTGTGCTCTTTGATGGATGTGCATTGCGATGTTGTTTGTCACTTGACATGAGCTACAAGGTTTATCCTTCTCAAATGTGACATCATTCAAGCCTCTAACCAAGTCATGCTTCACTAACTTGTTCAATTGTTTCATTCCAACATGACCAAGCCTTCTATGAGAGCAAACAAGTTGTCAATTTGGCTTCACTAGAGTTAAAATCAACCAAATAGAGATCACCATGCCTAAATCCCTTGAATATCATGTTTGTACCATCAACACTAACCACTTCAACTTCTTGACTAGAGAATATACATTTATAGCCAAGATCACAAAGTTGAGATACCGACAAGAGGCTATAATCAAGACTATCAACTAGCAACACTTTTGATATGCTCTTTTCTTGTGTGATTGCAATCTTTCCAAGTCTCTTGACCTTGCCTTTCTTATCATTGCCAAAAGTGATAGAATCAAACTCATCAATGCCTTTGTGCTAATTGACTTGAAGATACAAGAATCTCTGGTCATGTGTTAAGTGCACCCACTATCAAGAATCCAATGCTTTCCTCCGGCTCTATAATTGACCTACAAAAGCGAGATCAATGTTTCTTAGGTACCCAAACTTTCTTGGGTCCTTCAAGGTTAGTGACCAAGCTCTTTGGTACCCAAATGGCTTTCTTCTTTGAGCCCATCCATGGTGCACCAATGAACTTAGCGTGAACACCATCATTTCTCTTAACAAGCATATATGAGTTATCAAACTTAAGAGAGGAAACTTTAGCATTTTTATTGTTCAAGCACTTTTTTGCTCTACATGACTAACTTGCTTGCAAGCTTTGTAATAGCTATCATTGTTTTTCACTAAATGTGTCTTGTGAGAGATAAAGGCAGCCTTGCCTTTCTTGGGGTTGTAGCCCAATCCCTCTTTGTAGCGAGATGCTCTTTGGCTACCTAAGCACATAAGCAAGTGGTCCTCACCACCATAAGCCTTAGCTAGGGTGTGATTGAGCTCTTTCACTTCATTCTTTAGATTAGCATTTTCACTTTTAAGCATGGCATCACATGAAGTGGAGGTACTAGTGAGAGCAACATTGTTAGGAGCATGCAAAGGTTCAACAATTATATCACAAGATATGCCAACATTGCATGTATCAATTTTAGTCTCAAGTATGCTCATGCTTTCTTTCTCTTTTATTAGAGAGGAATGAGCTTCTTCAAGCTTAGCGTGAGACTTCTCAAGCTTCTTATGGTCTACCATTAGACTCTTATAAGATGCCTAAAGTTCATCAAATTCGTGCTTAAGGGTGTTCTTCTCCTTACGCAAGCCCTTGCATTCCTTTCTACTATCTTTATAACATGTTGTGCATTCCTCAAGCATGACAAGCAATTTCCCTATGGTATGCTCTTCTTCTATGTCACTATCACTATCACTAGCATAAGCATCATCATTGTTAGTGCTAGATTGTACCTTAGTGGCCTTAGCCATGAAGCATGAAGAAGGTGTGTCAAATAAAGAGATCTTCTCTTGAATAGCCGCACATGCATAGCCCTTCTTCTTGCTCTTGGGTACATCCTCATCTTCTTCTTCACTAGAGGAAGAGGCATCACTATCCCATGTAGCAACATGAGATTCATTCTTCTTCTTGTTGTTGTGAGAAGTGTCATCCTTCTCATTCTCCTTCTTATTCTTCTTTCTTGCCTTGGTGATAGCATCCTCATCATCACTATCATAGGGGCACTTAGCAATGAGATGATCCTTACTATGACACCTAAAGCACTTCGTGTTCTCATCATGCTTCTTGGAAGAGTGCTTCTTCCTTCTTGCGGTGTAGCCCTTCTTCTTCATGAATTGGCCAAACCTCCTCACAAAGAGAGCCATTGCCTTATCCATCTCATCATTATCACTTCCACCACAAGAGCCATTTTCTTCTTCTTCACTTGTTTCTTCCTTCTTGGACTTGCCCTTGGATGATGAACTAGCCTTGAAAGCCACACTCTTATTCTTCTCATCTTTCTTGTCATCATCATCCTTGTCCTTCTTCTTGTTCTTGTTGATCAACTCAATCTTCTTGCTATCATCTCTATAGGAGTCATCGGTCATCACCTCATCAAGCAATTGGTTTGGTGTCAAGTCCTTCAAGGTGGTCCTTATGAGCACGGTGACCAACATGCCAAACCTCTCTGGCAAGCATCTCAAGAACTTCATATTGAAGGTCTTGTCCTTGACCTCCTCTCCAAGAGCATTGAGATCATTCACCAACACTTGCATTCAGTGAAATATTTCTGGCATGCTCTCATCATCTTCTATCTTGAAGCTATTGAACTTCTCAAGTAAGATGTAGGCTTTTGCGGCCTTCACTCCTTCGGTGCCCTCATATGCTTCCTCAAGCTTCTTCCAAATATCATGAGCAATCATAAGTGACTTGACTTGCTCAAACACTTTGTCGTTGAATGCTTCATGAAAAGCACTAACGGCAATATCATTTGCTTGGAGCTTCTTTTCTTCAACGGTGTTGGTGCTTCTTCATTTGCCACCCCAAACTTATTCTCAGTGACCTTCCACACTTCTCTATTGATTGACTTGAGGTGTGCGGTCATCTTCACCTTCTAATAAGCATAATTCGTGCCATCGAATGGAGGTGCTTTCTGGGTGTTGTTGATATGCAAACTTAACGCCATTTTATCACCGTAGGTTGTTAAACCTTCCACAAACAGTGCCTCAGCTCAGATACCACTTAAAAGGTCCTAAATGGCTAGAGGGGGATGAATAGCCTATAAAATTTCTACAACAACACTTAAGCAACAAGGTTAGACTATAAGATGGCGTAGTAAAATAAGCGGTGCTACTAGCTAACTATGCAAGCCACCTATTCAAGCAATACTAGGTGAAGACTATGATCTCTAATTACACACAAGAGCTATGTCGCTATGTTACTCCTAGGTGATCAAAAAATACTAACTAATTCTATCACTAGTAGCTAAACAAGCAAGACAAGCTAAATAAACTAGATAATACGGGAAAGAGCTAGAATACAATACCACCGAGGAGAGTAGAGGTTGAAGCCAATCACTGATGTCAACAAGAAATCTCCAATGAGCAAATCACACTTGACATGATGATTTTTCCCCGAGATTCACATGCTTGCCAGCACGCTAGTCCCCGTTGTGGCGATACACCCACTTGGCGATTCACAAGCAAATAGCCGATGCCAAATCCCTCGGGCGAGCTTGCAAGAATCACTCATAAGATGGGGATCCACAAGCCACGAGCAATCCACTAACGATGCCTTTCGCGAATCTCCCATGAGGAAGGCTCAAAACCCCTCACAATTCCACCGGTGTGGCCTCGAACAATCTCGGTCGAGCTCAACACCACCACCAACTCAAGCCGCTAGGGAACCAAGCAAATTCCCAAGAGAAATAAGAATCCCATAGCTCCTCAGAAGAATAAGTGCCTCTAGATGCAATCAACGAGCAAATGCACTTGAATCTCACTCAATCTCACCAAAGAATCGAAGTTAGACAAGAGAGATGAGTGGAGGGGAGTTATCTCAGCTCAAGAGTGTGTTAGAATGTTCAAATATGCAAGAGAGAGCTCCCAAAACTGGCCCCAACCAACTATTTATAGAGCCCACTCAAAAATAGAGCCGTTGGAAAAAAATTACCTTCGATGGGTAAAGATCGACGCCGCCGGTCGCTAGCGACCGGCGGCGCCGATCATGTTCAACCGGCTTCGCCGCGGCTAGCCGTTGGGGCGTGGCTCAGCGTCCGGCGCGGCGACTAGCACCACCCGGGCCACCGTGTTGATCGAGGCCCCCGCGCATAGCTCTCCGGTGTGCGTCTATCACCGCGGACGAGCGCTTCTTCGGGGCATCGGTGCGCGGCAGCGGCGTATTAAGCGGCCGCCCACGCATAGCGTATTTGGGGGTTTGAGCACCCAGCGTCCGGCGCTCAGCCGACAGGCACGCCAGTCACGCCCAAGCAGCCACCTTCGTGCACAACCACGTGGCCCGACCGCGGCCCGGCGTCGGCCGCTTCAAGCCTGGCGTCTGGTGCTCCGTTCTTCAACGAAAATTTCGTTGTTTGTCATCGTTCTTCATCGCCTTCCATCGTTCCAATTATTTCGCCACTTGCCACAAGTTGCCAACATGTCAAGTGCAACTCGAGTGCGTGTGTTAGCATTTTGAAAGCGTTTGACAAGAGCGAAGTTAGTGCTCTCGATTCTAAATGCATATGCAAGTCAATGTGAATCTAGAGACACTTCTAATGCGGATTAGCCATGGATTCCCCTCTTGATAGTCGGCTATCTATCCAACATGTGATCACACTCTCTAAAGTGTCTTGATCACCAAAAAGCAAAAACCCCATCAAGTATACCTTTGCCTTGATCTCCGGGTCTTTGCTTTTCCATAATGTGAGATTGATGATCCATCATGTTCATCACCATAGTCCATGTCCATGATCATGTAGCTCCACACTATCCATGCTATCCTATCTCATAAGCACACTTAGAGTAGAGGATTAGCATAATAAGGTTTCATCAATTATCAAAACCAAACATGAGATTTCACGGGGGCTGCGCACCATCGTGTCGGGCGTCGAGCCACTTGTATTTGTCGCACCAGGCTACCATGTGCCGGCCACGCCATGGTCGCGCTGGGTCGGGGGCTGCTCCGCCGCAGGCGCATCCCGTCGCGCGCCGTGTCGTGCCGGGGCCGCCCACGGGGCAGCGTTGGCGCCGAGGGCCTTGTGCCTGTCGTGTGCCTAGGCTCATTTGTGCCCGGGCTGCAGCGTGGGGTGGCGGCGGGGCGGGGGGGCCAAGGCGCGCCTCGCCCCGCCCAGGCGGCGGCGGTGCCGGCTGCGGCGATGGCGGTGGGACCCGGGTGTCCCTCGTGCGCCAAGGCGCCCGTGGTCTTGGCCGGGGGCATATGCCGGAGGTAGAAGACCAAGCTGACCAGTGGGTCCCACCTAGCAGTGAAAGGAGTTGTGGGTCCCATGTGTCGGAGAGGGAGAGGAAGAGGAAGAGAGCAGGGGCAGCGATGACATTTGCCCGGCCAGGTCTTTCGTATCCAACGCTTTCATGCCACCTGGCGTGCCACATAGGAAAATATGGTAAAAATATAAGACGCGTGAAATAAGAATGCTAAATATGTAAGGAGCTTCCTAAGAGTGCTAATCTGATAAGCTGCATTTGTTATAGTGGTAAATATGTAAAAAGCCCTCTTATTAGTGACCCTTGCCTGATGGTCAGCCTTCGTGCCACTATTTACATTACCGCAGGGTGGTCACAGCCTTGCCGTGCTTTCACCAGGGTTGGGTGTCACTGCTGTACATCGCCGGTCTCCTCTGCCGCCCTTTGGGCGTGCGTCAGCTGGCCACCCTAGCCGAAACTCAACCATTTGCAACCCTTTTGCTTCCAAGGTCGGGCCGTTGACCCTGTTGACGCCGTTCGCGACGTTGACAAGCCCTCGCTTTTTAATTCAATAATGTCATCTATACTTGATCTATCTTGTTACTCATGATCACTCTTTTATCAAATATCTATCTTGAATCGTACATGCTCATGTTATATCTTTTCTATCGTTACCTGTGCCGTGCCTTCGCGTAGGTCTATCTTTTTATCTCTATCTCTTGATCTTATCGCTATGGAATGTGCTACTCCATGTCCGTTGTGTCGTTGTCAGTTTGGTCTGTGTGTCGCCTTTGTATTGTTGCTTGTCTGTAGACCGTGCCGTGGAGCCGGTGAGAGATCAATACGTCTAAACGTTGCAATCACGAGCTCCTCCTGCCATGGCCGTAACACCGTTCGTGTCCCTTCTCTCTCGTGCTACGGTCATTAGCTCTTGCTCCCGCCCCATGAACGTGATCATTATGGACTTGATATTGATATCAAACTCGACACGGTTATTATCCGCACACTTTGAGTCCACGATGACCTAGTTAGGTGGGATATGAATTAGGAGCCAACCTTCGTGTTGCAATGGATGCCAACTCGCTTAGGTGAAGCTCATGGCCCTTCCATGGCCATTGGGTTTCTACCTTCTTTTTTCACGGTGTTTATCTGTTTCTTCTCATCTTTTGTCTCAATCCTCGTCGATCTACTAAGGCGTTGATTGAGCTTTTGCTGTTTAGTGTTTATTTGCCCCTTTTGATTCCATTCCTTGATTCCCATCGTTGCTATGACGAGCGGATCAAAGCAACGTGAATCTCATGTCTTCTTGGTTTTTCATGCTTAGCCACTCCTTTTGGTTCTGTCAATCTAATGATGTGCGGATTGAAAGTCGGTAATGCGTGGTGTTTGCTCGGGGATGAGCTAAGGTCTATGCCATTTATCGGAAGCCGTGCAGGTCGACATGATCGACCCGTGAAGTATGAGCTAGTCTACGACTTGAGCTCATGCTTAGCAAACTGCCACTTCTTTTCTTTTTACCCAAGGATCGGACATCCGCTGAGAGGGTTCAGTCGCTCCCTTTAATTTGTGTCCTGTTAGTGTCATTGGTCTCTCGGTGTCTTGTTGCCTTTTAATTGATTGATTGCTCTCTTGTCGCGTGTAGTCTTGCAAGATAGTTGCTTCGAAGATAGCGTTGGATCGGAACCCGATGGAGGAAGAGAGCATGGAGGACAACATGACCGTGGAGTGGAGTTGACCCAAGAGGAGACCACGCTGATCGACTACACCAACTAACAAAGACTAGTACCACTACTACCTCGACATCCAGGTGTCATGGCAGCACTTTATTTTAGAGAATCCTATTTAGATATTGCAAGTAGATGCTAGCGCTTCACTTTACTCCTTTGCTAGTATATATATGATGCATGCTTTTGCCTGAGCCTTGAATGTCTTGATTGAAACCCATCCGCCCAATTACCCAGCTTCGCGCTCGCACTTATACATTCCTGTCTGCTTGCTTGAACTTACTCCATCATACTTGCTTATAACCTTAGTGTATGATGGTTGAGGAATTAATTGATAAAATGTGATATCAATTGGGGGAAAATTCTGCGTGTGTCTTGGGTATGTGGTGGTGAGGGTTGAGTCGACGGATGCGGGGATCTCTGACGAGTCGCATGACAAGTCTTGCCGAGGGGGGTGTGTCCTGGACATCCCCATTAATATATACTTGTGGCGGGTAACTGTGTACGGTGTGGAGTCCCTGGGTCGGAATCTTGTGATGGGATGAAGTCCAGGGAGGAGATGTGAAGATGTCCTGTCTAGTCCTACCTAAGGACTTGTCTCTTGAGAACCAGAACCTTGGATCTACGTGCACACCACTCGTCCTTGGTTGGGCGGGGTGCGGAGTACCCTTTTACCTTGGCGGTGCCATTACTATTAGGTTGTTAGTAGATAGTGTAGGGAGGGGGACTGTGGTCTACTGTAGTTTTCATCCTCCTTAGCCAGTGCGGCGCTACCTCCTACGCTTGGTACCCCCACGCTTTCACAGTCTTAGCGTGCCTCCCATGGTTGGTGTCCCAGGGCTGAGTGATAGGATGGTATCGTCAAGTTAGGAGGCCTCCGTTATCGCCGAGGTGCTTCTAGTGCACTGATGATGGTGATCTTGTGGCTACGGGTGTACATGCTCTGCAGAGTTGATGAATCAATACGTATTGTCCTACCTTCGGGTATGGTCATATCTAAAGCCTGGACCACGGGAGATTGTGCGGTTTTGGAACTGGACTTGCGCCGGCCGGTAGGCCTGGACTTGCGCCGATTTCTGGACCTGGACTAGCTTTAAGAGTACCCCGGCTTGAAGATGTGTCTTTCTAAGACCCACGCTTCACTTGAGTAGTGAGAGGTGTCCTTTCTTTCTTACCTCGAGAGGAGTACTTTATTTTCTTTTCCGAGAGGAGTTACGGCTGAGAGCTTGGAGGCCTGAGAGCCGATTAGGCAAGGCAGAAGGAGCTGGAGCTGTCTTGTCATTGAGCGAGAGTGTGAGATATAAGATATGTGTGGTGTTAGATTGGGAAGAATGTGTGTGGATAAGATGGAATTAAAACTTGAGAAACTATTAATATTATTACTACTTGCTGCTTCGCATGCGCTAAGGATGCAAGCCACAACCAAATATTAGGATCGCCAGATCCCTTATTTTCTATTTTCCACCAAAGCTCATTCGGTGCTGACCATGGCCTGCACATCTCTGGCGGTGTGCAGATTACCTGACTTGCAGTAATTAGAAGGATTAGGTGGTCTCGTTCCTATGCTCGAGTTTGGTTTAGAAGATGAAGATTGTTTCCGCTAATCTCTACACTGACTCTGATGAAGCCCGTGAAGGAGTAGCCTTCACTCGCCCGGCGTGCGACAACGTGCACGAAACCTTCTCAATTTTTCATCACAGCCTACACATACAATATCCGACAACTTCGACAAGTTTTATGATTTTTGAACTTCGTTTGCTTTTTATAGGATTTTAAAACAATTCACCCGCAACAAACTCTTGGCCAACAATCGGGTTTCAATTTGCCACCTGCGCTCCTAGCTCCCCTCCGTCTGCCTCCGCCTGTTGACCCTACTCCTATGAGTAGGAAACTTTATTGTTTTCGCTTGTTCACGCTAATCTTGTCTAGCACATGCAAGCTCTTCTCTTTTGTTTCTACAGCAGCCGTCGACGGGTTTGAATCATGCGCCTGCAGGTGATCAAGGCTTAAATTCACCAGGCACTCAATTTCCACCCTTCATATGAAATTGTGATGCACTTTAGGACTCATCGACTTGTGGTTGTGATATATATGAGCAGCAAACTTGTGGTTGTGAACTTGTGATGCACTTGTGATATATATGTTATATATATATTGTGATTGTCGTGATATATGTGTCGGATGTGGTATCTATGTGATGGATGTAATATATATGTGATACCTATGTGCCAGATGTGGTATCTATGTGATGATTGTGATATATATGTGATATTTTCTGTTTGCCAAGGTGGAATGAAAAAATAAAAAATTACTGTTTTTCGGTCACTTTGCCGGCGCCGCACTCGGCAAAGAACCCCTTTGCCGAGTGCAATGGTCATGGCACTTTCGGCAATTCCTTTACCGAGTGCCATGACCATTGCACTCAGCAAGGGGCGACTTTGCGGCGCCTTGGCTCTAGCACTTGGCAAAGATTCTAGTTTTGTCGAGTGCCCTGTGGCGGTGGCACTCGTCGAAGCTGCTACGTTTGCCGAGTGCCCTATGGCTGGGGCACTCGGTGAAGAATTTTCCAAAAAAAAAAAAATAAAAACTTTTGTCGAGGGGCAACACTTGGCAAAAAAAAAAAAAAAAAATACTTGGCCGAGTGCCGCATGCTGCACTCGGCAAAGTTGCCATCAACGTCACGGCACTTGACAAGTTTCCGATAAAAAGCACTTTCGACAAAGACCTCTTCACCGACAAAAAATTCTCCAAGAGGGATTTGCCGAGTGCGGCACCGACAAAGAACCTTCCGCGAGTAGTGTAATGGTAAACGACTGGACGCCGCTCTCCTCCGCGTCTGGCTCAGCTACCTTATCTTCATCTTCCACCGGCCAATCAGCTTGTTACCAGGGTCAGTCAACGCAACAACCAAAAGACAATTATGTATTTTTAGAAGCAAGCAAAAGTCAGTTTCTACCAAGCATTAGGATCGTCAGTTTCTACACAAGCAAAAGCTTGCTGTCTTGTTGCTTGTTTTCGTTCGGCAGTGATTGTACTGGCGAGCGAGCGGTGCTTGCCTGTTTGCGTAAGTGGACCGGCAAGATTTGGTGACTGTTTGCGAGTCTGTGGTTCACAGTAGTATGCATCCGATCCATTGGATTTCCATTAAATTTTCTCGAGCCTAGCTAGAAGAAAACAAAAGCATCAGTTGCTAGACACCAGTTGCTCAGATAGATAAAAAAAAAAACAGTTGGTAGACTCCTATCTTATATATGAATACAGTCTTCTATTATATTATTATTAGAGCCTTTTACGAGTACTTGAAATTGTCTCCCATTGCCTCCCATAAATTGCTATTTTCAATTGAAAGGGTAATATCGTCGTTGTTCACGTCTAACCCCACCCGACCGCTCCCCTCCTGCAACCCATCCCCAATCTGCGCAGCCGCCTCCCACCCCATCCCCGACGCGAAGCCCCCCCACCTCTTCGTTCCCATCGCAAAGCCGCCCCGCCCTCCTTGCAACGTCGCTGGACCCGCCCTGGCCATCCCGTCGTCGTGATCCTCGGCCTCGCACAAGGACCCCGCCGCTCCTCCTCCTCCCCAGCCCTCGTCCGCGCGCCGCCATGCCCTCGCCCTCGCCGTTGGCGGCGGTGCCGCCTCAGCCGGACTGCCCTCGTCGTCGCGCTTGGCGGGGGTGCTGCCTCAGCTGGACCGCCGCCCCTAGCGCGAGGACGCGGTGGTCGCCTCAGCTGCTGCCTTTCTCGCGTCTAGTCTCCCGGCGGCCCTGCCCCCAACGGCGTCCACTACTGTGCAGCGCCGCAGCACCCAGCTAACAGCGGCGAACTCCTCCATCTCCGCCTTCCTCGAGTCTGCCGGATTCCCGGGCACCCTCGCCGCCATCAGTGTGAGGCCAGCCTCAAGGTACCCACTCCCCTGTAGCTGTCTTTTTCTTTGTATCAGATCAGACGATGAAACCTTGAATTTCAGTTTTGTGCTCGCTTACTATTGAAATCGATGACTAGCTAGTTAGCTTTTACTACTGTATATTGATTTTCTATGTCTGTAATGCCATGGCGATGTAGGAGTACATTGCTTGGTTGATTTTCAGTTTTATCAGCTTCTTTGTTGGATAACATTCATGGCTGGTGAAAGATTGCTATGGCTGATCGGTTTAGGGTCTTGGCAACTGATGTTTCAGTAGCAAATCTGGTAGCTTGGTTACATCTGTGTCAATCCAAGAGTTGTCCCACTTCTCAGCATGCTAACTGCATGATGGCTGTTTCTCAGATTTGCTAACAGTAGCTGATGTGTTCTTGCTGATGCATACATCCACAGAAGTGGATTAAAATACTGAAGATTTATCACTCATGACGATGCCTATTTTCAGACTGTGATTAGATGAATGGTAGGACCTAAACTTAATTCAGTGGAAGTAGCAAACACTTTCCTCTTCCGATGCCAACTTATTTGTTCCTGTATTTAGCAGACATATACAGCTTTAGAGTCCACATATAGATAATAAACAGCAAAAAAATCCTAGATTTGACTGTCAATCTGAGATCCCATATTTTCAACTTTGCAACACTTGACAAGTTGCTCAGAGGTCAGAGGCTACAACATGGTGTTTACTGTACAGTGGCACGCTTATTTTCTGAAATCTTCAACTCATCCTGACATGGTACAAGGAATGAATTAATTCAACTCATCCTGACATGCTACAACATGGTGTTTACTGTACTGTGGGTGAAAATATGTTAGAGAATGAATTAATCCAACTCAGCCATACGCCTGTGGTCATTGACATTGACCATTGTCATTTATGACCTGTTTGTGATATCCAGATGCATTTTCAACTAATGGTTTTCAAGGTTCTAACTTTGGATCTTAAATTTGGTGAGATTAAAATAGTGAATGGTTTTCTTATTAAGATCTTTTTCCTAGTGAAAGTGAACTGATTATTGACTAGTTGTATTTTGCAGATGTGGTTGCTATTGTTGAGAGATTGGCTACAGTGAAGAAGCTGATCAAGAATGAGTGAGAAATGAGATGAAATGGTAGCTGCCAGAGTTCTCATTACCCATATATGTGCTGTGTCACACGCTTTTCTCATTACCCATATATGTGCTGTGTCACACGCTTAGTCTTTTTTTTTTTTTTCTTTTTTCTGAAACACACACTTACTCTTTATTAGTGCTACTGGATCTGTAAATTTTTGTTCATGAATGATTAGTAGGTTTGCTCAAACTACCGCGTATTTTCTGCTTTGTGCAGTGAAATGTGTTTTGAGGCGCTACCTGAATGATGCTTAACTAGTTCAATGCACTATATGTACCAGAACTGAATGAGTGTATGTGTATGTGTATGTGTATGTGTATGTGTATGTGTATGTGTATGTGTATTTTTCCATCGCTGCGGCTAATAAATGGTGTTGCGGGTGCTTATGAGAAACAAACAAGGCTCGGGTGGTTAATGCAGCAAGGCGATTGGTTCCGTGGCGTGAGGTGCCGAGTTCGATTCATGCTGGGCACTATTTTTTTGCTGGCATGTAACACTTTTGTTTCCTGGTGCCCGGGTTTTCTTGCTTGCATCTACCGCCTTCCCTCGCGTTCCTTTTTTTTTCTGGTGCCCGGGTTTCTTGCTTGCATCTACCGCCTTCCCGGGTTTCTTGCTTGCATCTACCGCCTCCCTCGCGTTCCTTCTTTTTTTCTGGTGTCCGGGTTTCTTGCTTGCATCTACCGCCTTCCCTCGCAGCGGCAGGAGCGTCACCGCAGCGACCTGAGCGAGCGTGTGCGTGGCGACCTGGACGAGCGTGTGCGCAGCAAGGAACAGCGAGATGCGTCGCTTGTGCACGGCAAGGAACAGCGCGATGGCGGCAGCATGGGAACTGGGAGGCTCATCTGAGAAGCGGTGGACGCGGGGAAGGAGAAGCTCGGACGTGACCATGGCGGATCAGATGAGACCGTCTTGCTCGGTCATTCTTCAGAGTTCGGACAAGGTAATGACCGCCCGGCCCCACGTGGCAGTGGAAAGGAGAGAGGGCCGTGGCCCAGACCGAAAATAGACGAACTAATTAAATATATTAGCCCTCCTCACCTATCGAAAAGCACCTTACTAGCACAACGGTAACACCCCTTGAGTTTAACCCATAGCTCCGAGGTTCGAACCCTGTGGGAGCCATTATTTTTGGTTTACTCTTTTTTTCTTCTTTTGCTATTTCTATTTCATTTCTTTTTTTTTTTTTTTTTTTTTTTTTTTTGGTGTGTGACCATGGCAGTAATATTCTAATGAATTTGTGAATGTGAAACTACACATCCCACACATTGAACTACATGTCTCACTTAGTAATATTGAGTATATGTGAGACATGTATGCTTCACGATGGGGGTGGTTGATCCTTGGATCGAACCGCCACCGCCCCCCCGACCCATTTCCTTTGTACTGGAGCACCTATCGATCCATTTTATTATTAGCCTGCTCCCCGGTGCACCAATGGATTTGGTGGTTCGGCCCTTGATTCTGGCAGAAGAAGCAGCGGCGGGCAGCAGCGCGATGCGTCGCGTGCAGCCACTCGATGGCGTCCACCCGTTGCTTGATGGGCACCTCGATGCGGATGATGCTGGAGGGCACGGCGGCCGGCGGCGCGAGCCGAGCGCGTCCACGGCGGCCCCGGCCGTTCCCACGGCGTCGTCGCGGCGCCCGGGCGACCGGCCAGCGCCAGCCTCGCACTGACGCACCACGGTCCCGGCGGTGAGGATCAGCGGCGGCAGTCGTGGTGCAGGTAGCGAGGCCCTTGGCCGCCTCCACGGTGATCTTGAACCATCGTCGCCCACTGCAGTGGCGCCGCCCTTCTTGCCGTGGACCACCTCGTCGCTGCCGTTCGGCATGTACTTGTACACCAGCAGGTTGGTCTTCAGGTTGGCGGAGTCACGATGTGGCGGTGACGATGTGCCCGGCGTCTGTATCTCCGCCGAAGCCGTAGTCGTCGTGCGCGCGCGCCGCCTTGCGCCCGATGGCGGCGGCGCCGCTTCACGGCCACCACAAAGCGGCAGCGGATGATGCCGGCGGGGAGTCGCGGACGGGAGGGGCCGTCGCGGCGGGGACGCCGCCGCCCGAGACGGACGGAAGCATTGCTCACAAGCGGACGGACCGGACGGGGAGCTGCCGCGGCGCAAAGACACTGGTCGAACCGGTCGACCCTATGGTTGAACCTGTTCTCATCCACCGACCCAGTAGCGCATTGACGGATCGAATTAGGGGCCCAATTGGTTAGTTTTTTTGGATCGGTTCGCGAACCGAGCGGATCGAACCGAACCATGCCCATCGTGACCACTATCTTCAAATCATCTGAAACTTTAATAGGGTGTTCATGGATCCAAACTAAGATGTTGTGTACATTTATGTAATTTTTAGAGCAAGTTTACCTATTATTGTAATTATTTATTGATTTACTAAAGAATAAATGTTAAAATACCTTAACCTAGCTAGAAAAATCTAAAAACTTGCATGGACACACCATTTTAGTATATAGTCCTAAGAAAAAAAATTTCAATGGATTCGACAAAGTGGTGGTGCACATCCTCACAAAGGCATATATGTCTCACTACGACCAATATGACTATGTGAGAGATGTCGCCACATGTGAGATATGTGTATCACCACTATCTTCAAATCATCTGAAACTTTAATAGGGTGTTCATGGATCCAAACTAAGATGTTGTGTGTATTTATGCAATTTTTAGAGCAAGTTTACCTATTATTGTAATTATTTATTGATTTACTAAAGAATAAATGTTAAAATACTCTAACCTAGCTAGAAAAATCTAAAAACTTGCATGGACACACCATTTTTGGTGTATAGTCCCGAGAAAAAAGTTTCAATGGATTACGACAAAGTGGTGGTGCACATCCTCACAAAGGCATACATGTCTTACTACGACCAATGTGGCTATGTGAGAGATGTCGCCACATGTGAGATATGTGTATCATCACTATCTCTAAATTATCTCAAACTTTACTAGTATATTTATAGAGCCAAAATGAGGTGTCTATGCAAAAAAAAAAGTACACAAAAATTAAAGAACATAGAAAAAAAAAAACAAAAACAAAAATTTAATACAAACCTTTGTTAAAAAAAATATGGGCCTAGTAGGGTTTGAACACGGAAGCCGGGGGTTCACAGTCAATTGGTCTAACCATTAGGCTATTGAAGTATGTTCAATATGAACCGAGAGCGATTTTATTTGTAACAAAGTTATCGGCGGCCCAACGACGCCGAAAGTGCCCGTTTTTCGCCTCGCCGGACCCAATTGTCGAGCCTGCCCAACGAGGCCGGCACCACGGTCTTTCCCTATCTCGCCGTATACCCCGCCATCTCGGTCACTCGCGACTCCCTGCTTCCCTCGGTCCCTTCCTCCTCTCCCCCGATGAATTCCCGAACCCTAGCTGCCCGCGCTGCCCGCAAGGTGAGGGGAAACCACGATCTCATGCCGCCGTAATTATAGGATCGTAGTTTCCTCCGCCCAGCGGCGCTATAAAGGGCAACCCTGCCCCTTTCACTGCTGATAGCTGCCATTGATCACTGCGTCCCTGCCCCTTTCACCGCTGAAAGCCGCCATTGATCACCTCTTCTTCCTCGATGAAACCAACATCTACCGCCCGATCCGATGGGAAAGCGTCTCCGTCTACCACAAGGCATAAGGGAAGGGATCCGGCCTCCCCCATGCACTCACTGCCAAGGCCGACGCCATCACTATTTGTGCACGAACTGCAAGAACAGTGTGTCTCCGTGTCTCTCTCCGGTCGGTGGCCTCGGCAACCCGCTCGCGGTGTCTTTGCAATGCTGGAGCTTTGAGCACAACAGATGCGTGATGGGGTGTGCTGAATCCGATTTGAGTTGCGGCACGCGAGTCTAACCGTAAGGTATTTTTGATCCGTTCTCATGCAGATCTGTTCTTTGATGCATATCAAATTCGAAGTGGCCTGTTCTCATAGATAGCACTTTGTCTTCAACAGATTAAGAAGCAGGTTAAGATGCTCAAAAGGTAGGTTCAAGGCATGAACAACTCCCTCTATCAGCAAGGAATGATCATAAACGACTTGACTAAAACTATCGAGGATCTAAAAAAGAAGGTTGAAGCCAACCTTGGCAAGATTTAATAACCATGCCAATATGTAGTCTTAGTTTTATTGTAGTTTGAATAGAGCGTTCTTCAAATATTTTGCCAAGTCGAGGCTGTATTTGTTTATTCACTTGAATAATCAATAAGGTCGTATTAGCCTCAGACTGTATCTGCTTGAGAGCAGGGATTCATTTGGATAGTATGATTCATTTTGCCAATGTCATTGGTTGGTTGGGCCTCATTTGTAGGCTTTATTTTTCTGAAATCAAATTTCTACTCTGACTTCTCGGTAATCAGTCCTGGATTGGTGGTGGTGGCTGGTCAGTAGTGATGCATGTGACCTCTAATATGTGAAATCGCTTTTTGGAGCATAAGACTGCATCATTTATTCTTTACTTTCAGTCTTTCCGCGCTTATTAGATTGCTCAGGTTTCAGACAAAAAAAAAAAAAAAAAAAAAAAAAGGAGATGGTAAACTACGCACGCACAGTTGGACGGGGTTATATATACATCCAATAGATCAATTAAAATCAGTTCCAATCATTTGATCAATGAACACTCATACTTCATACGCGAGCCATGTAAATTGATGCCAGGCCACGACGCCGATACGCGATTCATGTAAACAATAATAAGATGCTAATAAGATGCAAGAAACAGTAGGAACTGGAACCATTGCCTCCCATTGCCTCCTACCTTCGTTGCCGTCGGATCGTCCGCTCTCGGTCGATGTGAGCCATTGAATTTCTCCCCAATTATTGGAAAAAATTTCTTATTTTTATTATATTAATACAGCAGAAGAAAAAGGAGCCCTGACGTCCGCTGATAGAACCTGCTCCCACTGTAACATAGTGTATTTTAGAAATTTTAAGATAAATTAAGAGAGTATAAAAGACACATGTACCCTCATCATCAATACAATTTATTTCTACGGGTAGAAAAAATCTTGGGCCGGGGTCATGTCAAGATGGAGACCAAGGTTTTAAATCTCTAGATATAGCCTCCGCTATCTCTGGCTATAGCTGTTTGAGAAGAATTTAGCTAAGATTTTTCATATACAAGTTAGCTCTTAGCTGCCGCTATAGCCCGATATAGCCGGCTATAGCCTTTGTTTTGAGACATAGAAAGCTAAACGTCTTAGCTGGCTATTTAAAAACACTGATGGAGACACACCGCACACTGCTTACTGTATGGTTCATGGCTATTTAGTCAGAAAACCAGCAAGTGCGGCAGACGGACCATAAAGCTAACTGCTAACGAGCTTCTACAAAAAAAAAAAAAAAAAAAAAAAAACTGGTAGCCATGACACAGGTGCTCCTGTTTACTTTCAAAAAAAAAAACACAGGTGCTCCTGTTTCTCCTTTCTCCAGTACTACTGATAGCTTGTCATCTGCCGCTGCTGCTGTCCACAGCATCTGTGTACAGCATGGCTACTTCGTCACCCTTGCCGGCTCCACACTGCCCCAGCAAGTGTGCCAGCATAGAGATGCCCTACCCATTTGGCATCGGCGCCGAGTGCGCTTGGCAAGGTGGGGGTGACTTTAAGGGTTTTTGCAAGCATAGTTTCCACCCCCGAGAGCATACACTGGCCGCAACGTCGAGATTACAAGCATCTCGGTGCAGACTGGGGAGATGCATGTCTATGCAATCGTTGGGTCTGTCTGCTACAACTCGTCCAGCACCACCGATTTCAACCAAGGGTTCGTCGACTTTAATCTCGTCCCGCCGTTTGTGATGTCCCCTACCGAAAATGTCTTCACTGCCATCGGCTGTGATGCACTGGCGTTGCTGCAAGGTGGCTCCCATTGGAACTACTTCACCGGCTGCATCAGCTATTGCATAAGCTTGGAGGATTCGGCTCGAGACGGAGACCCTTGCACGGGGCTTGGCTGCTGCCAGACGTCAATCCCGGGCAACCTTAGCACCATAGAGGTTGGTTGGTACACCAATAACAACACCGCCGTCACTAATTCTGCGTGGGAGTACAGCCCCTGTAAACATGCCTTCATCACGGAGAAAGCCTGGTACGTATAATCTCTATATCTATTCCTACTAATAAAGAGAGAAAATTTCTGGTTCACCTCTTTTTTTTGTGCCTGCCTATCCGCCCCTAATACCATAAGATAGTACCGTAGTCCCAACCGGGTGTCCGTTGGTTTGCGAGGAGGATAAGAAAAAAAGGAAATACTCCGTAGAAGAGAAGGAATCCGGCTGTACCGTTTTTCTTTGCCCGCCCCAGACTGTCCGCCCACGTCTGTGTTGGCGCTTGCCGACGAGGAAGAAGGCGGCGACACCTCCCTTCCGCGCGACACTGCAGGGCGGCTTGGGGAGATGCGCACGGCCTCGGCTGCACACGCGCTCCGGCGAGGTGCCCAGTGGCGGGGCGACTCAGCTCGGACCACACGTCATCACCATGAAAAGCCTCCGCTCACCATAGGTTGGCCCGGTGGCTCCAGCTCGTCGCCTGCTCCGTCTCTTTGGTGGCCGCCGCGAGAAAGACGGGGAGCGAAAGCAAATGAAAATTAGGGTTTGGGGCACTGGTACTCTGCTGTAGGCTTTCTTCCGCGTGGAAACACTTTCAGCCGTCGACCCGGATCAAACGACTCAGATCGCACGCAACTTAAGTGGTCTGGACGGGCTGCACGGCCGAGCGACAATGCATGGCCCGGGCCCAGGTTGTGGTAGTAGAAGCCCATGCGGGCATTTACAAATGCCGACATGCAACAAAGGCCCTCTTTGTTTTTTTCAGTTTCATGCCAAAATAAGATAACGCCTCAAGCAAACAGGTTGGAATCTCATTGAAATTTTTTTTTAGTGATTATAATTCTGTTTATTTAAGCTTTGTTTAAGCATTGTAATAATAAGTAATATTGACCAGAAGTTTAAGTCATATTCAAAGTTTAAGTTCGTAATATTCTAGCCATATATACCTATTAATAAAAAGAGAAAATTTTTATTCCACTTTTTTTTTTTGCCTGCCTATTAGGACATACTCTCTCTCTGTTCCATTAAAAAGTGTCGTTTGAAAAAATGTGTCCCCCTCATAAATACGCTTTCGGGGCGACACTTTCAATGGAACGGAGGAAAGTACATATATAGGCTAGGGGCCCAGCCCAATCAGGTGAACTACACGGGCGACACGAAAAAGTGAGGACAGACGGCGGACGTGGGCTGCGAAGAGGGTGGGCCCTGGCACGCACACGAGGCGGAGTAGGCAGGTCTAGGCTGACGGGCCCCCTCATGCGCAGGAGCAGCAACATAATAGCTGCCGACTGCCACTTTTCTAAAAAACAAAAAATGAAAAAAAAGAAAGAAAAAAGGCCTCTAACCTCTGATCGCTCCTCTCAACAAAAAAAAAAAAAACACTAAAACAGTTTTGCTATTACATACTCCTTTTGACGAGGGCTACACAAATAATTAGAAATACACGCAACAACATGATATAAGATACTTATCGCGTCAAACTTCATAAAAAAAAAAATATTATTGGCCCTTGAAGTTTAAATCGATTGTACTCATATATTTACCCATCACCCGTTGCAACGCAGCGCGGGCACTTTTCCTAGTATAATATAAAAAATAATAAAAAAAGACTTTTTTTTGGTGCGACAATCTTTGGTTTATCCGTCTGCCTCTCCACGCGAAACCATCCTCCCGGCATCGTACTTCAAAAAAAAAAAAAAAAAAAAAAAAAAAAAAACCACAGTAACAGACAGGTGGGGCCATGCGTTAATCCTGTGATCGCCTTGATCTCGCGATAGGAAACGCTAATCGTGGCCCGTGATTCTCGTGATCGCGGTAACAGCAGGATCGCACAATACCCCGCCCCTCCGGATTTGTAGCTCTCCTCCTCTCCACGCCATCGCTCCCCTCCCGGCCTCCGTGATTGTCGTGCTGCACCTCGCCGCCTCCGTCGTGCACGTACAAGCCGGCTCCATCATCGACGTTGAAGTACGAATCTGGGCGGGGCCTCCGTCGCTGGTGGCGGCAGGCGTCGGTTACCTTGAAGCACGACGACGACCGCGATCGAGCGATTAAGACATGACCTCGATCGAGCGTTTAACCACCGCGTCCCCGGCACCAAGTACGTCATGTTCCTGTGATCCACCGACGGATCAATTTGTTGGTGGCGGAGCAACCAGGGCTCGGCGACGATGTGTGGCGCTCCTGTTTTCACCGCGATCCCGACGACACGCTTCGTCTACAGGCCGCGCGGGGGCTCCTGGCGGCCGCGCAGCAGATGGCGTCGTGACCTGACCGGCAGCTGTCGGACAGGCGCGGTCGCGGCGACCCCGTTCCAGCGGCGGACGTCATGGACGCCGGCTCCACGACGGCCTCCATGCCCTCGCACTGCTCGTCCTCGTGTAGCAACTTCGACGAGGAGGCCATGCTAATCGAGTCGCTCCTGCCCAAGTTCCAGTACGCGCGCCGTCGTGCAGCAGCACCCTGAGGCTCGCGTAGAAGCTGAGCAATGGCGCTGTCCTCAGAGGCATCCTGCAGGTACGTGAGGAGTGCCGTGGTGGTGGCTATCCACCGATTGCTCGTCCTCTGCTGAAGTGGAGCAGGTACGTACGTCCATGGTGACAGCGGGGACCGACCGGCAATGGTTGGAGTGCTCACCGTGTACGACGAAATGCCTTCAAGGAGGTAACCTTACCAATTCGAAGCACGTTCAGGAGCTTAATTCTGTCTAAACGATATCTAGCACTAGCAGTAGCAGGAAATGTCCTTAGCTTTCCAATGGTGATTAACATCAACAGCAAGTATAAGGCTTGATGCAGAACTACAGGTGCACGTGTACTCAAATGAAGGCCCTTTAATTTGTGGCTAAATTACCTTCTTTTTTGCTGCACGTGTATATCAAGCACCAGTTTAGATATGGATTTTTGAACATTAAGATAGTCTGGGTCAGCAACTTACAAGAGTCCCTAATTGCTATAATTAAGATTAAGACTTACAACTCGAACGTTTAATATACCTTTCATCCTTATACCCAAAGTTCAGGTTCTAAGGTGATCCTCGAAAACTACATGCTCAAATAGGCTTGATCAGAACATCTCTAATATTAATTATGATGTGGGACATATTAGGATTTATTATTAAACAAAGTTTTCATGCTTCAAGACTCTATCAAGAAACTACAATGCTCACATATCAGCTATGTTAGTATTATTCCCATGTTTTTTTTTTCAATTACTTTGACGCATGTGCCAATTTTATGTGATTTTTCATTTTTCTTCTAATCTTCTTTTGCTTTTGAATGTGACTAAAATACCATCAGATGGAGAACTGTATAGGGAGGGGCTTATGTCACCAATGCTATTGTGATATTGTTCTCTTTATTCTATAAATAGTGTCCAATGGAATAAAATAAATATCCCTGATAGAAGTATGGATGCGTGAGGTCTCAAGATTCTTGATGAACAGCTGATGCAAAACACCATGTGCAAGTTTTTTTTTGAAAGCGTGCTTAAGCACGTGTTGTATTAAGGAAAAGTGGAGTTCTTACAAGTTCCACAAAGTGGCCGATGGCGAGATGCCAAAGGTCAAAGTGGTGGAACACTACACAAGGCGCCGGCTTTAACGGCGGAGCAAATAGGTCGCATACTAAGGCTATAACCGACGCGCTACAAGCACCGGGCGACGATAACGCCGCTGGTCGGTCCCGTCGGCGCGGCCCTCGCGAGATGACGCAAAGATGGGGGAATCCGGCCCGCGGCATCTCTCTTGGCCGCCGTGATCTCTCCTCCGGGTCTTTGGCGAACCGCGCAAAAGACGGTCCGGGCGAGTTGGAGAGGGGCCTTCGGACGCCTTCCAATCGTTCAGCATGACCCGGCGCGCCTGGCGTTCCGGATTGGGGTCGCGTTGGCCGAGACTTGGCCGCAAGCTCGGTATCTGCGGCTAAGCCCCGGACATCAAGCGAACGGAGGTCGGTCGGGGTTCCTTGATGATAGGAGATTCGGCAAGACACGGCGAAAGAGTCGAGGAAGCGGCGGCGGATGCGCGACCGTGGGGCGCCAGCGGTCACCACAGGTGCGGGGTTGCATCCCCAGCGGCGGGCCTGGCGGGTGGGACCGACCCGGCGGGTCGCGGAAGGTCGAGGTCGGCGTGATCCGATCCAGCGGGTGAGTCGTCGTTGTTGGAGCTTTCCGCAAGGCGGTGCATCGACCTCGGGCACGCCACATCGGAAGTTGAGCGCAGCAAGCGTAGTGGTGAGGGAGGCTCCGTCTGCGCCCGCTGGTCGTCGGTAGATGGGCGCGCGCGACGAGGGGAGGCCTCAAGCTCATCGAGCATTGGGTCCACCCGCGGGGGGATCCGTGCCCTAAGTGGCTCGAGTGCGGCGGAGTGCGTGGGAGCGACGACGTTGCCCAACTCCGTCGGACGGCTTTGTCGATCTCCGGCGGTCGGGCCGATGTCGAGGGGGAGCAAAGGATCCGCCCGAGCGAAGAAGGGGTATCGGCGGCACGGCGGCCAGGGCGCCCAGCCCGGACACGGTTGAGGGCGACATGACGGCCGAGCGCGGTGCGAGGGCTCCCGGGCGCGGTCGAGGCTCGTCTTGGCGCCTTTCGAGGAGGAGGTCTTTGGCGAAGGCGGCGTCGATGCCGCGGTTCCTCGCCCGGTGCCCACCGTCTTGGCGGATGAAATGAGGAAGCGGAGCGGGCGCGGCGGCGGCGTGATCCGGAAAGCGGTTGAAAGCGAGACCGACAAGGGATGGTGGCGCAGTCGTTGGCGGCCGGGGGTTGGGCGCTGCACGCCGACGCCGATGCTGCGCCTCGAGCGAGCGAGTGAAACCATCGTCATCGACAAGTGGTGTTGACGGCGATGGAGGCCCCTAGCGGGGCCGTGCTCGATGACGGCGGCGGCCGGTCACCGGGCGTCGTAGGTCCGTGGCGTGGCCGAGCCGTTGGTGGCTTCGGACGCCGCAGCGCCGTGTCGGCCGATCCTCCCGGTGTCGCAGGCACCCTAGTCGAGGAGGAGGACGCGACCGTAAGGGCGTCGATGGAGTCCGTGGAGCGCGGCCGAATTATCGGATGGGAGCGTGGAGCGCGGCCGGCGACGGCGCCGCCGCCGCCACGCTGGGTCCACAGCACAAGGCCGGGCGACGCCCTACTCCGTGTGCCTAGTGGCTCAACCGGCCCGGCCAGCGGTCCGCGGCGAGCCCGAGGAGCGCTCCCGGCGAGGAGGGGATGGACAAAGCGCGATGACGACGGTGGGGCCTCCGGTTCGATGAACTCGTCCTCGTTGTCCGAGCGCTCCGAGAAGAAGCCGCCCACCCACCGCATACCCTTGGTCTTCCGGCGGAAGGGAAATAGGGGGCCGCGATCCGGGGAGAGGGGCTGCCCGCGCAGCCGCCGGAGATAGTTCCTACGGTGGACGTCACCGGTGGCGACGCCCCTGCTGCAATGCAGCTGGCGACAGCGGTGGCACGGTGGTGGATGGGGACGCGCACAGTACCGCCGCCGGGTGGTGCACGCCCCCGAGCTCATCCGGCGACCCATGGAATCCAGCGTGCATTGACGTCGTTGCCATGGCACACACAGCAGCGGAGGAGGAGGCCATGGCAGCAGAGCATGGCGTGCCCAAGGCGGCTTGCGGCGAGGGAGTGTCGCGGTCGCCGCAGCCGGGCACCATGGACGACCTGTCGCCTGCACGGGAGCCCGCCATGGCGAACGTTGGCGGCGGTGAGGAACTGAGCAGCAGGGGACCTGTGCCGGCGGCCACAGCGCTCGGCGAAGAGGGCATGGCCGGCGTCGTCCGCTCCGACGGAGGCGCTGCAGGTCCCAAAGACGACGGAGGCGGCGGCCCAGCCCTGAGCTCACGGCGTGCCGACTGCAACGGGGCGGTCACCATGGCCGGCGTCCGCCCGGGGGCATGGCGCCGCGCAGGAGGAGGACGCGAACGACGCCGCCAGCTGCGTCACGCACACGCCTTCGCCAGCGGAAGCCATGGATGCGAGCTCGGGCCTAGCCTGCGGCGACAGAGGCGGAGCAGCTGCCATGGCCGCCGTCCGCAGGAATGGCGAGGGCTCCGCAATCCGTGGCTCAGGGACGACGATGGACCCATCAGGATGTAGATCAGGGCTAGGGGAACTCGGATCTGTAGGTGGGAGATGCTGATTTGTGTGGAGGTGGGAGATCGCCGGCGGCGGGATGAGGTTGGCCGCAGGGTCGGGAGGCTCGCCCGCGGGGTCGGACATCCGACCGTTTGCCCTCTGACCGTTCACACCATGTGCAAGTGATACAACAGACCTTATCACCCAGGAAGTGGCCTCGATCCTGCCATTCAGGAGTATCCATTACAGGATTCAAGGTATGGGAACTCCAACTCTTTTTCAACTTATGATTTGATTTTGTCGATTTATGATCTTCTATTTTCATGCATTATACACATGTCAGTTCCACTTCTATTTAGGTACTGTTTTGCTAGGATTTTAATATGATTGAACTGTGGATTGCGGCATTCTATCCAACTGCTCACCCTGTCCATTTTTTTTTACACTGAGTTTACTTCAGTTCCAAACATGTTGCCACGACTAGCTAATCATGGATGAAGTTTCTCTCCAGTTGAAGAAAAAGTTTCTGATTCCAATTTAGTACAGGTGCCACAACTAGCTAATCGTGGATGAAGTTTCTCTCCAGTTGTAGAAAAGATTATTAATATTATATAATGAGTACTCTATTATAATTGTAATTGCAAGTCATCTTATAATAAATGTAATATTATTTGTTTTGCGATCTGCTTAGGTAATAATAATATTAGACGGGCCATGTTTGGTTTGACGTAGTACATGTTTCAGTGTTCATTGTGTCTCTTGTACAGTTACTATGGTATCAAGGAATCAACAAGTAGTGCTACATTTTATTTGAACAAATACACACACATGTATGGTGCTATACAACAAAAGAACCCCATAAAGTTTAACAAAAAATTTTGTTCGAATTGATTTAGTGTAGCATTAGCTAAATATATCATCACCTCCATTTATATTTGAGTGTTCTCCCGTTGCAACGCTTACGGGCACTCACCTAGTCACCGTATAATGATACACATCCAAGCATCATAATATAGATATAATATGTATGAAGTATGGTTCTAAGTATGCATCGTTTGCTCCGTCAGAAAACTTTATAATTATTCTTCAAAAAAAGAAAAATTTATAATTGGGAGTTGATTCAGGTACAACTTCAGCAGGCAAGACCTGAGAGGTAAGGGAAAAAGACAGCTTCGGCAATCGAACTGGAGACAGAAGTGCCCGTTGGTTCTTGATTGGGCCATAACGGGTAATGGGTCTTGCAAGATGGAGCTAGACACCAGTGGGTTGTCAGGTCACTAGTACAGGAATGAGCTTCATTCCCGGTGCCGGGAACGAGCTCCGGGACAAAATGTGTTCAGCCCGACCTTTTGTCCCGGGCCATATCTGGCCGGGACTAAAGGGTCGCCAGGGCACGTGGCCTAGCGAGCATCTTTTGTCCCGCTCGATACGGCCGACAAAAGGGTCTTTTTTTTTTTTTTTTTTTTGATTTCATTTCAATTCATGATTCAAATTGGTTTCAAATCGGGTTTTCGAATACGATTCTACGCGGCAAATGATATATGCATACGCGCTTTTTTTTTTCGATTCGATCAATGTACGCAATTAAATAACACAATTAAAAGTAAGAAACTAAAATAGGTAAATATGTATATATATACATATATAAAAAATATACAATATATACATATATATCATCGTCATCATGCCATTTGGGTCGATTACAAATTTAGTTTGTCTTCAAATCTATTAGTTTGGAACCCAATGTTCAGTAGCATCGAAGTAGAACTCGCTACCGAGCGTTAAGTCCTGGTCATTAAGAAATCCTGCTGTAGTCTCTTGAATTGCTTTGAGGTGGAAGAGCTCTATGGTTTGTCCCTCAACCAATTGTCTTCAATTTGAGTTAAAGGAAAAAAATATATTAGTATATATCAATATATCAATACTATATATACGCCAACACTATTTGGACCCCTCGCATTCAGACCCGGTGCCACCACCGCACCGCTCGCGCGATGAGAGACCGCGGCCCCACACCACCACCAATGGCCCGTTGAGTCCAGTCTCGGAAGTTTCTCAGCCGGTTTTTTGCCGTCTGTGTGACCGTTTTATTTGTCGCGTCTGTGTGACCGTTTTATTTGTCGTCTGTGTGACTCGCGTTGCATGTTGTCAAAGCCGGTTTTTTTTTAGAAAAGTGGACCACACGTTATAATAGATATTGACTGCCGATTTTTATTGGTCAAAGTAATCCATACGTGTTGGGTTTGCATGCCATAGGAATGGACTTTGAATGGCCATTTGATTGGGACGAATTTATCATAAACTGCAGTTTTTGAAATCAAATATATCAAGAATAATTATTTTTTCAACCACAAAGTGACCAAATATAATTTTTTTACATGAGTCTGAAATTCGAAAAGCAAAAACCCTCTAACCAGCAACAAAGAACATATATTGAGGACAATTACATCATGACATAAATTTCAGAGTTTGCATTTAAGTAATAATTTAATGATCCTAAGTCATTGCAGGCAAAAACAATGTCGGGTGGGAATTTAAATATCTAGATAAATATCACTGGTAAGAAACAATCCATTCATTCCATGACCGTCCTTTTTTTTCTTTTTTTTTGATAAAGTTCCACGATCGTCTAATCCACTTGGTCGTCACTTTCAGTATGTGAATCTTTTTTTGCTTTGACCCACGCGTACACCTTGGCCATCACCCCTTCTCATTCAGAATTTGAATCTTCATGGCCATCAGGCCAGTTAAAACAAAAGCACGACCAAACAATAACATGAGTCACTTTGGTTGACAGATTAAAAAAAGTTGAATAAATAAAGTCTAAATGCACATTCCGACATTCTATCAAGTACCAAGGCATTCTATCAGTTTTTTTTTTTTGGAAAACAAGCAATGAAACACAAATAAAATGCATGAGGTAAGTGATTGCTTGTCTAAGGAGATAAATTCAATAGACAATACAAGCTAAAAAGATGTGCAATATATTTTTCTAGGTTTTTCTAGTTCATAATCTGATCAATATGGATGTGCTGCTAAAGGAACATAGGTATTTCACCTTTAGAATGACAACTATTTTAGAAACATACATAACGCTGAAATAAACACAACAGGAATTCAGAAGTAAAATGATAAACATCATAATGATATACAGAGCAGAGCCAGATGCTCATTAACCTGCCATAACCTACTCCAATAGGATATTAAAGAGAATTTTTAGAGGCTTTAGAAGCACGACAGGCATCATTTACAATAAATCCCATATTCATGTAAGTAGATTAATTGATTAGTTGAAAATCGATGGCATATTCTCAACTCATAGTCATAAGCTCTTCTGCATAGGATTTAACTACAATGCACAATGAAACCAATAATCAAGTTAACAGGCATGGGTACGTATCAAGTTGCGAAGGAGAAAAGAATGGTTAAAGAAAGAGCAGGGATATGACTACCTTAAAATTGAAGGCGGCAGCATGCATAATTGCAAGCAGTGCCAGACCCCTTGTGGAGACCGGTGAGTTGGACCAAATGCCTAGTGCCTGCCTGAGGCAACAGAGTGAGCTCCTGATTGCTAAAGCCATCTGTTCCCTGCAATCAAGGGATTAATTTGCATTGCATCTGAAAGCAACACCAGGCAACAGAGTGAGCTCCTGATTGCTAAAAGCCATCTGTTCCCTGCAATCAAGGGATTAATTTGCATTGCATCTGAAAGCAACACCCATCTCCTATGTGAACTGTGAACAAAAATGCATCGAGAGATGCTCTATATGAATAACAGCGGCTCAGCTGCAGCAAGGGCAGCCGATCAGGCTGCTAATTGGTTTCTTAGTCAATCTCTTTCAATGCTTTCAATCAAATTTTCATCAGGTTTCTTGAGGGCTGATGGCCTTGAAGAGGATGAGGCTTGACTTCCTGAATTCTGCAGATTTTAGCAAGAAGTTAATTTCGCAACAAGTAATCATCTGTGTTTTGTAAACTTTCTTAATATGAACTACAAAATCGTCTACAGATTTGAGCATGAAGTAAATTTTCTGAACTTTCTAAATAAGATTAGATTCTCAGCAAAAAAAATATGGAAAAGCATGAGTTTTCTAAACTACAGGCGATCTTAGAATGTACTACAAGAACTGCACATTGCAGCTCTAAAGTCTAAACACTTAAACATTGCCGAGACAACAACATGGCTCAAATTGTTCCATTGTTGAAATGAAAATATATATTTATGAAGGAAAACTGGTTAGCAAACAAGAAGAGCATAGATTAAAAGCACGTGGAAAACTTGTGGGTCATTTAACAGAAACAAATACTCATTGTTGGGGACTATTGGATGATCATAACAAACTAATTTGCTTTTGTATATTTATATCAGCGGTTGAAACTTAAAAACAAGTTAAAACAGGTGAATTTCCCACATGTTAATGTGGGAAATTTGTGAGGCCGTGAATACTCCGCATGTTGCTACAGAAAATTTGAGAGGCGAATCAAAGAACATCAAAACACTAATTATGTAGTAAATTTTGTATTGTGGATCAACATCGGCCACAAGCAACCACTTGATATGTAGGAGACAGACTAAATGAATCATAAAAAGGTATTGACTTAGTTTCATTGTTAAAGTTAATGATAGGTATGAACACAAAAACTTTTGGTTATGGATGCAAATAATGTCACATGTGAATTCAAAAATATAAATTAGGCTATGTTGACCTGTCTTGCTTGTATCCTGCACAGAAATGTCAAGCTCCATAGCCAAACGAGATTAAACGAGGACAGATAAAACCATGAATTTCTTTTAAGCCATGCAGACATGCAAACTTCAAGCTGGTTATTGTCTGCGGTCAAACAAAACTACGATGACTCGATGAGGTGGATATAGGCTAGTCATGCATTACAAGAATGGAATACAGATAAAATTGGCCTACCATGTGAAAGAATTTCTTTAGGTTTTTGAAACTGAATGTGGGAGGATTAGTTTCCATCTAATTAATAAATATTTTTTATTCTTTTACTGACGGTAGATATTACGGCTTCAGATAGATAAAGCAACAAAATGTTTTCCACAGGAACATACATATATCTGACTAGATGGAATTTATAAATTCTTGTTCATAAAAGGTTTGGGTTTAAAGACAAATGAATTATTGTACAAATCATATGTCAAAACACAAATCTTACTTTTTTTGTAAAGAACAAAAAGTCCTACCTAGCCCAATCAAATTTATATGATCAAATCTATTTATTCGAATAGACAGATCAAGTAACAAAATGAGATGCAAGTCCACAAAGCAACACATATTTGTGTGGGTCATGTGGGAGCTAGAAGCTGAGGTGCCGCTGGACCTCGGCTGAACAGAGTGGACCGGGACAATGAGCCTCCAGCTTGAACAGAGGTTGGGCCGTTTGCCTGCCTAATAGGCTGCTAGGTAAACAAAAGTAAATAGACTGAACTATGGCGTAGTTTCTGTACCCAAAAGTCTGATAAGAAGTACTTAAATACTTAACCTGTGTTCTGCTAAAGCAAAGAACCAATTGTTGTGGGCAGAAAACAAGGGATCAACAACATAAATCATATCCTAGAACTTGGGATCGTGACTATTATGCCTTTCGGTCGCTCGATGGAATGAGGGAAAAAGGAGAGGAAAAATAGCAAGCTACCTGCGACACAGCCATGGAAACAATTTGCTTGAGTTTAGATTTATAATAATACAAAATAAGAAAACAATTCAGAATTCACTACAGGACAACCATTTGTAGAACCAGAGAAAAATGTGATCATGCCCTCTATAAGCTGCTGCAAGTTAACGTTTTAAAAATTTCAATTGCAGCTGACTAGTGATATGTACTTATGCAGCACAGTGCCCTGAATTATGAAGGATTGCAAGATGTGTTGCCCCACAGTGCACATCATCAGGAAGGTATCAAAGAAACTGGAGCAGATTTGCTTTGGTCCATACAAAAATAAGAAATCTGTGTGTACTGCTCTAAAATTTTGTTCAGCTAGCGTCTATTTACATCCATTCTAAAATATTGCACAGTGTGATGAAACCCCAAGAACCGGTGCTTGTGAATTTTAATGTACCTACTGTATGTTATAAAGTATATGTTTTTCCATGTCATAGATCAGAGTTCTGAGCTAAGTTGTGCCAGAGAGTCAAAGAGCAGGGCACATTAAAAGATGGCATGAATTGTGCAGGCCCTCTCCATGCAACACCGCGAAATACCAATGCACAATTGTTGCTTAGGGCTAGGATGCCATGTTTTGCAAGTTAATTCGGTTCCATGCTATGTGCAGACCTTTGGTTTGAACAGCTGAACTGAGATTCAGCTACAGCTACTGAATGTAACTTTGTGCAATCATGGAGAAAAAAGGTGCCAAAGGTTCAGTTAAAACAAATAACATCGCAGGTATTCATATGTTGTTACTACTGTCAGTCTGCAACTAATCTCTCTCGAACAAATTGTCTGATGGTGATCGTCCTCTGTAAGATAGTCCAGGTTAAGTTTTTAAAATTATTTGCAGCTGACTGGTGATGTTCTTATGCAGCGCTATGACAGGCTGCACAAAATTGGTGTATGTGAATTATAATCTAAAATTGTGCATCCAACAGGTGAACACTCAACTCCAAAATTTCCAAAGAAAAACACCATGATTCATGTAGCATGATTATGGATTTTCATAACAAATTTCCTAGCCTAAACCATGTAGCATGAATATGGATTTTCATACCAAGCTCCCTACTTCATACAACTTTGGTTTGAGATGCAAGATTCTTCTACTGTTCTATATATATCACAAATTGGCAAACCACAAGCAACAACTCAAAGAGCTTTCATTTTTTGACTGAAACAAACACAATTATATTTTGTAATAAAAACATTGTACAATGCAATACTTGCTAGCCCGCGCAGCTCCTGCTAGTCAACACCATGTCCAGGCAGGAGAAGCAAAGAAAACAAAAGGGGAAGACAACCTGGGGGACTGGATGCCATCTTTGGTTGTAGGAGAAGGCGTTGATACAGCCAGACCACGGGGATCAGCTGCTCCGTAGGCCTACTACACCTGATCCATCACTAGGCCGGTGAGGGTAGGTGCTAAATCAGCCAGCAATTGCAAGATCCACGTCTAGGGGCAGCAAGAATGATCATCAAAACAAATTAACAATCACCAAGTCTGCACACTTCACCGAGAAAGTAATAAAAAAGGAATAAAAAAGCAGACGAGAAAACCTCCAGCCTCCGTAGATCGGTCCCGTGGATCTCAATCTCCACAGCTTCCATCGGGACTAAGGAGGGAGCAGTACGCTGGTAGCATGGATGAGGACGAGGTGCCGACGAATCAGTTCGTGCTCCGCCGGTGGACGGGATCCGCAACCGGAATGACACCCTCCGCGTGGACCGTGTTGCGCTACATCCGCAGTGACGGCCCTTGGCTGCGCAGGATCCGGCTCCGGCGAGGCTGGCGAGGCCACTGGCGCCGGCGAAGGAGGTGGCTTGAGGAGCGGCACCGACGGGAGAGGGTTCAAGAGCGGTGCCGGGGAAGGCGGAGGCGGGTGGTACGGAGGAGGCGAGCGGATGAGCTCGAGGTAACCGAAAAGATCGTGCCATCGTGGGTGGGGTGGGGAGCTGACGGTGCTCGGGCCTCAACATTGAAAACTAGGCCGGGCCTGGGAACCTGAGTGCGTGCGGGCGGGTGGGCCGAGGCCCAAGCGAAGGGGGCTGGCTGGTTTGCTCGGCTAATAGGAGGCTGGGTACCAAATTCATTTGGAACCCGGGTTCCATATATCAATCTTATATATATATATATATATATAGTAATATATATATATATATATAGGGCCGCGCTAAGTAGTACTCACGGGGTAGTGATTATTAATCACTACCCGAGCCGCTGCGCGGCAGGCCGTCCGACTTCGCGCGCGTCCCTCTACTGGTCTTGCCCGCGCCGCCCGCCGCCCCGAGACCCCTCCCCACGCACCCCACCACGTACGCAGCACCACTCACAGGTAGTTTGATCCCTCTCAACGATTTGAATAGTCCGTATACACGTGAATAGCCAATCAACGGCCAATGCACATGCATGAGACGGTCTCGTTTGACTTTTTGACAAATGTTTTCAGTACGCTCGTGCTCGTGAGACTCGCCCAGCACCTTTCCAAGTCATTTTTATTTTATTTTTTTGTCAAACGATTTTTTGCCGCCCGTGACACTAGCATGGCAGGTTTCAAGCACCTTTTTTTAGAAAGTGACCACATTATCATAATAGATATAAACAGACCGGTTTTATTATTGTTCAAAGTAATCTATACGCCTCAGATTTGATTGGCATGGAAATCAACTCGCCATTTGATTGGCACAAATTTGTCATAATCTGCAAATCAATTATATTGAGCACAATTATTTTCCACCACAGACAGGACCATTTTTTTTCATTGCTCAGGAGCAACAAAATTACATTAGTTTGAAATCTAAAGCAAAAACTCCTCCAACCAAAGAACAATGAACATATATTGAGCACAGATACATCAGGATGTAATTTCTGATCCGAAATCATTTTGCGAAAGCAATGAGTCATGGGAATGTAAATATATGTATAAACATCATTGGTAAGAGACATAATTCTAATTTATTCTAAAGTTTCATGATTGTCTAGCTAATCTGATTCGTCCCTCACTTTCTGTGCCCTCTGATCCAAGCGTACACAATAGCCTTTTTAGATGCAATGAGACCATGAAAAATAACATATTGCATAGATATGCAATTAGACGAGTGTTCCCCAAACTAAACTACTAAATTGTGGTCTCAACTAATCATCACCCCTTCTCATTCGTAATTTGAATCTTCATGGCCATCAGTTCTGTCACTATAGAAAAACAACCAAACAATCACAAGTCACTTTGGCTGACAGAAAATTAAAAAAACATAAGCGAGAATAAATGAAGTCTCCTAACACATGGGCCCTGTTTGGCACCACGATTACTTAGATTCTAAGCAAAATATGCAGAGCCAATATTAGGAACCAAATTATTTTGTTACATAATCATTGCTTGTAACTATAACTTAAGGACATAGAAACTATTACATTAGTCTTCCATGTTTGTTTTTCCAGAACAAACAATGTTATGTATCGTTCATTGGATGGGAACAAAAGGAAAAAAATAGAGTGCCATGTGTCTCCCCCCGTCGACCGACTCACGAGACACTATCTCATATAATCAATCGATCTAATTTGATTCCTCCTTTATAGATTCTAAGCAAGTAGTTAGTTAGTAATTGGTTATGGACTTCACATAATTTGTGATTCTGTTTGTTTCTTTTCTTTCTTTTTTTTCCTTACCAATAACATGGCCTCTTTTTTAAAAAAAAATATGTCAATAGTCATACTAAAGTTGGTAATTGGTCAAATAATTGATAATGAATAATACTAAAGTGCCAAATACTATCGCAAATGTAGTATTTAATTGCATAGCAGAGGCATATAGGACCTTCTAGTTGAGCAAGAACATGTTGCCGCTTATTGAAGGGCCTAAGAGAAAAGGGTATCCTATCGTAACACATAAATCTTAATAAAATCAATATGTTGTAGTTCAATTGACAATTTTTTGTGTGAATAATAAAAGTTATGTATCTATGAAAGTGTTACTCGATGGAATTGAGAAATTGAACCTACAACATGTCAAATCAAGTAGAAAGATAAAAGGAGGAATGCCAAGGAACGACCATCTATGAATGGAGATGTTGTCACTAAACATGGACAAGCAAAGACCCATGGCAATAGGCTACCACTTGACATGTAATTCATTGTGAGATAGACTACATGAATCATAAAAAGGTATCAACTTAGTTTCCTTTGTTACGCTTAATGATAAGAACAAACACAAACTTTCAATCCTCGATTGCACATAATGTAACATGTGAATTAAAAAAATATAAAGTAGGGATGATGTTACCTTTGTAGTTTGTACACCGAAACGTCAAGCTCCAAAGCCAAACGAGATTATCACGAGGACGAAGAAAAACCACGGATTACTTTAAGCCATGCATACATGCAAACTTCAAGCTGGTTATTGTGCCCGGTCAAAAAAAACCACCGAGGCGTATGTAGGCTAGTCATGCATTACAATTACAAGAATGGAATACAGCAATATTGGCAAGAATTAGTTTTCATCTAATTGGATATTTCTAATTGTTTTTGGGTAGGTAGATGTTACAAAATTCAATGATAGATAAAACAAATGAATGTTTTCCACCACAACATAAAGAAATCTGATTGGATGGAATTTTTAAATTCATGTACATAAAGGAGGTTTGGGTTTAAAAGACAAATGAATTATTGTACAATCATATATTGTATTGTTGGAATGGAATGTATTTGGGCCTATGCCGCCTGGGTTGGAAGGAGAATTTTGGCTCACAGGTTGGATTGTTGGAATCAGTAGCTATCTCTAGCATTCATTATTTTAATTTTATCTGCAATTGTTATATTATAAAAATCGACATGTGGAGTCAAAATCAGAATCTCGGGGAAAAAGTATGTGGTGAATGGTGTCACTGTCAATATTCAATAATACAACTGTCGATATAATAGGTCATGAGAATTTATAATTTATCGAGATCAATTACAAAGTAGGACCTTGGCATTAAAGATAATAAATAGGACAAACAAATTGTAATATCGAACGGGTAATGTAAATAGACATTTGTTTCCCTCAACATAAATGTAGTTGGTGTCATTTGAGAATCAAAATTTGTATAAAGATGGCAACTACCATGCCAATCATTTGAGTAGTGAGTAAATGATATGGGCACATGTTTAGGTATGTAGAATTAGTAAAAAAACAAGCAGGATCCATAGTGCAAACATGTATATAAATACAAACTAATCCCAATCAATCAATTGAGGCTCGACCTAGGTGCAAGGAAGCAAAATGGGAGAGGAAAATTGTGCCCATAAGCAAAGGGAGAAGGACAGAGATACTTTTAAGTTACCGGATATTCATAGTTTAGCAGAAATCGGGATTATCCGGGCTAGAAAATTAAATGTAGGACCATGCAGAGAGGCCAAACATAATGAGCTATTGCAATATTTGATCAATTTAATTTATTCAACTATTTTCTAGAAGGAAGCATCCGACTTTGCTCTAATCGAGAGAAACCTACTCATGTTGTTTCAGTAATCCCCAATTATCATCATAATTGACTACAAAACCCTATCGTCACTTAAGCCGTGACTAGCACCTTATGTAACAACCAACAAAAGCATCATTCATTTAATGTTGATGTTTTTTGTAATATACAATTATGATGCTTCTTATCATCGTGAAAAACATCACAAAGATAGCCGCCTCACGTCACATGGTAGGCTTAAGGGCACAGTAATAAAGCATACAGCTATGTGGTTAGATATAGAATTCATGACTTAAAATTAATTTCAACAATATAAAATGTGTACAAACAGATTAGCAACTTTGTTACCAAAGATACAACAAAGTAAATGCATGGGACTGCAAAGATGCACTTCACAGTAAAGCAAGTAGTATATTTGTTAGCCAATCGTAACATTGTAAAATTGCATAATATAGCCAAAACTCTAGGCATGCTGCTAGAACCAACGACCACAACTTTCATGTCTTTATTTGGTAATATAGCAATGCCATGTCTTTATTTGGTAACCACAATTTTCATTTGTGACTAAAAAAAAAAACAGCTAGCATGTAGCAAATCACATTATTAGAGCAAAGACTGCTTTCCTTTCATATTTGTTTGAATCCTTCCAAGTTCTAATATGCTGAATTAACCAATCGTCTTTGAATCGAACCGATGAGTGAAGGGCGCTTTGCAACTCGAGGTTCTTTTCCATGCTCATCCGCTTCAACCCTATGTGTTGTTACGCATAACTAACGGTCCAAACAAAATCAATCAAGAAAAAAAATGCTAGATCAATTATCGTGGCACAAATTGATCATATTATTAATTAGCAAGCACAATTTGAATCAAGGGAGGCTAAAGAAAGGGCGGGACTAGCACTAGAAGTGTTGGATGTTGCATACCGCCTCAACTTACCGGTAGGGGAAAAAATCTAGACAAACCACAAGAAAAGATGGGAAATCGAGGGGGAATGGGCTGAATATGTAGATCAGCGGAAGGAGAAGAACAAACTCGCCTCGCTCAAACCAGATCGGGTCAACGGCTTGTCGCAAACTCACCGGATGCGCCTCATCGCCGGTTTTGGGTGGCCCATACTGCCCGGCCGAATGGCACCAGCTGGCCGCCGCCGCCATGGACTACATCATGCATCGGACCGTCACCGCTCGACAAGGCCGCACTCATCGCCTCCAGCTCCCAGCTAGAAACAAAAACCACATATCACACCACATGGGTGAACGTAGAAACCAAACTCATCAAGCGCGACTAAAAATTAAAAATTTAATTTCATAGTAGCACAGCACTAATGCATGTTACATTGATGCGGTACTACAAAATGGAAGATGCAAGCAAATAAAAAAATAGTTATTCGGACAAAAGAAAACTTGTTCCTCTATCTCTACAGCTAGCATCAATTCCATAAGCAAGTTGAGATCTACGGGCAAACGTAAAACCATTAAAATCTTTGGGCACGAACCATGATTGCGGAACACCCATCACTACAAGTAGGCGATGAAACTTATGCATAGAAAAAAATTTATCCACGTAAAAACATTCACGTGCACCAAAAATCCCCAAATTCCTCCGTCATCGCCGGGTCGCACCCACCCATCCTTGCCGCAGCGAACAAAGAACCCCGCAATCCACAACTAAGTAACCTGAATCAAAGCAAGCGACACCGTGTAAATCGAGAAAAATGAAGATGCAAGCATCAACTTTGATATATGCATAGAAACTCACATTGGTGCTGGTGGATGCCGAGCGTGGGGAGCCGCAGCAAAGAGGTGTAGCCGCCTAGGATTCCTCGCCGGGTCAGTCGCAGTGAAACACGCATATCAAAGAACAGACTCTAAAAAAAAATAGCTATGCCATTGAAAGCTTCGGCATCCACCATGGCCATGAATATTGCTAAGCTCCCAAATAAAAAAAAAAAAAAAAGTAACCGTGTGGAAACCGCAGAATCGAATCAAAACCTAAAAATATACATGCATAAATTCGAAAAAAAAAACTTTTACTCACTTCCGTTGCCGATCGGCTCACACTATGACCATGTAGGGGTCGGATGGGGATGAGCGAATGAGCGCGAGGGCTGCCATGAGTGGGCGTGCCGCGGGCCATCATGGCCGCCCAGCCACGCCAGGCCATTGCGCTGGCCGACCCACGCCACCTCCAAGGGCCGTTGTGTGTGCCATCGGAGGTAGGAGGCACGCGACGCCGGGGGGGGGAGGAAGTCCGAACGGATGAAGCATGGCCTCGCGCCGCCGCATTTGGATGGCTCGGTTGTGCACCCCGTCGGTGGAGGAGGGCCGCCGTCGCCCGGTGAGGAAGGAAGCCGCTACGCCGGGTTGGGATAGGGCCACACAGGGGATGGCCATATCCGCCCGCCGCCATCGCCATCCCATTCGCCAAGGAATCCCGTGGCGCCGCGAGCAGCCGGGCCGAGGGGCGACTAGGGCAGGGCCGGGCGGCGGGCCGAGGTGAGGGGCGGCGCCGGAGGGGAGAGGCGTCGCGGATGGGGATCGGAGCTCACGTGAGCCCAGGGGTCGAATAGCGCGCCGATTTTGGAACCGAGAGAGAACGTGGGTGAGGGAGCCGCCCAACGGAAGAAAAGAAACCGGTGTCTCCCACGATCGATAATCGAATCGCTTTTTTTGATAATTTGGAATCGATAAAATTAGAATTAAAAAAGAAAAATAATAAATCATAGGTGGGTGCCGGAGGAAAAAAACGGGGCCAATGAGCTAGCGCCTTCCGATGGGGTTGGCCCGCGTCAAGGCAACGCTGGCGGCCGGGTGGCTGGCTCGGGTAGTGATTATTATTCACTACCCGGGTAATATATAGAATACCTATATATATATATATATATATATAAGTGCTATCCTACACCTAGGTGTAGAATAGTTTATTCTACACCATGACACAGCTAAACGACCGAACCAGCATCTACCAACCCGCACCGGACCAACTGACGCGCCCAACCAGCTCCCTGGACCCGCGCCCGCGCTCCGCTCCCGAGCCGAGCCTCGGTCCCCACCAGCGTGGCGAGTCCCTTCGACACAGCCGCACCCGCACCCGGTGGGCTGTCCACTTCCTCAAGGGCCCCAACACGTGACATGCATCGCACGGCCATAGGCCTGCTCGCCTGTACCTAATCCGGCGCTGCACCTGCTTAACAAATGCAGTCTGCTCCCTCCACTAGTCACTTCCGTCGTGCATGAACCACATGCTCATTCTACTCCTTTTTTAATTTATTTAATTAATATAATACTTCTACAAATAAAGTGGCGTGCCCACCTGATAGGCTTCACAAGCAGTCAAACACATGTATATATACGGACATGCATGCACCTCAACAATCCAGGGTACCCAAGGAATACACTATCTGCGCGCTCGACGAGATCCATTACTTAGTGCTACTGATCATTTGCGATTAGCTCAACTAATAAACAAAATTTTACCTAAGGAAAATACTAACATGTACTGATGCAATGTACTATTAAGTACTCAAGGAGAGTACCGACATAAACTAACAAGCAGTATCATCCTAGCATGCAGTATTTTTTATTTCCGTATTTAGTTTTTAGTGTTTAGTATTTCTCAGTAACTCAGTATTTTCCAGTATACATGAGCACAGCCATCCATATTGAAAGGCTATGGCGGCGCTATTCAGTAAGTAATCTCTCAGTACAATTTCTCTCACTACTCATGAGCATATGACCATCCATACTGAAAGACCATGGTGGCACTGCTCAGTAAAATCTCAGTATTTAGTAGTAATCTTTCAGTATTCATTACATGCGAACAACGCTGTACCCAAATGCATTGACCATGCCTCCATCTTGTACGTATTTTTTCTTCTGGTTCTCAATATCTTCAAGTAGTTTTCACTATTTTGTCAGTATTTTTAGTATCTTGTCCTTATTTTGCCAGTAGTTGCTAGTATCTTCCAGTAGTTTATTAGTATTTTCGTCGGTAGCTTTTTGTCAATACCTTGTAACAATTTTTGTCGGTAGTTCTCAGCACCTTCTAGTATTTTCACAAGATCTTGTCAAGATTTTGTCTATAGTTGCCAATATTGGATATTTTGGTCAAGATCTTGTCAAGTATTTTGTCTATAGTTGCCAATATCTTCTAGTATTTTAGCAGTATTTTTTGTCAATACCTTGTAGGTATTTTTTAATAGTTCTTCTAGTAGCTTTCAGTATTTTATCGGTATTTTTGTCAATAGCTTTATAACTCGTATCATGACTTCAATAGTGCCAAGTATAATACTATCTTTAATTATCTTTGTATAGCTAGTAATATAACTCTAGTATTTCTAAGTATCTGTCAAGATTACATGAATAGCTATCAGTATTTGGTTTGTAGCAATCAGTATCCGACAAGTACTTGTCACTATTATGATTCCATTACTTGCTAGTTTGTTTAAGTAGCTTTCAATACTTGACACTTGACAGTATTTTAGTAGCCTCTAGGTCAAGATTTGATTGTATTCAGACTTGCTTTAGGATTTATTTCAGTATTTTTGTGGATTGTTTGGTTCTCGCCTCGTGGATTGATAGTATTTCTTTTTAGTATTTTAGGTTTCATGCCCCCTCCCGTGCAAGGTTTCGGGAGACACTTTTAATGATATTTGTCGAGTTTAGGGTTCATGGCGTTTTTGCACACCCGATACTACATCCTCGAGTAGTTGCCGTACCTTTAAAGTAGTTGTAAGTATTTGTCAAGATCTACAAGTATTTTGTCACGACCTTCAAGTATTGACCAAGATTCTAGTATTATGTCACTATCTTCAAGTATTGTTCGTTAGTTCCTTAGCACAATGTGCGATACTACATCTTCAGTAGTTGCCAGTATCTGCAAGTATTTTGTCAGGACCTTCCAGTATTCGCAAGTACCTCTAGTATTCTATCACTATCTTCAAGTATTTTTTGTCAGTTCCTTGGCACACAGCTGATACTACATCATCAGTAGTTGCCAATGCCTTTATGTAGTCGTAAGTATTTGTCAAGTACCTACTAGTATTTTGTCGGGACCTTCGTGTATTTCGCCAAGATTCTAGTATTCTTTCACTATCTTCAAGTATTTTTTCTCGTTCCTTGGCACACAACGATACTACATCTTCAATAGTTTCCAGATCTACAAGTATTTTGTTAGGACGAGTTTAGGTTCATGGCGTTTGCCGAGTTTAGGTTCATGGCGGTTGCCGAAGTTTAGGGTTCATGGCGGTTCCCGAGTTTATGGTTCATTGTGTTTGCCGAAGTTTAGGGTTTGTGGCGGTTGTCGAAGTTTAGGGTTCATGGCGTTTGCTGAGTTTAGGGCTCATGGCGATAGCCGAAGTTTAGGTTCATGGCGTTTGATGAGATTAGCCTTTGTTGATTTTTAGTAGTTATCGTGAATTGTTAAGTTTAGGGTTTTGGGGCAAAGTGTCTTTTTTCGAAAGCATGTCCCCCTCCTAAGCAAGGTTTCGGGGGACACTTTTAATGGCATTTGCCAAGTTTAGGTTCGTGGCGTTTGTCGAGTTTAGGTTTCATGGATTTGTCGAGTTTAGGTTCATTGATTTGCCGAGTTTAGGGTTCGTGGTGTTTGCTGAGTTTAGGTTCAACGAGGTTGCCGAGATTAGGGTTCATGGCGTTTGCCAAGTTTAGGGTTCATGGCGGTTGCCGAGTTTAGGGTTCATAGCGTTTGCCGAGTTTAGGGTTCATGGCCTTTTAAGAGTTGTCGTATTTTTGTCCGTATTTGCTAGTATCTTTTTAGAGTTGCCAGTATCATGTTTTTCTCAATATCTTCTAGTATTCCTCAATATTTTTTGTTATTATCTTCGTGATTTGGTCAATATCTTGTTAGTATTTCATCAGTATTCTAGTATTTTTGTCAAGTATCTTTGTTAGTTTCTTCAAGATTTCATTAGTATTTTCAAATAACCGGTAATACAACTTTTTATATTTCTAAGTATTTGTCAAGTATCACATAGTATCCGGTCAAGTATTTTGTAGCATCTTCTTATAGTGGTTAGTATCACCCAAGTATATTTTGGTAACACTCAAAGTATAATGTAGTAGGTATCATTCAATACACTTTTTGTTTTTTCAAACATTATGTCATAAAGATAAAAGAATGGAACATTGTACTAAGTATTTTGTCGGTATTGTCAAGTATTTTATCAAGTACCTTGTTAGTATCGCCAGGTATTTTATCGATTATCTTGTTAGTATCGTCAAATATTTTTCAGTATTTTTTAGTATTTGATTCTATAGTGTTCAGCAGGGTTTTTGCATAATGACCATGCACTCAGTGTGCCTGAGTGAGTTTTTTTTTTTTTTGACATAAGTGTGCCTGAGTGTTTGATTCAGCAACGTTCTCAAAATGTCCAATCATTCAATACACGTTCTTTTTAATTCTGTCAATATTCAGTATATGCACTATTTATTTATGTATAGTATGTACAACCTGTATTCACAGCACATTCTGTATACGCTCTTCTATTTCTGGTCAGTACGAATTTAGAGCAATCATGGAGCTCCTTGCGCAGGCAGCGAAGCGACCAATGCATCCTCCAGGAACATTGGATGGAATTTTATCGAACAAACTCCTTTCCTTCCTGCAACCTCGACTCATGCCATAGAACATCCCAAAATCCCACTAGAATGTTGCAGTATATGTCAGAACTGTCGGCTCACACCATGACATGTGCATTTCCTCAAACAGCTTGAAGGCGTCGCTGTTGGAGCTGCCTCCTCTGCCTAGTTCAGGCATCGCCGCCACTGTGTTGGGGATGTGCGGACCCATGCGAGCACAAGCTTGGTCCTAGCTGCCATGCGAGGACGAGCTAGGTCATGTTGGCCCTGCGAGCACGAGCGTGGCTGACGAGCCCCCATCACGGAGGCGGCCAATGGCAGGAAGCTGACCCTGGGGGCGACACCCTCCATTGCAGATGCGCCTTGGATGGACTGACCGAACTCGCCTGGGGAGGCACCTTCCAACTGGGCATTGCTTCTCCTTGAACAGAGATAAAGCAGACACATGATCGAGCACGCCGCCGGCCAAGGGAGAGGAGCCGCTGGGGAACTATGGTGGCCATGGATCGGACAGCGCGACTGCCAGTCACTGCGTTATCTATAGGTCAGGCCCCGTCGCCGGTGAGGGATGGCGTTCCCACGGATTTTGCACGCGCCGCCTCAGGTCGACATCGGTTGGTGGAGGAGCACGCGCAGCTGGTGTGTCGCGGTCGGAGAAGGTGCCCGCCGCCGGCTGTAGGCACCGCGGCTCGCGAGTCGCGAAAGAAGAAGTCGTATTATTCGGTCGTCGGGGGTGGGGTGCGAGTTGGGTGGCCGGGCTGGCTGGTCGACTCAGACCACGTGGGCTGGTTGTGTCTTGGTGGTAGAATAATTATTCTACACCTATTTTTATTGAAGGTGTAGAATAGCACTGCCATGTGTGTGTATATATATATATATATATATAGGGTAAATTTTTTCTACACCCTAAATGTAGTTACACCCATGTGTATATCTCAAGATTTATGGTATATATGACCGAACGAAGTGCATGTGGACGTAAGTATATGATCATACTAGACCATCTATGGTGTTATATACGTTAAGTATGCATTCATACTTTGAGTATGTGGATATACTTTTTTATATACACAGTAGTGGCATTTTATGTAATATATTAAAAAATATAGGTTCCATCGAAATTTTTTCGGTAGTAAGATCTAGAGTATCTTAATATGAGTATCTAAACATACTCAAACCGATAAACAAGTATGAACACATACACAATGTGGTTTTTAAATATGCCAGAACTACACCGGGGTGTATAAAGTGCACCATATATATATATATATATATATATATATATATATATATATATGATAAATTTTTCCTACACCCTAGGAAAGAACTACACCCCAGTATTTGCACGTACTAAACCTCCTTCGATGTGCATGCGGGTCCGCCACCTGACCCGCTAATTGAAGCGCGCTTCAAAACTGCATGCCCGCATGCATGGGTCAGCTTGTATATATACACACACGTATAGTCGGTCTTGATTCTATTTGCCTGATCTTAATACAAATCACCATCGTCAGGCAGTACAGGGCGTCTCTTTCCTCGTCGGCCGCCGGCGTACGTTGCAACCATAAATTTTGTTATTTTGTGAGTGGCCGCCGGTGACGAGTCGAAGCCAAGATGAAGAAGATTAAGATCGGAAATACTTGGTAGCAATTAGCCAGAGTACAAGACCGATGGAAATTCCCTTTCAGCGGCAAGAATATAGGAACAAAAGGAGCATCTGTATTACATTAAATCTAATATAGTATGTACTGATACTGCAATTCGGAAAAGTATGTACGGATGCTGCAATTCGGAAAAGTATGTACGGATGCTGCAATTCTGAAAAGTACGTGCGTATACTCCATTCTCAAAAGTATGTGCATATACTCCATTCTCAAAAAGTATGTACGTAAATGTACTCGTACAATTAGTATTTCCTCATACTACTCACTTTTTTTCTAATAACAAGATTTTCTTCCTTGCTTTTTGTGAAATCATTAGTTCGGATTAGTATTAGTGTATACTATTTTTCTAATAACAAGTATGTATGGATACTCAATTATGAAAAAGTATGTACGTATACTCCATTATGAAAATTATGTACATATACTCCAGTGTAAAAAGTGTAATCATACGTATTGCATCATAATCGCTTTTTTCCAAAAAAGTATTTCTTCATACTTTTTTTGTGAAAGTATTAGTTCATACTACTGTTTATATATACTATAGTTTATACTATTTTTTCTAAGTGGGCATGTACACATAACTGTGCTACCGAGACATATACACTTGTGTGGGTCAATATATCCCGATAACCGTATATACAACATAGCTATATAGACGTACTCGTGAAATACCACGTATGCACATATACTCCTTTTATTTATCTCATTAAATATATAAGTAAAACACCCTTACTCATTTCACTTTCAAGGAATAATCACGTACATTTTTTCAAAGAGAAGCAATAGTACGCATGCGCAGTTGGTGGCGTCTCCAACAGAATGCATGCAGCCATGCACCGTACAGGCCGGAGGCAAATTTAAATCACGTGTTTGACGGAACTGATATACAACTAATAGCGGGTCGTTAGCACTAACTGGCTGCCGCACCTCTTCATATTAGTGGTGGGTGTAGTTCTTTCCCGCCAGAAAAAAGTGCACCATATATATATATATATATATATATATATATATATATATATATATATATATATATATATATATAGTACCAGGGTAGTGATTAATAATCACTACCCGAGCACGCCGCGACACCCCGCGCTGCGAACCAGCCGGCACCCGCCCTTCCAAGCGCGCGCAGCACCTCCCGCCCTTCCAGCACCTCACCGCCTGGCTCCTGGCCCCGTTCTTTGTCCCGCTTGATTTGTTTTGGCTGGTTGGCCCGTACGACGTCTGGATGGTTGGATGCCTCTATTTTTGTGAGACTTTTGTTTGTCCTTTTTAAACACAGCGTTGGCGTTTTTTTTTTTTCCAAAATGCGGGGCCATAGCGTTTTCGTTTCTCGTGATGCCCTTTCCGTCCACCACAATATGGAAACAAACTTATTATTGTTTATTAACATTAACATATGTTTGGCAAACATACGTCAAATTCATTGTTCAAGTATGAACCAAACAAATTAGATGTTTGTTCCAATAAAGAGCCGACCAAATATATTATCTGTGCACGAAGGCTTTAATTCACAATAATCATACTTGCAAACAGTAAAAGAATATGTTTTTGTTCAGAAATCAGCCAAATGCTAGTCTAAGGTTGCTCCTGGGGAAATGGCGCTGTGGGTACTCCTTAAACAATTCGACTTCCCTGTTCCAAAGAAGAGCGTAATGTTAATTTATTTGCTATTGGCTTCTTTTGAAGGTGTGTCAGCGCATGTTTTTTTCTTTTTTGCTGCATTCTGTCAGAACCTGAATTTGCAATGAGCTTTCATCTTTGAAAACTAAAAGTGGTTTGTCAACGAAGATTCTGCAAGTGTGCAAAGGTATAATCAGTAACATTACTAGAACACAGGTTTAAAAACGTATACTTTGCATTTAACCTTTGCAGTTCACTTAGTCTTCCCAGTTAGAGTTCTCTGCTTGTAGATTTCCTGTCATGCCGAATGAAATATTGGAAGTTCATGCTAGATCATAGTACAGCTTTACAGCACAAAAATCATGGTTGGTTAAAGTTAATGCCGAAGCATAAAAATCAGTGTTTAAAAAGTTGGGTGCTAGTGTCAAGGTATCAGGCAAGGCTGCTCTAATGAAAGCTGGAACTGCAGCTTTCTAACTGATGAGAAAGGATCCAAATGTGTTACACCCCACCCCCCCCCCACCCCACCCCACCCCCACCCCCACATTCAGATTCGGGATGTCTGACAAAAAGTCTCACACTCCTTGCAGCTTTACTCAAAATGTCAAGTTTATGTATTAAGACAGTTTATGCACCGAGATTGTTTGTTGATGATCCATTCGTACTTGACTGAAAACTGAATGGCTTCTGTCCAATTTAGAAACTGTTAAGTTTCAGCTTTGGTTTATAGCAGAGCAAACATATACTCCCAGCTACTGCTTGCTTCTCATGCCAGGTTAGGTGCATCTTGAATCTTGTTTCCTATGAACTGAAGAGCCTAGTCCAGCATAGGAAGGAAAATGACGCAAGTTAATGGAATTATTTAACCAAATAAACTAGGACAGACATGGAAAGTTGATCTTTATAGTACAACAGAAAGCCAAAGCGTGTGTATCTCCGATACGGGATACGATGCTACAACGATGCCGGTATGAGAACAGCAATAAAGCATTTGCCCAAAAACAACTATACGACAAAATATATAATTTAAAATATTGCATTGGCATATTTCAGATAGAGGGACTAAAGGATTAACAGAAATTTAAAGAAAAAAAAATATATATATAAAAAGGTAATTGGAAGACAAATTAAATATCACAGTTAAATGCACTCCTAATAACCAAGAAACAACGATTCCTTGTGTGTTTGTAAACCACAAAAATGAATAAACAATATTTTTGCCACCTGAATTAAACCATTAACTACACAAATGACAAATCATTATCACCAAAATCAAAAACCAGAACAAAATTGATGATCTCTGGTGTACCTGAAACATGTGTCAACTAATTAACTTGGCAATTCTTCAAATCAGCTGTGCACGTTCATCAATTGCATAACAATTAAGTACAAATTAAGTTGGTTACTTATATAACTAAGGGCTAGAAGTATTAACAAATTACACAAACATTATGGGCCCGATCACTTTGTGATTGCTGCTGCAGCCTTGTGGCTAAGCAGCAAGCTGAACCGAACAGTCACTATGTTGAAAATGTAATTCTTCACTGAATTATGGACACGCTATGCATTGGTTATCTTGTGAGCATCCTAAAAATAGATCTACTAATGACAAGTAATTTGAACATGATATCTATGAACATTCTGAATCTCCAAAATTCAAGCCTGCATCTCGAATAATAAATCCCATAGATTATCTGAATGGAATTTTTTTCTGAGCACCTAGCATGCAACCGAAATTCCTGAACCTCGTCAAGCTGAAACACAACAGTACTTACATGGTCTGCAATCTAATTTCAAACCCCGTGCCCTACTCTAGATGTGGTGTCTGCTATGAATTCCCCTGCTTTCGACATGCCTCCTGCATCCAACACAAATGCAAACAGGTTCAGGTAGTTCAGAAGATGGCATTGAGATAAATAAACATGGACAGGCATTGCAAGTGAGCACAGAAACATATATACATTCTACTACAAGTAGCAGTAAGCAAAGTTTTTTTTTTTTTTTTTTCCTCAGTTTCAAATCTTTGATTGCAGGCATAAAAAGTTTTTTTTTAAAAAAAGTCGTGCAGGCATAAAAAGTTTTAACAGCAAAAAACCCATTTGTGAAATTAATATCAGCTACATTGAAACAAATATTTATTCCAGGGTAAACAAATTATTCCTAATAGTCACAAAATAGTACAAACAAGCTATTTGAACCACATAGCGAGCAGAACAACACACGCAGACTCCGGATCAGTCTTGTGAGAAAAAAAATTGTCTCAGATTCTCCAAATCATTACACAAAAAGTCCATCAAGATTAGTCACGCAAGGATCCACGCCAGTGCCTGCATGATCCACTAATGTGTTGGTCGCTATAGCTACAGCCTACAGATCGATCCAAACATCTAGCAAAATGGTGACACCTTTGTATGAACACACAAAAAAAATATCCATCAATCTAGTGCTAGTTTCAGCATGTGAGCTTGAGCCACGTTTGAGATATATATCCATCTGTAAGGTATAATTTCTATGCGGTCAAAAAATTTCTATGCATCCATAAAAATAAGATTCAAATTTCTATGCATTAAAAAAGGATGCAATAGCATTCGCATTATATTAAATGATAAGGCATTTCGTGGGGCAATAGAAAGACATAGAAATCCTGATTTCCTAGTTGCTGAAGATTGGGGTTCAGTTTAGCGTTCAAGCAATCCACATTCATTAGCTCCTTGAAATGCTTAGGGCCGGCAGCATGCATATCAAATCTGAAAAAAAAAACGACGATTGAGGAGGCTCAGATCAGAGCAGCATCACCTTGGGGAGCTTCGTATGTATAGGTAGTGGTTATTGGGAGCTTTTATGCACAGGAAGCTCCTTTCCAGTGTTGCCACCATGAGGATCTTCAGCCATGACCATGCCTGAATGGGCCTCTTGATGTCTTGACGAGCTATGCATTTCAACAAACACCTTGCCTTCAGTCTTGGATATCAAACATGATTGACGGATCTTGTGTGCATCAAACAAGATAAAAGAAAAGACATCAATTGTGAGCTATTCAAAATTATTTAAGGCTTTAAAATCATAGATGAATAAAAAGAATTAAAAAGGCATGTGCAGGTGTGCTCAGATTGGGGCAGGGTAAGGAAAGGAAAGTGAAAAAAACTAAGGATAGCTAAGGAAAGTGAAAAAAAAGTTCCATTGTATAATCTGTAAAAACTACATGAGCTTGACTGCTTGAGAAGGTTTTGCATAATATCAAAATCTCATGCTCACAATTGCCTATTCTGGAGGTGACCAGGACATGAGACTACTGATTTTAATTTTTAAATGGAAAAATTGAATTAAAGATCGAATTAGGAATTTCAAGTATTGGCAATATTATGCTTATATTGGTATCTATGCATTAAACTATCATAAAAGAGATAATTGTGCTGCATTATTATAAAGGTATATGTGCGCAATTTCATGCCATGGATTCTAATTCTAAGACTCAACTTAAAGATCAAATCAACAATTTCAGCTGCATGCTTAGGATATTGTAAGACTCAACTTCAATAAATGGATTCTCAGTTTTCTGCAGAGATGCAAAAAAGCCAATCGTAATCATGTTTATTCTACCTAATTCAGTTGAAAGACAAAAAATATATTTATTTATTCACATATTTTTCTTCAAACAAATTAAGCAAATAAATTAACTATTCATATGTAATGATGATTTTACGAATGATGTACATGTTAAGCTTACTACAATTCAATGAACTTCAATTTAGAGGAGAAAACAGGAACAAAATAGTCCATGAACAAGAGCTTTATATGGTGATTCTTTTTTATAACCTAGCAGTAGTAGCAATAATGCTCACTTCAAACAAAAGTAATCGAGGGGGGAGAATGGAGGCGGACAGTAAGGAAGGAGCAGTGACTGGTCGCATACCAACGCAGGTTACGTTGAGGGAGTGGAAGGCCATGAAGCAGGCTTGTTGCTGCAATTCTTGGTGAACACCTGACTGGCAGACAGGCGTCGTGCAGGTCGCCGGCATCCTCCAGGTTTAGGGTTGTGACTGAATTAGCTTAACAAATGAGGATGAAATTTGGCAGAAATCTATATGTAACATGCATACAATATTTCAAGAATGATAGCCCATCTCCTGGGAGGACAGGACCACAACTCTCTTGCTTTGTAATAATCGTATGTGCAGATTGCTTTGTTCCTGCTTTCTGATTGCCAACAGTTCACTATTCATCTCTGAAATTGAAATAACAATGTAAGCTGATACTGCAAAACCTACATGTTAAGCGATGTAATGTCGAAGCGGGGTAATTGCCAACAAAATCCTGAGGAAATTGGTGTGCCTGCACCGCTGATTTGCTTTCGAGGATGCACTGCGCAGTTGGTCCTGAAATTCGTGTGACGGAGCAGCCTCTAGGGCCTGGTTAATGACGAGGCGAAGAGTGAGACAATACCTTGGGCTTGATTAACGATATGCCTAAATGGGCGGCCGCCGCTTACACCCGTGGTGCAGAGCAAGCGAGTGAGATACACACCGGTGGCCACGCCCGAAGGAGAGCTGCGAGGATGGGGCGGGCCGCGCGGCTCCGCCACGCCATCATATAATCTCATGGGACGAATGGATTCGACGCTAGGCCACGCCCGGAGAAAGCCGGGGATGGGCGGCGCGATGCGTCCGCGCCCGCCGCAGCCGCGTGGAGCCGACGCCAGGAAGGCACGCCCGTCGGAGAAAGTCCAGAAGGGCGGCGCCGACGCCCGCCCTATTCCCGTTGAAGACGCCTCATGCGCTTGTCCCGCCACCAACGGCGATGATTCCTCGGATCCACCGGGACGCCCGCCGGCCGACCGGCGCCCGGGTCCGTGTGTGGCGAGGTCGTCGATGTTGCACCCGCCATCCAGGAGTCACGGCCAATAGCAATGGCCAACCGCGAGATGAGGGGGAGATGGAGTCGGGTGGGCGTAGAAGACGCCGAGGACACGAGGCTCGTTCGTAAAAATGCGCGGCGGGCGCTGGGCGGGGCGGGCGGCGGTGGCGAAGCGGCTCCCGCAGATCTCTTGGCGGCAACAGAAAAGAAACCAGGCGCCTCCCAAAAATTCCCCCACGATCCGATTATGAAAAGAAAAAAACAAAAACCGATAAAAAGGAGGTGGGTGCGGAAAAGAAAACAGACCGGTAGGCCGAGGTCCGGGGTGGTGCCGGTTGGCTCCTAAGTCGGCCGGGCTTGGGTACCGCGCGTTCGGGTCGGCTTTCGGTAGCGATTATTAATCACTACCCGCGTAATATATGTAATACCTATATATATATATACATATACCTACGCTGCTATACTACACCCTAGGTGTTCTACACCCACCGGATCCAACATGGAGCCAACCGGCCCAACCAGCTCCCGTCCGCTGTCCAATCGACCAACCCACCCTTTCGCACCCCAATAACGCCCCCCTTCCGAGCGACGGCATACGTCCGCGCCGGGAAACCCAAACACGATCCTAACTCCCGCGAGCCGCCGTGAGACGCGATCAGCGCCGAGAACGGCGATGGCGTGCCTGGGGAGTGACCTACGGTAGGATGTCGAGCTGCGGCGCGTGGGTTTGTCAGCGCCGAGAGCGGCGGAGCAGGAGCAGTACGGGTGCGGCAACAACACATCGAGCTGCGGCGGCGGCGCAGGGCTGTGGCGGTGCTCTAAGCGCGCGGCTGGGGGAGGCGTTCGTGAGGCCTGGAGCGCACTCTACGTGGGGCGTGCAAGCAGGCTGGCGGGCGGAACGACGCTCGGATTGCATAGGTCGGGCTCCCATCGGTCCTCCCTCTCAAATCTCGATCTGAATCCAGAGTTCATCCGGCGTGACAGAGCTGTGAGCGTGGAGATCCAGACGATCGAGGAGCAGAGCCCGAGGTCCATTGGGTACTTGCAGGACGCAGAATCGGGATGCAAGATGCAGGACGCAGCAAGCGCGAGAATAGAGCTAAGCGCAAGCAAATCGATGAATTCCGGCGTCAAATCCCACCATTCGTCCACGCCCTCCTACTGCTACTGTTGTCATTCCACGAATCTTTGTGGCATGTGCACCTCCCAATTACTGCAGGTTGCACTCAAATTTGACTTGCCGTTTACAGTTTTGATGTGGTTGGCATCCTCCAAAATCCCTCACTAATTTTCTTGCAAAAAATAATGCTACACTGTGTGTTTGAAATCATAGATTACTAGCTTAATTAGTGCCATGTATTGTGGTTTACTGAATGAAACAAGTGATCTTCGTTACTGAAATATTGCAGTTGTTGGAGGAACTAAATTTGGTGATTTAGTAATCCTAGAGCCATAAATTCGGTGATTCAATAGTTCAAAAGTATATAACTCCTGGGGCTTACCTCTTCAGCTACTGATATTGCTCATCTAGTACAATCCATTTTGTTCAGTAATTAATTTTTTGTTTAGTAATCCATAATGTGCTGAGTAATATACGATCCATAATATGTGCTCAGTAATGCATCAATATAAGTTCAATAATATATACTTAGACATAATACGTCAACATTTGTTTAGTAATATATACTCAGTGATCTATGCTTAGTACTCGATCTAGTCCAGTGATATATGCTTAGTACTCGATTCAGTAATCAATATTATTTTGGATTTTACAGTTCATCCCATCGGCTTCAGTAATTGATAATCAATGATTTTTCAGTAATGCTATATGGCAATAGTCCAAAATACACTTAAGGAAATAAATAGTTCAAATTCTAAAATACATTTTTTTTTTCATGGTGTTTTGGGGCAATTGTCTTATGAAAAGCATGCCCCCTTAACTTCACCAAAGGGTTTAGGCCGCGACGGCCGCCCACCTGTGAGTTGTATCCTCGTGAACCCCCATTTGCCTGAACGACCTCGGCGTGGCTCCCGCTTGCCTTGCTCTGCCGCAACTCGCCGGAATCTCCACGTGCTCGTGACTACAACTCGCCCCTCCTCCACCACAACTCACCGGAATCTCCAGCGCCCGTTCGCTCAGCGCTTCACACCACTAGTAAACCATAGTACATGAATAAGGACACCGATGCCACCCATAATTTGGTAATTCAGTAAGCACATTCACAAGCTATTTCAATTACTAGCGAGATCAAATCAATTACCTGTGGTTTTACTAAACCCGTGCATATTAATGAACATTAGGATATTCCGGTAACTGAAATATTATTGAACAATAAAATCCCATGCACTCAAATTACTGAACCCATGCCAACTGATTTTGTATAATTACTAAAATAATAGAAAAATATTCCAAGTGATTACATCTCAATAGTTTAGTAATCTATCAAATTTGATTTTCAGTAGTCAATCCATTGTCTTTAGTAATTAGTATTTGTTTTAGTAATCCACTCTCATTAATTAATCTTTGTTTTAGTAATCCATGATGCGCTTTTAATAATACATGTATGCGCTCAGCAATTATATGTATGTGCTTAGTAATACAGCAACATATGCTTAGTACTGGATCAATTTCAGTAATGCTTCCCAATAGATTCAGTAATCAATGTTTTTTTTGATTTAGTACTCTGGATCTAGTACTCCATGCCACTGGCTTCAGTAATTCGTACTTTTCAGTAATGCCATATATGGCAGTACATGCACATATCACGTGCGTGCATGTCTACAAGTTTCAATGGACGAATTTTCTATGCTCAGTAATCAACACAACACGATTTTTGAAAAAAATGCCTTGACGTACGTGGCTGGCCTGTGCGGAGTCTGCGGACTAGGGGCAGGTGCGACCATGTGCGACGCGCGGGGCGCATGGGTGGGATCTGGATCGGCCGCGCGGGGAGAGTCAAGTCGGTGGGTGCGGGGAGCGAGCCGGTTGGCTGGGTCAGTTGATGTGCGCTAGTTGGCTCATGGGTGTAGAATGGATTCTACACACCTGGGGGTGTAGAATACGCTGCGCCTATATATATATATATATATATATATCAAGAATAATGATAAATTGTGATGTATATATATACACGTACTTTTTTTCCCTCTCTATTATGCTTCTTTTTGAGCACGTTCTCATGAACTCGCAGGTGTAGAATCCACAGAGATTGGTCCCCTGTGGCTGCCGTGGACACCACTTTACGAGAAAAAGATTCGTCATCCAATCCGGTAAATTGATATATAGGAAGCATCATAGGGAAATTGAAAAAGATAGGAATATAGTACTTACTTTGTGTGTGATAAAATACAGTGGCGTTTTGTAATTCAAACGATGTTCTTGAACGACGCTCTGCCAAGCACTGCCCAATAAAAAAAATATTTGAACCATTAATATTGCATGTACAGAAAAAAGGCATATATATATAGTTGTGTTAGAGAGACTGTAATTATTACCCCTGGATAATATCTATCATATCTTGATAATCTGCCTTTGGTTTATCTAGCGAGTCCCATACGGTCAGATTACCGTGCTCCATGTCGATGTCCATCATTATCTAGTGTGCGCTGCATTGGACGCATACGCAAGCATTACACTCATTAATTAACTAGGTATAAACGAAAATAAAGAGCCACACATGATCAATGACATTATCAACACTCACTTGAAGTTGTAGGGGAAGAGTATATATTTCTTGTCGCGTTGTTTCTCTAAGAATATCTTCACATTGGCCTTCGTATCCTCGTACCATGTTGGATTGGGGTTAGGGTGTTTGAAAACGATATGTGGATCAATGAAACCAATAGTAGTACACCCTCTCTTTTTGCACCCTCCCATCTCATATCTGCATAAACATATATACAGTGAGAGGATAACAAACACACACAAATGTACTTATACATAGTGACTTAATAATATTTAGTACAAAGAATCACTTACAGACAGTAGCAGCTAATGATAGTTTTGTCGATATCTTTCATGTGGCATAGTTGGTGTAGTTCTGCGAAGTCAATGTACATAACGTCATTGCCACGGAACCAATGTTCGTTCTTTAACCCTGACACCAATGTTCGTCTGTCTATAGACACACGCCTCGAGGTACCATTTGTTTAGCAAGAACATTTGTGTACCCAGTTGATTCGATGTGTCAGGATTCCATAGACTCTTATCAAGCTCAAATTTCAGCATTACATTGGTTTCTATGTCGTAGGCATTTCCATCATCTTTTTGTTTGAACCATATTGATCGGGAATCACTAGTGGAGGGATTGATCGCAATTGTTGTTCTCCGAGTTGTGCAACCTTTGTCTCTACTTTTCTTGATCGCTTAACTTCCTTGATTAAAGTGCGGTCATAGTCCGATCGTGGCGAGGCTTTTTTTTCTCTTTTCCCACCTTGTTTTTCTTAAAATCTTCCACTAACTGCCTAAGTTCACCTCTAGGTATCTCGCTTCTCCAAACTTCTTCGGTGCCATTTTTTGTGAAGAATTGTGTGATGTATTCTTTGACGTCCGCATCCAATTCCTCTTTAGTCTTTTCACCGACCCAACTTTTTGGGAACGGGCGTTGATTTCATGGTTGCTTTCTTGGGAGCCTTCGCCCGGTGCGTGATGACATCCGTGGTTGCGAGGAGGCTCTCTTGCTAGTACCAAGGCCGGGGCTTTGCCATGGGAGGAGGCAATCGGGCTTTGCCATGGGAGTAGGCGAGGGATCTCGCGGTGGAGAACTCCTTGGAGATGGTGTGGATGCAGCCGTTTGTTCTACCCCATCATAATCATCGGCTAGAGCACTATGACATCCCGGGGATTGGAGTATTGGACTAAGCCTCGGGAGCCCCCCTCCTATATGAGTATAAAAACAAGCGGTATGAGTAAATTAAATTGTTATTTAACAAGCCAATAGAAAATTAGTGAAAAAATTGTTTCATTCACTTTCATCCGCACCTTTGTTGAGGTACTTGAGGAGGAGGCTGTGAAATACTAGGAATGATGATGTAACACTTGCACCATAGAATGAATGTCTTCTTTGCTTCTCCTAAAGTCTTCTCTCTGTCACCTCCTTCAATCTCAAGAGCCAGATTTCTATATTCTTTCTGAACTTTATCCACCGAGACGGCAGCATAGCCAAGGGGTATTACTGAGTTATGGATTTTCGGTGTCTTGGTGCAGTCAGTTGGACTAACAACACCGGTAGCCACCATGACTGTGGCATCCCCCTGTGGAATGTGCAGCTCACGTGGTGTAAGAGGTTTGGTGACATCATCCATGGGGAAGTGTCGCGACTACATCATCTTGAGTTGCCAGCTCTGTGGAAGCACAACTGCTTTTCAACTCTTCAGTGGGTTGAGTGACTCCGGGCTCCGTCGACGATCCCTTCTGGGCACTCAATGCTATTTGCACCTGTCTTTTTATTTCCTCCTGCATTCTCTCTTCCAACACCTTTTCTCGCTCCCGTGGATCGAGGAGCACTTCCCTTGTTTCAAGAACATTGCTCTCCAACACGCAAAACCTCTCTGCAATCTCATCCTTCTTTCTTTGGCGGCTTTTATACGTATCTCTATCATTAGGAAAACCAATTAGCCATGGAATGGCACCTTTGCCTCTCGTTCAGCCACCTTGCTCAGCAGTCCCAATGGTATATGTTAGTTCATCCTTCTCTCTATTGGGCCTGAACACACCACTCTCTAGCACTTAGAATAAATTTCAATCTCTCTAATGCCTCCTGGAGTTTTGCGTTGTTCACTATCTTCCTGGTCTCTGGGTCCAAGCTTCCCCCGACACCGAAGTACCAGGTCTTCGCATGCTTAGGCCAATCGGCAGATTCTGGAATGATATTCTTGGCCATAAGGTCAGCTTCCATTTTTTTCCCACTTGGCTTTATTGGTCGCGTATCCACCTGATCCCATGATGAGGTGGTATCTCTTCTTTGCGGCATTCTCTTTGTTCCTTCTAATCCGTTCCTCCGACTCTTCGGATTGCTTGTACCGTACAAAGTCGTCCCAATATGGCCTTGCCTTTTGGATCGGACCACGCTTCGTTGAAATTCGGCGTCTTGTTCTGCTTGATGTATTTGTTGTACAGTTGTTTCTTCCAAGATTGGAATTGGTTGGCCATCTTTTTCATAGCCCAATCCCTAACGCGTGCCTCCAACACATTAGGATCGATAACATCTGTATACCCTTCTGTTCGGAGCGTGAAATGTTCCTTAATAGCATCCCAGATTGTCTGCTTGTCAACATCAGAGACATAACTAATCTTAGGAGCGCTGGGCTTTCTCTTCCATTCATGGATACTGATCGGGATCCTATCCCTTACAAGGTACCCACACTGGTGCACAAATTTGGGGGCATGTGGTCCTAGCAGTTTGCTTGTTTTTGTTTTGAACTCTTCAATTATGTAGCAGCCCTCCACCGGCTTCTGTGGGCCGCACCCTCTCTTGTCGCTGCCTGTTGTATTTGATCTAGAGGGCTACACATATACATAGACACACACAAAGATTGAGTAATCATTTTCAAAGTCAAAATCATTTCCAAAGTCAAAATCATTGTTATTTAAGTACCTCACCAATTTCTTCTTCCCCCTGTTCAAGAGTCAGGTATTGACTCCCATCATCTTCCTCATGCTCTTGGTCAGCACCATGTTGTTGATTAGCGGAGGAGTTGGGAGCATCGGCAGCATTATCATCAGCATGTTGTTGACCGCCGTGCATCATAAGCATCAATTCTTCTTCCATTTCTCTCTCATCGGCCATTGGAACTTACTACAAGGCAAAATCATGAAAAAGTCAAAATCATTTACTAAGGCGGAGAGGAGGAGGTAGTCGAGATTGATCATAGAAAAATCTAAATTTCTAAACCCTAAACGTAGTCGAGGAGGAGGTAGTCGAGATCGCTTGTAGAAAAATCTAAATTCCTAAACCCTAAACATAGTCGAGGAGGAGGTAGTCGAGATCGATCGCGAAAAAATCTAAGTTCATAAACCCTAAACGTAATGGTTCATCTTTGTAGCCAATATTGTTGAGGTCCACTGTTGTCATCCCATACTCATTGTTGACTTTTACCCCGCCTCCGACCACCTTCACCCATTGGCACTTGAACAAAGGGACCTTAAAATTAGGTCCATAGTCTAGTTCCCATATCTCCTCTATGCGACCATAATATGTATGCTTATTTCCATTCGGGTCTGTGGCATCTATGCGAACACCACTGTTTTGGTTGGTGCTCCTTTGATCTTGGGCTACAGTGTAAAATGTGTTCCTATTTATCTCGTAGCCTTTATATGTGATATGCCATGAGGGTTGCATAGCCAACAAACACAGTTGCTCTGGAATACTCTCATCACCCTGACATTTTTTCGCAACCAACTGCTGAAAGCTTCCATGTGCTTACCCGTAATCCAAGTTTCATTCTTGCCAGGAAACTCCGATCACAGGATCTCCTTATGTTTCTGGATATACGGATCCACCAAGGAGGAGTTCTGCAGGACTATGTAGTGTGCTTTGTCAAAATATTTGTCCTGCATACCGATATATGTTTTCTTCCCTAGTGTCCCCTTTCCGCTTAGCCTCCCCTGGTGTCATGATTGAGGAAGACCAATCAGGTCAAGGTCGGGAATAAAGTCAACACAGAACTCAATGACCTCCTCTGTTTCATAGCCCTTGGCGATGCCTCCTTCAGGGTGAGCACGGTTGTGAACATATTTCTTCAAGACTCCCATGAACCTCTCAAAGGGGAACATGTTGTGTAGGAACACAGGACCAAGGATAGCAATCTCCTTGACTAGGTGAACTAGGAGGTGTGTCATGATATTAAAGAAGGATGGAGGGAACACCAACTCAAAGCTGACAAGACACTAAACCACGCGTCATTTCAGTAGCTTAGCTAGATCCAGTCGATTGATTGCCTTCTAAGAAATTGCATTGAGGAATGCACATAGCTTCACAGTGGCTAGACGTACATTTGGAGATAGAATTCCTCTTAATGCACAGGGAAGAAGTTATGTCATCAGCACGTGGCAGTCATGGGACTTTAAGTTTTGGAATCTCTTCTCTGGCACATTTATTATACCCTTTATATTTGAGGAGAATCCTGATGGTACCTTGATGATACTTAGGCAATCAAACATGCTTTCCGTCTCTTCTTTGCTAAGAGTGTAGCTAGCAGGACTTAAGTATTGACGTCCATCATCTGTCTTCTCTAGATCTAGGTTGTCTCGTTCTTTCAAACTGTGCATGTCCTCTCGTGCTTCCGGTGTGTCCTTAGGCTTCCCATACACACCCATGAATCCTAGCATGTTAACACAAACATTCTTTGTTAGGTGCATCACGTCTATTGCACTGCGGACCTCTAGGATTTGCCAATAGGGTAGCTCCCAAAATATTGACTTCTTCTTCCACATGGGTGTGTGGCCTTCATCATCATTCGGAACAGGTTCATTGCCAGGTCCCTTTCTAAAGACTACTTTCATGTCCTTCACCATGTCGAGTACATCCTCACCAGTTCGATTGCTAGGTTTGGTACGGTGATCTGCATCACCTTTCCAATGCTTGCCTTTCCTTCTCAAGGGGTGATTCGTAGGAAGAAATCGACGATGGCCAAGGTACACGACCTTTCTACATTTTTTCAAGAATATACCTTTATAGTCCTCAAAACAGTGTGTGCATGCATTATACCCCTTGTTTGACTGTCTTGAGATATTACTTAGAGCAGGCCAATCATTGATTGTTACGAACAATAATGCACGTAGGTCAAAGTGTTCCTGCTTGTACTCATCCCACACATGTACACCTAGTGTATTCCACAAAAGTAGAAGTTCGTTGACTAGTGGCCGTAGGTACACATCGATGTCATTGCCTAGTTGCTTTGGGCCTTGGATGAGCACCGACATCATAATGAACTTCCGCTTCATGCATAACCAAGGAGGAAGGTTGTAAATACATAGAGTAACAGGCCAAGTGCTATTACTAGTGCTCTGCTCCCCGAAAGGATTCAAGCCATGTGTACTTAAAGCAAACCTTATGTTTCTTGCGTCATCTACAAACTCTGGGAATTCTCTGTCAATTGCTGTCCACGGGGACCCATCAGCAGGGTGTCTCAACATGTTGTCCACCTTATGGTCTTCTTTGTGCCATCGCAACAACTTTGCATGGTCTTTGTTTCTGAACAAACATTTTAGGCATGGTATTATAGGAGCATACCACATAACCTTGGCAGGGATTTTGTTCCTAGGACATTCGCCCTCGACTTCACCAGGGTCATCTCGCCTGATCTTATACCGCGATGCATGACATACCGGGCATGCATCCAGCTTCTCATTCTCCTCTGCGTAGTATAAGAAGCGATCATTAGGACATGCATGTATCTTCTTCATTTCTATTCCCAAAGGGTAGAGCGGTCTTTTTGCTTCGTATGTAGTGGTGGGCAATTCGTTGTCCTTCGGAAGCATCTTCTTTTGGATAGTCAGTAACTCCCCGAAGCCCTTGTCAGATACACCATTTTTGCCTTCCATTGTAGCAATTCTAGTGTGGTACCCAACTTTTTTGCCCAAAGCATCACAATTTGGGTACAACAACTTCTTGTGGTCCTTTAGCATGCGCCGAACTTGATCTTCTTCTTTTCACTTTCGCATTTCTCTGTGCATCCCGAATAGCTTCACCAAGATCATCGAAGGCTCATCTTCGCCCTTTGCCTCTTCTCCAACTTCCCCATTGGAGTATCATGTAAGGCACCATATGCGGCAATAATGCCATCATCTTCCCAATCGTTCTTCTTCTTCTTCACCTTCTTCCATCATAACACCGCTTTCCGTGATTGGTCCAACAAATATATTTTGGCATGAAACCCGACTTAAACAAGTGTGAATGAATAGTCCTTGCTTACCGGCATATTCCCTCAAATTCTTGCACGTGCAAGGGGGCAGCACATGAAACCGTCCCGCTTGTTTTCCTCGGCCACTCTTAAGAAATAATGCACACCATCAATGAATTCTTTGGAGCGGCGATCGGCATTGTACATCCAATGCCGGTCCATCTCGCAAAGCACATTACCATATTAAAACCTTGCACATAATTATTTATTGAACAACATGCATGCATGACACCAATACAATATTGGAATGAATGTGCCGCCGTAATTATTACATAATTAGTGTCTCAAAATACAACATGGAGCAATGAGCATGGTCATAAATTATAAGCATAACAACTTTCGTAGGCCATGGAGCAATGCTCCTAAGAATGTCATCTTTGCAGCTGGCATCTCTTCAATCTGTGGGCCGGCATCTCTTCAATCTCCATTGCCACCTCTTGGTCATTGTTATTTTGAATATTTATACCATTGTAGGCCGCCAAAGCTTTAGCTTCGTGTTGTATTTTTGTAACAACCACCGGAGAATCGATTGATCCGAGCATGGCAATCGTGCGGGTTCGATAGATCCCGTGCACGCGACCAACATGCACTACATACCATGCCATGGTTGCCCACACATGTAACCAAATATCGAAATTGGATGCTCGAACACATTATATATAATTTACATATCAATTAGAATTGAAATAAATCTTTTATAACTAATTATAACAACTACCTAATTTACCTAATTATATAACAAATTATATAACTAATTAATTTATATAAACAATTATGTAACTATTTTTATATAACTCTAAACTATGAAATTTGCTATGGATACTAGCAATAAGAGGTGCATACTAGTTTTGATGAACTACATTAACCTTCTACCATCCAAATATATGTAACTATCAAGAGATTTTGACTTCAAATGTGTAAAAATCAAAAAATCCACAATATATAATGGAGGAGGAAGATGAGAGAATGAGATGTGAGAGAATGAAGATAGTAACCTTTTCAGTTTGAAGAATTGATGGAGGAGTGGGCGATTCAATGGAGAAGTCGATTTAAGATGATGGAGAGCTTCACTTCTCGGCCATGGACAGCAAGAACAGAAGCAGCAGCAAGAACAGCTCGGGCTCGCGAGGAGGAAGAAGGGGAAAGTATATAAGGCCGAGGCGTTTTGTCCCGGTGCATGCCACAAACCGGGACAAAGGTCTTTTGTCCCGGTTCTGGCTACGCCAGGGACAAAAAGCTTTAGTCATTTGGTGGTTTCAAAGGGACTAAAGGTGAACCTTTGTCCCGGCTCAGAGGTATAACCGGGACAAACGGTCCCCTACAGCAAAAGCCTGGCATATTGACCGTTGCACCAGGACCTTTAGTCCCGGTTCTAGCTACGAGCCGGGACTAAAGACCCCTCTTGTCCCGGGCGCCAAAATTTCCCGGACTAGAGCCAAAAATCGACGATCGACTAAAGGTTCGTTCTCTACTAGTGGGTAAACTTACAGCTCCCGCCTGTGCAAGTGCACACAGCTACTGCCAAGACCTCAGCGCCACGCGAGGGGTGGCTACCTATGCAAGTGCTCAGAGGGATACGTGGGCAATCCATACATCGTCAATGGTTGCACAAGTCAGTTTTTTTTAAACAAAGTCAATTGAATTATTGTTAATTCCTGATAATATTTTTTCTAATGAATGTTCTATTATTAGAATTAACTTGTGCATATATTTATTTGAGATCCGTATATATCCCACATAAACTGACACCGTAAAGACTATAGTTCCTATCCATATGCATGCTTGGCTAAAAAATCTTACAGCCAAAGCCTGTGAACAAAACGTGTCAAGGATAACCCAGTTGTGCAGCCACTTGATACCTAAACTATTGGATGTTTTTTCAGATTGGTACACCAACTAAAAAAAATGTAACTCCTGGGTATTTGGAATGCACCAAAGATATAAATCAGGCCACGCGTGCACCGGGAGCCGACGTGGCGAGACCGCTCACCCCGCTAGCATGTACATGACATGGAAAATGACCCTTGTGCCCTTGCCCGATCTCTTTGAGTCCATATTCTCCCTCTTGTTGTATCACTTCCATGTGATGCTTGTCATCATCTACCTCCGTCCATGGCTTAGGGTGGGAGGCGTTCACGCCGGACGGGAGCGTTCACGCCCGGACGGCGAGGCGCTGCCGGCGTTCAAGACCCCACGGGGTGCTCGCCCGGCTGGGCGCCACCGTGACCCCTGCGCCTAGAACAGGGGTCACCTGCTCCTCCCCGACCACGGCTCCACCGCTCCACCTAGCCCGTCGCGTCATCGCGCTCTCCTCTAAAAAGCGCCTCGTTGTGGCACTCCCTAGGGCCCGCTCCCGTCCTCGCCGCCACCTCAACCTCCGACAACCGCTTCTTCAAGCGGTTCCACTCGAGCTCGTCGCGGCGCCGCCCGTGCTCTAGAGCCTTGTCCTCACGGAACGCAGCTCGATGGCCAGCTCCCAGGGATCTCCGGTGACTGGCCTTTCCTCCGATCTCGACCTCTCCTCTAATGCCATCAATGGCTCGCTCGTCCTCGGCGGCGACAACGCCCGCCGGCGGTGAGGGTGTGCGTGCCTACGGTGACAAGCAGCCATACGCCATGTACTACTATCCGCCACTCGGGCATGATGGTTGGTAGGAAGGCGGTGCAGCTCTTGGCCCTTGGGCATTCGCGGACTCGAGGCACCATGTTCACATACCTCGACCTAACGGTGTTCCGACCCGTGGTGGGCGAGGGTGGTGGTAGGCTGCGATCGGCGTTTGTAAGAAAGAGGTCAAGGACATGGAGGGCGACCTCGTCTTTGCCCCGAGGCGTCAAGTCCATGGCGCTGCCGCGCGTCTGTCGCTCCACTTGAAGGGCGGCGAGGTGATGCGGCTCCCGCTCGAGATTACTTGGTGGTCATGGGGGGCGCCCCATACCGGCGACGGCATTGCCAAGGCAATCGCCTCGCCCGTCATCATCGACTTCGGGAGGATCTGGCGGCGGGCAGCGAGGGGCGCCGCCCGGCCATCATCGTCGGCGCCTTCCGTGAAGAATTACCTCATGGAGTACGACCTGCAGAAGGAGAGGCTTGGGTTCCACCGGCAGGCATGCACGCCGTCGTCGTGAGCGATGTCGATCGGCATGGCGGGATCGGAGTGAAGGCGTGTACATCTTTGGCGGGGTGAGTCGGATCGCCACGCCCGGCTCCTGGTTTTACGGCGTGGCGTGTTTTTGTACCTTTGGTGCATGAGATAGATAGTTCCAATACTAAGTTACGTTTTTGGTTGGGTACCGATCTGGGGAAACACCCAATAGTTTAGGTACATACAATGCAACTCTAAAATATTTGTATAAAGATAACTTTGCATTAGAATTGTATAGCTCAAAGAGATCTACAACATTGCAGTTGACATCTTCATTTCAAATCATTTCATTAAATCCCACAATTATGTTAAAAATTCAAATATTTTGAGCTTTTAAATGAAATGACCAAAACAAATGTTCTATAGCTCTCGGAGCTCAATAGTTAATGGTCAATTATTGTGCGTGCTATATTTGCAGTTCAGTTCCGTTTAACAGCTAGTTTGCTAAATATTCAATTTTCCCAACTAACTATATTTAATGGTCCATATATCTTTAATTTGACACAGATATTAATGAGTGTGATCTTCGGAAATCAGATCCTGAGAGGTATGAAAAAACATATCCCTGTTATAGTGGTAGCACATGCCATGATATACAAGGTAGTTATAGATGCAAATGCAAATTTGGTCTACGGGGAGATGGTAAAAGTGGGCAAGGGTGTCAGCTCATATTGCCCGTATGGGCAATACTAATATTTGGTAAGCATTCGTTCATTGCTTAATTATATGCTAGCTCTTTCTTTTTGTGATGGATACTGTCTTGAATTGGTATTTTTAATATTATTGCTGGCTATGAAAAAAATAAAAATCACTTCGATTAGTATAGTTGCATAATACCAGGTATGCATGTTGATATGAACCACTGATTTATTTATTTTTTTATGCTACTCGTTTAACACATTATGACGCATGTAGCTGTACATGACAGTTTTTTGTCTTCATAAAATCATGATTAGTTCCGTTCTTTATAAGGCATATATATGTCCAATGGGTTTTGACATTTGAGATCCAAGTTGTAATTTGAGGTGAAGATGAAATTATTTTTAATGATATAGGGAACTGATGCGCAATTAAGAAACATAGTAGACGATAGGGAGAAATTCTTAATCTAACAAGCCCATGCACGCAATATCATAGTCATAGGGTAGATAACGTAATAGACAAGTTTTAGCACAAATTAATTTCCAAGTAGGAACAATGCATGGGGTGTGTTTAGAGGCCAAAGATTCCTCCAAAAATTTCCTGCACCCCCATCACATCCCATCACATCGAAGCATTAAATGCATCAAAAGACGCATGTCCGAGAAATTTAAAATGTAGGTAAAAAAATAAACTAATTACACAGTTTAGATGTATGTTGCGAGGCGATTCTTTTGAACCTAGTTACGTCATGGTAGGATAATATTTATCACTAACAAACGAAAACATGCTACGGTGATGCATTTACGATGTGACATGGGACGTGACCCGCATGCAAAATTTTGGCCAGAATTTGGGCCTCTAAACACACCCATGGTGTGCACACAACTGTATGATTGACAGCAGATCCTGTATAACTGTGGCTGCAGCAATCTTTATTGTGATCGTCCTACAACTCTCATAATTTTGGAGGCTAAGAGGCGAAAGCAAAGGAGGTTTTTTTGACCAAAACGCACTACCAGAATCCTGAATTGCCTTGGCGGCCAGGAATTTCCTTGAGTGCCTAAATCAAACCGCCAAGGAAAGGTAGTTTTCCTTGGCGGTTCTACACCGCACTCAAGGAAACATATTTTTTTGACGGTTTATCTAAACCGCCAAGGAATATGTATGTTTCCTTGGCGGTTTTTGCAGTAACCTTCAAGGAAATAAATCATTTCCTTGACTGTTATTCTAAACCGCCAAGGAAAACACCTATTTTGATTGTTATTCTAAACCGTCAAGGAAAATACCTATTTTCTTGGGTGTTCTTATAAAACCGTCAAGTAAAATATGATTTCCTTGGGGGTTATTGAATTTTCTTGGAGGTCGACAGACCAAGGAAATGTTTATAAGAATTTTAGTGAATCTAACAAAAAAAAAATAATATCTTAATGGCGTTTAAAAATTCTAAAATTTGGCATGAGATCATAACATGGTTGTATTATCTTACCATAATTTTTTTCAAACCATATTAACAAAAGTTGGACTACACATTATTCACAAGTGGATAAAACTCTCACATATAGTCTCATAGTTATGTAGCGTGTGAGAGATGTATTCATTTGTAAACAACGTATAGTCTCACTTTGTCAAAATGATTTAATTTTTTATGAGAAGCTTATATGACCATATCATGACCCATAACAATTCTTAGAATTTTTAGACCACTTTATGATATTATTGATTTTTTCGTCTGAGTCAAAAAAATAGTAGTTTAAGTAATGTTTAGCAAAATACTTCATTTTCCATCGGTTTTTGGATGTAACATCAAATGGAACATGTCTTCTTACATATATGTTTTTCTAGTTTGTTGACATTGTTAGATATGATGTGTAGTTCAAATTGTGGTGATTTTTTGAAAAGTGCGTAGAAATTCATTTAAATGATAGAAATCAGATAAATCGGTTCTTAAATTTGTGAAACCGTTATTACACAACGACAATATGTAGTATATTTTATTTAAAAATTATTTTGGGTACATAAATATTATTGGATTAAAGTGTTTACTTTACAAGAGTGTTTAATAATCAAATAGTGCTTATAAATAAAAAACATGTGCTGAAAAAATAAATACATATAAATACAGCCTAGAAATGAAGCCCATGTCATTGGGTGCAGCCAGCCCACTATAGCCCAAACCAAACCCCTCATCATGTTCAGCCGTTGGATCTAAAGGAATGGTCAAGATGCATCAGGCGTTGGAATATATTGCTCCCAGGAACCCTATCAGCACTTCCCTTGTACTGTTCTCGCGGCCGCTCCCCAGTTTACAACGACGCACTAGGGTTAGCACAGGCGAGCAACAATGGCGCGGGGCCATGGCTCCGTGGGCGTTGGCACAGGAGAGCCACCGTACTCCGGCGCCCCCCTGCCTGGCCTGCTCCGACGCCCCTCCCAAGCCTGATCCGGCGCTCTAGCTCCGGCGCTGCAGCAGCGGCGGCTTCCTCCAAGGCCGGATTTGGTGCAGCGGCGGGGGCTTCCTCTCAGGCCGGATTTGGTTCGTCCCCAGATTTGGCGGAGCGGCGACGGCGGATTTTGACTGGTGCTTCTCCTGTTTGGTTCGATGCAGCCCACGGCGCTTCTCCAATTTCTTCTCAATTTCGTCGTCTAGCAAGCTGGGATTGGTAAGACACTTCCATGTTCCTCAATTTCGCCGTCCATGGCGGCTGATTCGTGTCTGGATAGATGTATTTATTTACTAGCAATTTCGATGTCTAGCAAAAAAAATGTATTATACTAGCAGTCCATCGTTTGCCTGAGTACATATATAGTGTCATACCAAGCAAGCAATTGTATTTTACTAGCAATCTGTACGTTTCTCATAGTTTAGCAGTAGTGGTTACTGAATACTGATGAACAGTCTATAGATTGGTAATGTTTCTGAAGCTCTAATTTTGGTGAAATGCTACTCAGCCGTGCATCAGTTTGAAACATCAGTTATGAGTTTCAGCTAGTCACAAAATGGTTGATTGGAATGTGCATGGTGTAATGCCTGAGATACATGGATCTATGTGCAGTTTTAATAAAGTGTTTAAATCTTGAAGCTTTCAGGACATCGGCTGATAGCTCATGAGCTTTAAAAAGAATCTGAATCATTTCTGCTTTTGTATATTGGTTATGGTGCAGGTCATAGTTGGTCCAAGCAATGTCCAAAGCGAGAGCGTGGAATTCCATGGAAGAGAGAAAATGAACGAGGTAAGAATCACTGCGAACTCTTCTCAAATTTAGTGTTGTTGTGGACAGATTTAGTGGTTACTGCTAACTCAGGATACTTGTGAGTTTCTGGACCAGTAGTGGTAATCTGAATGAACTTAGCCCAATTAGATAATATTGTTATTCTAAAAGAAATGTTTATAAGACAGTAGTGTTCATCTTTCTCATTATTGTACACATACCTGATTTTCCTGATAGAAGACTATCATGGATTCAAAATAGAGTAAACAGTCTGCTTTCCGTGAATGCATTGGCACGTGAAATGCGCAATATTCTGCTAGTGCAAATTTCACTTTGCTTTCAATTTATGTTTCAGTATTTCATATAAGCAAACAATACCAGTATGTGCCTTTGCCCTACATACAGTTTTTAAATGCACTTTTATTTTTGGTATAGCATAGAAACAATATTCTCTACTCTCCGTCACTTGTTCTTTATGCTGAAGTTCATCTTTTTGGTATAGCATAGAAACAATATTCTTTACTCCGTCACTTGTTCTTTATGCTGAAGTTCATCGTGCCTTTACCCTTCTCATTGTGGAATATTGTTACAAGTGGTGCTATCCGGTGCAGCTGATGGGGGATAACGAGGAACTAATGGTGGGTTACCTACAGAGGGAGCCAGCAAGTTCGTTGTGCAACAGATCAATAGCAAAGCAGTTGATCTCCACAAGTGAGTTACCTTGTTGTGCTTCCACCTCACTATCTATACATGAACCATGTTGATTTCATACATGCTTAGTAATTGATTCATTGTTCTATTTTCTCATGTAGGTATGCAACTAGCAAATGTACTGACTTAGGCCAAAAAGATAGTGTGCTGGGAGGACTTAGTAATACCCTACCGCTTTGGAAACTATTAGTGACTTGTGTCTTATGCTGTATGGACTTCATGTAAGGATGAATGATAAATGCTCTTGTCATATTGATATGGATATTTTACATCAATGTAATGGTCGGCAAACATAATAAAATGTATCTGTATATCATCACGTGTCAATTGAATATAGTGACTGCATTTTAGAATATATTGATTACTGCAATTTTTTTTATTGCTAGTATAAATTTCCTTGGGGCTGGCCCTCAAGGAAATAGAATTAGCTTGACGGTTAATGACGGTTAAGGAAAACAATAATTTCCTTGGAGGTGAGTAGTAGCCAAGGAAACAACAATATCCTTGGCGGTCTGGAGTGTTAACTTGGCTGGCTGTCGACCCTCAAGGAAACTACTTTCCTTGGCGGCTCTACCATTTCCTTGACCATTTGGCAAGTTAAGTCAGGCGCTGATTTCCTTGGCGGCTAGCCTCCAAGGAAATCATCCTTGAGTGTTGAAACCGCCAAGGAAACTAATTTCCCTTCTATTCTTGAGTGTGTTTGCTTGACGGTTTATGGTCAGGGATTATTTTCTTGGCGGTTTTTCCCCTTTTCTTGGCGGTTTTTGGCCCTCAAGGCAATTCAGGATTCTGGTAGTGACGGTGGTGACATACTGAAGAGTATGGGCATCAACATCTTCACGGAAGGTCAGCTCAAGAAAATCACAAACGGTTACAAAAACTCCATCGGAGAAGGTGCCTTTGGAAAGGTCTACATGGGGATAACAGGTGATGCCTAACAGGTCGCTGTGAAGTGCTCCACTGCCAAAGGCGAGGCGGTTCCGCAGGAGGAGTTCGTGAATGAGATCACCTTCCAGTTCCGCATCAGTCATGCTGGTACGCCTCGTTGGATGCTGCCTAGAGACAGACGTTCCCATGCTTGTCTTCGAGTTTGTCCCCAGAGGCAGCCTATATGGCCTGCTCCACGGCAAAGGCAAGATGCTCCCACTATCCTTGCTTGTGCGCCTCAACATTGCCATCGGTTCAGCGGAAGCTCTTGCTTACATCCATTCTCATGGCGGGCACAACCACATCCATGGTGATGTCAAGTCCGGCAATATCCTCGTTGATGATAATCTCACGCCCAAGGTCTCTGATTTTGGCTCTGCGAAGCTCGTGTCTGTCGCTAGTAGGTACTCGAAGTGGTGTGTATCAGGAGACCTGAGCTACATAGACCCAATGTACATTAAGTCTGGCCGATTCACGGAGAAGAGCGACATGTATAGCTTTGGTGTGGTGCTCTTGGAGCTTGTCACAAGGAAGCCGGCAAAGCATGGGGAAAACAGCCTCTACATAGAATTTATCAAGCTATGCAAGAATGAGGGCAATGGACGAAGGCTGTACGACGAAGAGATCTTATCTGGTTCTGATCATCACATGGAGTGCCTCGACATGATCAGTAAGCTTGCAGTCCAATGTTTGAAAGAAGATGTCGACGACAGACAGACCGACCATGGCTGAAGTGGCGGAAGAGCTTAAGTGAGCGAAGGCAATAATAGCCACGGCTCATCTTCTGTCGCAAGCTAATTAAGGATGTCTGAACACCACTCAAGTATAGCTACCACTTTATAAAAAAACTAGATCCGCGGGGGGAGACGGCCCCCACCGGTATTTCATTAAGAGGAAAGACCTCTCACGTAGATCTAGAAAATCCCCGAACCCCGGCACCATCCATAACGGTGGCATCACATCTCCATGGCCGGAGAGCACACACCTGTATTTTGGAACATGGGGCCGAGGATTTTTTCACCCCTGAAGCCCCTAAAATTAGGCTCCATATCTCCCAAAGCAAATGCGTGGGCTGGGGATCGAACTCAGGCCCCCGGGGTGCCTCAGGTGAGCCAAACCAACTGGACTACGCACCTTGGCTAGCTACCACTTTATATCAAGACTTCAGCTTTATCCCCATATCATCATTGTCACGTTGAGTACCTGATAGTGTGAGTGTATTGTACATTGAATTATATTCATGTAGTGTCAAGTCATCTTTATTTATATCATGAGACTTGTTATTAAGATGCTTATATTTTGTGCTCATGAAATGCAACTATACAAAATACTTCTCTGTATAAGAATATAGCAACATTCTCAGCGATGGGGTATTATATTTCGAAATATCACTAGCTAATGGTCATCCTTTGATATGGGCAACATAAATCATATTTGTTCTGGTTCATTATTATTCAGAGTTGTTTTGAATCAAAACTATTAAAATAGAATTTTCCTAGCTTCAAAACTATCAGGGAATGGAAAAAAAAAAAGCAAAACAATTAAAATATTTTCCTGATAGCAAACCGGTATGAAAATGCCACTAGGGACAGAACCGTTTTTTTCAGGATCATCGATGAATCGATCCAAGTCAAACTTCCTTTCAGTGGTCGGATTTGGCGATATTTGTTCGGTGTTACTGAAAACCGAACCGAAAACCTAAACCAGGAACCTAAATTACCGAAAACTGAACCAAAAAATACGAAACCTAAGAAATCGGTTCCTGTTCGGTACCTTGTTCTTAGGAACCAAATTTACCAAGGAATTCAGTATTTTTACGAATTTACCGAAGAGAAACCGAAGTATGCAATTCAGGCCCAACAACAGCCCACGTAACGTAAGCCCATCAGCCTCAAACCCTAGCCAGCGTCCGTCCCACAGCCCACAGGCCACACCAGTTCACCCACACGGCCTCACCCACTCGTCATTTCATCACCGCGCGCACACAGTCACGCACTGCCCCACCCTCTCTGATCGCGGCCTCGCTCAGCGGCTCGCGCGTAAAGGCAACGGCGGCGCTATACTCCTCCGCAGTCTGCGACAGGCGGCCTCGGTCGTCGCGGCTTTGTGCCATCGCGCCGCCCAGCGGCCGCCCTCGTGCCGCCGCCCGCGCCATCGCTTCGCCGCTGCGCCATCGCTCTCGTGCTTCCTTGGTCCACGGAGACTTAGGTTGCCTCACCCTGCACGACACGAGCACGACCCGCCGGCCCCACGCGGCCAGGCGCCAGGCAGCGAGGACACGCACCAGTGAGGCAGCGAAGGCCACTTCCTTTCTAATGTAATCTCTTTGTTAGGTTCTTTCGGTAAATACCCAGAACTGATACCGCAGTGTTTCGATACGAGGCTTTAGAGGAACGATCGATACCAGGTTATCGAGGAATCAAATTCATGTAGGTACCGAAGAACCGAAGCGATCAGTTGGCGTATTACCCGAGCGCCAAGGGTGACAGACGAGAATAGGAGACCGATAATAGAAAAAAACATGGAGACGGAATAGAGGAATGTGAGTTGGATATAGATAGGCTAGGCGAAAATATGATAGAAATTTTGCCTCTTTAGTACTAGGTATATATAGATATAGATATAGGCTATAATCTCAATCTCAATGGCTGTCAACTCTTTACATGTGACAAAAGTTACAGAACTTCCTTTGATAGCGTCATCATCCTGGCGTGAATGGTAGGTGTGCTGACATATGAATCTTCAAATGCTGGCATGAGAATCTAGCGCTTAAAATAAGGTCAAAAGAACATGATACCCAAAACTTCTTCCTTATATTCACTCGCCCCAAGAGATTTCGGGGACGGCTCTAGGTGATTTTAAGGGCGGTTTAGCCAGCAGCCCCTACCACAACGTGCGTGGCTACAAATCTTTGATGTGTAGGGGCGGTTGGCTCTATAGGGGTGGCTCTATCATTTTCTAGAAATCATGATCTTAGACTCTAAAATAGCAAAAAAAATAGAAAAATTCTTTTTTTTTTTTTTAAAAAAAAATCCGAGATACAGCGATAAGCGCCTCTTGTGGACAAGAAGGTCAGGCAGGGGCGGAATAACTCAGTCAAGGTGGACCCCTGGTGGACAAGAAGGTCATAAGCGCCACTAGTCGATTTCTGACCTGACCTCTTGCCTAGCCATAGCTCTATTTCGGAATCCTTACTTGATCAGACCATCGAAGTGGCAGACGAGATACTCAAAGGGTGCAAGAAGGAGGAGAACATGTGTGACAAGCTACTGAGAAAAAACCATTCTTGCCTGGGGAGTGGAGTTCATCAGGCACCTATGGGCGCTGCTCACGCACGATAGTATTTCAATTTGTCTCATCTGTCCATCAACTACACACTTAGCAAGTTAGCAAGCTACATCTACCTCGTTAGTATTATATTATATTCTAGCTATGGTGTCTATTGACATACATGTGGAGCAACCAAGTGCTTGTATTATGAATATTCTCTGTATATTGTTTAGTTCAGGGCCTCAGGGTAAAGAACTTGAGGGCTTCGATTTTATTAGGTGTATGTTACAAAAATGTATTTTTTGCTTATTATAGTCGTCAAGCTGCAAGTTAGACTATACGGTGTAGAAGTTATTATAACTTATTGAAACTATTTTACTGTACAAATGCATATGGGACCGTGCTCTTGCACTGATGAGGAGACTTTATCTATCTCGTAAACTGGTACTACGGCGTAAAGTATGCTATGGTAGCTGAAAAACAAAACCAGTAGGAGTACAATGGTTAAGTACTACAGAGTAGCCACAGCAATGGAGTTTGTTAATATATAATTTCTCTTACTAGTGTGCTTAATCGTCAAGCTGCAATTTAGTCTGCACTGTGCGATGCAGGGCTAGTCGATCCTCTGTAAGCCTCCTAACTGAAAACAAGAATAACTGCCTCTGATCATCGCCAAAATACCCGTGTCCATTGAGATCTGAGTGGGAGCATCATAGCTCCCAGCCTCCCCAGCATCCTCATCCTTCATCGAAGATAGGAAATGTCGAGCAGGACGTCCAGTTGCACCATCGGAAGCTCTCCCTTACACCGAAATAGCGAACTATTGTGCAGAATGTGTGAAACATTGAGTCAAAAAGAACAGGTGAGAAATCTGACTCAATATGGTGGCCAATTAAATGCAAAGAGGAGGAGAAAGTCTAGATGTTCAAAAACTATAGCAATGATTCATCCTGTCAAAATCTCCTATAAATAGGGGGTCATTTTCATTGAAATGTACAGCAGTGAAAAGTGAATGAAATATAGAAACTCTCTCCTCTCATATACACTGTGTTCTTGTGCTTTTGTTCTAGTTCTTGCTGTTCTTATTCTATTCCGAGAATCCAAACACAAAGAACTGAATTCTAAAACATTATCAGCACGAAGTTCTACAAGAGCTAACAGGTAGAAGGTGAGAAATCAGTTCTTTACAAACTCGGCTTGTTCCTACTCTCTGTTATACTATCAAGAATAAGCACACACACAAAACACGAACACAAAGACGATGCAAGGAAGGCTCTGCCTCCGCTCGTCCATGAAAATGGCCTTACCTGCGTAAGGAGCAACGCCAACAAATGCAGTCATCCGGAAGATGAGCACGCAGAACAATGTGACTTCCAGTAGAGGCGAGCATGACGCTATCGCGATCAGATCGGTGGCACGAGCGTCATGGCGGCGGAAGGAGCAGGCCTTCGCAGCCGCCCGCCCGCGCATGGACGAGCAGTTCTTACAGGCCGCCGCCACTACCACCTCAACCACCGATGGGCCCCCGAGACCAGATCTGGTCACCACCGCCCTGAAGGCAACTTTGCCGCCACGGAGGCGAAAGCAGATCCAGCCATGAGCGCTGTGAAGCGAGTAGATCGGGCCATCTGCGCTAAAGGTGGCGGATCGGACCCTCGATGGCTCGAGTTCAAAGCAAACCTGGGCCACCTGCGCCCTGCAAAGAGATGCGTGAGCCCGACCTACTCCGCGGCGGCGTAGCGGCGCTGCGGCCACGCCTCGCCCATCGGCCCGGCGCCCTCGGCGGCTGCGGAGACACACACAATGGGCAGCTGGCCCGTCGGCGCCCTCAGCGGCCTCAGGACACACGCGACGGGAGACCGGCCCCGCCACAACCGCCCGCCGGCGCGCCTGCTGTAGCGTAGGCATAGGGTCAGCCTAGGGTGCGACCTTGCGGCTCAAGGCGCGGCGACTTTCGGCGGCGGGTGCGGGTGCCCTTGGCACCGCCGCTGCTCGCAGTTCACCTCCTCTCTCTCATTTTTCTGTTCTAGTGAAGAGAAGAAGATAAGGAGAGAGAAAAGGGCTAGAATGGGGAAAATGAAATAAAAATTATGGTTAGGGTTTCACCCTCCTATTTATATGGCCATGGGCAAATCTTGACCGTCTATTTGGATGGACGGCCAGAAACGACCAGGCCCCTGATGGGCCTGCCTGGACAGCCCCATAGACCTCATCAATGGGCCTCTTTGTGGCCTGAAGCCACTATGCCAATTTATTTTATTTTGATATTTGATTTCATTTGCGTAATTGTTTAATTACTACAAATTTAAATTTGGTATTTAAATTCTACAAATGTATTTTATCGCAATTTAATTCCCGCATTTAAATTCATGTGAATTTTATTTATTGCAATTTCCTTGTTACATTTAAATTACGTGAATTTATTTTTGCATTTAAATCCCACAGATTTATTTGTTGTAATTTATAATTAAAGCACTACAATTGGGAAACTTTTGCATATGTCACGAGGACTATGCATTAATCCTGAAGATTACATGAGGTCGACAAATCACTAATCCTACACATTGGATTGTGCGGGCATGTCGGACATTGCAAAGAGGGAGTTTGAGAAGCTCGCCATGGATGGCGGCAAATACCTCACTTGGGATATTGATGCCGAGAACAAGCTTGAGGGCATGAAGCTCGATCATACCATTACCCCTTTTTGAGGAGGGTAAAGATGAGCGCACAAAACCTGATAAAGCAAATGCGTTGTATATCATACAACACCATCTTGACGCAGACCTGAAGTCTGAATATATGACTGAGAAGGATCCGTTGGTGCTATGGCAATCCCTGAAGGATCGGTTTAGCCAACAACAGTCCATTATGCTCCCGAGAGCACAACAATTTGGATCACTCGCGCTTTCAGGACTTCAAGTCTATGATGGCATATAATTACGCTTTACGCGAGTTGTGTTCAAATTAACACTTTGTGGCCGAAGATCAGGATACGGATATGATCGAGAAAACCACGTCCACCTTCCACCCACGAGAATATAGTTCTACAACAACAGTACCAAAACTCAAAGTAAACCAAGTACTCTGACCTCATAGATGTGTTGATGTTTTGCGGAACAACAAAATGAAGTTCTCATGAACAACTATTCCGCTCGACCCATCGGCTCAATAGCTGTGCACGAAGCACATGCTAATATTCTGAGAGTTCTCGTAACCAAAAAGAAAGGCTGTGGGAAGAGGCAATGGAAGGGGAAGAAGGGAGCCATGTTCAAGGGCAAAGGCAAAGGAAAGCCTAAGGCCAGAGGTATGCCTGAGAAGGTGCAAGGTGAAAATGGTAGGGAGGAGCAAACTAGATGCTTCAGATGTGGAACAAAGGGACATTGGTCTCACAAATGTCGCACCCCCAAACACCTAATTGGCCTTTACCAACAAAGCAAAAACAAAGGCAAAGGTCAACATGAATGTCACTTCACCACTGAGCCTGAAGCTCAAAAGCGTGATGACATGATTATCGACGTAAAAAGAAATGGTGACAATTACCTTCTTGATAGTGGTATATTTGGAGACATGCAGTAATCCCCAAATAGGTCAAGTCACATAATGCAATGCCAACATGTACTAGTTTTAGCTCCATCAAGTTTGGCCATGCATGCTCCAGGAGAGCATTTCCAATGTAGTAAATGGTCCAAACTTAAGTAAGGTTTCCTATGATTTATGTAATGTTATCTTTTATAATGAATGCTTTATGCTTTATGTTAAATTCCTATTCATTATGGTATTTAACAGCTTCTGTGGGACCCATGACTAAAAAGGAGATATGTCTTGTAGACAACGGCACCACCAACATCATACTAAGGGAGACCAAATATTTCCAAACCTTGACAAAAAAAAAATGGAAATATCATGACCATTGCCGGAAGCAATGCTCATATTGTAGGCATCAGTAGTGCTACACTGGTTCTCCCAACAATATTTCTGAAAGATGCATTGTTGTACACTGACTCAAAGCAAAGGCTTTTGAGCTTCAAAGATATCTGTGTGAATGGTTTTCATGTTGAAATCAAGATTGAGAAAGGTACTCAATACCTTCTCATCACTAAATTCAACAAATATCGAAAACAAGTGGTGGCAAGGCTCCCTTCATCGCCATCGGGTTTGTACTAAATGTACATAAAACCCATCGAAGGATATGTTGCAATGAAAGCCATATTTAAGTACTCAGAGTCATTTTGAATATGGCATGACCGTTTGGGTAATCTGGGTTGAGTATGATGAGAAGAATCATCAAAAATTCTGTTGGCCATGGTGTTAAAAAGCTTTCCTAATCCCAAAGATTTTATACGCACTGCATGTGCAAAGGGAAAGCTAATCACTAGACCATCCCCCCTGAAGATTAGGGATGAGTCACTTTTGCATTCGTGCAAAGGATTCAAGGTGACATTTGTGGATCTATTCAGCCCCTGTCGGGCCCATTTAGGTACTTCATAGTACTGATTGATGCATCCACTAGATGGAGCCATGTGGACCTATTGTCCACTAGAAACCATGCTTTCTCCAAAGTTATTATGCAAGTAATCAGATTGAGAGCAAGTTTCCCTAATAACCGCATCCAATCCATTCGGATGGACAATGCTAGTGAATTTAGGTGTAAGGCTTTTGATGATTATTGCCTTACAATGGGTATTAAAGTTGAGCATTTAGTACCACTTGTCCACACACAAAATGATCTATCTAAATCCTTAATCAAGAGGATCAAGTGGATTGCAAGGCCGTTGTTTCAGAATTGTAAGCTGTCAAATAGTTGTTGGGGGCATGCGGTGTTACATCTTTGCAAAAAACTAATTCAACTCAAGGCCAACTGTATATCATGAGACATCCCTCTCACAAATGGTCTATGGGAAAGAACCAATTATTTCCCATATATGTATATTTGGCAGTGTTTTATACATGCCAATACCAACACCTCAGCGTACATCAATAGGACACCACCGGAAGTTGGGGATATATGTTGGTTATGAGACACCGTCCATAATCAAATATCTAGAGCCTATGATTGGGGATCTTCACACGGCTCGCTACGCTAATTGTGTCATTGATGAAGACCATTTCCTAGCATTAGGGGAGATAGACATCCAATGGAATCTTTGAGAAATTGAATGGAATGCAACTAGAATGCAATCCATTGATCCACGCACCACTGAAACCGAACTAGAAGTTTGGAGAATTATACATTTATAAAAATCTTGTGAATGAGCTGCCTAATGCCTTCACTGATCATAAAAGGGTGACAAGGTCGCATATACCCACGCTAAATGCACCGGAGAGAGTTCAAGTACCCCAAAAGGGCACCAACTCGATGTCTCACATGTAGAGGCAAAGGAAAAGGGGGAGACCTCTGGGTGCAAAGGACAAGGTTCTCTGCAGAGACGTCCGCGTAGACAAGGTCTTGAGCCACCTGCACCACTTAAGGAATCAATTGAGGAAGCTCTACCTGAAGTAGAAAATGCCCCTGAAGAGGCAAACCAACTTGAAGTTGGAGAAGTCCTTGAAGGAGACCATCCTAAAGATGAAAATCCCAATGCACCGTGTGCACAACATCGCATTGGAAGATTGGAACACCCCAACTCAATCGTTACGGGGAAATCATGTTGAGTAGGAAGACAATTATGAGGAGATCTCCACTAATTATATGGAATAAGGAGAATCATACAATAGAAGGCCTATAGTTGTTGACATATACTTTGCCTCCAAAATTGTTGACTCAATGGATCTGGATCTAGAACCAAAGTCCTTGATGGAGTGTCGAAAGCGCTCGACTGGGAACAATGGAAAGTAGCAATTGAGGCAAAATTGCACATGCTTTGCCATAGGAAAGTTTTTGAACTTGCAGTCATAACACCTCCAAAAGTCATCTTTGTAGGATGTAAATGGGTCTTCACTCAAAGGAGGAATGAACATGGCAGGTGGTAAGATACAAAGCGATCTTTGGTGGCACAAGGGTTCATGCGAGTCCTAACATCAATTTTGATGAAACATGCTCTCTGTTATGAGTGGTTGTTGATGGTAGATATAGTCTAAAATTAATTATAAAATATGCCATCAACCAAGGGATCAATGCTACTAAAATATTATTATTTTTAATAATTTTCATGAGTTTTGTTGCATACCCAGTTTTTGAGGATAAATTCAGAAAAAAAAGAGAAAAAATGGAGAAATTGAGAAATAGAAGAATAAGACCGAATCGGGAGGCATTAATATAAATTCTAGGGACCTAAAGGACAAAAGAGGCCCCACGGTGGCCGTCCGTGACATGTGGACCCACATGTCTAGCTTCTAGAAGCTTCTCACAACTGACCTTGAGATCAAATCTAGGCCATCCAATCAAGTTGGTGTGATCCGATGGTCGAGATTCATCCCCGAGGCTATATAAGCAAGGGCGAGCTACCCCCGAAACCCTAATTCATAATTTAGTTTAAAATTCATAGATCGATTAGAGTAGATACATTATAATTAGGGTTTCAGAGATTAGAGGATTAGAGAGCTTTAGTTCTTCAAAGATTAGTGTTTAGACAATCTATTAGAGATTCAAGGAAGAGTTCGAGCTTTGCTCAAGATTTGAGATCTATCATTCTTGGAGATTCGGTAATAAATTTATTTAAGTTCTCATTATGATTATGCTTTATTTTATTATATTATCCTTTGTTATGTTCTTAGTATATTTTAGTTTGATATTTGATATAGTTCTAGTTATTGATTATTATATGCATTAGATGATGGACAACTTAGCTTTATTCTCGGGGAGTTAAGTCATAATTCATATGTAAGCATGGTGCTTAGATATGAGTTATTCTTGGATGCCATCTATATCTTTGGGTCATGGGATAGTTCGTGAGGGTGATGACCCTAATTGAGTCTTCTATAATCCTTCCTCCGTATATAGAAAACGGTAGAACGTGATCGCGTTGGAGACTAGTTTATTTTGTCATAAATCCTCCTTAGTTGATGTTCCTTATGCTATATAATTATGATTTAACTATGTTGTAGATGAGAATATTTTACCCGCTATGCTTAGACTTAATGATTGGTAGTTATTTAGAAGTCTTTTACTCATAGAGTAGTTATGATTGTCTTTACCACATTAGTTGAGTCTCTACATCTTTCTATCTCTCGAAATACCATTATCTTAGTTATCATTACCTTTATTAGTTATCTTTACTTTTGTTATTATTATTATTATTCATCTTTTATTATTTATCTTTTTATCTTTTTATTTACCCCCTGCTAAAGTAATGAAATAATTAATTTATTATAAGTGGATATATCATTGATTAATTATGAGTCATATAAATGTTTGCCTCCACAAGTCCTTCCTTTGGGAAAAAATAAATTACGATATCTAGAATACTCTAGGTGAAATGCTACAATGGTATAGAGTTAGTTTTTGAGTTATATCTATACGCCTATGGATATCAATTTATACATATTATTATATTTGTTGAGTAAGTGTTGATTTATTTTATACCATGTATTTCTAGCACCGTTGTCGGGGATAGGTTTTATATCTACCTCTAGTGACGACGTTTAGAAATGCCAACAAAGGGCATAATGTTCCAATATCTCTTTTCTATGGCATCTAATTTGAATTTAAAAATACGGTTAATGGATGTTGTGACCGCATACTTGTATGGGTCACTAGATTCAGAGAGATTTATATGAGAGTTCCTAAAGGACTCAAGATCCCTAGACTGAATCAAGACCACAACATGTTTAGTGTTTTGCCAAGAAGTGGTCATTATATGGCTTAAAACAATTCGGTAGGATGTGGTTCAACCATTTGAGTAACTTCCTCCTGAAGAAGGGTTACACAAACAATGATGATTGTCCTTGTGTGTTCATAAACAAATCCAAAGACAGATTCTGCATCATCTTAGTCTATGTTGATGATTTGAACATCATTGTTACCACAAAGGATATTTAGGAAGCATTGGCTAACCTCAAGATGGAGTTTGAGATGAAAAACTTGGGTAAAACCAAGTTTTATTTGGGCCTGCAGCTCGAACACCTCCCTGGAGGATTATTTGTACCCAGTCCACCTACACAAAGAGGGTATTTAAAAGGTTTAATATGGCTAGATGCCACCCTCTAAAAACCCCTATGGTCGCTGATCATTGGAAATGGATAAAGATCCGCCCCGACCCAAGGATGAGGATGAGGAAATATTGGGACCTAAAGTTCCATATCTCGGTGCCATAGAGCACCGATGTACCTTACAAATTGCATAAGGCCCAATAGTGCATTTGTAGTAAACTTGTTGGCAAGGTACAACGCTATCCCCACCGTAAGACAATCGGGTTGGCATAAAAACCATCCTTAGGTATTTACAAGGTACCCAAGACCTTGGATTGTGGTACCCGAAAAGGAGGGATTTCACTATAGTGGGTTATGTTGACATGGGCTATATCTCTAACCCTCATAATGCCAAGTCACAAACTGGTTTTGTTTTTCTCTATGGTGGTGCAACCATTTTCTGACGGTCTGTGAAGCAGACTTTGATTGCCACATCTACCAACCACTCAGAAATAATCTCCTTGTGTGAAGCCTCACATGAATGTGTTTGGCTACAAATAATGATTGATCACATCTAGAAGTCATGTGGTATGAAAACTATAAATGCCCCTACCATTATCTATGAAGATAATGCGGCTTGTGTTGCATAGATGCATATGGGCTATGTCAAGAGCGATCTCATGAAGCATATTGCTCCTCATGAGCTCCAAGAGAGTGGCGAAGTGGATATCCCGTGAGCTAGGTCGTGTGAGAATCAAAGGCGGATTTGTTCACAAAGTCTCGCTACCTCTAGTTTTCACAAACATGTTCATGAAATTGGCATGAGATAGCTTAGAGAGTTGCGGGGTTCAGGGGGAGAATTTCCCCGAAAATCATAGCTCATGAAACTTGACCCCTGAGGTCACGGTTCGATCCTAAAGATTTGGCCATAGTATCAACTTTTGTACTCTTTTTTCCTTGGTGAGTTTTTTTCCCACCTGGAGTTTCTCACGCTAAAGTTTTTTAACGAGATAACAGTGCAATTTAAGCCGGTGCATGTCTTGTACTCTTTTCTCCTACTCTTTTTCCCACTAGATTTTGAGAGGAGTTTTTAACGAGGTATCGGCATAGCACTTAATTGGCCAAGGGGAGTGTTGTTGAACACTGAGGGCGTGTTTAGTTCGTGAAATTTTTTTGGGTTCGGCCTCTTGTAGTACTTTTGTTTTTATTTGGCAATTAATGTCCAATCATGGACTAATTAGGCTCAAAAGATTCATCTCATCATTTACTGACTAAACCGTATGCGATTGGTTATTTTTTAATTATATTTAATGCTCCATGCATGTGCTAAAAAATTTAATGTGACGGGAATCTTGCAAAATTTTGGGAACTAAACATGGCTCGAAAGTTAAAGAATAGGTGTGAAATCTGACTCAATATGGTGGCCAATTAAATGCAAAGAGAAGGAGAAAGTCTAGATGTTCAAACATTGAAGCAATGATTCATCTTGTTAAAATCTCCTATAAATAGGGGTCATTTTCATTGAAATTGTCGGGCCCCCACTTTAATGGGTCCTTAATCACATGTATTTGTGCCAGGATCACACATAAATACATCTATTATTCACAGATGTTGGTACACAGATTTAAAGGAAAATCTAATTTTTATTAATATAAGATAAAAGGTCTTACAATAGCGACCAAGATGGTCATGGGTCTGGGTTACAATTATCAGTGTTAGCCTCCCAAGAAGCGGTGTGTAAACTATGATCTAGTCTACTAAGGCTATAGACCGTGATGGCACTACTTTCTACTCCACAGACAAACTTGAGCACGGATGAAACCCTAGCTTCAACGTCTTCTTCCTATGCAAACGTCTTGCGAGCTCCTATGAAATGCTGGTCCATTATCTGGTTGCTGCTAAAACTTTCTTGGGTGCCGATGTCTGTAAAAATAACAGGGGTGAGTACAAACATACTCAACAAGTCCAAACTAGAGGGTGGATAGTGATTATTATGGGTTGGGCCCTAACAGAGTCTCTAAAACTGCTCTCACTAGTTCCCGGGTTAGTCCACATTATTATCAACATTAAAGGTCATAAACAAGTTAGTCAATTAGTGTGAAATCTAATCATAGATGATCAAGCCTAGCATTCACCCATTCCAAAGATGTGGCTATTCGAATAGATTTAAGAAACTCGCCAGAGGTTGTACAAATTTTTCCACACGATAGGCGTTGTCCTTGCCATTGTGAGCTAGCTTAGACAGGCCCTAACGTGATCCCCGCACCCAATTGGCAGCCAAAATATATCTTAGTATATTTTCTACCATGGGTTTCTCGAGGGTTGGAAACACACTACGGAGGATGCAACCTTGTATGTAGCTTCAATACACACTATGGAGGCTGCCATCCCTGTACATAGCTTCAAAACAGGAAGATCACTTAGCATCCCAACGCGGAAGATCACTTTGCATCCGCAATAATAAAGGTATGTATACAATATAATGCGCCCAAACATTTTACATGGAGGATCACATAGCAACCACACCAACCGGACCCACGAGAAGATCACTTAGCATCCCACATCGGCTCCCGATAGACCCTTTGCCTACCACCAGCCTCGTAGGTATAAAAATATACATCAACCTAACGGGGTGTGAGATCCAGCCTCCCCATCCAGGCGTGTGGCTATATGTATTATGGCAGTAGGTAGATGGTCTATGAACCAGTCCTTATGAGGTAAGTATCTCTCCGCAGGAACCCCTACTCGATTCCGGAAACATGTTAGCCCACCTCCTTGTAGACTAACACCACTCACCTCTTTTGTTGGTTAGGTTCATTTTATCATTAGCATTATTATTTCATAATCTCATAATTGATCAAAATCATAGCCAACATTATAATCTTAACATCAAGTTCATTCATAAATCTCATTAATCTCATAATCATATCATCATCATAATCATCATATATATTTCATATATAAAAGCCATTTCATATCATTATTTACATAGAATAATAAGCCATGATCAACATCTTTGTGAGATTATTAGTTATTTAATTAAGTTAGGTATAAAAGAGGGGGATAAGGACTTGCCACGGTTAGTCGTTACTTATTGGCACAATGAAGAACAAAGCTGGCTTACTCCTAGCACTAGTACATAAATGATTTTTCGTGGTGGTTTTTTTCATTTTCCATGGCGGTTTTTACAAGCGCCACCGAGCTAGGGTCACGGTTAATCGATGGATTAACCATGGCGGTTATTTTGATGCTCAATAACCACCATGGTAAATATTAACCGCGACAGTTTTTAACAAAAACCACCACGGTTAATCACGAAAAAAAAAAAAAAAAAAAAAGGAAGAAAGCCTAACCCTAACCCTAACGGGCCGGGATCTAGGCTTGCGATGCCGATTCACCTCCGCCCGTTGGGGTTAGGGTAAGCCGCGCGTCGAGCCACCGCCGTCACATGCCGATCCGGGCCACCGGGCCGCCGTCCCACCCGAGGAGAGCAGCTGGTCACGCGCCGACTCCGCCGCGCCTTCGTCATCGGAGGAGGGCGGCCGGGCCGCATGCCTCCCACGCCGCCGCCGCATGGCGGGGAGGGAGGAATCCGGCCCCGCATGGCCTTGCTCAACCGAAGCTCGACGGAAGGGAGGAAAGCCATGCCACCTTGAAGGGAGGAGAGCCACGCCGCCGCCAGACCCTACCAGATCTACGCCGCCGCCGCGGACGAGGGAGAAACACCGCCACCGGGCCCCACTAGATCCACGCCACCGCGGAAGGAGGGGAGGGCGCCGCCATGGAAGGAGGGGATCCACGCCACCGCAGGGGATGAGGGAGGAGCACCGTGAGCCGATCGGCAGTAACCGCCGTGCTCACAGCCCTATGGTGAGGAGAGGTGAGGTGGTTGCGGTGGGAAGTTGTGTGGTGCGCAAGTCAGTGCCGGGAGAGGAGTCCGGCGTGGCCGGGTGTGTATCGGGCCTAGGTGAATGCGAGAGAGTGAAACCCTAGGTGGAGTATTTATACTTGTGTGTGTACCGGACCTCGACCGGGTTGGTCGGGCCTTGGACTTTTAAACGGTGGCGTTTTTTAATAAAGCCCACCACGGTTAATGGTTGTTAACCGTGACAGTTATTTTACAAAAACCGCCATGGTTAATAGATTAACCGCGGGTTTTTTTGCCCGACTGATCGGTTTGGCTTGGCCTCCATTTACCGTGGTGGTTTTTTAAAACCACCATGGTTAATAAAATCAAAGTGCCTTGTAAAATATTTTTTTATACTAGTGTGGAGAACTCGGACTACAAGCAACTACAACTCAAACTATCGCGCGAAAAGAAAGAAGTCACATATAAACCTAAAATTTAAGTGGGCACCAAATAATGGGACATGGGCATGAAAATGTAGAGGATGATTTTAGAGGAATTATGGAATTTGAACAGAGTGATTTGGAGTTAGGGACGGAGAAGTTATCAATTTCCAAAGCTTTATAAAGGATTTATAAATAGATTAAATTTTGGAAAGAAATTTGGAATTTTGGGTAAATGCAAAGAAGGTAAAAATGCATGGGCATGGTATTGGGTGTACCTAGTTTATTTACAAATTTTTTGGGAATTTTTCTAGACTTGGTAAATAGGGTTTTCACTCTTCTATGTACACTTTGCCGGGTGCACGTAGATATCGGCGACGCGCGGAACCCAGGCGTTTGCTTCCCTGTACTGTGCTGCACCGCACTGTGGACCATGTGCTTCCTCCGTCCCGCCTACGTGAACCTAGTCCATAGAGGGGAATATAGGATGGGCCAATGACATGTTGGGCTCCACGTGGGAAGAGATGAGGTGGGTGCCGTTTTCCCATCATCCTCATCCCGTCGGTCTTCCTCGTTCATCCAGCGTGCGAGAACGGAGAGAGAGGGAAGAGGGAGGGCAGTGGACCGACCGGGCGGCAAAGACACGGCGGCGGTGTCCCCCTTGTCGCTCCCAGCGTGAGCGGCTGGAGCGCGGCTTGCACCTGGGCGCGCGTGCGACGTGAGCTCTAGCAGCCAGGCAGGGGGCACCCGGGTTCGGCGAGATGGCGATGGAATCCCGGCATGGGCCATGGCGACCGTCCCGCTAGAGATGGCAGCGCACGGTCCCGACTCGGTGCTCGGTGTGTGCCTCGCTTCGTTAGCCGGGCCGACAACAACAGGTGGTGCTGCCGTCCGACACGGCGGGTAGAGCCCGGTGGCGGCGCTTCGGCTTGGTTGCGGCTGGGCGCTCCACGGCCGCGGTGAGCATGGCGGAGGCATGCACGGTTCCGGTGTAGGCACGGCGATGTGGCTGCTGGGCGGCATGACCTCGGTGGCGAGTGGCACGGCGGTGGACTTGGTGGTGAGCAGCGCGGCGGGCGGCAGTGCGGTGCGGCGGCCTTGGAAGCGCCGAGCGGAGCGGCGATGGTGGCTTCCTTCCTTAGAGTGCGCCCCTGCTCATCTCTCAAAAAAGAAACATCCCGGGCGAGACTGAGGGTTCGTCGCCGCCTATTTATAGGCGGCTCGAGGCGGCGTCGCGCCCGGGTAGCCATCGCCACGATATTTTCCGGCGGATGGAACGCGACGCGGCGGCAGGTGGTGTTGACGAAGAACTAGGGTTCCACGCCAAGCACACCGGGAGGGCCTTGGACGCCTATGAGGTTGCACACAACCCCGAAAACAGCGAGAACCGCAACGTGATCGATCACAAACGATCAAGAGATCATTAGGGCCGATGTAGAGCTCGGTTTGGGCTGGGAGAACATCCGAACACACCTCTGGGAAGACCCGTCAGGAGGACACATGCGAGGGTTGCCCTAGGATCGGCAAGGCCACCTAGAACGCCAGTGAAATTCATGAAGAACGTCGTCGAACAGCAGGGTAGAGGGGTTGAGAGGAGAAAATTAGGGTTTGGTTGTAGTGTTTGATCGAATGGATGTAGATGGGATTAAATCGGCCATGAACCTCTCATTATATAGAGGGGGTGGTCTTATCCCCTTAGGAATCACCTTAGATGTGTTTTCAAGCACCAAAACTTCCCAAAAACCGATTGGGAAAGAGATCGGTTCGGACACGAACCGAAAACAGCCTGTGCGCACGCCGCGGACGCAGTCCCAAAGAGCCCCTGCGGGAGGGGCCTCGCGCCGATGCCCTGACTGGCGTCCGACGCGTGCGGCCGGATGCGATCTAGAAAGGACTACGCTGTGCGGGTGCCGCCGGACGCGGCTGACACAAGTCCCAGCGTCCGCGCCTCTCGCGCCGTAATTTCAGCTCCTTCGTCGGATTTCTTGATCTTTTGACTTTTTGACTTGCCGTTGAACTCCAAAAATATGACTATCTCTGGAAATTTACCGCGCCTTGGACCTCCAAAATTTGGCTAAGTCTGGAATTTTGCTGTGTCTTAGTTTAAGCCAATTTTGGGTGTCAACATATGCCCCCCTGTTTTCTGGTGAAGAGTGCACAAACCTGAAAACAAGATAAAGAAAACCAAACAACGTGAATGCCCATCATATCGGTTGTCCCGGTGACTAAGGGTGATACTAAGTATCGCCATTTTTGTTCTAAGGGCGATGCATGCATCGACCATTGTTTGGAGAGCACTAGGCCTCTTGCCAAACACTAGGGAAATATTTTTCAAATACCTCCCGTTAATCGCCTTAGCTTGGCGTTCTCCACTTGTTGACTCAGGCACATAGGAATTCCCAAATATAACTTTGACCACCTTAAAAGGACCTTTCCAATTGGGCGACCACTTGCCGAATTGATTGCTCTTCTACCCTATCGGTAATATAGTTTGCCAAACTAAGTCACCGATTTGGAACGATTTGCTCTTGACTTTCTTGTTGTAGGCTCTTGCAACACGAGCTTTGTCTTTCTCTATCTCCTTTAGAGCTTGTACCCTTTTATCGATTACCTCATCGATGTTGTCCATCATCAAATCATGATACATAGTAGGAGATAAGTCATTTTGCTTAGCGTATCTATATGCATCCAAATTTACCTTGACGGGTAACATGACTTCTTGACCATACACCAGCTCATAAGGAGTAACTTTAGTAGCACCATGCCTTGATATGCGATGGGCCCACAATGCCTCCCGACAAGACCTTATGCCACCTTCTTGGATGATCATCTTTTTTTTCTTGATAAGCTTGATCAAAGTCTTGTTACTAGATTCCGCTTGTCCATTGGCTTGAGCATAATATGGAGATGAATTGAGCATCTTTATCTTATATGATTCAGCAAAATCCTTTACCTCCTTCACCATAAATGACGTTCCTTGATCCATAGTTAATGTTTGAGGAATGTCAAATCTATGAATAATGTGCTCGGTGATGAACTCAATTACCTCCTTGTGTGTCATGTTCTTCAATGGAACGGCTTCCGACCATTTAGTGAAGTAGTCGGTAGCAACCAAGACGAACTTATGCCCCTTCGAAGATGAAGGATGAATCTGGCCAATAAAATCTAATCCCCATCCACGGAAAGGCTACGGTTTGATGATAGGATGAAGCATAGCAGCCGGCACTAGCTGAATATTTCCAAATTGTTGACACTCTTCACATCCTTTGTAGTAACGAAAGCAATCGGCCATCATAGTGGGCCAATAAAAACCAGCCCCCTTAGTAACTAATTCATCTTCGGAGCCGATTGATGTGTACCACAAATGCCTTCATGAACTTCTCTCCCATCGCCACTCTTGCTTGATCGGTCCCTAAACACTTTAGCAACAAGTCTTGGCGGTCCTCCGATAAAGCTCACCATTATGTAATGTGTATTTGAAAGCGAGCCGCTGAACATTCTTGTCAACTTTATGTAACACCCCTGGTATTAATTAACTAAAATTTTGCCATGTCATCATGATCATCGCAAAGCATGCATGATTAAAAAAATTGAAATGCATTGAATTAAAATGAGTTTATATTTTTAGAGAAATGTTTGTGCCTAAGAATTTTAGAGTGATTAAATTTTTAAATTTATGTTTTGATCCTAAGTGTGTGGTTGTATGTTGGTTTGATAAATTAAGTTGGGAATCTGAAATTAGAATCAAATCCAAGTTTGAATTGAACTCAAAAACCCTAAATTCCATTCCCTCTTTTACCCCTTTTCTTTAATTCAAAAAATTATCAAGAATTAGGGTATGGTTATTAAAGCAAAAAGGTAGAGTTTTCAAAGTTGAACAAAGTTGGTATTTTGAATTTTCAAAGTTTAGTTCAAAATTTTGGAGTAATTTTGAATTCGACAAAACCCTATTTACCTCAATTTTACCCCTTTTTCATAATTCAAAATCTAAGCAAAATTTTCAAAAACTTCCAAAAGCTAAGTTGTAGATCTTGTTTTGATGTACAAAAGATATGTACAAAGTTTTTTGAAGTTTTTACATAAATTTGAAAGTAATTTTGAATTCAAATTTGACCCATTTTGACCCTAATTCAAAAGTCTTATTTAGAGGCCGAATTTGAAAATCTTCCAATTATGAAAATTGTAGATCTTGAAAAATTAGGCTAAGTCACTTTTTGGATTTTTTCAAGTTCAGTTCAAATTTGAGGAGAATTTGATAAAATTCGAAAAGCTAGGTTAGGTGCTACAAAGAACGAGGGATTTCCCTGTTTCCCTCCATGCCGCCGCCACGTACGGGCCGCCGGCCGATCTCGCTGACTTCGGCCACTGTCGGTGTTTCCCAGAGCGGCCGGTGGCTCGGGTGCCGGCAATAAGAATTTGTAGGCCGTGTGCCCCCTCCCCCAATGGCGTAGGGGCGCAAGATGGACACGGACACGGCCGGTTTATCGGAGTACAGCCAACGCGCCCCCGAGAACGCCGGCCGTGGTGGTCGTGCGCGCCCGAGGGCTCGGCCCAACGTGGCGTCTCGACGGTGTTTCTGGGAAATGAGTGTCGCCTGATTTCCCGTGCCGAGTGGCGTAATGCATCACCAGCTCGACCTTGTGTCCCATCTCCGGATCGGGGAGGGATTTGGCGAGTTGATTTGACCGGCGTGTCGATGGCCCCGACATATCGTCTGCCGTGCAACCGCATTGAATGCGGTTGTTTCCTTCCCGCAGATGGAACCTCCCATGCCCGAGTGGTCGACCTTGGGTGAGATGGTTGGGCCACCCGCCCCGAGGTTAGAGAGCCAGGTCTCGCCGGGCGAGGTGGCCGGTCGCGCCCGAGGGTGGTGAGCTAGGCCACCCCGGCCGAGGTAGGCGTCAAGCGCCCGAGGATGAGAGCCGTGTCCCTCGGGCGAGACGGAGATTCTCGCACCCGAGGGTGGTGAGCTAGGCCACCCTCGGTCGAGGTAGCATCCAAGCGCCCGGGATAGAGAGCCGTGTCTCCCTCGGGCGAGACGGAGATCGGCACTAAGTCCGTGGCTGGGTCGGCAGGTGACGTCATGGAGCATTCGGGTTCTCCTTCCTGTGAAGTTCCTCGACCTTGTCACTCCCGAGCGTAGAAGCTCTTTGCCGACGCTTGGTCATGGAGGAAGACAAGCGGGTCGTAGACCTGGCTTGTAGATTAAGCTGAGTATTTTACTCGGTGTCCTTCGTGGCGGTGACTCCGTGGGCCGCTGGTGGGCCGACCGGTTTCATGTAATCGTCATGGCACTTTGGCCTAGTCCTTCGCCTGTTGGGCCGTCCTTCATAGCGGGACAATGGCGGGGCTAGGTTTTTTGGGCCTTGACGGGCCGACGGATTTCGCTATTCGGAGAATGTCTCGGGGCCCAATATTTAGGTCCCCGACGTAGCCGAGCCCCCGAGCGAGTGGGGACTCGCCCGAGGGTTGTGCCGTTCCGTCGCCATATTTCTTCTCAGGGTGGTTCGTCTACAATGGGTGCGCGCGAGCGCACGCGTTGGGTGTAGCCCCCGAGGCCTTGAATGGAATGGCGAATTCCTTCGAGGTCTTTTAAATCCTGCACGTCGGCAAGACCGAAACAGCTCTATATTGCGCCTTGATTGTGCGGAGTCTGTTCATATTTTGCGTGGGCAGCCCGAGGCCCGCGCTTATATGTGCGCAAGGTCGTCCAGGGCTTCCTCGACTTTGATTATACGCTCCTCTCGCCCCCTCCCGAGGGAGGAGGAGGGGAGATACCTCGGTGCCCCGAAAGCCGACCATGGTGCACTCCGTTTGAACGTTGTAGCGGTCAGTTTAAGTGGGGTGCCCGTGCCCTCGCCGGAGCGAGGGTCGGCTGTGTGATCTAGGATTCACCCCATGAAAACCTATAGACCGTTTAGCGAGATCCCGGGGGTTTGGCGGGTCAACCCCCGAGGGCCTGTAGGCCTCCCACGGATGGGACATCTCTATAAATAGCACCCGCGGGTCTCAAACATGATCAGGAAATCCCGAGCCCCAGAGGGCTCGGGTATAGCCGGTTGTGCATTTCCGTCTCGTCCCTGGTTCGGGTTATCCTGAGGCGACTGTAGAAACCCCTGTGGGCCCAGCCTGGCAACCTCTGGAACGTAGGGTGCACGTGGACGTGCGTCAGCCCGAGGCTCGTTTGGTCCCCGCCGGGGGTGAGAACCGTCATCGGACTGACTTTTTTGCCCCTTAGGGTCGGGCGCCTGCTGGATATGGATGGCCGGACGGTTTTGCCCCTGAATGGAAGACGAAGCGTCTCCTCACCGCGCCCGAGGCGGCATGACGGTTCCAGTCCGATGGGACGTGGCCCTGTGGCACTTGTCAGGGGCAGCAATCGAGAGCACCGTCGAGGTGCATTAATGCCCTTGATTGGCGGCTTTTCTTGCGGCGGCCGAGCCGTCGGATGAGCGGTTCCTCCGTTCCATCGTGGGCCGTCCATTCCAGCGTCGGTTTGTTTGCCCAGCGGCGGTTCGCCTTCCCTTCCCTATAATTCCGGGGTCGCCGGGCGGCGCGCACGGTCGCTTCCTTTGTTTACGCTATCGCCTTCTTGCCTTCTTGCTGCGGCAATCGAGAAATAGAGAGAAAGATAAGGAGAGATTGAGGGAGAGATTCACTTGCCTTGTGCTCGTGCAGTGGCGTTGCCGGTGGTCGGCGTTCCTCGTTCCCGCGTTCATCCATGGGCACTCCGGTGGCGGCGACAACGTGTGCGAGAGGTGCTCGATGCCTTGGCGTGGCCGAGAACGACGGCGACGGAGGAAAAGCTTCAGCGCCTGGTCGAGGAAGGACTTCTTCGTCCCCACACCGACACCGAGCGGCCCGGAGTGGAGAGCCGCATTGGGCCGAGGAGCCTAACCCTCCCGATGGCTATGTGGTGAGCGATCGACCTTCAGTCGGCGGGTTCGGGGGCCGGCGGGCGGTTCATTCGTAGCGATCCTCCATTATTATGGTATCGAGCCCACCATCTCGCCCTCGAACTCGATCTCCCAGGCCGCCATCTTCGTCACCCTTTATGAGGGGATTCACGGGGATCGAGCCGCAGACGGGACCTTTGGCTGTGGTTCTTCAAGGCGGACCTCACCACCGCCGGTGTCCAAGGGCAAGCCGGAGGGTGTTGCGCGTTGGTGGTTGCGTGCTCCAAGTTAGATCCGAACAGGACGGCCGGTTCCCGCGTACACCGGGCGCCTCCTCAAGCGTCCGAAATAAGTGGTTCTAGGCCCCCCGGCGACTCTGTCCCGGCCTGACGGCCCGAGGCAAGCGGTCTTGCGGCCCGGGAAGAGGGCATGAACGCGGCGGCGGTGGTCGCCGCTTTCCATCGGCGTCGGGTGTTGCCATTGATGGCTCGCCCCTTGTGTATGTACAGATGACCTCCTCTGCGCCAATCTTGAGGCATGTCGGATGTCACCCGACCGCTTTCCACCGATGGCCCGGCCAAGAGGGTGAGGGAGGCATTGGGGTCACATACCCCAACCGACATCCCGAGGATCCCCATGCGCCCTCCCGTGGATACATTTCTTTGGTAATTGTCCTCGGGCTTCAAGATTTTTGCATTATCTTGTTGTTGTCGTTCCCATCTCGGTGATCTTTTTACTCTGTTTTCCCGGGGGTCGTTTCAACTACCACGACTCCCTTCCGCCCGCGTTCGAGCTAGACGCCGCGCCGAGCGGGAGAACCGTGCTCGGAATGAGCGGGATAGGCTCGGGCGTCGAAGAAGGAGGAGAAGAAGAAGAGGAACGTGGCTCGCGCCAACGGGCCGAAAGCAGAGGCGGGGCGAGTCGCCCGACACCTCGACCACCGGGGAGGACGATGATGAAGATGAGGACGAGTTCGCCGTGAACTCGTCGGATGATGACCAGGAGGCTCGGCAAGACAAGAGCTTGGGATTGCCGACTTACTCGGGGCTCCGCTATGAACCCGAGGAGTCGAAGGAAGCTGAGCCCGGCCGAGCCTTAAGGTCCTTCCGGTAGGCCTCGGACCCAAGGCCTTGGAACCAAGTGGTGGTCCCGAGGTCTTGGCCGACGAGGACAAGCGTGGAACCTCGACGCCACAGGTGTGGCTCGGAGGAAGAGCCGACGCATCCCAACGTCGGTACCTCGGCGCCGCAGGTGCGGCTCTCGGGGTGACGAGCCGGTGACGCCCGTCGAACCGGCTCCCGCGTCACGGAAAGCCGTGGATGGAGGGACGGCCCGATGCGCCAAGTGCGACGCCCGGTCATGCAGCCTTCCCGTGCCTCGGCAACACCCAAGGCGATCCCTCGGGCCCCGTGGAGTCCCTTTGTATTCTCGCAGCGGTTGCTTCTCTTCTTGTTTCTTTTGGCTTCTCTTCTGATGTGCTCTTTGCTTCAGGAAGCGGGGGCCCCCACCCCGACCTTGCACCCTAAAGGCCCCCAAGGCCAGTGCTAGGCCTCGGTGGGGCCAGTAGTCGGATCGTCCCGTCAAGACATCGCCCTCCCGGCCCTGGGCCCCCCTGTGGTGTTGCTTCCCCGGGGGCGCTAGCCCCGAGCCTCTGAGGGATCGGGCCCGAGCCACAGTGGCCGAGACTTCCCCTCCCGAGAAGGGGCTGGCCCATGGAGGTGATGGCGGGTCGTCCATCCAGCCGATGGCGACCGACTTGAGGGCCCGACCAGGCTGCGCGACACTGGCCGGCGCCCGAAGCCCCCGGGGCTGTTGGAGAGAGCCCGCGACGAGGCCGCCCCTCCCGAGGAGCCAAGCTCCTTTGTCCGGAATTTTCTCGGGAGGAGCTCTTCGAGGCGGCGGAGACGCATGCGCCCCCGTGCGCCCGCATGTGCCGGCTCCCCCGGTCCGGGGGTTCATGAGGGTACGATCCCGACTTCTCATTGCCCGAGCGCCTGGACTGGACGTGGCCCATGGCGGCGTCGTCTTCGGCGACGGTGAGGACGATCCCGTGGTCAGCTGTGAAGGGTCGCTGGACTTCTATTGGTTCGGGTTTCCCGAGCTGCGGGAGATTTGCCGGTAGAAGCGACATTCCCCGAGGAGCCAACTCGGCCGCGGGCGGTCCTCCCTTGACCTTGGGTGATGTTCAGGGGGTCCGCCGTGGTGATTGATGACCGTACCGAAGTCTTGGCGTGGAGGACTCACGAGCAGATCCGCGGTGGGCGCAGACGGCCTTGCGAGGATTAGCGACGCAATCACCCGGCGCCTTGTCGGGGCGGCCAGGTGAGTGTCCTTGGCATTTGTCTCTTGCAAAAGATCTTCTTTGTGTATGTATCGTAATCCGTGGCGCCCCCGTTACAGAGCCTCCGTGGTTCGCCATGGAGAGGTCCGGCTCCTTCGCCGGAATGTCTTGAACTGGAACGCCCTTGGGCGACTTCTAGTGAAGTTGGTCCGGGCCCGCAGTGAGACGACCCGGCACCGCTGCTCGCCGAGGAGAGGGAGTCTCAGCGTGGCCCCTGGCGGCAGAGCTTCGTCAAGGCCAGGTCCGGGCCGACAGGCTGGCGGTCGAAATGGCTCCGGATGAGCCAAGACTTTGAGGACGCCGGAAGCGGGCCTCTCTAGGCCCTCGGGAGGCCACGACGCGGGGACAGGTCCTGGGAGGAGGCGAAGACGCGGGCGGAGATGTGTGATGCCTGAACACCCGCATCGGGAGCTGGTGTCCAGGAAACCCTTAGGAAGGAGAAGGACCAGCTCCAAAGGTCGCTATGCGACCGAGCATGGCGTCATCTTTGGGCTGGCGTACCGAAGTGCCAAGGTACGCCTTATCCCTAGTAGGCTTTGTCATCTTTGATCCCTTCATCTTGCCGACATTGCCACCTCGGTGCTTATCGTCGAGGCGGAGAAGGTCCGGACTGAGGCCGTGGAGACCGCGGCTCACGCTCGCCCGCGACTTTGGAGCAGGAGCGCGAAGTTGCACCAGAGGCCGGAAGAGGCCCCTGTCGGACTTCACCCGCCACTTCGGGGCGGACAACACGGAGGAGGTCGGGCCCTCGCGCGTAGTCGCTGAGCTCCTTGGGCGGATTCCTTAGGCCCGAAGCCGGAACGCCTTCGGACTGGCGTTCGGACGTGCATGGCTGTGTTCAGCTCGCACTTCTCGAACTATCGGCGCCCGAGGTGTTGAACAATGTCGCGATCTGGTTTCTTCCTCGGCTCGATGATGAGGACGCCGACGAGGCCCACCGAGAAGGTCGTTGCCGATGTCCGGGCCAAGACCAAAGAATTTTACAACTCCATGGAGGGTGCCGCGACTCGGTTGGCCTCCCGTTTTGAAGACGAGGTATGCCCCCCGTACTCCCCCATAGAGTCAAGCTATGAGGTGGACACGGAGATGCTGGACGCCGCCTCGAGGATACGCCAACGGGTCGAAGCCGCCTTTGGGGATGCTACTACCGAGGGTGCCGTCTCGGAAGCTGTTCGCGATCTTGCGGCCGGTGGATGAGGCCCGCGATGCGCCTTGAACTCCCCTTGTATGAAGAAGTTAAATTTGTAAGAAAGTATGTACATAAACACCGGTGCTGCCCGAGGCATGTGACTTAGGCAGGTGCGTTTATGATGGTGTGGCGTTTCTCTGATTTCATGTTTGTTGTGTGGCCAGGTCGCTTGCCTTCTCCGCCACAAAGTAGTGAGCACGGGTGCCTCGAGGAGGCAGTCCGTTTGGCTCGTCTACTCCGCCGAGGATTTCTCCGTTCATAAGATAGTGAGCACGGGTGCCTCGGGGCGCATCCGTTTAGTTCGGCTATCTCACTTAGGATTTTAAGCGTGTGTGCGACCTTCGCAGCTCAAACAATCGATCCGAGTGTACGCGAGAGAACTTTTGTTGAAAAAGTTTCAAAAAAAAGAAGAAGATGAGGAGGGAGGGGGTCCCCCGCGATAGCCCCCGAGGAGTTTTAGCCATGTGCTGGACGAGGCTAAGACTCCCTTGAGTTGTGAACAAGAAGTTGATTTTCATAAAAGATGTAGATCTTTTATTTGAGCGAAAAAGAAAAACACAAGTGTCCAACTTTATGTGCGAGGTTAAGGGTAGAAGCGACGTAGCTGTTCTATGTTCGAGGCGTTAGAGTAGACTTCGCCCTTCTCATTCTTCAACTTGTAGGTGCCGGGCCTTAGTATTTCGCGATGAAATATGGCCCTTCCCAAGGTGGTGTCAACTTGTGGCATCCTTTGTTGTCTTGTTTCAGCTTGAGTACGTGGTCATTGACTTAGAACTCCCGAGGCTTAAGTCGCTTGGCATGATACTTCGAAGGGCTTGTTGGTATCTTGCCGAGTGCAAAGCGCGATGTCTCGGCCTCATCGGCTTGGTCGATGGAGTCTTGCCTTGCACGCTCATTGCCTTGCTCGGTGTAGGCTTGAGCCCGGGGACCCATATTCAATGTCTGTGGGCAAGATTGCCTCGCTCCATAGACTAGAAAGAATGGGGTGAAACCCGTGGCTCGCTCTTTGTTGTCCGGAGGCTCCATAAAACCGATGGTAGCTCCCGGTACCACCTTTTCCCCGCATTGGTTCGGTGACCAAAGATCCTTGGCTTGAGCCCCTTGTAAGATCATGCCATTGGCACGCTCAACTTGACCATTGGTCCTCGGGATGGGCTATTACCGAGGTGTCAACCGGATGCCGTAATCATCACAAAAGTTGAGGAACTTCTTTCCCACAAAGTTGGTTCCGTTATCCGTGATGATGGAGTTCGAACTCCAAAACGAGAAATGATGTTTGTGAAGAACTTCACCGTTTCCTCTGTCGAGGGTTCACCACGGCTCGGGCTTTGATCCATTTAGAGAATTTGTCAATGGCGATTAAGACATGGAGTGTGTCCTCCAGGCACCCTTTTCGTGGGGACCGATCATGTCCAGCCCCCATACCGCAAATGGCCATGTGAGAGGTATGGTTTGCAGGCTTGCGCTGGGAGGTGCATCTTTCGTGCGTAGAATTGACACCCCTCGCAGGTGCGACGACGATTTGGTTGGCGTCCGTATCGCCGGGGGCCAGTAGAAGCCTTGTTCGAAGACTTTACCGACTAGGGTCCCGGGGCGGCATGATGACCGCATTCACCCGGTGGGTGTCCTTAAGTAGTTCTTTGCCCTCCGCCGAGGGTATGCATCGCATGTATATCCCCCGAGGCACCTTTTTATAAAGTTCTTTTTGGTCTCCAATTAGCACGAAGGATTTTGCCCTTCGGGCCAACTGGCGGGCCTCGGTATTATCCTCGGGTAATTCACCTCGGTTGAGGTAGTCTAATAGAGGTTCTCTCCCGTCGGGGCTTGGTCGACTGCCATGGCCTCGGGTGTGGCCTTCTCCGCATCGTCTTCTTGAGCCCCCGAGGGTATTTCCAAGAGGGTGTACTTTACTGAGGGCTCATTGAGGTCCCGGGTGAGTACGTTCGGGGAATCAGACCTCGGGTTGCGGCGACTTTGGCAAGTTCATCCGCGCTTCATTGTAGCGTCTCGGGGTGTGCTTGTGCTCAAGCCCGTGAAACTTCTCCTCCAGCTTGCGCACTTCCCGGCAATATGCTTCCATCTTGGGGTCATGGCGACGCCGAGGCCTTCATGACTTGATCGATAACCAGTTGAGAATCCCTCCGGTTTCCAACCGCCGTATCCCGAGGTCTCTTTGCGATCCCCGAGACCGTTGACTAGGGCCTCGTGATTCTGCGACGTTGTTGGAGGCGGGGAAGTGCAACCGGATGGAGTACCTTGTGTGGACCCCGAGGGGTGAGATGAAGAGCAAACCAGCCCGCGTTTTCATCATGGACCCGTCGAAATACATGGTCTAGCATTCGCCTGGATTGGTGGGGGTAGTTGTGTGTCGATCCATTCGCCACAAAGTCAGCCAGGATTTGAGACTTGATCGCCTTTACGAGGCAGGAATGAGATTGCCTCACCCATGAGCTCCACCGCCCATTTTGCCACTCTTCCCGTGGCCTCTCGGTTTTGGAGGATTTCTCCGAGCGGAAAAGAAGACACCACGGCAATCGGATGCGCGAGGAAGTAGTGGCGAAGTTTTCTTCGTGTCAATATGATGGGCATACAGAGCTTTCGCATTTGCGAAGTACCGAAGTCTTGGTGTCGGAAAGTACCTCGCCGATGAAGTAAACGGACGTTGAACCGGCAACGTATGTCCTCTTCCCCGACGCCAACTACGACCACGGCGCTGACTACCCGAGTAGTGGCAGTGGACGTAGAGGAGCAATGTTTCTCCCGGATTTGGCGGTATCGGGACCGGTGGACTAGTCAGGATTTTCTTAAGGTTGCCGAGGGCTTTCTCGGCCTCGGGTGTCCAGGCGAAGTGCTCGGACTTGCGTAGGAGCTGATAGAGGGGAGTCCCCTTTCCCGAGGCGGGAAATGAACCTCGCTTAATGAAGCCAGGCAGCCCATGACCTTCTGAACTCCTTTGAGGTCTCGGATGGGCCCCATCTTTTGTGATTGCGTCCACCTTGGCCGGATTTGCTTCGATGCCCCCGTTGTGAGACGATGAAGCCCGATAGCATCCCTCGAGGGACCCCAAATACGTATTTTTTTGGGGTTGAGTTTGACTCCCTTGTTGTTCAAGCACTCGAAGGTTTCCCCGAGGTCTCCCACGAGGTCCGCGGTTTTCTTGGTCTTGACCACTATGTCATCGACATAGGCTTCTACGATCCTCCCAATGAGTTCCCGAAGATGATTTGCATGCACCGCTGGTATGTTGCGAAGGCGTTCCTCAACCCAAAGGGCATTGTGAGGTAGCAATACATCCCGAAGGGTGTTATGAAGGAAGTCGCGAGCTGGTCGGACTCTTTCATTTTGATCGATGGTAACCGAGTACCCATCGAGAAAGGACAAAGTTTCGCACCCGGTGGAGTCGACAATTTGGTCGATCCGAGGCAAAGGAAAGGGAACTTTCGGGCATGCTTTGTTGAGACTAGTGTAGTCACACACATCCGCCATTTCCCATTCTTTTTCTCCACTAATACAGGATTAGCTAACCACTACGGGTGGGATACTTCTTTTATAAATCTGGCCTCCAAGAGCTTGTGGATCTCCTCGCCGATGATCTTTTTCGCTTGGCATCGTTAAAACGGCGCAAAGCGCCGCACGACCGGCTTTGAGCCGGGCCGGATGTCTAGGGAGTGCTCGGCAACATCCCTCGGTATGCCCGGCATGTCCGAGGGTCCCCACGCAAACGTCTTGGCGTTCGCACGGAGGAAGTCGATGAGCACCTTTGCTTCCTATTTGGATCCGGCTCGAGCCGATGGTCGGCAGCCTTCTCCTTCGGATTCTTGGGATCGAGTGGGATCTTCTTGGTGCCCGAGGAGGGCTCAAAGCTCCCGGGCGTGATGCTTGGCCTCGTTCTCATCCGTGATCTTGTCGAAGCTCTTCTTCGCGTCGGCAATGAGTGCTTCAGCGATGGCGAGCGCCTCGGCGTACTCCACGCTCTCTACGTCATACTCGTATGCGTGGTGGTGCGAGGGACCGGTCGTGATTGTTGGTGTTTTCTTACGCACACAGAGAAATCCTTGGCGCACGGAAATACCCGTTCAGTAGCACTTCACCCGATGGGCTGTGGTATCGTATTTTTCACGCGAGGGGACGGTCGCTACCGGCTTTTCAGGTCTATGTCAACCTAAGGCAAGGGTTTGTTTTCTAAGAGTAGCGAGGTATCTATAGGCTAAGTTTTCCAGGCAAAGTGATTCCTAAAGTCCGTTGTCTACTCACTTCGGGCACCGCCCACGCTCAAAAAGAACAGTGTCCGCAATTAGCACTGCGCCGCACCCGAACGTGGGGGATTTCAAGGGACGGACAAGGCTTGTCACTTATTGCCGCCTACCCCCTCAACCGTGGGATGCACCACAAAAGGTAGGTGAACGCTAGTCCAAACACCACGTTTGCACTATTGGTCACGGTTCTTGATGTTGGCCAAGGTTCCCCGGTCAAAGAGTCCCTCCACCAAGAACTAACGTCCAAAAACGATCTACCAATCCCGCAAGTCTACAATAGCTAAGAAATGTACGAAGGAAATTAAGTAGCTGCAAGATAATCACAAGACTCCTTACCAAAGCGTAGCGGCTTGCGAGAGGTACAAGCCGGGCGGGTGCGCATCGACAAGTCCCGGCACTCCGTCCTCCTAGGAACCAAGGAACACCGAGGGGCTTAACAGGTAACTCGGTGTAGAAAGAATCAAGCTTCTTTTCTAGCCTTTCCCCTCTCACTCTCTAGAATTGGGAGATAGAATAGAAGAAGTAGAAGAAGAAGAAGATCTAATTCTACTCTCTTGCACAAGTGGACTGGTTTCTCCTTTTGAATTTGTATTTATTTTTTGAGAGGGAGAGAGGGGGTCTATTTATACACAAGGGGGAGGGACCTAAGTGCTAAAAAAACACCCAAACCGACCTAGGAAAACCTTCCATGTACGCCAAACCGACCATCCCACGCCGGTTTCACCAGTTTTGAAGGTAACAAACCGCCTCCCCTCGGCCGGGCTCGAATCGCCTCGGCCAGTGGTGCGCCGCGCGGGTGTGTCTGGCGCGCTACAAGACCGCCAGGCCGGCCTTGGCCCGAAGCCGCAGCCGGGCTTCCTTGCTCGAAAAGTTGTAAGGTGGACTTGGCCCGGCCTGGTTTCGACGTTTTGTTGCGATTTCTGTTTGGGCTTGCCATTTGCTCCTTTGGGCCTTTTTCTATTTGTTGATTTTATTTCTTTTTCTTTGTCTTTTGGCCCAAAGTGATCATCCATGAGTTTGTACCGCAAGTCCAAATAAACACCAAAACTTTGGAATATGTTAGTTGAAATTCCTATTTCTAGGTTGTTTTGGTGTTGTGTTGACGGTATTTAATTTGTCATTGGTTACCGGAGCCAACAAACTCCCCACACACTTAGCCTTTTTTTACTCGCCCCTCGAAAGTGAAGGCACAGGACTAAAGTGGTTCAATCTCCAAGATGTAAGCTTGCATACATGTTATTCCAAGCCTTACCTGCCTTGTGAGCATTTTCCCACCCTTTATTACCTTTCATCGTAGTGGGGCTTCCTAGCTTTTCTCCAAGCCTTGGGTGGTTGCCAGATAGAATGGTTATAACAGAGGTGCTTATCATTCATCCTTTTTGATCAACTTTTTATCCGGGGTTTTATTTAGATAAAATTTTATTTTTCGAGAAAGCATGGGCTTTTTATTGCTATAAATTTTTTTTTTTTTGGAGAGGTGGGCTCGCTCGCCCTAGACTTTTTGTCTTTTGTTTCCTCTCTTTTTTTTAGAGATGTGGGCTCTACTCGCCCTTGGACACTTGCCCATTTTTCATCTCTCATTTCTTTTTTTTTTTTAGAGATGTGGGCTCTACTCGGCCCTGGACACTTGTCCATTTTTCATCTCATTTTTTTTTTAGCTTAGCCCAAGACATTTCTCTTTTTCAAAGAATAGATTCCCTGATGTTGAGTTTCTTTTACGACGAAGTCATAGCAAATCCATTTGTACCATATCATATTTGGCAACAACTTAGACTAGATAGAGCATATGCAACCCACATGAATCAGGTTTTTTTTTTCGTGATGAGTAGTTGTTTTAATGTAAGCTTGGTATTTCGCGAGGAATAAAATGTATGCATGCCATGTATCAATTGGTAGATATAGAGATGGAGTTTTGCTAACTTGTTCAGGTTTTAGCACTTAAAGATAGATCACAAGTCAAAATTTAATTTTAATAAATTGCGTACCTTTGACTTGCGAACCTCCCCCACACTTGTTTTTGTACCTATTTTTTATTTTCTTTTTGCACAAGGACAAAAACAAGTGGGGACATAGACAATAATATAATAATAAAACTTTATTGAATTTATAAATAATTCAAAATCACAAAGCACACTTGAAGAAATTACAAAATGATTGGAAGGAAAAAATACTGAAAATTAAACTAGTGCGCCTAATTATTGATAAAGAGGTAGAGCACTTCTAAGCCGGCTCGCGTAGGGCGCTCCCGCATTAGCCGCTCTAGCCACCCTAGCTAGCTTAGTCTTGAAGCTTAGGCGCAAAAGAGTCTAGTTCTTTTCCCGATATCGGCGTTCTCTAAATCCGCCCCTTCTACCCTCAAGGCTTTTAAGGTTTTCACTAGCTTGTTTAGAGAGTTAACTCTAGCGTTTAAGGTTGCTAGCTAAGGGACCTTAGGAACCGTGCTACTCCCAGCTGTGTTTAGTGATGGAGTACCCTCGAACGGCTCTCGAAAAACATTAGGAGCCTTCCTAGGTGCAGCACGGGGTACCCTCAAAGGGCCTTCGCTACTCGAGCGACTCTCAACAACATTCGGGCCTTTCTAGGATTCGCCCCGAGGGATACGAGTGGAGCACTTTGAGACGCCGCTGGAGCGGGGTTGGCTTCTTCATAAGCCCTTTCCCACGCCCCCCTCCTGTGGGCATGTCGACACCGACAACGGTGTACGGGTAAATCGTAGTCGAGGTGTGGAAGGAGGACGCCTCGTTGAAGAAGTACGGCGCCACCGCCGGCTCCTTCCTTCTGATGCCCGTGATGCCCACCGTAGGGACCAGGTGGGCACCCAAGGATACTCTTGCGTGTCACGGATCTGCCCGTGGACACATGGTTGTTCCCTCCACCGGGATGAGTAGCGTGGGGGGAGGGAGCACGGCAAGAGGGGCGACAGAGGATGGTTCCACCTCGTCACTAGGGAAGATCAAGTCATCCTCATTGAGAGAGCAAAGTGAACGAGAGGAGTTGTAGAGGGTAAGGGCATGGTCTCGCCATTGCAAATGTTCTTGGCTTAGAAGAAGAGAATTTGAGAGGAGGAGAAGAGCAAGAAGGAGAGGTGTGAAGAATGGAGAGGAGGAGGGTGGATTTTATAGGACAAATTCTCCTCCTGTTTTTAGCAGTTGAAAATCTCGCGGAGCGCACCACACTACAAAGAGGTTTTGAGAAAGAAGAAAGCGATGGGTGAAATCCCGGACCGAAGCGGGGGTCGGCCAGGTGCGGGCGCACTGTGGTGGTGGCGCGCTACAAGCACCACTGTGTGTCCCCCCGGTCGAGTTTTCGCCACATCCATTTCCTTTTCTCAAAAGTTTTGAATCAAGGTTTGCCACGAGAAACGTTTCCTTTCTTGCCGATCTCTAATTGATCCTCAAATTTGAATTTTGAAAATAGTTTATGCTTTGATTTAATTTAGAAAGTTAATATTCTTTGTGTAGCAAATGACCAAAGATAAATTTAATAGAATAAAAATAAAATAGAAAGGCAAATACTTAATTAAAAACTACATAGATAACTTTTTATGTTTTACTATTATTATATATAAATATAATTATTACTATTATTATTATTATTTTTTTTACAAATGCTGATCATTATAAATTAATTCTCAAAGCATAAATCTATTCTATCGAGCTCTTGGTTAAGATCGCACTGGTTCGAAGAAAAGCTTAAGACGTTGACCGCTTACCTTTTGTATCTCACCCGCCATCTTGAATTGTGATTGCCGTGTGGCGATGTATTGATGACGGTGTACGGTCCTTTCCATTTGCTTCTCGCCTTCCCTTCACCGAATAATTTCACCCGGGAATTGAATAGGAGTACTTTGTCTCCCCGTGGTGAATTCTTTGAGTTTGATGCGCTGATCATGCCATCTTTTTGTGCGCTCTTTGTAGAGTTTTTGCACCGTGGTACGCCTTCTCTCGCCATTCTTCTAGTTCAGAGATTTGTCTCTGACGGTTCTTCCCAGCGAGTCTGACGTCCATATTCCACTTCTTGATGGCCCAATGAGCTCGATGTTCCGGCTTAACCGGGTAAATGGCAAGTTTTGCCATAGACCAAACCGGTAAGGTGACATGCCGATGGGGGCTTTGTATGCTGTCCGATATGCCTAGAGAGCATCGGGTAGCTTATTCTTCCAGCCCTTCCCCATCTCGTTGACCGCCTTCGTAGGGATGTTCTTGATTTGTTTGTTGGAGGTTTCGCTTGCCCGCCGGTTTGCGGATGATAAGGGGTAGCAATGTTGTGCCGAGTGCCCAGCTCTTTCAAGAATGTCTTTAATGATTTGTCCTTGAAATGCGATCCTCCGTCACCGATCACCATGCGTGGCATTCCAAAACGGGGAAGATGATTTCATGGAACATCTTGCGTGCATGCTTGCCATCAGCCAGCTCGCATGGTAGTGCCTCTACCCACTTTGACACGTAGTCTACCGCCACCAGATATACCGCAATCATGGGATCTCCGAATGGCCCCATGTAGTCAATGCCCCACACATCAAATATTTCTATTTGAAGGTTGTAGTGTAGGGGCATTGCATCACGAGCCGTGATGTTCCCTCGCCTTCCGGCGCTTGTAGCATCTTTCGATGAACTCTTTCGTGTCGTCAGACATCGCCGGCCGAAGAATCCGCGACGCCAAATTTTGGCTTGTGTGCGAAATACTCCCGGATGTCCGGGGTAGGGAGATGCATGACATTTTCGATGATCCGCATTCCTTCCTCCCCCGGGTACGCATCTTCTCAAAGAAGCCGTCCGCACACACACCCGCACAGATATGGGTCATCCCATAGGTGCCGCCGCTCTCCATTTGAGCTTCCGCTTGTTCTCCCGTGTGTGGTACGATCCCGCAACCATGTAATTCACAATGTTTGCGCACCATGGGTTGAAGTGCGACACCTTGAGTAGCATGTCGCCGCACAGTAGTCGTTAACTGGTGGTTCTCGCATGTTAGTTACCCGCATAGCGACAAATGATCCGCAACTATATTTTCTACTCCCTTTTATCTTTTATTTCTATATCAAATTCTTGAGTAGAAGAATCCAATGGATCAAAGCAGGTTTCGCATCCTTTTTGGTGAGAAGGTACTTAAGGGCGGCATGGTCTCGTATAAACGATTATTTTTGCGCCCACTAAGTAGGATCGAAACTTCGATAGCAAAGACTACCGCCGGGAGCTCTTTTTTCGTCGTGGCATAATTAAGCCGGGCTCCTATCGAGTTTTGCTAGCATATGCGATGGCATGCTCGCTTTTTGTCCTTGGTTTGGCCTAGGACCGCACAACAACGTAGTCGCTAGCATCGCACATGATTTCAAATGGCAACGACCAACCGGGGTTGGATCATCCGAGCCGAGATGAGTGCTTTCTTTAGGGTTTCAAAAGCGTGCAAGCACTCATCCGTGAAGTCAAAGGGTACATCTTTGGCTAGCAGGCCGTAAGAGGTCTAGCGATTTGCGAAAAATCTTTTATGAATCTTCTATAAAACCCGCGTGGCCTAGGAAACTACGGATACCTTTGACGTTCACCGGGGTGGTAGTTTTTTGATAACTTCTATCTTAGCTTTGTCTACCTCTATCCCCCTCTGGACACGAGGTGCCCAAGAACGATGCCTTCTCGGACCATAAAGTGGCACTTTCCCGCTTAAGTACTAGGTCCTTTTCTTGGCATCGCCGCAAGACCCGGCCTAGGTTCTTCTTCAGACTTTCGAAGGTCTTACCATAGACGGAGAAATCGCCCATGAAGACCTCCATGATTTCTTCGATCATGTCTCGAGAAGATAGACATCATGCACCGCTGAAAAGAAGCAGGGCGCATTACAATGCCCCCCAAATGACATTCTACGATAGGCATAGGTTCCGTATGGGCATGTGAACGTGGTCTTGCTCGTCATCGTGGTGGATCGGGATCCGTGGTAGCGGAAAATACCCGCCAAGGAAACGTAAGAAAGAGTGTTTCGCTAACCGCTCCAACATTTCATCAATAAAGGGCAAATGGGAAGTGATCTTTCTTTGTTGCCTTGTTAAGTTTTTTTCAGAATCAATACACATTCTCCACCCCGTGACTTGTCTTTGTGGAATGAGTTCGTTTTTTAGCGTTCTCAACGATCGTCATTCCTCCCTTTTAGGGACCACTTGACTGGGCTAACCCAATCATCGCGGTGGTACGGGATAGATAATCCCGGCGTGAAGAAGCTTTGAGAACTTCCTTCTTCACGACTTCACGCATCGCATTATTGAGCCTATTTGGGGTTCACATGATGGGGTACCGTCGCCGTTCAATAGGGATGCGATGTGTGCATAGTGTTGGGCTTACCCCTTTCAGATCTTGAAGGGAATACCGAAGACCGATCTGTGTTTCTCTAAAACGGCTATTAGCCGGGTAGTCTCCCCGGTCACTAAGTTTATCGCTTATGATGACCGGTGCTTGTGAATCGCCGTTTTAGGAAGACATAGCGTAGGCCTGGGGGGGTAGGGGTTTAAGCTCAACCGGAGGCCGAGTTAGCTCTTCCTCTTTGGGAAGTTCTATGAGTTCCCTCGAATCGCCCTCTTCTTCAATGAAGAATTGGGCGTCTTTTTCAAGGTCCTGCTTCGGGTTCTCATATAGCATAACTCCCATGACCTCCTCGGGCATGTCGTACTCAAGGAAGGGTTACGTTATCGAAGTTTTTAGCTCGAGTAACTCGGGATAGAAAACTTTTTCTTCCCGAGTTTGACATCTAAATCCCCGGATGTTGGTAGGTCAAGAATCTTTTCCGTGGATGCCCGATTAGGATGTCGAAGTCTTGGATATCAAAAAACGTGAAAGTCCAAAGACAACTTGACATCCTTGTGCAGGTGAAGATTTGTTCATGTATAACCTCACGGCTTTCAATGGTGGTACGAGGTGCTATGCGCCAGGTCCCGTGCCGTAGGGGTCCTAATGGCTTCCTCGACAATGTGCTTGTGCAAAGGTTTCGACATTATGTTTATTCCCACAAAGAGGGTTATACATGACTTCCACCAAACTTCCCCGATATCCGCAATGGATTAGTGTAGAGGGGCCACTTATCCGAATTTCTTCGAAAGAGGGTCCTTCCTCTCGCAACCATTCCGTGCTCATTATAGCTGTTAGCTCCTTAATAGACTCCTCGGAGGAAAGTTTTATCCGGGGCTGTTCAGGGCTAGCGGGACCGGTGGTTTCTTCCAGGTGTTCGTACTTCGAGGTGTCACCGAATTGATCAAGAAGGTCAACCTCGAAGAACGGGAGATCCGTGCACACGGTCTCCCTTGTGTTCTCGTTCAGCGAGGGTCTCTTTATAGGTTTAACAGGTTCGGCTTTTGCCGAAGAGACTTCCCTCTCGTTTTTCGCTTGGGTTCTACTCGGATGGGTTCAAGCGAGGAGTATTCTCAAGAATACGGTTTAGAGAGCTTCTCCTTCCGCTGTGGTTTTATGTGAAAATGACCCTCCGGCGCCTAAATCAAGCAAACAGGCGCCTCCTGTCAATCCTAGCCAAAAATGCCGTAAAAGCACGTGGTTTGGTATGGATAGGTCCGGGGCCGGGATCGTAAGCATGGTAAACCGGTCCTGTGCTGCACCTAGGGTTTCACCCTCTATTTGTCGGAAGTTGAGTATCTCTTATCGCAGGCCGCGATTCTTGATATCGGGTAGAACGCTACACTGCACTCCGGCCGCAGTTCTTCCCATTCTCCGCTTACCAACCCTACGCTATGGGCGTACCATTGAGTCGCCCTCTCGCAAGAAGAGAGAACGGAAACAACTTCCACCTCAACGTGTCGTGTGTCATGCCCGCAATAGTCGCAGCCACAGAGTTGCTCAAACTCCCGTAAGTGATGATAGGGGTTTTCATATTCCGAGCCCGAAAAGGCTCGGGCCCAACCATGGCTATAAAGCCCGGGCGGAGCTCATATTCGGAAGTCGTGATTGGCTTCGCAGATTGGCGTGGTTCTACGAGCTCGCCCTTGGGGAGCAGATAGGATTTGGATAGTGGGTTGCTTCATGAGTACGGGGACTCTTTTTGGTATTTTTGTTTAAAGGATACTACCTTTCCACGAGGTTGACTCGGCCGATATATGACTACGATAATCCCGGTCAAGAACGGCGCCTTAAAATGCTTGTTGGTGTTTCTTACACGTGAGAAATCCGCAAGCGCACGGAAATACCGTTGTAGCACTTCACCCGGTGGTGCTGTGGTATCGTATTTTTCACAGTGGACGGTCGCAAATTTGGCTTTTCGTGTCTATGTCAACCTAAGGCAAGGGTTTGTTTTCTAAGAGTAGCGAGGTATCTATAGGCTAAGTTTTCCGTGCAAAGGATTCCTAAAGTCCGTTGTCTACTCACTTCGGGCACCGCCCACGCCAAAGAACGTTGTCCGCAATTAGCACCGCACCGCACCCGAACGTGGGGATTTCAAGGGGACGGACAAGGCTTGTCACGACCAAGCCGCCCTACCCTCAACCGTGGGATGCGCCACAAAAAGGTAGGTGAACGCTAGTCCAAACACCACGTTTGCACTATTGGTCACATTCTTGATGTTGGCCAAGGTTCCCGATCAAAGAGTCCCTCCACCAAGAACTAACGTAAAACGATCTACCAATCCCCGCAAGTCTACAACAGCTAAGAAATGTACGAAGGAAATTAAGTAGTGCGCAAGATAATCACAAGACTCCTTACCAAAGCGTGCCGGCTTGTAGAGGTACAAGCCGGGCGGGTACGTGCCGACAAGTCCGGCACTCCGTCCTCCTAGGAACCACGGAACACCGAGGGGCTTAACCGGCACCCGTGTAGAAAGAATCAAGCTTCTTTCTAGCCTTTCCCTCTCTCACTCTCTAGAATTGGGAGATAGAATAGAAGAAGTAGAAGAAGAAGAAGATCTAATTCTACTCTCTTGCACAAGTGGACTGGTTTCTCCTTTGAATTTGTATTGCTTTTTGAGAGGGAGAGAGGGGGTCTATTTATACACAAGGGGAGGGACCTAAGTGCTAAAAACACCCAAACCGACCTAGGAAAACCTTCCATGTACGCCAAACCGACCATCCCACGCCGGTTTCACCAGTTTGGAAGGTAACAAACCGCCCCCCGGCTGGGCTCGAATCGCCTCGCCCGTGGTGCGCGCACTGTGTGGTGCGCTACAAGCACCGCGGGCCGGCCTCGCCCGGCTTCGCCGCAGTCGGGCTTCCTTGCTCGAAAAAGTTGTAAGGTGGACTTGGCCCGCCTGGTTTCGACGTTTTGTTGCGATTTACTGTTTGGGCTTGCCATTTGCTCCTTTGGGCCTTTTTCTATTTGTTGATTTTATTTCTTTTTCTTTGTCTTTTGGCCCAAAGTGATCATCCATGAGTTTGTACCGCAAGTCCAAATAAACACCAAAACTTTGGAATATGTTAGTTGAAATTCTATTTCTAGGTTGTTTTGGTGTTGTGTTAACGGTATTTAATTTGTCGTTTGGTTACCGTCAACAAGTGATGACACCCTTCGGTCCCGGCATTTTGAGCTTGAGGTAGGTGTAATTCGGGACAGCCATAAATTTGGCATAGCAGGCCGCCCCGAGGAGTGTGTGGTATGTACCTCGGACCCCGAGGATCTCAAAGGTAAGTGTCTCTCTTGCCGGAAGTTGGAGGGGTCCCCAAGCAAACCGGCAGTCGATCCGCCCGAGGGGCTTCGGTTTGCTTGCCGGGGACAACACCATTGAATGCCGCCCTCTGGGACGGATCTTGACTTGTCCACCCCGAGGAGGTCAAGGGTTTCCTCATAGATGAGGTTGAGGCTGCTTCCTCCGTCCATGAGGACCTTGGTGAGCCGAGTATTGGCAATGATGGGATCCACTACCAGTGGATAAGCCCCCGGGTTTGGGATGTGCCGAGGGTGATCCGACTGGTCGAAGGTGATGGCCTGGTCCGACCATTTGCGCAGCTTCGGGATCGCCGGCTTGGTTGCATACACCTCCCGCCGTTCCTTCTTGCGTTGCCGCACCGACATGTTGCTGGTGTTGCCGCCGAAGATCATGAAGCAGTTGTTCACCTTCGGGAAGGCCTTGTTCCCCTCGGCGCTACCCTCGGGTGCTCCTTCCTCTTCCCCCTCGGGAATGGCCTTGAGCTTGGCGAAGTGTTTGCGCACCGTTTTGCATTCCTCGAGGGTGTGCTTGACGGGGTACCTGTGATTCTGGCATGGTTTCTTGAGCATGCTATCGAAGGTCTCTCTGTGACGGGGTCGGTTTCCTTTTGCGGTCGACTGCAGCCACCATGTCCTCATCATCGCGCATTGAGGGCCTGGCCCTTGCCCTTGCAACTCTTGTCTTTTTCTTCTTCTTCTTGTTCTCCCGAGGCCGGGAACCCTCGGGCTCCCCTTCCTTGCGCTTTCCTTTGCCCGAGCCAAGATTGAACAAAGCCCCGACGGCCTCCTCTCCACTAGCGAACTTAGTGGCGATGTCCATCAGCTCATTGGCCTCGGTCGGAGTCCGGCGCCCTAGCTTCTTCACGAGATCTCGGCACGTGGTGCCGGCCAAGAAGGCCCCTATGACGCCCGAATCCGTCACGTTAGGGAGCTCGGTCCGTTGTTTGGAGAAGCGCCGAATGTAGTCACGCAGGGACTCATCGGACTTCGGGCGCAGTTTCGGAGGTCCCATGAGTTACCCGGGCGCAGTACGTGCCCTAGAAGTTCCCTTGAAGGTTCTCTCCAAGTCCGCCCAATTTGCTATGAGGTCCGGTGGAAGATGTTCCGGCCCAGGCCCTAGCCGACCGGAGAGGTACGGGGGCAAATTTCGATTATCACTTTGTCATCATGTGCCATGAACCGACATGCCGCCCGATAGTCGGCCAGCCATACCGGTCGAGTTTCCCCGAGTATTTCTCAAGATGGCTCGGAGGCCTGAAGCACGTGGGGGAGTGGTGCTCTCCCGATGTCCCTTGTGAAGGCCACGTGCCCGGGTGGATCCGGGAGTACCCTCGATCTCCTCGGCAAGATCCGCGCTCTCGCCCCGTTGGTCGCCCCCGAGGTGAGCCACACCCGGCGAGCCCGGGCCGTTGCTCGAGTTCTTCCCCGGAGGTCATGGCCGCCTCGGTTATGATCTCGCGGGGGTCTTCCATGTGTTCGCACCGGGCGGTTGCTGCGGTTGTCGACCGGGCGTTCCCCGGACAGGGCCTCGCCGAGGCTTGGCTCGCCTAGGTCCAACGAAGCCCCCGCCGACTTCACCCGGATTCCTCCCGTCGTCGTGACGCACGGCCCGATCGCTGGAAGCGCAGCTCTCCGCTTGTTGCACGCCAGCCGCGGGCCGAGAAGATGTCGAAGTCCTTCCCGAATGCGCCTACCCTCGGTGGTAGAGGGCTCTCGTCCACCGCGCCCCCACCGCCTTGCGAGTGGGGGTGCCCTCGGGGCGCTGGCTGAGCCCGCTCCCCGTTGAATGTTCCGCTCTAGTTGTCGGAGTCGCGGCGGATTCCACGCGGATTCGTTCTTGTAAATCTTGCGGCCAGACGCTCGCCGGCCGGTGCCGGGCGCCGCCACAGCGGCGGGGGGGCGAAGCCGCCGTCTTTGCGGTTAGCCCGCCGTGGCGGCACGCCCACCTCTTCGCCGGAGACGTCGGTGAGGCGGCCGCTTTGTCGCCGATCTCGACGTTGAAGCATTCCCGCGTGGGTCATAGTAGTCATCCTCGTCGCCGCCCCGGGGTGGGCGCCGAACGCGAGGAGGAAGTTTCGGTTCTCCGGAAGCAAAGCGACTCCGTGATCTTGGGACCAGGCCCCAATCGTTTCTCGGACGAGGAGGCAAGACGGGGTCTCGCAGCATCCTTTGGCGGATGCGTTCTTCCGCGTAATCATCCGTGGGATAGCGTTCCCGTGGAACGAGCGGGTCCGCCGTCTCTCCTTCGGCGGGCGCTTCGACCGAAGTCTCCCGCCGGCGAAGATTTCGGGGATTTCTTCCCGTGCTGCCGCTGTGGAGGCATTCTCCCTATGATTAGGGTTTCGGGCATCCCGCCACGAGCAACCGCCGGGAAGGATCTACTCGGACGCTGGGGTTCGGAGACCCGCCCCGTGAGTCGGCGCCGGGTACGTCGTCGGACTCGGAGTCCGTCGCGAGAACGCGCCCTGGCTACGCCGGTGCGTCCCGCTTTGCCCGCCGCGCTGCGCGGCCGTGATGGCGGCCATGGCGCACCGGAGACACCGCCCTCCTTTCCGCCACCATGACAGCCGGGAGGAGCATCTCAGAGTTGCGGCCGAAGGCCACGAACTCCAGCGTTTGAAGAACAAGTGGTGTTCGCGCTGGGAGCTCGTATCCCGGGCGAGTAGGGTGGAAACGAAGGAAAACGCCATGAGGGCTGTCGGAGATGTGGATTGCACACGGCGGTCCCCTACCGGGCGCGCCAACCGCCGGCGCTTTCCCGGAGCGGCGGGTGCCTCGGGTGCCGGCAATAAAGAATTTGTAGGCCGTGTGCCCCTCCCCCAATGGCGTAGCGCAAGATGGACACGGACACGGCCGGGGTTTATCCCCGGTTCAAAGCCAACGCGCCCTACGCCCGGGCCGGGTGGTGTCTCGCTTTGTGTTACCTCGCGCCAAACGAGGAGCCCTGCAGAGGGGTTATAGGCGGTTGTGAGGGAGAGAAGCTGGTCTCAAGCCTTCACGATCGTGGGTGTGGAGGTGGTTGTCTAGCTAAGACTGCGGTTGGTCCATCAGGTGATCCCCCGCGTGATCGCCCTAATCCCCGCTAATGGGGCATTACTCCCCCCCTTTTATAGTGGGAAGAGGGAAGTAATGTTTACATATGTGGACGCCTAGGTGGCTAATACCCGAGGCTATCTTTGGTTGCATGTGCGCAGCCGAGGGTCCGTTGGCTTGGATGTTGCTTGATGATGACACGCGCCTTGATCCGATGGTGTACGTGTCGCCGTTTCTCGGTGCAGCCCAGGGGGTCCGTGGAGGCGTCCCTCACAGTCCGCATGGCGAGGGGGCCCCAGAACGCCGCCGCCGTGGTGTGTCGCGGCGCCCGAGGGCTCGCCCAACGCGGGCGTCTCGACGGTGTTTCGAAATGAACGGTGTCGCCCGATTTCCCGTGCCGAAAGTGGTGTAATGCATCACCGCTCGCCTTGTGTCCCATCGGCCGGATTGGGGAGGGATTTGGCAGGTTGATTCGACCGGGCGAATCGACGCCCCCGACATATCGTCGCCGTGCAACCGCATTGAATGCGGTTGTTTCCCTTCCCGCATGACGGAACCTCCCATGCCCGAGGGTCCGCGGACCTTGGGTGAGATGGTTGGGCCACCCCGCCCGAGGCTAGAGAGCTGGGTCTCGCCGAGCGAGGCGGAGATTCGCGCCGAGGGTGGTGAGCTAGGCCACCCTCGGCCGAGGTAGCGCCCAAGCGCCCGAGGATAGAGAGTCGTGTCTCCCTCGGGCGAGATGGAGATCCCGCGCCCGGGGAGGGTGGTGAGCCAGGCCACCCTCGGTCGAGATAGCGTCCAAGCGCCCGAGGATGAGAGCCGTATCTCCCTCGGGCGAGACGGAGATCGGTGCTAAGTCCGAGGCCCGGGTCGGCAGTGACGTCATGGAGCGTTCGTTCTCCTTCTTCCCGTGAAGTTCCTCGACCTTGTCACTCCCGAGCGTAGAAGCTCTTTGCCGGCCGCTTTGATCATGGAGGAAGACAAGCCGGTCGTAGACCTGGCTTGTAGATTGCCGAGTATTTTTCGGTGTCCTTCGTGGCGGTGACTCCGTGGGCATTTGGTGGGCCGACCGGTTTCATGTAGTCGTCATGGCTCTTTGGCCTAGTCCTTCGCCTCGTTGGGCCGTCCTTCATAGCGGGGACGATGGCAGGCTAGGTTTTACCGGGCCTTGACGGGCCGACGGATTCTCGCTATTCGAGAATGTCTCGGGGCCCAATATTTAGGTCCCCGACATCTAGTTACATAACTATGTGAGATGCAATTTGATAACAATGTATAGGACCATTAGTTTACATCCTTTGATTTGTTTTATACAAAGATTATACACAAAAACCATGTTATTATGCAAGTTTATAGATTTATCTAGCGAATTTAGATATATTATTATAATTATAATTATCTTATGTTAATTTGGAGATAAAAACCCTAGGAAGCACATAACGTCTAACACCGCGGGCAGTCCTCTCCCTTTGGTGACATGATGGGCAGCCCGCCTCGCTTCGCATGGCATGCCTGTCTAATGAGGCGCCCCTCCAACCCTAGACATGTTTTGTGTCGATATGCCCATTGGGAATGAGATCCTCTAAAGTCGGCAAAGTGACTTGTCTCTACAATCGACATCTCAACCATTCAATTCACATCCAACCATGAGCAAGCAAATTAACTCTAGGACTCCTCGGCTTGCCGGGCTTTGACACAACATCGCATGATGCTCGACCGACCGCCGCTCATCGACGCCTCTTGCGCCGCGCCCGCAAGGCGATAGCTCTATAGCGCCCGCGAGTGCCCACCCACACCACCGCAACACGCGCTTGCCCGGGGTTGTCGGTCCGCGCGGTAGGTTGCCGCCCACCACACGTGCTCGCCCTGGGTGCTGATGGCGCCCGAGACCCCGCGAACACGAACAAGCTAACAAGCATGAGCAGGCCATTTGGGAGATGATGGTCGCGAAGGTCTCCAAGATGCATGCCAGTAGCAAGAGAACTCCGCGAATGTCCGCCCGGCGCCATCGCAACCCGCAACTTTTATATGAATAATGTTAACACTATGATGCCATCTTGAAAATAAATTATTGAGAAAAGTAAAAAGCGGAAATTAGCTAGTAGTTAGAATCAAACATTGCTTAAATATATAAAATATTATAGAAAAGGACATATAAATTTACTTGTCCGAAGTAATTTTATTTTTTATATTTATATTGAGTACCACATTTTAATTTTTATATTAAACACAAAGAAGTTTTATTTTTATATTTATATATCACCCACCATCACAAATGAGTTCCATCCCAAATTCGTTGGTTTGCGGCAAAATTTAGGGGGCTCCCCGCGTCCCAACCTTGAGCGGGAGATGGCGCCATCAAGGCGCCAAAGCCGAAACCGTGCCTAAAACCCTCTTGCCACATTTCCTTCTACCCTTTCCCCAGCTCTGATTGCAAAGGGCTTAAAAAGGAGGCGACGAAGATTTCCGGGCGGTGATTCGCCGCCCCGTTTCCGCCCGGCGACCGGGTCGGGCGCTGGATGGGGAGGATGGCCGGGAATCACCGTGCGGATGTATATAGGGTAGGATTGAGTCATCCTAGGTCTAGGGTTAGCTCACCGTCGGTTGACGGTGGTGCTTGGTGTCGCCGAGGTGATGATGTGTCCCTCGCGGCTAGTCGTTTCGGGCGTCGTCGGCAAGACGGAGGTGGCGGCGGCGTCGTCGAATAAATCCTCCCGGTCTCATCTTCGTCCCGTTGGTGTCCTTCTCCGGCGCCTGGCGAGGCCGGGAGGCTTCTTCAGAGTCCGGGTCTCGCTGGCGACGTTCTCGCATCTTGATGGAGGTATGCTGCGGGCCTTTTGCTTTTGCTCGGTAGATGCGAGAGAAGGCTTCGAACTGGTGGTGGTTTGGCGAGTGGAGCAGACTCGACCTCCCAACGGCGCCCCCGCGCCGTCGGCGAAGTTTGCCTCCGGGATCGATGGAGTTTGGGGCGAGTTCCCGACCGATGTTTACTCGGCGTTGCCTTCATCTCGTCCATGAGGGCGAGTGTCGATTGCGGTTCTACTCAAAGCCATGCGGCGATGGAGCTCCTTCCGATCCGGGGGACGGCGGCCATGGCTTCTCGCGACCTCCGCAACGGTGGCAGATTCCGAAGCTTGGGTGCGTGGAGGTCCTAGGGACGATTGTAATTTTCTTTTTTGTTAAGGGCCCTCATTGCAATTTTGGTGGTTCAGCTTTACTCGTATTCTACTCCACCGTATACGTATTTGTCTTGGTATTTGTCTTGTTTCCTTAACTTAATACTGGTATGGTTGATCTCAAAAAAAAAAAAAAAAAAAAAAAAAAAAACTTTGCCGGTCCAACCCTCGGTCCCTTCTCACCGAGTCCGGTCCCTCCCCAATTTCACAACTCACGAGTCACGAGTGGAAGAAAAAAAAAAAGCCGCCGCCCGGGCGGAACGAGCCCCTCGCCAGGCGCCGCCGGCGAACTCCGCCGCCGGCCGCCGCCGGGGCGCACCCAAGACGGCCGCCGCTCCGCCGGCCGCCCTGCACCGCCGCAGCTCCGACGCCAAGCAGCTCCCGCCCCCACGTGTACCCGCGCCACTTCTCCCATGGGCGCCGATGCCGAGCCCCACACCTCCCGTCGCCGCGCAGGTCACGCCGCCGCATCCTCGGCACGGCAAAGGGCGGCCCGGACTGGCCGGCCGCGCGGCGGCCACCCACAAGCGCCCGGGCACCGGGCTTAGGCATCCGTGTTTCAGCGATCAAGACTCATTAATTTCCTGTTTTTTTCTTGGTTGCGAAAGGAGTCGACGCCATCTCTTTCCCTCTTCACCTCTTGGTTGCACAAAGGAGCGAAAGGCTAGAAAGATTCAAGGTTTGGGTTACTTTGCTTGCCAAACTTTCATTCATCCAGATCGGCATCTCTTCCCCTTTGGAGAAGTAACATATTTAGCTCGATTTTGATGTCATGTTTACTACCTTCGTTGATTTTTGCAGAGGAACCGGCAGGATTCAGTCCAGATCGCCATCTTACGCATGTAAGTGTTCTTGTGGTGGATCTGCAACTATTGAAATGCTTACATGTCTCCTTGTTGGAAATAGATCGATTCGATTAGTTCTTTCTTTCCGTGCATGTTGCAAAGTATCCAAGAAGGAAGCACTAAAGGGTTCAACTCTTCTATCCACCTTTCTTCTTGTTGCCATCAGGTCACTAGGCGAGGTAAAAATGTCATCTTCTATCTTAACTCTTGGAAACTTGCTGTTGTGTGACCAGATTTGGGTGGTAGTTCTACGAATAGTAAACTATGTTATTAGCTTGTTGAATATCTGCCAATGTTTACTAGAATGCACATGTTTTGCATAGCTACATTTGGGTGATAGTTACGTGAATTTGTGATGAAACTAAAATATATACCTCTGTGCTATATATTTTTTAAACGTAACAAGAGTAATGACAGAGGCATCGTGAGTGGATGTACGAGTGGTTGGTCTCGTGGGCGGGCTCCCACTACTGAGTGGATTGAAAACACAAACAAGTTTTCTGGATCATGCATTCTCTAGGGTTGATCTTGTTGAAAATGACACCATTAAGTGCCCATGTGCCTTGTGTCGAACTTTGTTAGGCATGTAAGGTTTGATGTGGAGATGCACTTGTGTAAAAATGGATTTAGAAATGACTACAAAATATGGACATCACATGGAGAGAGTCATATAGAAGTTGGAAGTGATGAGAGTTTTGATGAAGTCGATCGAATGGATGATATGTTAGTTGACCTAGGTGGTGGTCATGCACCCGACTATTGAAGAGGAGCCCACGGGGTCGGCCACAGGCTTTCTATAGGATGGTTGCTAGTGCTGATCAACCGGTCCATGAGAACACAACACACTCATCTCTTTTCACGTGTCACGTCTCGCTAGCTTTGAAATCACGGTACAATATGTCTATTGCACACTTTGAAGCAAACCTACAATTAATCAGTGAACTTCTACCTCCAGAATCTAAGATTCCCAAAGATTTCTACCAGTCCAAGAAATTATTAGAAGGCTTAGGCATGCCATATCAGAAAATTGATGTGTGTTATAACAATTGCTTGCTTTACAATGGAGACAATAAGAATAAAAGATAAGTGTGATGTTTGTAGTCTCTCCCGCTATGAGGAAGGCCAAAATAATATCCCACGCAAAGTGTTGCGGTACCTTCCTATAAAAGATAGGCTTGAAAGATTATATCGACATGAAAATACAGCTAAGGCGATGCGGTCTCTCACAAGCGGTCCAAATCTGGTAAGATGCGTCACCCTTGTGATGGGGAAGCATGGCAACAATTTGATGAGGACTTCAAAGATTTTGCTAGTGAACCAAGAAATGTGCGCCTTGCCGTGGCAACCGATGGTTTTACACCATTCAGTAGAGATGCAGCTCCATATTCATGTTGGCCTGTTTTTGTTACTCCACTAAATCTTCCTCCGGGTTTTATCATGAAGACGGAGTACATATTCCTTGCCCTTGTAGTCCCTGGACCTGAACATCCTGGAAAGAATCTAAATATATTAATGCAGCCTTTAGTTGATGAACTGCTAAGTTTGTGGAATGGGGTAGAAACATATGATGCTTATAGGAAGAAGGATTTTACAATGCGGGTAGCCTTTCTGTGGTCAATACATGATTTTCCAGCTTATGGAAACTTTTCTGGATGGAGCACTCATGGGATGCTTGCATGCCCGGTATGCTTGGGTGATACAAAATCATTCATGCTTCATCATGGTCGCAAGCCATCTTTGGTTTGATTGCCTGAGCACGCTTCTTACCACGAAGACCATCCATTCAGATTTGAAGCTAATGCATTTAGAAAGGACACAATCGTGCATCATGAGCCCCCAAGACATTTAAGCGGGGAAGAAATCCTAGCCCAAATGAACACATTTGTCGGTGATACAGATAACTATGGTAAAACTGCACAATTGGAACTATATTAGTTGCTTTTGGCAACTTCCATATTTCCGTAAATTGTTGTTGCGTCATAACATTGATATGATGCATAATGAGAAAAATATGGCTGAAGCTGCATTGAACACATGTCTTGACATACGAGAAGAGTAAAGATAATGCTAAAGCTCGTAAAGACCTTGCTGAAATTTGCGGCCGTCCTTCACAGCATTTGAGGCAAAAACCAAATGGCTTTGGGGACAGGCCTCGTGGCCATTTTGCATTGACAAGAAAGACAAGCCAATTATCCTTGAGTGGTTTAAGGAACTCAAGTTTCTGATGGGTATGCAGCCAACATTAGAAGAGGGGTGAACTTAACGACAAAGAGGATCTGGGACTAAAAAGTCATGATTACCATATCTTCATGGAACGCTTACTTCTGTTGCATTCCGTGGCTTCCTTCCAAACAGCACTGGACATGTTTAGTTCTTTGGTGTGCAGCTAACTAGGCTGATGTGCAGCTAACTAGGCTGATGTGCGGCTAACCTTTTGCTAATGTTTAGTTCTTTGGCAATTATTTTTCCATATGCATGTGGTGTTGACATGTAGGAATGATACTCTATTGCCACCTAGACCTAGGAATATTTGCAGACTATTTGCCATCTAGGCATGAACCTTGTTTGATGGAGTATTAATATCTAGGCATGAAATTGTTGTAATGAACCAGTATGGATGTTGGTTGGAACATATATTCATGTTGGCTGGAATATATATTTATATGGATGACTTTCTGGTTATGTTTTAAATATATGGTTCCTAAGGATGTATTTATGGGAATGGAATTGTAATTACCATGCTGGTTATACACTTGTGAGAGTTAACTTGGCGGTTATGGTAGCCAAGGAAAACAATGATTACCTTGAGTGGTTCACACAGTCAAGGAAATTAGAATTTACTTGGCGGTTCATGCGGTCAAGGATTTAAAAGTTTTACCCTCAAGAATATAAATTATCTTGGCGGTTCATGCAGCCAAGGTAACGGTGTTTCCTTGAAGGTTTGAAACCCCAAGAAAATATGTATTTACCTTGACGGTTCGTAGCCCTCAAGAAAAGTAATTTCCTTGGAGGTGTGTCACACTCAAGTAAACACCTTTCCTTGGCGGTTCATCCATTTCCTTGACCATTTGACAAATTAAGTCAGGGCCTCATTTTTTGGCGGTTAGCCTCCAAAGGAAATTATCCTTGAGCGTCGAAACCGCCAAGGAAACTAATTTCCCTTACACTCTATTCTTGAGTGCTTTTGCTTGACGGTGTATGGTCAAGGATCATTTCCTTGGCGGTTTTTCCTCTATCCTTGGCGGTTTTGGGCACTCAAGGCTATTCCGGATTCTGGTAGTGATTCATTTTTGGACGAAGATCTTTCCTCCACTCGGAGCTTATTTACAGTTGATAGGAATAAGCTTTAGTGCATGCGGAGATTGAAAATTAGTGCAGAGGTTTTAGTGCACTCAAGGCGGAGGTTTTCCCTTTCATGCATATATGGAGTCGTGTGTCATGCATCTTCGTGAGAGAGGGGTTGGAGACCAACCACGTGGTGCTGCTGTGAGATGCTTTCAATATAAAAAAGGGTAAGTAGTGCATGTAAGCATACATAGTTCCGATGATTGTGCGGTGACCAAAATCACCAAGATCGGAGGTTAGGATCATGGCGTTCAAATGTTATGACAAAACCGATAAATCTGAGTAGAGATTAATGCATGTACTTGGATGCGTATATGATCTCAAAGATGCATGAGGGGTAGCGGGTGCAAGCTGGATACTTATCTGATGTGAAAGCACGAAATGTTGGCCTGTTCTATGTATTAATAGAAAAACCGAAGATATTCCATACCAAATAGTACTAGCCAGGTCAAAAAATGTGAAGCTACAGAGAGAGATTAGCTCATAAATACATACAAGTATATTTTATATATTTTTTAGGACGAAGATTAATATAGGGTGGGCAAATATACTTATCTCCGGCTGTGGCGATTGGAGCTGATTGCTTGATGACCAAAGGCCGGCCCAGAAAAAGAAACCCGGCCGAAGGTACACATAAGTTAATATGACCTCCGATAAATAAACTCATTATCCAGATGCATTCCGGTAGACAACAATGAGGGCTCAGCAGACAACAGCGGAGGCTTGCCAACGTGTGCTCGGGACAACAACGAAGGCTTGTCCTTGTGATCGGCACATTTTTGGACAGTTGCTCATATAGATTGTCAATCTCGCCTGCGGCTGCCGAGAGGTCCAGAGTTTTCAGCTTCAATGCATGCCCATTGCCGGAGGCTTGGCTTCTTTTTCTTGTCTTGCGGAGAGTAAGAAAGCCAGAAATCCCAAAGGTTCATGGATTGCGAAGGTTATTTTTGGCCTAATGGCCAGAGAACTGAGCTTAGCACATCGCATTAAGATAAGGGACTTGTGAGAGAACCGTGGTTTCAGAGGATCCAAGACATAAAGATCATCGTGTTAGAGCGCGCACTGATATGAAGGCCTGCACTAGCTGAACAGAAAACGTGGAAAATTGCGTGGCTTGTGTGCTAGCTTGTGAGATGATATGTCAGGTTTGAAACATGTAGAGTAAAATAAATATGTATACTCGACACAGCTGCTAGGTAGTTAGTAAGCTACCGGATACTTAGCTGGGTTTGTTGGGCATTGCTTTGCATGCATCTGAGTTGGCGGAGGCTTTGTGTCGCTGAAATGTACACCTTCGCTAGCTTTGCAACTCTGCATGCATGTCTGCATGTTGCTGTTCTGCGGCAGCGCGTGGCCTTGTCGATGCAGCTCGGCGGCCCCTTTATCTTCAGCGGTCGTGGCTCGACGGAGGTTCGGGGCGTCGGGGCGGAGAATTTGAAGTGGAGGTCGCCCCCAGTCCAGCGCGCGCTCCGGGGGCGGAGCTTCAGGAGAGGCGACCACGCGGTGTGCGCGCGCCCGGCCGGCCCTCGCGCGCCCGAATGTTGGTGCGACTCGGCGGCTTCCGTGAGCCTGAGGCGGATGCCGAGCGGAGGTCGTGCCCGTCGCGTAGGAGACTCTGTGGCGGAGGTTGAGCGGAGGTCGCGCCTGTCGCGTCGGAGGCCCCGTGGCGGAGGCCGGGCCGGAGGCGGAGCTTCAGCGGAGGCGGCCGCGCGGTGTGCGCGCACCCGGGGTGATGCCGACCGGTCTGCGCGCGTCCGATTGTGGGAGCGACTTGGTGGGCTCCCGTGAGCCGGAGGCGGAGGCTGAGCGGAGTTCGCACGTGGCCTTGGCAGCGCATGCTGAGCCCCTCCGCGGCATTGTGGTTGTGTACAATTTCTTGTAGTTGTGTATCCTGCATAGAAGGCTGTGAAAAAAATTATGCGGAGAAAAAATCTAAAGACTTAGAAAAATATCTACGGAGGCACAAAATCCTGTGGCGAAGGAATGCGGAGACAATATCCAAAGCCTCCGAAAATATGTCCAGAGGCGTAATTTTTTCCCGGAGACTCGGTTGTCGAAGGCTCGCACGCTGGGCTGACGTCGGAGATGGAGGAGGTCTTTTCGACGAAGGTCGGAGCAGAGGAGGTCTCGCGACTAAGGAGGAGGTCTCCACGATGAAGTCGGCGGAGGTTTGCGCGACGATGGAGGAGGTCTCCGCGACGAAGGAGGAGGTCTCTACGCGACGAAGTTGGCGGAGGTTTGCGCGACGATGGAGGAGGTCTCCGCGATGAAGGAGGAGGTCTCCACGACGGTTGGCGGAGGTCCCGCGATGATGGAGGCGGTCTCCGTTACGATGGAGGAGGTCTCCACGACGAAATTGGCGGAGGTCTCCGTGACGGTGGAGGAGGTCTCCACGATGGAGGTGGAGGAGCTTTCCACGACGAAGGAGAAGGTCTCAACGACGCAGGAGGAGGTCTTCGCGATGGAGGTGGAGGAGCTTTCCACGATGAAGGAGAAGGTCTCCACGACGAAGGAGAAGGTTTTTCGATGAAGGTTCTCACTCTCAGCTCTCCAGAAAAAATTCGTGCCGAGCACGGTGGGCGCCAATGTTGGAAACTAGGCATTCGAACAGGGAGAGGAGTGAGAGGAGATGTTGTAGTTAGAGTTTTGATTATGCATGTGAGGAGAGTAGAGTGAGCCAAAAGCCCCCCTCCATGCCCATGGCACTCATATATATAAGGAATGAAGATTTACATGCGACCCCCTGATGGGGGTCAGTTTTACAATTTACTCTCAATAACTCTACTTGGGCCTCTTCTAGTGGGCTTGGCCCATAGCAAAATGCCAAGTCCCAACAGCAACATAGCACACGAAGCGCCTTAGCTGCTTCTCCAGGTTGGCGTTAGGGGCACCGCCGTCCTCCCCCCTCCTCGCCGCCGTCGCAGCAGGCATTCGGATGGAGGCATCGCCGCCGCCACCGGGTACTACTGGCATGGTCGCCATATTGTCATTCCGATCCTGCATTCCTGTTACGCCACCATATGTATCATGACGCTCCTCCCCTTCTCTGTTTTTTTACGTATATTCTACTCCTGCACCGTCTGAACAGGATGCCGACTGTCGAGTAATTTCTTTTGAGAGACGTGTAGGTTACTTGTTAAATACTGTTACTAATGTTACATATTTTAGTTTGCGCGTGACGCGTTCGTTCACATGTGATGCCCACTCCGCTATACATGTGTGTTCTAAGGCAAAGGCAAACTACACGACACTAATAAAACCGTGCTTTCTCTGGCCTCAAGGCAAGGCCGCATGCATCTCACAGAACTTGTATATAGTAACATATCACAATGTGGACAAAGCAAGCATGCATAGTATATCTACTACTTCTTAGTAGCAAACCCCACTACGGAGTTTTCTGAATCCTCGTGAAGCCACGTCAGCGGTATGGGTCCCACAAGCCTCTAATACATTACACCAAGGTGCACTACCTCTAGCCCCCCAAAGCACGTATATACTGATTTAAATATCTGAAGTTCAAAGGGCGTCTCCTCTGCTCCCATGCATTCTGTTGCCGGACGCGTCCATATAAGTGTTCAGCAAGTCCGACGCGTTCGGCGAGTGGAATACTTAATGGTTGCATGCGCGTGTGCCTGCTAATTTAAGTATCATCTACAAACTGTTGCATGCTTACATCATCCTTTCTAATTTACTGTTGCATACTAATCGTTTCGGCGACTGGAATACTAATCGTTTCATGCACGTTACATGCGCGGCGCCCGGCTGCGTGGCGGCGAAAACAAATCGTCGCAGTCCGCTGGTTTCCCCTGCACCTGCTCATCTCCTCTGCACATATGTGATGCCATTCCTTTAAATAATGAATCCGGCCGGCTCCAAACTCACGCCGTATCACACATTTTCACACCCATGAAGCGTGTTGCTGACCGCCGAGGTCGCGCCTAGCTATGTCGTCTTCCTCGCCAGGAGCATGACTCGTCGTACATCATTGTGTTTGTGTTGATTTGCAGGAGGCGTCATCCTATGTCTTCGTCGCCGGCCGGCTGAGGTCGCGCGTAGCTACGTCTTCCTACTTGCATTGGTTCTCTCTCGATCTGCTGCTACCAAGGTAGCACTAACCACTGCGTTTGTGTTGATTTGCAGGAGGCGTAATCGTCAATGGGTAGATAGAAGCTATCTTAACGACGACGACGACCAAGAAGGACATGGCTAGCGTCGTGGATGGTGGCAGAGCATCTGGGTAGTGGAGGCATCAATGCAAATCCCCTGCTTTTAGCATGGTTTAGATTAAAGAAATTAGTAATTTATTGATTCCTACAGTTTGCCTTCAAAATTATGTGATTTCCTTCCCATTCTATCCTTCGGTTTCAGTTTCATCAGGTGGATGATCTTCTTTGTGTCACGTTATCCAGGGATCTAACCACCACATGGCCTAAGCATCCGAAGAATCAAGGATCGAAGCATTCATTCAAATTTGCAGACATTTGAGGCAAACTAATAACCCACAGCGGCACTATGTCAAACTGATCTCTCCACCAAATTCATTTGTACTCTAAGAAAATTAAATAAAATTCTATTGCGCACCAGCGCACCAAATTCATTTGTACTCTACGAAATTAAATAAAATTTATTGTATACCCGCAGCAACGGCGGGGAATACTCCTAGTTATAAGAACATGTATGGACATTGACCGATGCAAAAAAGTATATATCCGATCGCCGTCGCCCGTTTGTGCTCCTGCAGTTTCAGTTGTTAGGTGTAGAGTGGACTGAAAGGCTTAAAAAATGGCGATTAGATCGAGGAGAGTGAATGGAAGCCAATATTCTTTTATAATACAAAAATTCTATATGAGTATTCCAATCACTATTACAACTTAAAGGCGTCATTAGATGCTCTATATACATGTTGTTACAAATCCATTTTTTAAACAGCGCAGCGAATGGCAGAGAGCGTGGCGACGAGAAGAGCTGGGTGGTGAGATGCGGAAGGGGATTTCTTGGCGGTGATATGAGCTGCCAGCGGGGAGCTTTTTTGGCGGGGAGGGGGCGGGCAGGAGAACGTTTTGGCGCGGGGGAGGAGGCGCGAGCCCCGCGGGCGCGGGATCCTGCCCCCCAAGCGCCGATTTGGGGCGACGGCTTGTACAACTCAGCGGTGGGCTGTCTACTCGGCATCGGGAATGGTATGCAGTCGTCGGGTCGGAAGGCGATGCGTGCCGGGCGTCCCGTGGGCGGATGGGGGAAATGCAAAATTACCTGTATACCTATGGGAGAAATCGACGGGTTGTGCATGCCCTAAGTCTCGCCATTTTCTTGCCCATGTGGTCCAAGGGAGTCGAACCCACCACTGCTAGTGTGTGTAATGGTTTGACAAGCTCTGCATACCTACGAGCTGAGCCAGCACTCCACTAAGTCCAACCATCATTAGTCCTAGGACTAGCCACAACCATACAAATTATAGGGCCAAAGAATGGTGGATGAGCCCTATCCCTATACCTTAATTAATTACTCTCTCCGCCCTAAAATACAAGTCACTCTAGCAATTTTAGCATAAATTTTTGAGAAGACAAAATGACCAAGCAGTCCCTATTAATTGGTGGTGGTTACGACAACAAAAGATAACGGAAATTGGTGCGGTATAAATTGTGGGGATAAAACAAATTAGGTACAAGTTGATGACTTTATGAGAGCACTCACAATGCAGACTCTACCATGGTTTCTATCCTCATTTATTACCCTCTATTTATTGCTTTTTTGCTGATGTGGCGCTGTATTTATTGAATAGAGAGAGGAAAAACATAAGAAACCAAGTCTAACTAAGAAACCAGGTCTTCACGTAAGTGGGCCATGTGACATCATGATAGAAAATTGCATCGTGGGAGATAGTTTCTTGACACAATGTCTAAGACTATAGAAACTATGATAGTTTCTAGCACCGTGAGTGCCCTCGACAACCCAACATATGTAATGTCCAACAAGCAACAACGTTTGTTTCATGAGACAAATTTTGAGTATTTCGTGCAATAAATTTTTTAGGACGGAGAGAGTACTGGTTCCGCCATCAATTTCATGTAAGCCACTGGGCGCATGGATACTCGACTACTAGCAACCAAGTCCGATCCTGGATACTCGTGTGAGCAGAACAGAATAGGAAGGTGGTATTTTTACTCCGGACCACTAGATACGCATTGTGATATTTGCTCGCACAACACTACTAGCAATTTTGACAGAGAAGCACGTGGTGTCCTTTTGTCATTTTCATTTCCACACACATGTGTGGAAAAACACAAGATTGCTTGGAGGCAGCTAGCGCCGGGCGGATAACGGGGCGACGATAGGAGAAAGCACGTCGAAAACAACAAAAGTTTGAGATTCTCTCGTCTGGACGAAAGATGAAAAGTAATCAGACACTAACCTCTCGGAAACTCTGACTCCTCTTGCTGCAGCAGGTCGAGCTACTACTGAAGGTATAATTCTGCAATGTGCTCGACCAAATTGTACCTTAGGACTTGAGTGCTGCGAACAAGAAGCTTCCTCTCTTAAACCAACACTGACAGAGACAGTATTTCCTCGACTAGTCCAGATTATTTTTATGAACTACCAAACCACATCTCTTGAGCATTACGTCCCTTACCATCTTATATAATATGGTTAGCTAGCTAATTGCAATGTGAGATTTATTTCTATTCACCCTGCTTGTTAGCCTAACCATTAGACGAGTAGTTGATGGTAGAAAAGTACACTTGAAATGAAAGACAATCAACTGCCAAAAAAATGTTACAATTTCACACATAACATGTATATATATACGATTCAAGTGCAAAGTTGTATATACATCTCTCGAGAGCTACAATTTGTTACATAATATGTATATACGATTTTGTTAGGAACAAATATGTTTTTTTTAATAGAAACACAAACAGTCTCTTTTTCAGTTTATTAGCTATAGCACATTTGTTTTCGAGATCGAGCCGTTTACCCATTTTTCATTAAGAGTAAAGCAAAGTCCAAAGCGTACAACAAAGTACAGAACAAACCACCAAGGTACACAGGAGGCAAGCAGCCAACTGCAAGCGCAGAACCTATCTATTGATATGCATGTTCTAGTTATTACATAAATCACGGATTTTGCGACCAAACAGCAACCACCGGCGAGCTTTCTGAAACCCGCCTAGATCGAATCCTCTGCCCTCGTGAAGACCCGCTTACAAAGCTCCTGCATTGAGGCGGATTTCCCCAGAAAAGTTCTGCCGTTGCGCCCTTCCAGACAACCTAGGAAACGAGCAATGCAAGGCTGTCAAAGCAAGGCCTGACAGGTTTTTCGATCCCGATCCTCGACCGTTGCCACCAATCGACCAACACATCGCCAGCCAACGGCGCCAAGTCCTGCAGCTCGACAAGTGATAGAAGAGCTACCCATCACTACAGGAATCCGCTTCTTTGCCGAGTGCAAAAATATTTGCCGAGAGCAAAACGTCGGGCACTCGGCAAAGAGCCTATTTGCCGAAAGTGCCAAATAAAAACTTCGGCAAAGAAAAACACTCGGCAAGAAGCTTCTTTGCCGAGTGTCAAATAAAAACACTCGGTAAAGAATTCTTTGCCGAAAGTGCCAAAAAAAGGCACTTCGGCAAAGAGGCTCTTTGCCGAGTGTCTTTTTTGCACTCGGCAAAGCATGTTTTCAAATCAGTTTTTGAGGCCCTAAACGAGCTTAAATAAAAAGTTTTCAACTACAAAAGTTTCATAACTTCTCAAGCTCTACAAGTTTATTTTGGTCATTTCTTCATTTGACAAAGCATCAATAACGTTGTTCACAAAACTTACATCTCTTTCATATCCTTTCTTAGTTTCCTACAACTAGAAGAGAGATTAATAAGATTTATGAACAATGTTACTAACATTTTGTCAAATAAATAAATGATCAAAGTAAACTTTTGTAAGTCTCAAAAGATATGAATCTTTATAGTACAAAACTTTTTGATTTCAATTCATCTTATCATGCAAAACTAGGTCTAAAGCGCTCTCAAATTTAAAATTCGAATTTTTCAAATGACCTCAGATGGAAAAACTTCCTAAATGAAAAATGTAGATCTCAAAAAGTTATGAAACTTTGTAGTTGACAACTTTTTATTTAAGCGTTCGTTTGGGGCCTCAAAATTTGGTTTGAAAAACCAGTTTGCGAAAGTGTCAAATAAAAAACACTTTCGGCAAAGAATTCTTTTTGCCGAGTGCCAAAAAAAGGCACTCGGCAAAGAGGCTCTTTGCCGAGTGTGTTTTTTAGGCACTCGGCAAATCCTGTTTTCAAAACCAGTTTTTGAGGACCTAAACGATTTTAAATCAAAAAGTTGTCAACTACAAAGTTTCACAACTTTTCGAGGTCTACAATTTTTATTTAGGAAGTTTTTGCATCCGAGGTCGTTTGAAAAATTTGAATTTCCGATTTAGTATAATATATGAGGAGCTAATACGGAATCTAGACACAAAAAATGACAGTGTAGTGCAGTGGTAAGGTAGTAGACACGCGAGGGAGAGGTTGTGGGTTCGAATCCCACTCGCCGCAAAGTGTGAAAAAAGTGTAGAAAAATCTTGGAAAAAAGATCATAGTTGAGGGTAAGTGGTAGCTGGTCAATGGTGGCCTCTCCAAAAAAAAAAAAATTTTTTTGCTATTTTTTGGTTTTTTCGACTTTTATCTTTGCCGAGTGTTTTTCTTTGCCAAGTGTTTTTTGGCACTCGGCAAAGACTTTGCCGAAAGTGCCCGAGCTTTTGGCACTCGGCAAAGAATGCTTTGCCGAGTAATTCTTTGCCGAGTGCGCTTTGCGAGTGCGGCACTCGGCAAAGCCTTTGCCGAAGTGCAAAGGGGGGCTTTGCCAGAGTGCGGCGCGCAGGATTCCCGTAGTGCATAGCTCTCTGGTGACCTCACATTCAGCAAGAAGGTGATCAGCCGTCTCTGCCTCCTATGTGCAGAGGACACAAGCGTCGTCGTCTTGGAGACCATGCTTTAGCTATAGCACATATGAAGAAAAGCAATAATTCTCCTCGTCTAGAATCAAAAAAATGTCAAAGCCACGATTCTTTGACATCTTTTTTTTTCTGTACCTTCCCACCAGTTCCCATATCGGTACTATAAGTAAGCCACGGCCGGCGGCGTGTTATGTCGATCCAACACGGACACACACAAGTGAACCAAATCTAGCTACCATTAATTGCATCCAGTGAACAAAGTAGCTATCAGCCAGTATGGAGGACAAGCTGCTCCTTGCTGCGTCCGTGTTGGTGCTACTGGTCTTTCTCTCCAAGCTCAAGTCTCTGCTGGTCACCAAACCAAAGCTTGTCCTGCCACCGGGCCATGGACACTGCCGGTAATCGGCAGCCTCCACCACCTTGTCACTAGCCCAAACCTCTACCGCGCAACGCGCGGGCTGGCGCAGAAGTACGGGCCTCTCATGATGCTCCGGCTCGGCGAGGTGCCCGCGGTGGTGGTGTCGTCCCCGGAGGTGGAGCAGGCAGTACTCAAGACACATGACCTCACCTTCGCCGACAGGTACAGCAACGCCACCATCGCCGCCTTCACCTTCAATGGCAACAACATCGCGTTCGCGCGCCCCACGGCGGCGGTGGCGCCAGCTCCGCAAGATCTGCATGCTGGAGCTGCTCAGCAACGTTCGGGTTCAGTCGTTCGGCGTATCCGCGAGGAGGAGGTGGGCGGTTCATGGCGAGCCTCACCGCGTCGCGTCCGCCGGCGCCGCCGTGAACCTCAGCAAGGGGATCTCCAAGTTCATCAACGACATCATCGTGAGGGAGTCGGTGGGCACTCGGTGCAAGTACCAGGACGAGTACCTCGACGCCTTCACCACGGGGTCCGGACGGCGTCCACGATGACCATCGCCGACCTCTTCCCGTCGTCCAAGCTCATGCAGGTTCTTGGCTCGACGCCCGCGCAAGGCGCTTGCTTGCCGTCATAGGATCGGCGTCTTCGATCACCTCATACAGGATGCCAAGGAAGCCATGGAGCGCAGCGGCGGCCACGAGGACACGAGGGCTTCCTCAACATCCTACTAAAGCTGCAGAAGGAGCAAAGCACGCCGATCCCATTAACCAACGAGGCCATCGTTGCAGTGATGTTTGTAAGTGTCTACCATATACCTAGCTTCGACTCGATCGATCTTCTCCATGCATCTATCCTTCTCTAATACATACAAACAATTCCAGGACATGTTTGGCGCCGGCAGCGACACGTTGCGAACGTGCTCAAGTGGTGCATGACGGAGCTAGTCCGGTTGCCAGAGGTGATGGCCAAAGCGCAGGCTGAGGTGCGTCAGGCCTTCAAAGGTAAGAGCAGGATCACTGAAGACGACATCAGAGGGCTGAGCTACCTGGAGCAGGTGATGAAGGAAGCAATGAGGCTGCACCCTCCGGTGCCGCTGCTGCTTCCACGGCTGTGCCGCGAGACATGTCAGGTGATGGGCTATGACATCCCCAAGGGCACGGTCGTGTTCACCAACGTGTGGGCGATCTGCAGGGATCCCAAGTACTGGGATGATCCAGAGGAGTTCAAGCCAGAGCGGTTCGAGAACAGCAAGCTGGCGTACAAGGGAACGGACTACGAGTACCTACCGTTTGGAGCTGGCCGTCGGATTTGTCCGGCCATAAACCTAGGAGTATCCAACTTGGATCTCGCGCTTGCGAGCCTTCTGTACCACTTCGACTGGAAGCTGCCGGAGGGAATGGAGCCCAAGGACATGGATGTAAGGGAGTCTTCAGGGTTGGTCGCTGGCAAGAAAACTGACCTCATCCTACACCCAGTGATTCGCATTCCGCCAGTGACGACGACTGCGTAAATAAGCTAAGTGGTGGACGACAAGTATAGATATATATATGGCACTCGTCATGCATGCACGACTGATCAAATGCACCTGATCTTCATCAGTACATACGTAATCAGTCAGATGCCTGGACAATAAGTGGCAGGAATGGACATGCTCTTAGGGCATTCTAATTTCTGGGCGTTTTTTTAAGAAAGTTTTATATTTTACTGTCCACGTCTATCATACAGTGTGTACGTCATAAAACCATAAATTAAATATATACCCTATATATATGGTACTACGTGCAAGGTTTCCTTAATTTCCCTGTTTTAAAATATATATAGCAATAGCATTTGATTCATGTATGATGTACGTGGTGCACGGCGTTGATGCGTCCCAAATCGAAAGAGGCTCACTCCTAACTTGGTGGGAGCAATGGTGATGGCGATGGCACAGAGACAAGGGAGCTGACACCCTGATCTCGCCCTAGTGGCGTGGTGGACCATCCTAGTGGTTTTCGGCGTCGATGCATCCCAAATCGAAGCAGACTCACTCCTAATCTGGTGGGAGTGGGAGTGGGAGCGATGGTGACATCGATGACATGGAGACAAGGGGGCTGACACCCAAATCTCGCCCAAGTGGTGTTGTGGAACATCCTAGTGGTTCTCGGCGCCGATCGTCCCAAATCAAAGGAGACTCAATCCTAATCTGGTGGGAGCAATGGTGACAAACAATGGCACAAAGACAAGGGAGCAAACACCCTAATCTCGCCGTAGTGGTGTGGTGGACCATCCTAGTGGTTCTCGGCGTCGATGCATCCCAAATCGAAGGAGACTCACTCCTAATCTGGTGGGAGTAATGATGACAGCGATGGCACGGAGACAAGGGAGCTAACACCCTAATCTCGCCCTAGTGGCGTGGTGGACCATCCTAGTGGTTCTCGGCGTCGATGCATCCCAAATCAAAGGAGACTCTCACTCATAATCTGGTGGGAGCAGTAGTGAGAGCGATGGCATGGAGACAAAGGGAGCTGACACCCTAATCTTGCCCTAGTGGCGTGGGAAATATGGAAAGAAATAAATACAATATGCTTCCAAGTGCGCCATCAATCACCAACCAGCTACTATCCACCATCAAGCACACCGGCGACCAATGGATCGAAGTCGGGGCTTAATTGCAAGCTTGGTTTCCTAGTGCGTGAGTAGTTGATGTTCGTGAGTGATGGGTGGCTAGGCTTTCATGCAACATTCTCTCCTTCAAGGGTCGTGCATTGGCACATTTGTATAAAACTATTCTACTTACATACAAAGATGCACAAATGTTTTGCGCAATCGAGATAAAATAATATACGTGTTGATTTGGACTTTGGGGATTTAATGGTATGAAACTCTAGCCCTCAATGTATGCACGTATTCACGTGGAAACGTGGTGGTACAGTTTCGCTTGAATTGGAAATCACAGTAAAGCTAGATGAAAGTGAAAGTAGCTCATTTCTTTTCTGTGATAGTAATTCGAATATGTCACCATGACCATCGTAGCCATAACCACAAATAAAAAGGGATGATTAAATAGGCTTTCAGAGAGGAGAGGATCAGCTCTAGCTAATTAGATACTTTGAGCGGCCTCATTGCTCTCAATGGCACGCAATTCCAAAAAAAAAAAAAAAAAAGGGTTGAGCATCATCGCCCTACTTTCACGCCCGCACGTCCGTCAGGCTCCGATATGCAACTGAATACAGGGACTAGAAGTGGATGGGGTGGACGGCCATAGTGGCCACGATCACCACATTCTACTCGGACATTCTGGGGCACCGGGACAACACGATCTGGGCTGGCTATCCACCTGGGGCTCCCTGATCTACTCATGCGTTCGCTCACTCAGAATGATAAGAGGCGATGATGGGCTGCTGCTCGCTCTGTGCCTACTCTTGCTGGAAGGCGAAAACAAGTTGGGGCCCTTTTGGTGCTGGGAGCCCGCCGTGGAGGGCCCGCTGGTACGCTGGGTGGGCCAGTTTGGTACGTTCATGGACCTTGATGACTTGGCTGGCCGTCGTCAGCTGGTCCTGCTCAATTCCACTCACGACGGACGTCCGCATGCAGCCGTGTTACGACGGCAGCATCAGCGAACATGGATGCAGGCCAATGGCTCGCGCGGTTAAGGAAGGTTCCACTCACTCAAGCCTAGGGAGATACCATCAAAGAGGGTTCGGTTTAGTTTGTAGATATGAACGATGCTTTCGACACTGGGATATACGGGGACTGCTTGTAGCCTCTGTTACCTTGCCACAGCAGAGAGACTGGGCAAATGGAGAGTTGCTCACATGGGTTATTCCTCCATATCTGGTGCTTTAATGAACGGACAATCTATACTCAATAATATCAATCGACTTTGTATATGGTTTAATTAATTATTAATAAAGCTTCATTCATGAATCATGTATTATGTACTATACATGGAGTAACATTGTTGCAATTATTGCCAGCTTGGGTCTTTCGGACTTTGGTGGCTGTCCTGCTCTTTGCCGTACCTTCGAGACACTATTTATCTACTAGAAACGCGTGCTTGGTTGCATTGCATCGTTGCACACAAAAGTTGCATTGCATCGCTGAACACAAAAGCGATCGAAAGCGGGCTTGGACACGAAGCAGTTGCGTTGCGCATGGCCTTCGCCTCAGGCCACCAGCGTCGCGTCTACCAAGTCAAGTCGCCGGCCCCCACATGGCAATCACAGATCATGGATGTCCTATAGCAGCTTTGCCCTACAGTGTCCGGCCGGGAGGACACGGTTGATCAATGACAATGGGTACGGCAAGATTCCTTCCACTTACCTTTGCATTTCACATCACATGGTTGGTCTTGGTCTTCCTGTGGCTATCAAAGGTTGCGCTGGAGAAGGACATTTGGCCATTGCAAGCATCCTGATTATACGAGAGAGAGAGAGCCGATACTGTTGCATGATATAATGTGGTGAATCATTAGTCTGAGCTAAATACACATATAAAGTTAGTAATCAAAATGTTTTATTCTCTCTATCTTTTATTAAATCTTAAAAGTATTACAATAAGATTCAAAATATTGAATATATACGGTCCTTGGTGCCCTGCCGGCCTGTGGCCACCATTATTATCGCGTGTTCAAAGCTCAAGGCAATTAATGGATGGAGCCAACCAACAAGGCCCGCGGCCTCCAGTGAAGGACAGCCACACTGCTCCGGGGAGACCACACCATGGTCAAGTCATGTCGCCGGCCCCAACTCACCGGCGTCCAGTGGAGCCCCAACCAGAGCACTAGGAGCTGTGCCCTACAGTAAGGAAAGATTCCTTCCAGCTGGTAATAATAGAGCTGGAGGATTTTTTGGTCTTCCTGTCTACGAAAAGGTTGGCCTGGAGCTACGAAGATCATTCCAGGCCATTGCTAAGAAGATCACTTCCAGCTGCTCCTTGTATATCACATTCCTAAAGATCTTGTTTTATGTTTCGCTGCTCAAGTCTTGTCGACGAAAGGAGGAGCAGAGAGAATGCTTCAGTAGGAAGGACCTGCTCCTTGGATCTTCATATTGTTTCTCTGTCTCTGCATCAGATCCATAGTTCCATACCAGTTTGGTAAGCAGCTCGAATTCATCTGTACAGCTTCCGTCATCCTCACTCGCTTATGCCTGATTTCCGTTTACTGATTGTGTGTCGTTTTATTTTCTTTCTCCCATCAACAGGAGCGAAAACTCCCATGAACGCATACTGAAGTGTGTTGTCGTTGAATGATCTGCCATCAGGTACATCTGCAGTTCAGTTCACTCCCAACACAACTTATGCTGGACTTCTGTTTATCAAACTAAGAACAGAGGGACCGGACTGCAGGAGTGAGGAAGCAGATCATCAAAAGCGTGTTCAAGGAGAGGAGGACTGTGCTGCCACTCTGAGTTCTCATAATGCAGGGTAGGGCATCTTAATCGAGGAAGAGGAGGCACAGGTACGTCAGCTCGATCTGCAGCTTGTATGGTCTCAATAGCTCTTGTTCAAAGCCAGCGTACCTACACATCTCATTGTACCTTATTACAATGGCGTCTTGGTTCATTCCATACAGATTAATTACCTGCCCTCTCGATCGATTGGAGTATACATGATTGGTCTATCATTAGGCTGAGCTACATGTACGATTCATATCCCCAGAAAGATTTCGGTTTATTTCTCTGCTGCTCAACTCAAGTGATGTCAACATGAGGAGAAGCAGAGAGGAGGATGCTTCAGTAGGAACAACCTGTGCTTCTTGGATCTTCAACCCGTCCTCCTCTTCCTCTGCATCACAAAAATACATTTGCAGTTTGGTACTTCTTGACTACATCTCTTATCAGTCAATAAAGATACAGATTTCATCATCGTCACTCGCTTATTCCTCTTTTGCATCGCATTTATTGATTGTGCCTGCGTCACTTAATTTATTTTCCTTTGTGTTGCATGTACAGCTACTCAAGAGACCTGATGCAGTACATACTCTGCTGAGTGTGTTGTCGTCGAATGATCTGCCATTCATCTCTCTGTAGCTCTCAGGTGACGCGGTACAGTTGAACAAGCACAGGATCAGGTGAGTCGATGGGCCTATTCATTCGTTCCTCTCACTCGGTGTCCTTGTTGGGTTTCTCCTGCTAATCAGTAGAGTTTCCTATCAGTTTCTTCTTTCAGTTGTGTTCTTACACTCCCCTCTTCCTCTAGAACGATGTGAATGCACCTAGTTTGGATTTTTTATTTATTTGCCTGTGCCCTCGCACATACCAAAATCTCATGAGACAAATAAATAGTAGCCATTGTTTAGCATAATACAGATTACCTGGCCTCTTGATCCATCGCGTTTGCTTGGGTTTCATGCAGCCATTGAATTGTGATCCATATACACCAGCCATCTTTGGTCTGTTATCACCATGGCACATGTATTATGCTTGTAATCCACCAGATCTATGCTCAAGGAAACCAGCCATTTAATTAATTAAGTAGGCACGGGTACGTGATCCATCAAGGTCACGTTGCATCTGTAGATTGTGTTAAAAGCTAGCGAATGTGCACATGCCCATTGATTCTCATATGCTGACCACCTTCGTTAATTTGTTTGCAGGACTGGACCAAACTAAAAATAGAGCGATTGGATATAAGAGGAGGGAGAAAGCAGATCAGATCGTGAACATTTTGATAGAGGATTGATCAAAAGCGTGTCCAAGGAAGACGATAGATCGATGGCGGCCCACAGTATCGCGGTCGGCGTTTCCATGGGGGCTCAAGCCCTGTCTTGGAAAAGCTTGCCACGCTCCCGGGCAACAAGTACAAGAAGCTCAAGGGGCGGGAAAGAGGTGTCCTTCCTCATGAAAGAGCTTACAGATATGAAAGCCTTCCTTGAGAAGATGGACAACGCCGTCGACGAACTTGACTCTCTAACCAAGGAATGGAGGAAAGATATAATCGACATGTCCTATGACATAGAAGATTGCATTGACAACTTCTTGGACCGTGTTGGGGACACTAGTGACAAAATGGGGATTCTCAAAAAGCTTCTCACTATGTGAGAACTATCAAGGATCGGTACCACATTGCCAATCAGATCAATGAGATCAAGACTCGTGTCGAGCAAGCAAGCAAACGTCGAGATAGGTACAATCTCAATGTGTGCACCTCTAGTTCTACCACAAAAGTGGTCGTTGATCCTCGCCTAATCGCACTATATAAGGATTCAACAACCCTTGTGGGCATTGATGACCAAAAGGAAGAACTTGTCAAATGGGTACAGGATGAAGAGAAACAACTAAAGATGATGTCAATAGTAGGATTAGGAGGTTTAGGCAAGACAACGCTTGCCAATGAGGTATATCATGGCGTCGAAGGGAATTTCAATAGCAAGGCATTTGTTACAGTTTCTCAGAAGCGGGGGGCGTACCAAGGCTACTCAGTAGAGTGTGTTCAAAACTTGGGCTATCTCCACATTCTTATGCTTGCGAAGTGGAAGAGCTAATTGACATCTTGAGAAAACACCTACGTGATAAGAGGTAGTTACTCGTTCTTTATATAGCAATGAATTTTTTGGGTAACAATTTTAAGTTTGACAGGTAGCTTAGCTTTACCTCTCCAGTTATATATCTAACTCCTCATTCACAGATTTTTAATGAGAGCAAATCAATTAGCTATATGAGTACTAGAGATGGTGCCAAAAACGTTTAATTTGTACAACCTGCACAAATATAGATTTGGAGTATGAAGTGGGATAAATTCAAATTTAATCTTTTTGTGGATATGTATTTACCTCTACCTCAACATTTTCTAGAAATTATTATAGAAATGAGTATAAATAACGGAAATAAACTCTATTGCTACAACATACTGCAAAGCAAGACATTTATCATATATTATGTATTGGGAAACTACACGTTGAATGCTCTAAAAGTGTGTGGCTTTACTATATAAAATGAGCATAACAGTGTAGTAACATTAACAGGAACGTAGTTTCATGAAATTGGTTGATATATAAAAGTGTAGTTCTACATATTTAACACTGACCCGTGTAGTTTCCATGAATAATCATAATTGCTTATATTTCCTCACTCTCATTTTTGCTCATATTCTAATAAAATATAATATTTGTATTGATGTTCTCTTGTCTTTATCTTGGTTGTGAACTTTAGGTACCATTGCAGTTAGTATATATACTTTTCCATCCAAATTCATAGCTGTCCCCTTATCGTTACACCTCCAGTCCATGTGTGTTCAACTTCCTATATGCTTATCCTGGATGGAGCTACATTCTAGTCCAATTCACGTCCATGCAGATAGTTCTTATTTTAAAATCATACTCATGTAGATAGTCCTATGTTTTTATCTCGGTGTGTTAAATTTCAGTTACTAATTTCTTTATACACCTTTTCACCCTACGTCATTTATATTTGGGAGTTATTACTTACCTTGGTTATTTTTTAGTAAATTCTGGAAGTGGGTAATTTAGATACAAATTTTGGGGTTACTTTTTTTATACGTTGTATTAGTTTTTGTATATTAATAGTCATGGAAGTGAGTAATTTAGAAGTGTGTGTATAATGGAAAAAGAAATACCGCTGCAATTTAGAAGCCTACATAGAAGCACACTAGGATATTTTATAAAAATAATGGATGCATGTAGTTATATAGGGTATTACTCTAATGATATTGGAGGTGCTTAATTTAGATAATACTTTAGGATTATTTAATAAGTTGTTATGCATGTAATTCATACCAAACATTGGGAATTACTTTACACTATAGAAGAGGTGGGTTACTTTGTAGAATGTAAGATTGAATTAAAATGATAATTAATTTGTTAGATAGAGTCTTTGGTTTCAATCGCATTATATTTGTACAACAGTACAAACTCTATTACGATCTATGAAAATATAATGACTAGTATTAGCGGAGTGCGGAGGAAGGCGTGCAAGGCTCCGGCCTTCATAAGGCAATAACGGAGCAGATGTGTTAAGGCCCGCCAGCGTGTATCACCTTTGAAAAGTTTTTATTTAAGTAGTAGTGGCATTTATTACTACAATACGTGCATTCTAGGATTATCCAAGTGTTTATTCTGTGTCAAATTTAACACATGTTGTTTTTCGGATATGTTTATAGGTACCTCATTGTACTTGATGATTTGTGGGAAGTGAAACATTGGGATATCATTAGTTGTGCTTTTCGAAAAATAATCAACAAAGCAGGATTATTGTGACTACAAGAATTAAAGATGTCGCTCAAGCATGTCATCCGACCATGGGCAAATTCATTATATGAAACCACTAAGCGGGTGGACTCAAGAAAATTATTCTTTAGAAGAACTTTTGGCACTGAAGATACTTGCCCATCTCGGTTCACACAAGTTTCATCTAAAATTTTAAAGAAGTGTGGTGGTTTACCACTTGCAATTGTCACTATGGCTAGCGGTTTAGCGAGACAAACCCAAAAAGCCTTTGGGACTACATACAACGTTCTATGGTCACTGAATCTGGAACAAATTCCTTGGATGACATGATGTATATCTTGGACCTGAGCTATAAGCACCTTCCTCATCATCTAAGAGCATGCTTTTTATATCTCGGCATTTATCCCGAGGACTATGATATTGAAAAGTATCACTTGATTGACTTATGGGTAGCAGAACGTATTGTGACAAGCAACTCTCCTGTGCAAGATGTAAACGATGTAGCAGAGAGTTATTTTAATGAACTCGTGAACAGGAACATGATTCAACCAGGATCGTATCGCTACTACAGAGTACATGATATGATGTTGGATCTAATCATAAAGAAGTGCAGAGAAGATAATTTTGTTAGTGTTGTGCACGGTGCACAGGTGGTGGCGGGGACGACAAGGCGAGTTCATCGACTCTCGGTCGGCTTGAGTGGTGTTGCGGATGATGACACCATATTGCGGTCGCCACTAATTGCTGCCGATCACAAGTTCGTTCTCTTGTCTTGTTTCTTTGGATCGAAATGGATGCCTCCGCTGTTGCAGCTTAAGTCCCTTCGGGTGCTTTACCTTGAATTTTCTAAGCACGTGAAGAGAATGGACCTCACGGGTGTTGGACAGTTGTCTCAACTGAGATACTTGAAGATTGAAAGCAAGTATATTCCCAGATGCTCCATTGTGCTACCTAGTGAATTACGCAGGATGCGACATTTGGAGAGGCTCGAAATAGATGATGACATATACATTTGTGGCATTCCATTAGATATTGTTGACTTGCCATGCTTATCCCATCTCAGCTTGTCATTTAATATGGGGTTGCCCGATGGGATAGGGAAATTGAAATCTCTGCGTACTCTGAAATCATTTTTATTAGCGGAGAGCTCACAAGAGAATATTAAGGGCCTTGGTGAACTCAACACAAGCTGGAAGAGTTGGAACTCAATTGCCCACAGAGACAACTTCTTGCAGCGTCGGACCAGACGCACGGATGGTCATACGCCCACGGATATATGGATGGATGCTCTGGTTTTTTCCCTAGAGAAACTTAGTAACCTCAAATCTCTTCACCGATGCCTGGTCTAGGTGTCCGAGCCGATGGCCTGCTCTTGCTTTCACCTCCTTTCCAAAATCTCGAGCAGCTCTATCTAAGCGGACTGATCTTCTCTAGACTTCCTAGGTGGATCGGTGGTCTCCAAAAGCTCCATTGGTTAGATCTTGCGGTGAAGCGGATGCCCCGGGGAAGATATTGACTTCATTGGAACATTGCCCCTGTCTCATCCGCTTCTTTACGTGGATCCCGGGCATGCCTATAGGCAGGATGGCGATAGGTGGGGCCACAGGGTTCAACGCTCTCGAGCTTTTTAGGTTCAAGCTGTGATGTCGTGTCATACCCGACATTTGAGGACAGAGCTATGCCCAACCTCCGGGAGCTCCAGTTGTTCCTGGATTCGGATAAATGGGACAAGATGACACCTCACGGGTCTCCAATATCTGTCGAGTCTCAAGGAAATAGCTGTATGGACAGTTCCCAATTATAGCAACAAAATAACGGACTATGAAAACTCAGAGGAGGTTGCTTTGATCAGGAGGGTGTTCCAAGAAGCAGCTGACTCACATCCGAGTCACCCAGCCTTCAACATTTGCGAAGGGGTCTCCTGGGCTAGGTATGCAGAACCTCTTACTGATCTATTAATTACATGTATATGCTTTTGTTTGTGGTCACAGTAACTTTTGTTTGGCATGCCATGTACTGACTGGCAAACGCTGGCTGCTGACGCTATAGGCCGAGAGAGGAGGCACAAGAGTAGAAGACGGACGGAGCACAATGCAGAATTATTGGGACTCTATCGCCATCACACATTCACGCTCCTGCTACATATATCTTCCCTGTTGCCTCTGCACAAATCAGTTCGGAAATCTTTCTAGCGTTCCATTTCTTACCCAAAAAAAAAAGATTGGCGTTTAATTTTAACTCAGGTTTTCTCCTCCACCAATTTGCAAGGGCAGTATGCTGTACACAGCTCTTAAGAAACTTATTTTGTTGTATCAACAGTTTTATTGCCATGCATGTTCTACTTTCAGAAACAATGATCTCGTCCGGCACAAATGTAATACTACATGCACAATGGTGGTACTAATCAAACAAAGTATGCATAAACAGAGATTGCAGGAAATGGTGCTTTTCCAGGATCTCGTCCTCTCTGTTTTCTACCTGTCAAAAGCAGCAGCTGCTGCTTCCATGGATGCTCCTGGGCATCCTAGTGGGGTGTAAGATTGAATAATGACAAAGCCGATTTATATGGCCTGCTGGTCCGGCCCGACTGTTGGTACACCGTCGAAGAAGCCAGGTTCAGCAGCAAGATGGTGAGATGGAGCTCTGTTTTTCCTGCAATCTGCATGTCAAGAATCCGGCCTGGCGAGTGACTCTGGGGATTTTGGTCTCGCTTATGAACCTGGATCTCCCTGACCATCTGGAGACGACGCGCCACCTGACATGTGTCCAGCTCCTCCGTGGCTCCCCTGTCCGGTAGTTCTTATACAAGAACTGCCTGACTAAACCCTTTTTTTTAGGGAAAACAGGAGGGGCAAAGCGCCCCTACTGTGCTTTTATTGAATTAAACACAAACAAGGCCTGACTAAACTTCGATGTTCTACTCTCCCCTCCCGTGACTTTTATGTCCAACTGCTGGACGCCAACATTTCCTCAACACGCTTCTGTCCTGCCACTCGGCGAAATGAGAATACGGTGTTCGTCTCAATGGCCATGAAGCCCATGAGTGCCACGATGACTGTTTCGTCTCTGGTGGCGGCCTTTTCCCACGGACGGGGTAAGGCCCGCATCTGAAAAACCAGAAAACGGCCGAAGACACTCAAAGCGACTTTGCTTTTCTATACTGTACACATGTAAACTCAGGGTGGCATGTAAATTGGCAATGTTTGGCGCCAACCGGTCGGCGCCAACGCGTGCACCGACCACCCCTTTGGTGGGCTGGCCCACGGCCCGTACAGCCTTTTTCCTCGGCCTCATCCTTCTCCCCGCGTGGCGGCGGCAAGGCGAGCCGGCGACGAGGTTAGGGTTCGGCGAAGCAACCGCAATGGCAACTTCCTTCGCCCGGCTGTAGAATCCGGCCAGCCGACGGGCGGCGATGGTCGACAGTTTGGCGGCGGTGAGCAAGCGGGTAGGGCTGGACTCATCCGGTTGGGTATGGGTAGGCAGCGGGGGCGTTGAGGTTGGCCATGGCGGTTGCCGTAGTTCGGAGGCGGTGGCGCACACGAAGAGCGGGGAAGGGGGAAGAAGGGTGTGCGCGGGCACCCTAGGGCTCGCCGGAGCTCCACGTACTGAGTACTGACGGGTAAACATGCTGATATTGTACGCGTAGTCGCGTACAGAGACTTTAGGTTGAAAGGGGAGGCACAAGAGAAGAGAAGGTGGATGGAACACGATGGAGGAGAAGTATATTGCCATCACGCATCTGCTATCTTCGTGGTTGCCTCTGCAGTCTGCACTGACCAGATGGGAAATTCTTCGTCTTGTCATAATGCCATTTTATTTCAACTGCAGGCAGGCTGGTTTCCCCTGCAATTGCAGGGGACATATGAATAATATTTTTTTCTGAGGAAAACAGGAGGGGTTATGCACCCCTACTGTGCTTTTGTAATTACGAATACAAAGTCTTTACAACAGTTTCATGATTGTATCAACAGTTTTTTATTCCCATGCATGCTCTACTTTCTACTTTCAGAAACAATGGCTTTAACTTATTACCATTTATTGTTATCAGAAGTAAGATGTTGTGCCGTGACCGACTTATACGGCACACACTCTTGCTTTACTGCTTGGTAAATAGCTAACACCGTAACCACTAGCCTATTTGAACTACTCAGGCAGTAGCTGCTACACCGTCGTCGAAGAATCCTGGTGATGGGAATGACTCAGCAGCAGCAGGATGGGGAGATAGAGCTCTGCTTTCCTGCATGCCCTGAAAGACGCGTGAACTCTGGGATTTTGGTCGCCTCGTATGTGAACCTGGATCTCCTGCCGGCATATTCCTGTGAATAACGACTGCTCCCATCATTAGCAGAATGAACAACCGCAGCCTCAGCCCAGCCGGCCACGAATCTGGAGATCCCGCAATAGGACTCTGTTGTTCCTCTCAGTGGCCATCGTTGTCCACGAAATGATATGTCCCTGTTTCATCTCCGGCTGGTGGCGCCTTCTGATCACAGACAAGCTTCTCAACTGTCCCGTTTCGGCCAATATCATTTGCATATAGCCACGAGCAAGGATCATCCCTGTTATGTTTCATGTTCAGTTTACACAGGCTTGTCCCACAGACCGGGGGTAACGAGGCCGCATCTGAAAAAACAGAAAGCGACCGTCTCTTAAAACACTCGATTGTTGTTGTAAAATGACTTCGCTTTTCAGTGTAGACATGTAAACGCAGGGTGGCATGCCAAGTTCTTCCAAAACCGTAGACAAGCATCAACTATGCCAGCAGCCTCAAGGCGTCGTCGCGCTCCGATCGCCGGCGTACATCGGGCTCTCCGTGGCGTATCCTGGCCGGCGAGGAAACGGCACCACCTTCTTCCTTGGGCTCAGCATCCTCATGACCTCCGGCATGTCCGGCCGGCGGTCAGGCTTCTCTTGGATGCAGAGCAGTGCCACCCGGACACACCTCCTCATCTCCCTCTGCTTTGAAAGCACCCTCCTCCTCGTCGGCAACGGGAGGCACCGTGGCACTGCCCTGCCGCAGAACGCGATGCCATGCATCGATGGATGCATGAAGCTCTTGAGCCTCTGCACTATTTTGTTGCCGCAACATGTTGTCCTGTTGAAGGCCTGGGGAAGAACACATGTATGATCGATATACATGCAACATGCATGGTACCGTGACTTTTTAAATTCAGAAAGAAGCTATCTAGGTACATGTTCTCAGAGGGGAATGGTTTTCAAGAGTGATGATATATATATAAAAGTTGTTTATATTAACTACATACCCATGTGAGTAGGTCGCGGTAATACGTCTTCTGAAGTGGCTGTGTCCATCTTTTCCCACTGACTATTTCAAGGACCATGACACCAAATCTGTACACATCGGAGAATGTACCATTTTTCATGTACTCTGGTGCAATAAATCCACTGAGTGATGATAAAAACTATGTCAGCATCGTGTTTGATGACTTTTTAAGATTCAGTTGAAGAAAAGCATGAACTTGTAATCAACTTGTATTGTTTTTGTAAGGGTAAACCGCAGGGGAAATCCCCTAATGTGCTTTTATTGTTGACGACAATGCAACATAAGGAACAAAACCATCCCTTTTCACAATCCAAAATCTAACTGAGGTTTATTCGAAAGATAACAATAACTTTACGGTTAATTTATAACAGAGGTGTCAGGTCTTACATTGAGCCTACAACACAGTCCGCGGTACCTTGGTCTTTGCCCGGACTTAGAACTTTGGCCAAGTCAAAATTGGATATTCTTGGGTTCATATCTGAATCCAACAGAATGTTGCTTGGCTTCAAATCTCTGTGGATGATTTTTTTTTCCACACGAGGCAATACCCGTTCCCATTTCAAAGAAACGGAAATCTGAGTTTAACTCATTACAGACTTAGACGAGAAAGGAAAGACACTCGAACTGAGCCCCTATGCATCGCTACTCGCAAATGCTTGGAACACCAGAAAAGAAGACAGGGGGACAGTAAGTTTGAATTATTACAGAGTGACACTAGAGGTCGAGAGAGCCATGCTCCTGCCTCCAAACAGTTTTGACGACATGCAAGGTGAATAACGGACTATTTGAAGGTATTCCTAGGCTGCTGGATTGAGCCCGATAGCAAAGATCTTCAGCCTTCCCGATCTTCTCCATTGTCCTGCTGTTTTCGCCTTGAGTGATCTGTCCATCAGTCCTCGGCGATTGATTGATGAAAATTTCAGTGGCCAGCCTCGCATGCTGTTGGCGCCTTCAACGATCTCCTCGGCATTCATTTCAGGAATTGGACCTGTCGTAAACGCATCAGGGGTGCTGCATGGCAAATAATCTCGGAGGATTTTTTAGCAATTTTCCATCAAAATGTGCTCTATTTCGAGCTGTCCATATTGACCAACATATTGCAGAAACACCCCAGCAATGAAGAATTTTGTGTTGGGGAAACCATTTGTCACACTATAACCAGTATTGAGATAAAGAACAGGGAATATTGTTTGCACCAAGAAATTTTGCAATAACAGACCACACGGTTTTAGCAACAGCACATGTAAAGAATAAGTGGTCACATGATTCAATCATATTACAGAACTGACAAGTAGGATCACCCTTCCATTTTCTCTTGATTAGGTTATCCCTAGTCAGTATGGCATTCTTAGACAGCAGCCACATAAAATATTTGATTTTTACGTGGGACTTTACCTTTCGGATTATCTTGTAGTGCGGACTGTATCATTTTGAGTCAAAATATTGTACAAAGATTTTGACAGAAAAAGTTTTTTAGATCCAAATTTCCAATAGATGCTATCCTGTTCTTGTGTTAACACAAATTTGCTGGCATCGATATAATGACGCCCAAAGCAAGACTGTAATTCATCATCAAGCCATCTTCTAAAAGAGATAGATGATAGGTCAGCCTTAGCATTAGCCACAGTAATATTTTTTTGTTTGCACAGAGTAAACGAGTTGGAGCTATTTCAGCAATGGGCTTGTCATACGACCATGGATCACTCGAATCTTACTTTTTTCCCATTATTTATCTTGATTTTCCTCCCCATAAGATAGAACTCCTTAATTTTTAGGAGGTCATACCATATAGGAGAGTCATCAGCTTTTGTGTGTCACATTGTGGATATCTTTAGTTTTCAAATATTTATTTTCAATAATTTGTTGCCATAAACCAGTTTCAACCTCTAATTTCCACCACCATTTTGTCAATAAACAAATGTTCATTTTTCTAAGATCTTTAATTCCCGGTCCTCCTCTCTTCTTACTTACACAGATTCTTGGCCATTTGATGAGGTGATATTTTCTTTTGGTGCCACCTCCTTGCCAAAAAAGGATCTCTGTTGTTGTCTATTTTTTTTTTGAATGGTGGTTTGGGGAGACGGATATACTGAGCAGTTGATAAATTGGGGCATTACTCAAGCAAGTTTCAATCAAAGTTGCCCTTGCTGCCATAGTCATTGAACTTCCTTTCCATACATCTAATCTTTTAGCACTTTTTTTTTGTACCAAAGGTTCCCAAATCACTCAAGTGTAGTCTACTTGGGCTAATGGGTACACCCAAGTACTTGATGGGGAAGGAGCCTAAGCGGCAATTGAAAATATCGGCATATTTGTTACCAATATTGTCAAAATAATTTATCATAATAACTTCATTTTTGTTGAAGTTTATTTTTAAACCAGTCATTGCCTCATACATATATATAAACAATTTCATATTTAAAGCATCCTTCAAATTATCTTTGAGAAAGATTATCGTATCATCGGCGTATTGTAACACATTAACACCATTTGGTATAATGTGATCAATCAATCCAGAGAACAATCCATTTAATTGACCATTTTCAATCATCTTAGTCAAACTATCGTGACAAAATTGAACAGGATGGGTGATAAAGGGTCACCTTGTCGACCCCTTTATAACTTTTGATGTATTTCCCAATATTATCATTGACATTTACACTTACAGTACCACTAGCAAGGACTTGATTAATCCAGGTAATCCATTGATTGCAAAAACCTCTCATTCTCATGTATTCAAGAAGGAAGTTCCAATTAACCTTGTCGTAGGCTTTTTCAAAATCAAGTTTAAGAATAACTCGGTCTGTTTTTCTTCTTTTGTTTCATGAATGATTTCATGAAGACAAACCACCCCCGATAGAATGTTTCCACCTTTGAGAAAGGTTGTCTGAACATTGCTTATCAGTTTGTCAGCAAAAGGTTCCAATCTAATTGTTAAAACCTTTGTAATAAGCTTGTATAAGGAATTCAGTAAATAAATAGGCCTATATTGTTGTATTTTATTAGCATCCTTCACTTTAGGTAATAAAGTAATGATGCCATAATTGAGTCTACTAATATCAACTTTGTTTTCATGCAAGTCCGAAAGATATGCATAATATCATCCTTAACAATGGACCAACATTTTACGAGAAAGAATTCCCTTTGGAATTTTATCGGGGACCGGGAGATTTATTTTTTTCTCTATTTGGAATAATGCTTTTTTGATTTCAGTCTCAGTGAATGGTTGGCATAGTATCTCATTGTCCAAATTAGACACAGAGTAGTGGTTAGCCCAAATATTTGGATTAATGTGAATGTTTTTTGTTGAGGTCTTGGGCCAAAAGTTACGTATAATACTCGGTTGCATCTTTGTTGAGAATATTATTGTCCCCTCTATAGTACGTCCATCTTTTTCAAGAGATATTATTGTATTTTTTTCTTTTTACGCCATTAGCACATCTATGGAAATATTCAGTATTACTATCTCCTTTGAGAAGCCATGATTCATGACTTCTTTGAAGCCAATAAGTTTCTTCTTGTTCCAACGGTTTATAATTTTCGGTTAAAATAAGGTGTTTTCTCAACACTTGATCACCGGTCAAGGATGAGACTTCCTCTAGTTCTTCAAGCATTACAATCTCTCGCTTGAATCTCTTTTTCTTTTTTTCTAAATTCACCCTACTTTGGTTAAAACCCCAGCCCTTGAAAAATTGCTTGAACAGTTTCAATTTACGTTGAACCTTGTCCAAATATGATTTGGCATTACATGGTTTTGTCGGATCTTCTCTACCAAAGGTAAAAATCAGGATTTGATAACCAGCTTAAATCAAATTTAAACTGAATATGTGGCAATTTTTTTGACTCCCACACAACAAAAATTAATGGATTATGATCCGATATCTCCCTAGGGAGTTTTTTAATCATTGCATGTGGGAAGAAGTTTTCCCATTCTCTAGTCATCGAACTCTGTCTAGTTTGACTAGAATTGGAGGATCTTGATTGTTGGTCCAAGTGAAGAGACCACCATTCATAGTTAACTCTCTTAATTCAAAGAAATTGATAATAGAATTAAAGCTTTCGGAATGTCTTGGGAGGTTTTTCCAAAGTATTCTTCTCTTTTGTAAACCTGATTAAATTGAAGTCTCCTCCAACTATATATGGTTCAATTACAATCATCACAGAATCCGGCCAATTCAGCAAGGAACTCAAATTTATGTTCCTCCCTGGGCTGCACCATATACTACTAGTAAATTCCATTTGATTTTCAACATTTTATCCCATAGATTCATTTGAAGTATAAAATCTCCTTTTCTAATTTGACTCACATCGAATCTATTAATACTGGCTCCCACAAGAATGCCACGGATCTTCCTTTGGAAAGAATCCATTCCCAAGAGATGTTTTGATTAGGATCAAAAATTCTTAAAATCTTTCGATCCCAATCTTGCACAATAGTTTCTTGAATGCCAATAAAATCAAATTGATCTTGGTAGATGAGATTGCTTTCGGATATGTAGAGACCCCTAGTTTTCTTAGGCCTCTACAATTCCAAAACAAGCCGTGTAACATTATTCCTTTTTTTTTCTTTTTTTTTCGAGAATCGGGATGAGCAATGTTGTCATCCTCATTCTTTTTTTGACAAGTAGGGAATTCCCTTATCTTTTTTTTGCACCTTTTGGAGAAATTTTCAATCTTCTTTTAGAAGATCTGTCCTTGCCTTTTGACTTTGTCGGGGATGTCACTCTCGGATTCAGAGTGGGCATCTTGTAACCACTCAATGAGTCTATCATTTATATTTCCTTGATTCTAATCAATGATATTACTATCGGTATTACTATTTGTAACAACTTGTTGTTTCATGTGAAGATTATTTCTAGCTATTTCTAAATCTCTAAGCGAGATCAAAAGAATTAAAGTCACAATTATTCATATCAATACCCATAGCGCAGACGGATTATGAATTTGTGCTATAGGTAACTTCGAGAAAAAGAGTAAAGGGATCGGATGTACCTTCCGATTTCTCTTTTTAGCCATCATTTTGTTTCTTTCTGTGTTGTCTTTGTGATCTCTTTCTTCAGTCTTTCACTTTTTTTCGATTGGTTGGGGTTTATCATTTAATCCCTCCATCGAGTACTTGGAGCTTCGGCGGACAAATTACCAATTTTACTTTTTTGTCGGGGATCTTCCTCTTCAATACTTTCTTGGGTATTGACAATAGCTTCATCGAGATAAGTCAATCTCGTAGCTATATCATTGTTGCTGGTGATATTTGGTAATTCTTTGTCATATGTCATTTTGCCTGAGATTGATTTGCCTGAAATTGAGTGGACACTTGTTGTCCTAGATTTCTTTTGGGTTTGGAATGACTAACTTGTCCACCTGCCAAACCTCATCGGTTTGCATCTTACGGACATCTTTGGAGCCTCCTTGTCCCGGATCTCCAAAGCCTTCCGGACATTTTAGTCTTTCAAAGCAAATTCGGGTTGAGCTGTATCCTCATCATCTTCATCATTCGATTGAAGCTCATCAAACTTATCGGGGATCTGAACCTTCTCATTTTCTTGATCAATGTCCATTCTCTCAAAGGACATGGCTTTGGCATGTTCTTTTGCTTGTACATTTATCTTTGGTGGAGCGGACCGAGCTTCACTAATTTCCTTCTTTGTTGTTCATAACCATTGCGAATTTGCCTTAACTTGCTTGGCCCCAATCTTCTCCTTAGAGCCACGATCCCACTATAGTAGTACTCTTGGTAGTCTTGTTTTTTCTTGACTTGGGTTATCGGCTCTAAGTTTTTTTTTTGCAGGAGGTGGTTGCTGTCCTTCGTGATCTTGACCCCCAATCGTGGGTTGTTAACGGGCATTTCAACCTCCACTTCTCTCTCATAAGTGAACACCCTTCTCACTTTTCCTAGTGATGCTTCAAAGCATGTTTGGGGACTTTAGTTATATCCCTACACATGATTTTCATTCTGACATATTCATTTCTGAGTCTTGTCCTCTCATCAATCTCCATGGTTTTGCCAACTAATCCACCCACTTGGGCACAGGTCCTTATAGACCTCGATCAGTTGGTATGTCCCCACACCCTGAACCAAGCATCTTGCATCTCACCCTTTGCACCAATATTTGCGAGTAAGGTCTCGATCTCCATCGAGCATTCACATTCCTCATGGTCATAGAAGGATAAAAGCTGAGCTCATTAACCAGTTTTGCACTAGGAAACCTCATGCTGAATTTATTGGGTTCCAGCTCTCTTGCAATCCACTTCCAAGTTTCAGAACTAGGCAGATGCACAAATTGCTTCTCCACATCAGCCCCTGTTGCTTGCCCAGAGGTAATTGTGATAATTGCAGTGGACTCCCTTTCCCTGGCCATTCTTGGATCTATATCCTCCTCAATGAAGAAAAAGCTCTGGCCTTCCACTTGAGCTGCACATAATTCAGGAGTGTAGTTCCAGGGTATACACTGTCTGCAATCATAAGCCATGTGCCCCTGGATCCCACAGATCTCACAGCATAATCTCCTACAATCCTTTGTCAAGTGGTTTGTATACCCACATATTTCACATGGGCCTCTGATTTGAACAGGTTGGGTAGTCTGATTATCATGGACTCGAATAGCATTACACGGGATTGGATTGTTGATCTGCTGCCCTTGCTTGTTTCCCCACTGCTCTTCTTGTTTCTTAGATTGATCACTGTTGCCTTCCCATTTTGATTTGTCTTGTGCTTCTTCCTTGTTCTTCACCACTCCACTTTGATCTTGTCCTGCATCTTTTTTGACTCTATCCCATACTGACTGATTATTGTTGTTCTGACCACTCTTATCTTCAACTTTCGCTTCCTTTGGGGTTGATTCTTTCTCGGCAACCCATTCCCAAGTGAAATTGCGGTTTCCTTGTCGTCCTCCACCTTGTCCTATCCCATTGCCACCAGTCCCTCCCTGGTTGTACCCACTTCCACCGCTTCCTCCTCCACCTTGGTGACCACCGCCACCACTGCTTCCTCCTCCGCCCTGATATCCACCGCCACCACTGCTTCCTCCTCCACCTTGATAACCACCGCCACCAATGCTTCCTCCTCCGCCCTGATATCCACCGCCACCACTGCTTCCTCCTCCACCCAGGTAGCCACCACCACCACCTCCCTGACCATATCCCCCTCCGCCTCCTCCATATCCATATCCACCGCCGCCTCCTCCATTGTTTCCCCGTCCATATCCACCACCACCATGCCCGTATCCACCACCACCGCCGCCTCCTCCTCCACGATAGCCTCCTCCTCTGTTGCGATTCATTTGCACCAAGATCATAGGTGCTTGTTCAGATCTAACAGCTTCAGCAAAGGAGTATTTGGGTGGATTTTGCCAGAAATGACCAACGAATTGTGCCAAGCCAGATCTGTTTGGAGTAGGTGGGGGGTTGGGAATCTGAGTGGATGTCTTTTGACATGAAGGCCCCTGCTTGGTTACCTCATGTCTACTCTGGTCCACTGGTATGTGGTAATTGGGGTTATGCTCACCGGTGTCCCTGTCTGGATTTGGTCCCAGAATGCCTTGGACCACCTGTATCTTGGGAGGTGATCTGAACCATTTCTCTGTCCCGCTCTGTTTCTCTCCTTTGTTATCTCTGAAGGCGAGTAACAATCCCTTTCTTTGGTGAACTCTTCATTGGTGACTACTCACCTAAGGAGTTCCAATTTAGTTCAATTGGAATTGCCTAGAGCTTAATGCTTTTTTTCGCAATATCTTCGAATGGTAAATTCCCATTCTTAATAAGCATGTTTAAATTGATTCGATTCAAAGTTAATTGATGTACTTAAACCTTTGTTTCGTTTCTTTTGAACTCGCTTTGTGATAGGACTGGAAATGCAGATTGATTAGCCAGCCAACCTCCAGGTCCTTGTTTTTGAATGTGCTTGGCTAATACGCCACGCACATTCCTTATTTGGATCCTTCCCATCGGGGAATGTTGAATGGAGAGGATGAGTTATGCAGTTGGGTCGAGATGATCTCCTGTTGCAACGTATGGTTAATGTCACCATTGTTGCAACCATTGTTCTTAATTCCCCCATCATGCCCCCCAGTATGAAGGACAACAATGTGAGATCCAATCAAAATCTCCGAATCAAATCCCATCGAATTGTACAGGGAATTTGGGAGGAAGCAATCAAGGATTCAGATATAGAGATTCGCACTAAGAATCTGAACCTAGGTAAAGAGAAAAAAACCTCCGCAAAAGACCTAGAAACAGAGGACGTGGAAGCGCCTCAAACAGCGAGAAGCTCGTTAGGGTCGATGAAACCTGGGAGAGGATGATCGCCGTCGTGTTGCGCGTCGATCCCCCTACTTTGTGCCGGTGGAGCTCACCGGAGTAGTCCCTACCCCGACGGGGAACGCCCGTCGGCGTCGCCTGTATATATGGTTGCATCATGATCTCTGTGGATGATGCGCAGCCTGGAATGATTGTGTAGATAAACTGCTCCTTGTGCGACCCCTTCAATAATACGAAAGCGTGTAGGCCAGTGAACTGTGAATCCTGCTCCCATGCTCACTGCATGATGTTCACAATGGCCATGACAAGTTATTTGGTTGTCAAAACAGAGAAAAACAAACTGTGCATACTAGAATACAGAATGTCTGTATTAGTAGACATGCCAAATATGACGTCCTCAAGGCTCCCATTTTCCATGTGCTCCATCTGTACTTCGTTTTTACAGAGCTCATATTGACTCACACTTGGTGGTAGCTTTTGCTCTGAACTTGAACGGACTGAATGTATTTTTTTTTATGGTGACATGATTACCATGTCGTTGATCCTGAAGAAACCAAACAGAGGATATATGTAAAGTGCCCAAAGGGCCATGCTCAATTTGGTTCTAGAGTCTTGAACAAATTAAAGTTACCTCGTATAAAGTGGCCAAAGGAACTTGTTCATCAACTTGTCAAGTGAGAAGTTATTTTTCACGACTCATCCACTCACTAATTTCGTTAGCATCACCACTCGAGATGATGCTGCCTGCGTGCATTATTAGATAGATAAAGGCGTCCAAATGTGAAATTATTATATTGACTAGTGTGACCTTGGATGCCTTCAATTAATATTCTTCAGTTGCAAAAAAGAAAAAGAAGATGATGAAAGCAGAGTGCATGGTGTAGTGTACCTTTTGTCCGTAGTACTAGTAGCACAAGTACTTAAAAGTTAAGGCCGGCCTTAATTTGGCATTCTATTTTAGTCTGCACCGGGGCAGATGCAGATGCCTGTTAAGCACGTACCGACGATTACATACGAGAGTAGAATTTCTCGGTTGTTTCCCCCACCTCCTCTGTCGGTTTGCTTTGCTTCTTTTCACGCACGTACTGTATGCGTTATTGGCCCGCAGCTTTGGGGGCAGATGAGTCACAACTCACTATCAGTTGTAGTGTCTCTCCCCTAATAATCCAGAGTAATAATCGTGTTGCGTCCTACCTAATCCTGTCGAAGCCTGGCTGCCTGCTTCTGCTTCCTACCCTCATCTTTCTTGCTAAGCAAGTGCTTCCTTGCCAAAGTATACTCTCATCTTCCTTCGTGTTGGTCACGGATCGCACTTTCTTCAAGTTTCAACTCAAATCGAGAGTTTGGCACCGCTGATCCAACATATCTCTCCCGCTCTCGTTCTCTTGGTTGTTTGGTGCGACGAATTGAATTGACGGTAAAATCACTTTCTCAGTTCTGCTTCATCCTTTTTTAGAATTTAGATCCATTCACTTCCCACGTTTAATTTCTTCGGAGCTCTCAGACTCTGGGCTGCTACTTGGATTTATTATTATTGATTTACATGTCCTGATGATCCGTCTGACATGAGATATCCTCGTAATCGACGACGAGCGCATATCTATATTTATGCGCTGCTCCAAAAATGCACTCAACGAATCATGCACATACACGTATATATGTAGGTGAGTTCATGAGCCTCCAGAACAGCTTCAATGTCGAAGCTATCTTACTTCATACACCTACACCTGGCTCCTCGATTTGTCGCTCACTACCCACCTTCATTTTTTTTGCAGGACGAAACAATATCGGTAATATAAGTTGTGAGCACGATTATTAAGGATATATACTGTGAAGTTGCAGACTGTCTCTATATGTTAGGTTATTCAGCAGCTTATATCCAGCACAATAGCGCTGAGCTCCTCCGGTATTAAGATAGTACCTGGGAGTTTGGCTTAGCAATGGCGGCAGCTGCGGCTGTAGTGGGTGTCTCGACGGGAGTGATGAAGCTGGTCCTGACGAAGCTCAACACCCTTATGGGCGATGAGTACAAGAAGATTAAGGGGCTGCATGAAAAGGTGGCCTTCCTGCAGCGTGAGCTCAGAGACATGTACGCTCTCCTTGAGAAGATGGACAAAGTCGATGAACTAGACGACCCACAGGCCCAAAATTGGAGAAACGATATAATTGAGATGTCCTATGACATCGAAGACTGCATTGATGACTTCATGCAGCGTTTTGGTGAAGCCGGTGGTGATAAGGGACTCCTTAAGAAAGCTTTCCAACATCTGAAAACTTTCAAGGATCGTCATCAACTAGCAAATCGGTTTCAAGAGATTGAAACCCGTGTGATGGAAGCAAGCGAACGCCGGAAAAGGTACATGCTTGATCAATGTATCTCAATGACCACCACCCCTGTATTTGTTGATCCTCGAGTCCCGGCACTCTATACGGAGTCAGCAAGTCTTGTGGGAATTGATGCCCAAAAGAATGAGCTTGTCAATTGGGCAATGGACAACGACAAACAATTGAAGGTGATGGCAATAGTAGGTCATGGTGGATTAGGAAAGACCACGCTTGCCAATGCGGTGTATCGCGAAGTTGGAGAGAAGTTTAATTGCAAGTTATTTATATCTGTCTCTCAAAGGCCAGAAATGATAGGGCTATTGAGCAGCATGCTATTGCGACTTGGACTAAGCACAAATTCTCATGCTTGTCAGGTGGGGAGATCTTATCAACAGCCTTCAAGAACATCTACGGGATAAGAGGTAGTTATCTTTATTGTTTTACTTAGCGTTGAAGGATTAAAATTTAGAGCTACTTGACTTTAACATGTAAGGTTCATATTGATTGTTTGACCAAATCTATTTGAATGGTTTAGTTTTGAATTCCTCCGTTTCAAATTATAAGTTGTCTTGCTCCATGCATATTTGTAGGGCGCAAAAATTTTTCAATAGGGGGTGGTGGCATTGCGACAATGGCGCCTAAGTATAGTATAGAGGAGGAAGAAAAAGGGCGAAGGGTAGGTGGGATTTGAATGTGGGCCCTAGCTATCAGATACATCGTTTCCAAAAAGGCTATCAGATACATGCAAGCGCTGAATTGGTATGCCGTTGAAGTATAGAGGGTTTCGTAAATGCACGTTTGGACCACAACGAGACCTGCTACAACTTTGTGTGTGTCAGTGTGTGTGTGTGTGTGTGTGTGTGTTGGGGGGGGGGGGGGGGGTTCCAAAATTGTGGGGGTGGGGGGCGGGGTTTTGAAAATGCATTTTGAGGCTTTAGGGACGTACCTAGATGGCACCTTTAGATAACATCGAGTACTGCTAGTGAATTTTAGCCTTGTTTTGTTACGTCATATAGCGATAGCACTATATGTGAGCAGGCTTGTAGAGAAACAAAATAACATAGACATGCCCCTATGGAATACATCATCCTGCCTAAGTTTGTTGCTAAACTCTCACTTATTGTTGGAGAAAAATCTTAGTGACTGCATCGCCCTTTAGAAAATATAAATAGTAAGTCGCGCTTTGTGGAAGGGTCTGCTTATAACAATGCTATACTTGATATAGAACATTTTTACACGATATTTTACTTGCATGTTTGTTTGATCAACTAATGGCAGTTGTGTGGATTATGTTTGCAGGTACCTTATCGTAGTTGATGATTTGTGGGATGTGTCATCGTGGGGTACCATTAAATGTGTTTTTCCAGAAAATGGTAAACAAAGCAGAGTTATAGTAACTACACGACTTCAAGATGTGGCCATGTCATGTTCAAGTGTCAAGGGAGATGTTCATAACATGGAGCTGCTTAGTGACCAAGACTCAAGAACATTGTTCAACAAAAGAATATTCGGTCCAGAAGGTGTCTGCCCTCCTCAGTTCGTTGATGTGTCATGTGAAATCTTAAAGAAGTGTGGAGGTTTACCTCTTGCAATTATTACAGTGGCAAGTATTTTGGCTTGTCGGCCTACAGGACTGAAGGAGGAATGGGAACAAATACAGGAATGTTTATTAGCCTGCCAAGCACCAACAAACTCCACCCTGACAGATATGATGCATATCTTAGACCTCAGCTATAAGTGTCTCCCTCGTCACCTGAAGGCATGCTTTCTTTATCTTGGCACGTACCCAGAGGATCATGAGATTGAGAAGGATGAACTGGTTAGAAAATGGGTAGCAGAGGGTTTTGTGAGTGGCCCAGTCAGGCGAAGCGCATGGGATGTTGCCGAGAGCTACCTGAATGATCTAGTGAATAGGAGCATGATTCAGCTTGCTTATAGACCCTATGATGTTATTAAGAAGCCATACTACAAGGTGCATGATATGATGCTTGACTTGATTCTAAAGAGGTGCAGGGAAAATAACTTCGTCAGGTTGGTACATGATCCGCAAGCCATGGCAGAACTGCAAGTCAAGGTCCGACGACTCACAGCCCTCACAACAGCTGAAGTGACCATTGGTAGGCACCTATCACAAGTTCGCTCTCTGCTGTATCTCTTTAGAGCAAACTGTGTGCCTTGTTTGTCAGAGTTGAGGTTTCTCAGGGTGCTCTTTTTACATGGATTTCCAACGCACGTAGAGAGGATCGACCTTACGTGTGTCAGCCTCGCAACTACGTTACTTAAAGGTTGCACGTGACGCATGGCCTGTCAACGAACCAGGATGGCACTGCCACGTAGTGCTACCTAGTGAGGTTCGGGGCATGAGTCGCTTGGAGACACTGGAAATTGATTGCTTTCATGTTTTGAGCATTCCACCAGATATCATCCATTTGCCATGCTTGTCCCATTTGTCTGTAGGAGATTTGAAGATGTTGCCGGATGGGATTGGCAAGGTGAAGACATTGCACACTCTGAGCAGGTTTAGGCTGCCGGCAGATTCGTCAGGTATTGCCATTGAGAGCCTCGGGGAGCTCACGAGTCTGGTAGAGCTGTCTCTAGTGTGTCATGTGGAGGGACCAACCTGGGGATGTATACCGATGACGACAGCATGGATGGCTGCCTGGAGCTCTTCTCTGCTGAAGCTCAGCAACCTGAAAAAGCTTTCTGTGGATTCTTACCCATATTCATGTTGCGCAGATGCACAGATAACTAGCTGGGACTCTCCTCCATTCCCCTTCCTTGAGGAGCTTAATGTGGCAGGTTGGACTTTCTCCAGAGTTCCAAGGTGGTTCTGTGGTTTGCACAACCTTCACACATTGCGATTCGGGGTGGAGGAGGTATCCAATTTAGCCTGGGATGACATCAGCACCATGGGAATGCTGCCCAACCTCATCATGCTCGATCTGCGTGTGGAAGGCGATGTCCCTGCTGAAGGGATTGTGATAGGCAGCTCCACAGGATTCAATCTTCTTCGGGAATTTATTCTGCAGATAAAGAACACATCACACCTGGCTTTCGACGCAGGGGCAATGCCTAACCTACGAAAGCTGGAGTTAAGAGTGGATCCAAACGAATGCGACAGGGCAACAGCACCGGTCGGGCTGGAGCACCTCGCAAGCCTCGAGCGAATTGAGGTATCTGCGGCAATAAGCTTTACGGAGACATTGCCTCAAAATGTGAAAGCCAGTTTTGAAGCCTTCTGTGATATGTTCCCAGAAGCCATTACTGGTCTTCCAACTCAACCGGCATTTCATAGCTCATACGTCGAAGTACACAGGTAACTTTGCTTTGAGCTAGCATCCGCTGTTGAATTTGTGTTTTTATTAGGACATCGAGGTGAATTCTCTTGTTTCTTCTCACGCATGCACGCATACACAACAAGCATATTAGATCCTCTCACCAATGTACTACCGCTGAGGCGCTGACACATACTACCCTGTGCATGGCAGGCCGTGGGATGAGGAAGACAACTAGCGAGTCCTGTGCCACTCCCATCCGGATGTGAAATTTTACGAAATTGTCCCGTTTCGGAAACAATTTTCACAAATAGGCCCTTGGTAAAACTATCGTTGAAAATGGGCTAAAAACTTCGGCGTTAGGCGGGCGCCGAGGGTATGGGACTCGGCGCCGACCGACACCCGCCGAGGTTCGCCCGTCGCCGACGACGGCGGGTCGCGGCGTCCACGGTGGCGAGTGGGGCTAGGGTGGTCGGCGCCCCAGCCAACGTGACGCCCGGCTGTGGTACCTCGGCGCTCGGGACACCGCGCCGAGGTTCGTTGTTTTGGGTTCGGCAGCCCCCAAACCCGTTTTCCGGGCTGGGTAGCCCCGTTCTCTGGGCTGGGTAGCCCGGACTGGCGCGCACGACCCAGCGGTGGGGGTCGATGACCTAACCGTTGCCGCAGCCCTAGCGGTTATATTTTCCACGCCTACCGCCGCCCGGCTCGCTCGCCTCCACCGCCACCTCGCCTCCCGCTCCTCGCCGCCACCCCTCCTCCACTCCGCCCCGCACCCCTTTGCACTCCGCCCCCACGAGCCTCCACTGCACCGTTCCGCACCAGCGGTGGGCACACGGCCAACCCGCGGCCGCCTCCCGCGGCGGCACCACATCCCTCCGCCGTGACGAAAGGGCGCCGCGAGGTAATATCTCTTCCCCTCCTCCGGTTTCTCCTGATTTAGTTAGGTTGATAAATTGTATGTATTATTTTGCTTTGTGGGATAATAGTTTCTTTGGACATGCTAGTTTTAGTTTTTATTTAGGTATTAGTTTTTCGCTTCGCATCTTTGCATTGGTGCTGAGCCTTAAGCGGAATGAACCCTATGCTCACTGTGACTATTAGTTTGGAGACATACATGCTAAGCCTTAAGGGGAAACGTCTCCGATTTCTGGTTCTACTACTACACAAGATTGCACTAGAGCAATATCTATCGTTGGCTTAGTGCAAGAAAGTGATAAAGAATAGGCTGGTCAACCACAAGCACGGGATCTAGCGGCGAGAGAAGGGGAGGGGATGACTCACCTTTGAGCGAGCAGGGGTATTTGCGCCGCGGGTGGCCGCCTTGGGGGTGGTGCGGGCGCAGAGGGAGGCGCGGTGGGGGCGGAGTCGAGTCGGGCGGGTGGAGCGTGGTCGGGCCGCCGGAGTGGAGGAGGGGCGGCGGCGGAGGGCTGGCGGCGGGCGTGGAGGCTCGGTGGCGGCAGTGGCGGCGGAGGGAGGGGGAGGTGAGGTGGCGGTGGAGGCGGAGCGAGCCGGCGGGCGGTAGGCGTGGAAAATAGAACCGCTAGGGCTGCGGCAACGGTTAGGTCATCGGACCTCGGGCGCTGGGTCGTTTGGGCCCATTTTCAGCGATAGTTTTGCCAAGAGTCTATTTGTGAAAATTGTTTCGAAACGGGCAATTTCGTAAAATTTCACCATCCGGATCGATCCTATCGGAAGGTTTGATGCATGGTGGCACCTACAGTTATTTCTACAACTTTTATTTTTCTGGATTTAACCACTTTCTATTGCTAGTTCTATCTTTTCACTCAGCGGTTGCTGCTGCGTGGTCTACTATTGCTGTCTTAAGTTTCAGTTCTGACATGTTAGCATTATATAAAGTTACTAGGTTTTATTTATCTGTACATGCGTGTGTTATGTTTCCAAAAGACACATTCTACCATTTGATTCAATTGTGAATCTGTGATTATCGTGGCAGGTACTTCATTGTCCCGTGTGTTCTCCAGTATTTACCTTTTACGAAGGGAACACGACACGACTAGGTATGCAAAACCTATTACAGATCGATGTAGGGATTACATGCATATGCATGCTTTTGTTTATATACTGTAGTAAGTTTCGTTCTGCATGTGCTGAGTACTGACGGATGAACATGCTGTCCGCGTGCTGACACTGTAGGCCGAGATTAGAGGAACAAGAGTAGAAGGCGGATCATGGATGGAACGCATTCACGCTGCTGCTGTCTTGTTCGCTGCTTCCTCTGCACTGCTAATCTGGTGGGAAATCGTTCTAGTCATAATGCCATTTCATTGCAACTGCTGGTGTCGTCTCCCCTGAAATTGCAGGGGTCGTATGCTGTACAACTCTTACGAAACTTCTTTTTTGATGTATCATCGTTTTCACCATGCATGTCCTAGATTTAGAAACAACGGATTTAATTTTTTAGCATTTATATATTGTCAATAGAACCAATACTTGAAGTTGTTCTACCGTGGAGTGTGGACAGCCTTGATTATTATATTATTAAAATAATAATATGTACCGTGGAATCTGGAACTAAGGCTCTGTTTGGTTAGAGGGACCAGGGATTAAAGACTAATAGCAACTAAAAATTAGTTTCTAGTCTAGTCTATTAGACTAGGGACTAAATGAAATTAAAAATTAGTCCTAGTCCTCTTATTTGGTAATTTAGTATATAGTAACTACATGAGACTAAATTTTTAGTCCATAGTTCTTAGTTTCAAAGGAACCAAACAGTCCCTAAGAATTACAGCAGTCCACGCTCTGAGCCTGGAATGCGTCCACCTTGGGTGATCCGGCAACGGGACTCTGTTATTTCCTCAAAGTGGCCATTGTTGTCCAAATATGTCCCTGTTTCCACTCCGGTAGCGACCCCTTAAATAATACGGAAGCGTGTAGGCCAGTCAACCGTGAACCCTGCTCCCATGCGCACTGCAAGATGTGTGTTCACAATGGCCATGGCAAGTTATTTGGCTGTCAAAACAGAGAAAAACAAATGGTCCATACAAGAATACAGTATGTCTGTATTAGTAGACATGCCAAATATGACGTCCTCAAGGCTCCCATTTTCCATGTGCACATAGACTACGATCCTCTCGCTTCTTTCCGCATAAAATCCCAAGAGTTTGACTATGTTTTTGTGCTGAAGCTTTGGTACAACTGAACTCTTTTTACGGAGTTCATATTGACTCATACTTGGTGGTAGCTTTTGCTCTGAACTTGAAGTGACTGAATGTTTTTTTTTTTAATTGTGACATGATTGCAATGTAGTTGACCCTGAAGAAACCAAACAGACGACATGTATAAAGTGCCCAAAGGGCCCTTGTTCAATTTGGTTCTAGACTCTTGAACAAATTAAAGTAACCTTGCATCAATTTGGTTCTCAAGTGAGAAGTTATTTGTCACGAGTCATTCACTCACTAGCTAATTTAGTGAGCATCACGTTTCGAGATGATGCTGCATGCCTGCATTATTGGATAGATAAAGGCGTCCAAATGTGAAGTTATTATATTGACTAGGATGCCTTGAATTAATATTCTTCAGTTGCAAAAAGAAGAAGAAGATGATGAAAGCAGAATGCATGGTTTGTACCTTTTGTCGGTAGTACTAGTAGCTTACATTATTCGCAAGTGAAAGTTAAGGCCGGCCTTATTTTGGCATCATATTTTTAGACAGATGCGGATGCTTGTTAAGCACGTACCGACGATTACATCGGTGAGTATAATTTCTCGGTTGTTCCCCACCTACTCTGTTGGTTTGGTTCTTTTCACGGACGTACTGTACGCGTTATTGGCCAGCAGCTTTGGGGGCAGATGACTCAGAACTCACTATCAGTTGTGGTCTCTCTCCCCAAATAATCCAGAGTAATAATCGTGTTTCTTCCCTCCTAATCCTGTCGAAGCCTGGATGCCTGCTTCTGCGTCCTACCTAATCCTGCTTAATACTAAGCAAGTGCTTCCTTGCTAAAGTAGACTCTCATCTTCCTTCGTGTTAGTCACGGATCGCACTTTCTTCAAGTTTCAACTGAGATCAAGAGTTTGGTTCTATCATATCTCCCCCCTCTCGTTCTGTTGGTTGTTTGGTGCGACGAATTGAATCGACGGTAAAATCACTTTCCCAGTTCTGCTTCATCCTTGTGTTAGAATTTAGATCCATTCACTTCTCACATTTAATTTCTCCGGATCTCTCCAGATTAGCTTAATTGGGCTGCTACATGGATTTATTATTATTGATTTACTTGTCCTGATGCTCTGTCTCACACATGAGATATCCTCGTAATCGACGACGAGCGCAGATCTATATATGCTCCGTAAATCTATATATGTAGGTGAGCTCATCAAACTCCAGAACAGCTTCAACGTTTGAAGCTATCTTACTTCATACACCTACACGAGGCTCCTCGATTTCTCACTCACTACTACCCACCTTCATTTTTTGCAGGACGAAACAATAGCAGTAAAAAGCTGTGAGCACGATTAAGCTAGCTTGCCTATCATTCAAACTGTTTGTATATCAGGGTATACCCACAACAGCTAGCCTGCGGCCTATCATTCAGCAGGTTAATTATAACTGATCTAGTGAGGCAGTGCTTCCTCACAAACCCAGGTTCTGCAGATTTATGGCATGGAAGGGCAGGTCACCAGATTTTGAGTCCCCCAGCCGCTCATCTGTGAAGACCTGGTGAGATTTAGTTTGACTCATCTGTTTTGTTGAATTTAGCGCTCATATGCAGTAAGTAGTATTTGACGATGACCTGAAAAAAGGGCTAGCAGCTGGCCACCAGCTTGTCCTCTTCACTTCATTACCCCCCCCCCCTCATTTTTTTCTTCCACGTCGATTCTCATGTTCACCTTCCTGCAGGCACTAGTTCAGCATATCTGCACAAGTCCCTGGTCGAACTGAGTTCTGACACAGCTGCTGCCGGCCGGAGTATATAGGAAGCCATTGCCTGCATACGACGATATGGCAGCCGCCGGTATTGCGGTCAGTGTTTCAATGGGAGTGATGAAGCCAGTCCTGGAAAAGCTCGGCACCCTCATGGGCGATGAGTACAAGAAGATCAAGGGTCTTCGGAAGGAGGTCTCCTTCCTTAGGGATGAGCTCCACGCCATGGAAGCTCTACTTGAGAAGATGGATGCTGCTGACAGACTTGATTCGCAGGCCAAGGCATGGAGGAAGGATATAATAGAAATGTCCTATGATATCGAAGATTGTATTGATGACTTCATGCACCGTGTAGGTAAGGCCAGCGACAAGGTAGGGCTCCTCCGGAAAGCTTCGCGGCTTTACGAGAACTATGAAGGATCGCTATCGCATAGCCAATCAGATTAAGAAGATCAAGACTCGTGTGATCCAAACAAGTCAACGTCGAGAGAGGTACAAGCTTGATGTGTGCATCTCTAGTACAACCCCAGTGGTTGTCGATCCTTTGCTGTCTGCACTCTCCAAAGATTCAACAAACCTTGTGGGCCTTGAAAACCAAACGGAAGAGCTTTCTAAATGGGTTAATGATGAAGAGCAACACCTCAAGATCATGTCAATAGTAGGATTTGGAGGTTTGGGCAAGACCACCCCTTGCCAATGAGGTGTATCGTCAAGTTGAAGGGCAATTCCATTGCAAGGCACTTGTGTGTGTTTCCCAGAAACCAGACATTGCTAAGCTCCTAAAGAGAATACTGCTTCAACTTGGACAACGACAAGATTCTCATGACTACTTTGTGGAGCAAGACCTAGTTGACGCCCTCAGAAAACACTTACAGGATAAGAGGTACTTGGTTAAAATGCTTTATCATCTCATTTTGTGTAAGCAAATCTGCTAGCTCATTCATATTTAAATATCTTTGTTCTTTTTACCAAAATTCTCCACAATTATGGGTTCGATACATGAAGCGAAAACAAACATGGGTTACCTATATTATTCAATAAATTATGTGGCCAATATTTGATTTGAATCTCTACTTAGGTTGGCATGGACTATATTTGTCTAGTTTTTAGATTGAAGAGCATTTGTTGACATTGCTATATTTAGTATGGACAATATCCTCTGGTTACAAAATTGTAATCTCCCTTGGTTAAAAAAACGTAGGTAATTTAGTATATTCATAAGTCAAATAAAGTCTCTCTAACCTTAACTAATGCAAGTTTATAAAAAAAAAATTATAAAGATATGAGATGCACAATACTAAATATAAACTATCAACATATATCATTTGATTTTGTAGATGATTGAAAACAAAACAAAACGGAATATATCTTGGAAAACTCATTTGATTTTCTAGATGCATTGTTTAAAACAAAACTAAGGGACATATATCTTGGAATGAGGGGGTAGTAACGTTTAGTAATCTTCAACCTCCTTTATATAAAACAAACCTACTCTCTCCGTCGCATATAAGTGTCATTCTCGCTTCTTAAATAGCCCAACATTTTCAACTTTGATCAAATATGTAGTACGAGAAAATATTAACACTTCGGATACATTATTAATATCATTAGATAAATCCTTCAATATATTTTTTATAATAAAACTACTTGAAGATTTTTTAAGATAATAACTTATTTCGAGATACAATATTGCAAATATTTTCCACGAACCATGTCAAACTTAACAAACCCTAATCGGTCGTGATCCGCAAGAAGGCGACATGGATCATGCTTTCGGCCACTTTGGCAAACCTCAGGAGTTCGATGGCTCCAACTATCCCTATTGAAAGATTAAGATGCAAGCACATCTTATGGGGATGGATTGGAGAGTGTGGGAGATTGTCGAGGATGAGAACTACCAAGTGTTAGCCGCTCGAGTGGGTGAGGAACAAATAGCCCAACACAATGCCAACAATCGAGCGAGGAGTGTCTTGTTCTCTAGCCTCAAAGACAATGAGAGTTCGAGAGAGTTTCCACTTGTGAGACCGCTCATGAGGTATGGAAGGCGGCTTGAGAGCTACCACGAGGGAACCCCACAAGTCAAGGCCCGCCTATATGAGACCTACAAGAGAGAGTACAATAACCTAATCCAGCTTGATGGTGAGTCCATCGATTCTCTCTTTGCCGGGTTTTAGACGATCCGCAACAAAAGCCGGGCGAACAAGCCGTCGGAGAGGCTTGATGAGCATGAGAAGGCGATGAGGCTCTTGTATGCTCGGATCGGAAGGTGTGGGATGTGAAGGTGTTCGCGATCATGGAGTCCGCCAACTATGACACCCTCACACCCGACGAGCTCTACAAAGAAGCTCAAGTCCTCCGAGATCGAGGCCCGGATCCGGGCAAAGCTCAAGAACCCATCTGCGCCAAACGTTGCACTCGTGTAGCGCCCCAAATTTTGCCTCTTTTGAAAATAGAAGTAATATGATTTAATTTGCATTTATGTGGTCATAAAACCCGAGGAAAAACAATATTTTTCATTAAACTAAAATTTATCATAGGATTTAGAAACATGGTTGTGCATACATGCTGATGCATATTTTCTGTTGTGATGGATGGTTTTTTTACAGAACTAAAAAGAGATTCAAATTCGTTTGCAAATGATTTTAGAAACTGGTTCAAATAAAAGAAAAGGATTTTTTCGTTTACTCTCTCCTTTCTCCTTTAACCAGCCCAAGCTCCAGCGGCATTGTTTTCCTTTGGCCAGCGTCTCTTCTCTTGGGCCGGTCAAACATCAGGCCCAGTGGCCAAGCCTAGTGCCCAGCTGCGTGGCAGCCGTCATCCCTGTTCCTGCGCTCGACAAGTCGAGATCGACTCGGACACGGACACCACGTCCTAAACTGCATCGAGGTCGTGCCGTATCTTGTGACCCCGATAGATTTCCGCGGATAGCGCAAGTCTCTCAGCCCTATATAAACTAGGCCGCACCGCTTTTCTAACCCTAGCGCAAGCGCCGCCCTAACCTCGAGCTCACAGTAGCCGCAACCCTAGCAACCTCCAAGCTCGAGTTCGACTTCGCCGTTCCATCGGCCAAGCTTCGTCGTAAGGTTCTCCCCAAGCTTTGAGTTGTACTTGTGAAGCCTGGGATCTCGTTCTTATTTGTTTTCATGCTCCAGCTTGCCAACTCTGCCTCGCCGGACTTCACAGATCGAAGCCGCCGCTATTCCGAGCCATCCGCCGTCCTCATGTCGTTCTCGACCGCAATTTTGCTGTAGGTGAGGTTTCCTTCCGTCCAGTCTTTCTTTGGCACCAGTTTTATGATCAGTCGTGGTCTTTTGGGCCGTACGTACGATCGCCGGCGAGCTCTCGGTCACCCACCGTCGCGCTGACCTTAGTCATTGGAGTCAGCTGCTCCAGCGACGTTGTGGCCAACACCTACAGCTGAGTTGACCGGCAGCCCTGCATCCCGCCTTCCAGCACACGTACGCGCTGTCACCGCGCAAGCATGAATTTCACTAGCAGCAGAGCAGTTCGGCCATGCATGCCTCTCGTAGATTGTTGACATGGTTGATAGCTCCGTACATCGATACGTTTTCTGGCCGTTTTCTGTTATAAAATTAAAACCAGGAATACTATGGACATACACGTATCTACGACTATCCTGAGCCATGTCCATGCATGCGCATGCCCAGTTTAGCTTTCTTAGCTTGCTGATGCCATCGATACGTCATGCACGTTTTATGGCCTATTTCCTTTAGAAAACAAATCCCCAAATACTACAGCAATACACCGCCCATTTGTAGCAATCAATTTCCATCGTTTATTCTTTCTAATTATGTTAACTTTGATTTGTCCAAGTTACGCTAGTCGCGCAACGATAGACTCTGCGCAGCAGTTCTAATGTCTTATTATGTCACATGTCTTTAGTTTTAAACTCGGCTTTTGAATTAAATTATGTTTTGATTCATCTAGTCTAAATAACTCTTTCATATGATTTTACTCAATTAAAATAAACCAAACATATAGCCCTTTTCTTTTATATAATATAAAATTTCGGTGGTCGTTTCTTTTTCGACGGTAGCTCCGATTATTGTGCTTTTCGCGTCTGTGTGATTTAGCGACGTGTAGCATCGTTTTATAAGCTTTTCAAATTGATTTCTCCATTGTTGGTGTACTGTTCTAATTGTAGCCTTATCTGTTATGCATGATTGGCTGTATATGGTTGTGTGTTGTTGATTGGAATCAAGTAGACGGTGAGCTTTATGTTGTTGATCTCGAAGAGGATTGCGATCAAGAAGAAGTTGATAATCAAGAAGGATTTATTTTGAAGCTTTGGACTTGAAGAAGGATCGTATTTGAGGCAAGTATAGCTTGGGATCATCCTTGATGTCCTATTCACCTTAATTAATGATTCATGATGCATGTGTCCTACTTGATTGCCATTAAGGATTATCCTAGTCTTGATTACTTGTTCCTTGACACCTATGGGTATATGCATTGGGTAGTAATTTGCTAGCGCTCAACCAACAAACATTTATTTTTGCTTTATGGATTAAATCATGATATGAGTAGTTGATGATGCCATGGTACATAGGGCGAAAGAGCTTGGGGTTGTTTATTTATGAAGCTCTTAGCTCTCCATAAGGACTTATTCATTCGTGATCATCCGGGATATACAGTACAGCTATGGGGGTCACATGGCTCGCTCTAGTCGTTCGAGGGGGATAGTGTTTACTTGTGTCGGTGGTTACCGAAACGGAAGAGAATGGGTTGTAGCCCTATCGCTATCCGGCATATTTAGATAACCCCTTTGAAAGGCTTTATGTGGGTTTTCAGTGTTGTGGAGGTTCTAGAGCCCATGCATTGGAAATTCATGACCCGTAGTGAAAGTGTACACCTCTGCAGAGAGTTAATTAAACTGACATGTCAGCCGTGTTCGCGGTCATGAACGGCCTTGGAGACATTAATGAATAGAATTGCATGCTTATTATATTGTTGATATTAAATTGATGTTTATATCTGTTCACACTTGTGACTAATGGCATTATGGGATTCCTTTATGCTTAAGCTTAAAACTTGACCTACTCTAAAAGCAACCGCAGCTTAAGGCGATTGTCAGCTTCTAAGCCTCATAACCCCCTGGCTATACTTGCGGAGTTCGACATGGACTCACCCTTGCTATTTCCCCCCACACCTCGGGGAAGATGTTAGGCTTGTGATCAACGGTCGGTCGGTCCTCGTGGAGTCTACACCGTAAGATTGAAGAGTCTTTCCATTTGTCACGCTAGCTGAGGTTATTTATTTTTATATTATGTTAGTTATATTTTAAGCATTGTGAATTGATACTCCATTGATTTGTAAACTATATGTGAGATTTGACTTCGGGGCTCACATATAGCATCATCTGGTTTTGTTCTTAAAACTGGGTGTTACAAATTGGTATCAACTCCGCGGCCGATTGTAGGGACGCAAGCCTAGTTAGAATTGGACCCCTTTGCTTTCTTTCATCCTCGGTCGGTGCTTATATCGCAAGACCGGTGCCTAGATCAACATGCTCAAGTGGAGTAAAGATGCATTACGTGGGACGTATCTTAAGTTTAAGCGACAATGGAGCATAGAAGCACACATCACAAGGAGGGATATCACGGGAAACACTAAAGAGATGAAGGATGACGTTTAAAGCGATTCCCTAGACTTCTCTTGAGTATTTCGCTTTGAGTTATGGATAACCTTAGTAGAGAGCAAGGTGAACAAATAAAGGAGATGGCCGTAACAATCCAAATCCTCCATCAGAAGCTGGAAGATAGTCAACTAGAGTTGGCAGAAGAAGACAACATCATGAGGAAGCTCTTGAGGAGATCGATGAGTTGAGAAGTTGTGCTGGACTACCAAGGATCAATGAAGTGGAGAACGTGTTCCGACCATTCACATGCAAAAGATGTTACCTTGGATGTCGCTGCAATCACACCGTGCTTAAGTAGGAATTTATGCCCCTTATGTAACAAAACGTTAGTATCGCAAGTTTGAGTCAATTGGTTGAAATGTGATCCATTAATGTTAAGTTGATTTGTCATTATGCATATGCTTGATTTGGATCCTTGTATTGAGTGCCATGATTTTGTTGGTTTATCCACAATTTCATTAGTACATAGGCTTAAGGTTTAAGGATTTAGTGAAATAAATAGTCGGGTTGGTTTTTCTTGTTCTATCCTATCCTATCTTTTGGTGCAATCTGTCTTCTTTGGCTTATACCTCTGCCCTTGAATAATCAAAAATCATGGAAAATTTCTGGAAATAAGTACACTTCCATATCTTTCTCTGAGCGCAAGAATCACCTTCATATCCTATCTGGTTTGAGAGTTATGAAAATCACAAGAAGATGCAACTGCGCTGTCGGAAATCTGGAACAGTTTATGTTGTGCACTGTTTTCGACCAACTTAAGTGTCGAATCTGGAGAAGAGTTATATAAGGAAGTTGTAGGGAATTTCATAAGCTTTCCAACGGTATAAACTACAACTTCATAGGAATTACAGAATGAGAGTTAAAGGTGTTTTACTATGCTGCTATTTTTCTGCCCGCGAGGAGTTTCAGAATACTTGATCTTGCCTATACACGTGAGTTTTTCTTGGATATCATAAGGTCACTAAGATGGATTAACTCACATAAAGAGAACATTTATGCTACCCCTTGTTGGTCCCCTAGTAATCTTTTCTTAAGGGGAGTAGCCACATCAAAGGAGTTACAAGATAGAGATTTCATATTGGAAAAAATTATTGGATCATCTACAAGGAGCCTTGTGTGCTTATCAAGATTTGGTGTTTTCTTTGTGTTATCACTATATTTCGGAGGTCAGCTTTCAACTCAAGATAGGTGATGATTTTGGACATTTACAATTGTATACACATATACTTAGAGGATGTCAACACCATACCTTGTCTAGAAGGTGAGATTTAAGTGAAGAAGTTTTCCCTTGGTTATGATATCTCTAATGGTGGATTCTCTTGGAGAACTCAAGAGTGATGTGTTGAGTTGCAGCCATCCAAGTAGTCCAAGAGTTTTTCGTCTACTTTGTGCACCATGACAAGATGAGGTATGTATCATTGAGTATGGTGAAAAAGTGAGTGAGGTCTACATTGATTGTTAGAAATTATATGACTACTAGGATGGTCTTGAGTTGCATGTTCTAGTTGGATTGTCAAGAGTGATGACTTATAAAAGGTGTTACCATCTAGAGGTGTAGAAGTCATTGTCGATGCCCCCTGGAAAAGAAGAGTTATGCTATGAAGATTAAGACAACTCCACGGGCTAAAAATTTAGATTCATTTAAAGTTGGATGAATTGTCCACTTGGTATAAAAAGATTCACACGGGATTTCTTTACTAAGTTGTTTGAGCATGTGGCGTCACTATTGGATGAAAGTGGCCACAAATACATGGAATGGAAGTATGTTGTCATCTGGGTGAAGAAAATGTTATTTTTGATGACTTAGTAAAGGGTGGATTTGCTAATGAAGATCAGATAACACCAAAAAAAGCCTACCGAGCTATATGCAGAATATGAGAGCTGAGCAGCTCAACCATAGTAAGGATACTAATAGTTGGAACTTTGGAACGGAACCTACTTTGGATCAAGAGAGTCATGTGGGTCAATTGGAAGGTCCTTAATATGGTTATGGTGCTTAAAAGGTTACTAAAGCTACTCCCTAGTTACCCCTGGTCGATCATATCTTAAGGGGGGTAGTGCCTTAATCTCACATGCATGTGTCTCTTGACTTATCTGAAGGTCATGAGTTGTCTCTAACTTGTGAGTTTGTTTGTTTCTTGGATTATCACAAGTTTTATATGACCATCTATCTTGATCAAGGCTATCGTTGTTGACCACCAGATGGTAGGAGCTAGAGGTGACTATCAGAAGTAGGAGGTTGGATAGTGCGGATTAGAAAATGACAAAACAGAACATGTTGAGGCTTAAGATGTTGTAGTTTGGAATTGTCGGGGACAAGGAATTGTCAGACGATTAATCTCGAAAGGGTCATAAAGAATAGCAGTGTGAAGAGTAAGTTAGCTCTAGAAAAGTGGTCTAATAGTTGAAAGTTAACAGAGATTTGGTTTGGAGTACCCATTTGGAAATAGTTCAGCAAGTCACTTGGAATAACGTTACGAGGATAAGAAGACTAAGGTGAAGTCATTACCAAGACAATAGAAATATTCGAGAAGTTTACCTAAGAGTCGAAGACTAAGTATCTCTATCTCCTTGATCAATCAGTTTCAATCTCGGGACGAGATTCATCTTAAGGGGGTAGATTTGTAACGCCCCAAATTTTGCCTCTTTTGAAAATAGAAGTAATATGATTTAATTTGCATTTATGTGGTCATAAAACCTGAGGAAAAACAATATTTTTCATTAAACTAAAATTTATCATAGGATTTAGAAACATGGTTGTGCATACATGCTGATGCATATTTTCTGTTGTGATGGATGGTTTTACAGAACTAAAAAAGAGATTCAAATTCGTTTGCAAATGATTTTAGAAACTGGTTCAAATAAAAGAAAAGGATTTTCGTTTACTCTCTCCTTTCTCCTTTAACCAGCCCAAGCTCCAGCGGCATTGTTTTCCTTTGGCCAGCGTCTCTTCTCTTGGGCCGGTCAAACATCAGGCCCAGTGGCCAAGCCTAGTGCCCAGCTGCGTGGCAGCCGTCATCCCTGTTCCTGCGCTCGACAAGTCGAGATCGACTCGAACACGGACACCACGTCCTAAACTGCATCGAGGTCGTGCCGTATCTTGTGACCCCGATAGATTTCCGCGGATAGCGCAAGTCTCTCAGCCCTATATAAACTAGGCCGCACCGCTTTTCTAACCCTAGCGCAAGCGCCGCCCTAACCTCGAGCTCACAGTAGCCGCAACCCTAGCAACCTCAAGCTCGAGTTCGACTTTCGCCGTTCCATCGGCCAAGCTTCGTCGTAAGGTTCTCCCCCAAGCTTTGAGTTGTACTTGTGAAGCCTGGGATCTCGTTCTTATTTGTTTTCATGCTCCAGCTTGCCAACTCTGCCTCGCCGGACTTCACAGATCGAAGCCGCCGCTATTCCGAGCCATCCGCCGTCCTCATGTCATTCTCGACCGCAATTTTGCTGTAGGTGAGGTTTCCTTCCGTCCGGTCTTTCTTTGGCACCAGTTTTATGATCAGTCGTGGTCTTTTGGGCCGTACGTACGATCGCCGGCGAGCTCTCGGTCACCCACCGTCGCGCTGACCTTAGTCATTGGAGTCAGCTGCTCCAGCGACGTTGTGGCCAACACCTACAGCTGAGTTGACCGGCAGCCCCTGCATCCCGCCTTCCAGCACACGTACGCGCTGTCACCGCGCAAGCATGAATTTCACTAGCAGCAGAGCAGTTCGGCCATGCATGCCTCTCGTAGATTGTTGACATGGTTGATAGCTCCGTACATCGATACGTTTTCTGGCCGTTTTCTGTTATAAAATTAAAACCAGGAATACTATGGACATACACGTATCTACGACTATCCTGAGCCATGTCCATGCATGCGCATGCCCAGTTTAGCTTTCTTAGCTTGCTGATGCCATCGATACGTCATGCACGTTTTATGGCCTATTTCCTTTAGAAAAACAAATCCCCAAATACTACAGCAATACACCGCCCATTTGTAGCAATCAATTTCCATCGTTTATTCTTTCTAATTATGTTAACTTTGATTTGTCCAAGTTACGCTAGTCGCGCAACGATAGACTCTGCGCAGCAGTTCTAATGTCTTATTATGTCACATGTCTTTAGTTTTAAACTCGGCTTTTGAATTAAATTATGTTTTGATTCATCTAGTCTAAATAACTCTTTCATATGATTTTACTCAATTAAAATAAACCAAACATATAGCCCTTTTTCTTTTATATAATATAAAATTCTCGGTAGTCGTTTCTTTTCGACGGTAGCTCGATTACTGTGCTTTTCGCGTCTGTGTGATTTAGCGGCGTGTAGCATCGTTTTTTATAAGCTTTTCAAATTGATTTCTCCATTGTTGGTGTACTGTTCTAATTGTAGCCTTATCTTATGCATGATTGGCTGTATATGGTTGTGTGTTGTTGATTGGAATCAAGTAGACGGTGAGCTTTATGTTGTTGATCTCGAAGAGGATTGCGATCAAGAAGAAGTTGATAATCAAGAAGGATTTATTTTGAAGCTTTGGACTTGAAGAAGGATCGTATTTGAGGCAAGTATAGCTTGGGATCATCCTTGATGTCCTATTCACCTTAATTAATGATTCATGATGCATGTGTCCTACTTGATTGCCATTAAGGATTATCCTAGTCTTGATTACTTGTTCCTTGACACCTATGGGTATATGCATTGGGTAGTAATTTGCTAGCGCTCAACCAACAAACATTTATTTTTTGCTTTATGGATTAAATCATGATATGAGTAGTTGATGATGCCATGGTACATAGGGGCGAAAGAGCTTGGGGTTGTTTATTTATGAAGCTCTTAGCTCTCCATAAGGACTTATTCATTCGTGATCATCCGGGATATACAGTACAGCTATGGGGGTCACATGGCTCTGGCTCTAGTCGTTCAGGGGATAGTGTTTACTTGTGTCGGTGGTTACCGAAACGGAAGAGAATGGGTTGTAGCCCTATCGCTATCCGGCATATTTAGATAACCCCTTTGAAAGGCTTTATGTGGGTTTTCAGTGTTGTGGAGGTTCTAGAGCCCATGCATTGGAAATTCATGACCCGTAGTGAAAGTGTACACCTCTGCGCAGAGTTAATTAAACTGACATGTCAGCCGTGTTCGCGGTCATGAACGGCCTTGGAGACATTAATGAATAGAATTGCATGCTTATTATATTGTTGATATTAAATTGATGTTTATATCTGTTCACACTTGTGACTAATGGCATTATGGGATTCCTTTATGCTTAAGCTTAAAACTTGACCTACTCTAAAAAGCAACCGCAGCTTAAGGTGTGTCGCCTTCTAAGCCTCATAACCCCGGCTATACTTGCGGAGTTCGACATGGACTCACCCTTGCTATTTCCCCACACCTCGGGAAGATGTTAGGCTTGTGATCAACCGGTCGGTCGGTCCCTCGTGGAGTCTACACCTTAAGATTGAAGAGTCTTTCATTTGTATGCGCTAGGCGAGGTTATTTGTTTTTATATTATGTTAGTTATATTTTAAGCATTGTGAATTGATACTCCATTGATTTGTAAACTATATGTGAGATTTGACTTCGGGGCTCACATATAGCATCATCCGGTTTTGTTCTTAAACCGGGTGTTACAACTTCGTCTCTCGGTAAGGGCAGCTCAAGCTCTTACGCTAACCCTTCACAGAGTTTGTTCGCCTTTGTCTTCTTTGGTGTCTATGACAGAGTAGGAGTTGGAGTGCCTTGGGGACGGCGGCGTTTCGTCATCGGCCGATTCTCGCGGTTCCAAAAAACAACCGCTTGAACCATCGGCGTGGCGGTGCTCTAAGGGCGGATGCTTCGAGTGCGGCGATCCGGACCACTTCATCGCCGCATGCCCCAAGAAGAACAAGGACAAGCACTGCGGCGAGAAATACTACGACTCCGGCAAGCGCAAGGACAAGCGTGAGTACATCGCCGAGCAAGTACAAGTCAAAGAAAGGCTTCGACAAGGAGGCGATCAAGAAGAAGTACCTCCGCGTGCCAAGGAGCACAAGGACGCCTTCCTCGCCTCCCTCATTGACCTCGACAACGACGGGCAATCTTTCCAGCGACGAGGAGCTCGGCGCAAGATCGAGGACGATCCGAACGGACTTTGCTTCTTCACGACTCCAAGCACGGGGCTTTTGCACCATGGCCCTCGACGGAGCGGTGTCCGACGGCGTCGAGCCACCACGACAAGCAACTCTTCCCCTAAGGTACCACCCACTATCGAATCCCTCACCCATAAACTTGACTCTTTGGGCGATGCGCGCTTGTGTGTCAAGAGAAGTTGCTCAAGCGAGTAGCTAAGGAGAGGAAGGAGTACAAGGAGAAGTGGGAGGTAGCTAAGAGGGAGTTAGAGTTGGCTAGGAAGCCCATGGAGATGTCTCGATGAGACGGAGTGTGATGCTTGTGCCGTGCATATGTCTAGCATCATGTCTTTACAATCTAAGTACTCTGCTTTGCTAGATGAGCACGTTGAGTGAGAAGGCTAAGCCTATGTTGTTGAGTGCGTGCAAGTCTTGTCCAGACTTGAAATCTGAGTTGGCAGAGAAAGTTGCCAAACTTGTTGTGCTTGAGAAGGCCAGCTCAGATAGCACTGTGCTAAAGTGTGCGAAGTGTGAAGCTTTGGAGATGGAGGTCATGTCTTGTAGGCATGACAAGGAGAGAGAGTTGAAGAGGAGAACAAGTACCTTCGCTACGTCCGAGTTGGGTGTCTAGTGGAGAGCCACGGCTTGGTATGATGATGAGTGTTCAGTTCAGGGGAACCGACACATCGGGATTAGGCTTTGCTATAGGTGGGAAGGGTGAAGTTATTTATGGCAAGGTTGGTCAAGGTAGTGGTTTGAGAAACCCACAAACACTCCCAAGTTGACCAAGATCACCCCACAAACACTCCCAAGTTGACCAAGATCACCCCCACCGAGCCTACCAAGTCCATTGTGCAAGTTGGCATTCTCCAAGAGACTCCAAAGACTCCACCTCCCAAACAAGTGTGGCTTCCTAAACCAAACCACCTTAAGAACTCATGACACTTTGCCCAAGATCCCCCTGACTGAAACCCTTCCTAGAGCCAAGGCCACAACAAGAGTGAATCATCCACCTAAGAGTGTGAACCAACAACCACCCAAGAGAGAGGTGAGGTATCAATGTGAGTACTGCCAGAGAGATGGTCACTTGTTTGAGTTTTGCTTTAGGAGGAAGAGGAATGCTAGGCGTCAAGTTGAGTTTGAGAACCGAGACTTGTATCACCCACCACTTGGCATGTATGGGAGGGGTGTGTAGTAGGGTTCGAGGCAGTTTCTTCGGGCCTAGAGGTAGGATGCCCTCGAGAGCTAGGTCAGCGGTTTGGAGAGACCCCGTGGTGGTCGTGCTCCGCGAGTGGAAATGCATACTCGTTTTGGGAGCTCTGAGTTTGACAGGAGGCGTGCACCACGCTTTGTTATGTGTGGTGAGAACTTTGGGAAGAAGGGTCATGGGATGTTTGTTTTGCCTAACGCCTATCTTGCGCAAAATGGTCAACACTGGTATTCTCCTAAGTATACTAACCCCAGTGTTGTGCCATTTGCTCATCCCATGTTTTTCCAATGATGCAGGTGACCAAGTCTTGGGTTCCCAAGTTTATGCCTGTTAACCCTTTGGGATCCAAGACTTGGGTTTCTTTGTCCTCTCATGTGTAGGTATGAGGACGTGGGGGTGGAGAACATGTGCTTGGTGGAACTTGATCCTTTGTATGGTGTGATGAGGACTTGATGGTTCTCTACACTCACTTTGATGGCCTCGAAGAGGCATGTGCCTAATTGTGACACCTACACACGATGCGTGAGCTATCATATACACTCATGCCTTGTACATTCATGATTTCTCTACTTGTGGTATGAGGTAGCTGTTCATTTGCTCACTTGTATATTGCTAGCATGTATCATACTTGTATCAAGCTTTTATATCCCCTTTAGCATGTGTTATCTTGTGTATTATATGCCATGCTAGCCTTTGTACCCTCTTTGTTTCCTAGTTTTCTTTTTGCTAGGTGTCATTGGTTGAGGGGATTTGGGAGTTTGCTATCCTTTTTTGGGGGTAGTTTTGTAGTTGATGTACGGTTGTAGCTTTTAGGTTTGTTTTGCTTTGTGCATCATCTTGTATCATATTACATTCATTATGTACACTATTGCACCTTGAGCTTCTTGTTTATATTGATCATAATGAGATTATGCTCGTTTAGTGTAACAATTACATGTTGGTGCTTATAGCTTGTGCTCTTTTCGCTTAATTGATATATGTTATGAGCAAAGTCGTTTTTCATGTGAACTTGCTTAATAACGATGAATCTTGTAAAATGTTCACCATTAAGATGGTTCCTAGCATGTTTAAGTTGTTGAGATCCTTTATGCTTATCATGTATGCTAGGTGACTACGTCTCATTCACTCGAGTTATACACTTGCTTAGATGACCATATGCTTTTATCGCTAAAATCTGGAAATCTAAGCTAAGTGTACGGAAAAAGATCGAGATGGGTCCATACCGCCCCCACATCCAAGTCTTGGGACTTCGCTCATTGCACTTGAGTTGAACCTGAGCTTGGTAGTGTTTGACCCGCACCATTGTCTTAAGCTTCTGATTGCTCACAAGCATAGGCTTGACATGGTTGATTAGTAAGGTCGACGGTTGTGGATAACCACTTTCGCACTCATGCTTTGTCCAATGCTCGTCAGAATCGCCGCAACTCCGATAACTTGATAATTTGACAAGTGTTGGCTCTGTCTTTGCATGATGTATAAACTTTGCTTGGGGTAGTTCACTTGATATACATGTGTAGCACTTGGTAGATTTCCAGCTTACTTGTGCTATGTGCTATTCTTTGTGGTGGACACCTTTTTCGAAATGCTTAAAACTGAATCAAAATGCTTTCAAGTCATATTTCATATCTCTTGATCAGTTTGAGCACCGTGTTAAGCACTTGATTTTATTGCCATGACACTACCTAGAGCATCTTTTTCATTTGGATTGCTATAAACTTGAAGCTCTCTCATTGCATTTTCATGCATTTCATAGCTTGATTAGTGCATTTGCCAACAAGGGGGGAGAAAGATACAAAGACAAAGGATCGCATTTGTCCAGGGGGAGTAGCACTTTGAGCTAGATGTGTTGAGCCTTTTGCCTCTGTCTTGAGGGTCTAGCTATTTGTGTGTGAAAGTAATTGGTTTGGAGTCGTGCTAGTGGTGTTGAGCCTTTTCTACCTCTTCTTGAGGACTAGCCGTTTGTTTAGCTTGGTTGTGTCGAGCCTTTTTGCCCATGTCTTTGGGAACCAAGTTTTGTGCTCCATGTTTGCTTTCCAAAGGATTTTATCTTAGCTTCTGTCTAGCTTGTGTCACTTGGATGTGCTATCTTCTACCTTCTTCTGTCTTTGTGTTGAATGTTGACAATGCATTCATCAAGGGGGAGATTGCGAACACATGGTTGATTTTGGTCACATGTGTTTAGTTTTGTGATTGAGTGATTGTCAACAATCAACATTTTAACTCTATTTTCTTTTATTCTTTATGCTTCGGTTATGTTCACGGCAGACGTGGAGTGTGTCGAAGACGTATCTCTTGGTTCGTGGTTGTGCAGGTGTGGAGCTCGGAGATGGTAGCCGACGGCGAGGTGAAGGGGCCAAGGAGGACGTCGGGCCGACGGACCGCCGGAGGTGAAGGACCGGACGTGAGGCTTGGGACCGAGGGACCCGATCGCCGGGGTGGCTAGCCATGGTGGTCGGCATCCGGGACATCGACGGATGCAAGAGGACGGGCAGGACCGTGTCGGTCGGGTCAAGACGCCGAGCATGCAGGCAGAGAGGAGCTCGGATGACTTGGTGACTCGGGCGGTCAAGACGGTGATGACACGTGTCGAGGAGGTTTGGTGGTTTGTCCTCAAAACCATCGGTCGCGGGTTTCGTGGGCTTCAAAACCACGGGCACTGGTTTGGTGGTTTGGGCCTTAAAACCATCGGCGGGTTTCACGGGTTTGGGCCTCAAAACCCGGGCGCTCCGTGGGACGGAAGGACGGGCACGCGGCTGCATCTAGAGATTGCGTGGAGCAAGGCTGCAGATGAGGAGGTGCGGTGGTCGCCGGATCAAATTGTCCCGAGTCGGACTAAATTAGCCTTAGGGTTAGTGGTTTGGCTCATATGTATCTAAGGGCAAAATTAGGATGAGAAATAAGGACTATAAGTAGTGGATGGCAGCCATCCTCCCCTTCTTGCCTCTCATTTTCGCATTTCTTAGCTAGGGTTCCAAACTCCGGTGTGAGAGGTCCACCGATTTTGTATCGAATTTGGTTGGGCAAGGGCTAGCCCTAAGTAGCCTCGTCACATGGTGGCGTTTTGATTCGATGGATTGTGTGTCTTGAGCTGCGATTTGTGTTCTTGCAATTCTATTTTCGTCGGTTTTCCCTCCCCTTTCTAAATCCTCGGATTTGTCGCTTTCTAGTCCGTTTGGAGTGATTCCTTTTTGTCCCATTCGATCTTGACCAAGAACCAAAGAGTTTCACCGAAGGAAATCTTCGTAAAACCTCTTGTGTCATCGGATTTGGACGATTTTGTGTTCGGTTTCGTGGTTTTTGGTGAGAAGGAGATTTGAAATTCCCGGTGATTTACTTTCGATCTTTTGCCAAAACTCTTGGGGAATCTTGTCACCTACATGCCGTGACTCTATGGCTTAAAAATCGTAACCAAAGATCAAGCATAGAGGAAGTTCCGATCGGATTTTGACTTGGGGCGTTTTTTGAGTTCGAGCAGTTTTTCAGCCCGACAATACCGGATGCGTCTGGTATGCAACCCGGACAGGTCTGGTATTCCTAAACTTTGAGTTTGGGGCTAAAATTTTGTGGAGAGGTTGTCCACGGTGCTAAAAGGCTAGGGTTAAATTTTCATGATTTTAGGAGGTCATTTGGTGTGGTTTTTGATTTCTCCCGAGAGGTGAATTTGTGCTGATTTCAACCCCGACGTGTTCGGTATTCAACCCGACGGCGCCTGGTATGAACTGAAATTTTTCGCGGCTTTCGACCTGGACACGCCCGTATTCAACCCGACACGCCTGGTATTTGCTGAAGTGCTGCTGTTTTTCTCGCTTGTTCAGGCGATTGTTTTGTGGTGCTTCCGGTTGATCCGCTGTGACTCTAGGCCAATCCCTAGGTCATCCACCTTGCAAATAAGGTCGGATTCTTCCGTGAGTTGGTTGATTTGATAAGAGGGGTTGTGAGAGCTACAAGGTCGCAAATTCGAGAAAGAATTTTGTCGAGGCTCCCATTCACCCCCTCTAGTCGCTGTTTCGGTCCTTCAAACTGGCAATTATTGTACTAATTATTGCATAAATCAATTGGTGTACTAATCCATGCAGCGGCGCTGATGATAGACCTTGTCCGCTCATCTGAGTCATCTCTCCTTGTGAAACGGCACAATTGGTGAGTACAGGCTAACTGCCAGACGACGACGTCCAACGGATCGAGGACGCTGCCGGCCGGTCTGCCAACATTGGGAACAGCACCGCCTTACATGGCAACGATGAGGTCCTAGCGGTGGAGACGAACTCAGGCGAATGCACTGTAGAGGAAGGTTGCCTGCAAGGGATCGAGGACGATGTCACGTTGGCGAACAGCGACGTTCAATGCTTTGATTGTCTTTCCGCGTGTTTGACAGTAGAAGCTAACACAACATGTGCAATCGTGTATGCAGGATCTTGTGAAATTTATTTTAAAATAATAATAGATCTAAATAATGAAACATTAATTTTATTACACTGACAGCTTTATTTTCTGCCTGTGAAAAATATGGTTGCATTTGTTACTTCAACCAAAATTTCAATTTTAGTGATTTATGATCAATTGTGTGCGACAGCGAAGGGGCAGGTCAACGTGCTTCTTAACCTCCCTCTGTGACGAAGGTATGCAACCAAAATCCTGTTCTGTAATGGGGGTTGAATCCGTTGATCACATCTTCTTTACTTGCAACTTATCTAGCTTTGTATGGAGTATGTTTCGGGACATTTGGGGCATCAATTCTCCCCGCTCCATGATGGAGCTGTCACGCAGTTGGTTGAGTGGCAGGGGCCCTCTGTCGGCTAAACTGATTTTATTCATATTTGCGTGTTTTGGATGGGCCATCTGGAACACTAGAAATAAAATGGCTATTGAAAAGAAGTTTCCGAATGCCCCTGTTGATGTTATATACATGGCCTTGTCTTTTATGCAGAAATGGAGTATTCGCCTTAAAGACAAAGACATCAAGCGCCTGAAGGAAGTCAAGGAAAGGATCAGAGACTGGTTGCGGAGTTTCTCACCAAGTGAAATAGCTTTAAGTGATGTAGTAGAACTATAACTGTTGGTGAGATTGAGGGTTTAATCTTTTGCTGTTATATTTTCGTCATTGTAAGCTGGTAACCCCAGCAGAATCTTGTATGATACATCGTGCTGGCTTTCTTAAAAGCCGAAGTTATAAAACTCTTTTTTTAAAAAAAATCCTGTTCTGTAGTTCAAATAATCTTGCGATGGATGTGAATTGCTTTTTGTTCATCATTGACCCAGCCGTTAGGCGTGGGTTCTGAATTTCATGAATCCAGTTTGCAGTCTGTTTAACAGATTTGATCATTCGGCCTACCAAATACAGCTTTGCTTTGATCGAACACTGTCACCCATGGAATTTTGGTGGTTTTAGCTGAATACTTGGATATTATTGTTTTTTCACCCTACTGGCTGACCAAAGGTAAGGTATCCCTAAAAAAACATCTAGACACAAATACAGTAGACTTTTGTTTCGTGTTTACTTCTATAACTAACTCACTTTAGCAATTTTGATATATTGTTCCATCAAGTATAGATGCTTGTTAAATCAAAGAATAGTTCTAAATGGACTGATTTTTCAGGTTCAGGAATTAGGCCATGTTGATGAGAAAGTAGCATCAACTCATATTTTGCTAGCATCTCGTCACAACTCATATTTTGCTAGCATCTCTTGTCACTCTTGGCTCTGATCAAAATTTGAAAGTATAATATGCCAATGTATATTCATTTGGAGCTCTCCACATCATAAAGCTGGGAACTGAGGTTGTTTGACATTACAGGCCAGCAAGGTGATGTCATTAGATTAAATAGTTATTTCTGAATGGTTACTATTTGGTCTTATCTGAATTGTATGTGTAGTTCAGTTAAGATGACATATATGACTCCAATGTGCTATGCTAAGTTTTTGGTTTCCTTGCAGCAGCAAATCTATCAAAATTATTTGGAGTTCGTAATTCCTATTTAGTGTTCTAATTTCCTTAGTAGCCAATAATGTAGAATGGATTATTCTTGTGTTATGTGTGTTGCTCTAAAGACACTTTTCGTGATTGAAAGCTTCTTTTGGAAGGTGATCCTGCGGTTACAGTCGGTTGTCATATTTCAAAGATTATTTCAGCCCAATTGGTCTGTACTCTTTTTTCATGCTTCTTTTTTATATTAGATTTACAGCCATATTATTCCAGCCCAATTGGATTATTCTTGTGTTATGTCTGTTGCTCTGTTTTTAATTTAAAATGCCTACATGTGGTTGTCAAATCTAACACAAGGTCAACATATGAAAAGAAACTTTAGCCATGAATTTGATGGTAGAAATGATAATTATGAAAGTATTATAATTATATAATAGGATGTCACCTGTCCTAGGCTTTCTATCTATAAACAGGTGTGTGGCGCACGTGCTTTGCCACTAGTTATATTTATAACAGTTCACAATAATTCTTTCCTCTTCAAGATCAATGGTTCAAAAACATAGTTGGATAGACAACTATATAAAAAAGATTCATACTCATAGTTGGATCTAGATGAAGCAATGCCATACGGGACTCATTATTACATCGCAGTCTCAAGGCAACATAGATAAAACGTAACAACAGTGTTTAAACATTACACGCAGCGAGTTGTGTAGAGTAGAGTACAGTACAATAATAGCAGTTATGAATAAACTTTGACGATCAGTGTAACAACAGTAAGCAACCAATTGTTCTTGGATGGGAGTATGCGCATGTCTTCACGTGTTGTGGATAGCCTGAATGCATGGATCTTCTTCTAATTGATCAATCTCCACCGGTCTGCACGCCATGCAGATATCAATATAGTGGGAATTAGTTCATCATCAGCATTTGATGTTTTTTTTTTTTTTTTGAAAAGCAATCAGCGAAGCCAGCCAAAAATAGTGTCGGGTCAGCTCCACTAAAACAATGGACTTAAGCTAGAGATGCACATAATTTATTTAAGAAATACACGATTTCATTGGGGTCGGCTGACCCCAACAAAAAACCTCGGCTCCGCCAGGCACGTTGTAATAGAGAAGAATAGTAATGTAGAAATCAGATATGCACACATACGAGAATGGAGAAAAACCTTTACCTTGAAATAAATGTGTTCCCCGCATAGGTGAATAGTGGGCGAGTCAGGAGCACGTCGACAGTATCATGGAACACGCTGTTGATCAGCGCATCGTCAGCCTTGTCTTTTGTCTTATCCCTAGTGCGGCTCCACGCCTTGCGTACTATTATTTCCTGGAGGCCCTGGAGGTGCTGGAGCCCTTGAGGCGTAGCCCTGTCCCAGTCATGAACATTGATTGCCAACAAGAGGTGTTGTAGGTTGCACATGGCCCCGGCCTCAAATACCAGGGAGGATATCCCATCACAGTCGAACCCAAACCACTTGACAAGAGTGAATAATCCTTCTCCTATCACGATCCTTGTCACCGGGACATGTACAATTTGCAGGCTGAGTCTGATGAGGGAGGGTAGCATTCCAATCATGTCAATGTCTTCCTGGAAAATTTGCTTGGCTCCTAGGTTGCTTGAGGCTGCATAGGTGGCCAATCCACCTAGGGACAATGGAGAAGGACCAGTCCCTCAGGTCTAGCTTCTCAAGTCTACCAGCCGAAGGAGGGCAAAGCAAGCTCAGCGCATCAGCACAGTGGGCAACATTAAGGAATGATGACATCACCTCAAACAATCTGAGCTTATCAAGTTTCTCTAGAGAAGTACGCAGAGCAGACATCCACCTCGGCTTCCGCAACGATTCTATTGGCACGCCTTTGTCCATTTTAGAGGAAACGAGAGACGGCTCGACAAAGTCGCTCAGCTTGCCCAGTCTATAATACTTTCCAATGAGCTGTGCCCCACATGGAAGCCCCACAAAGTGCGTAGTTGTTTCATGCCATCAATCCCATGAGGCAGTCCCGTACCACTTTCGGGCAAGACACATAGATGAGATAACCGCGGCAAATCAACAAATTCAAATGGAATCCTATGAGATCCTGCAACCCGCAAGCATGATAAATCTAAAGTCTCCAAAAGCCGTAGACCCTTTATCTGAGTTGTTAGGGTGTAGATTTCTCTGTTGTAAATCTTTAAATATCTCAGATGACACAACTGGTTGATGATACCAAAAAGGTTCATTTCAATCTTAGCCAAACCAAAGGAAAGGTCTAGTACCCGCACAAACTTGAACTCCGTCAACAGAGGTATCCACTTTGAGTGTCCTGCCAGTATGGTAAGAGAACGCAAATGTGAAAGGTTCCCAACACTGGTCATAGCCATTCTACTATCCTCTCCGCCTTTCAAGTTGGCAGTGAGTCGACGAATAACCTTGTCTTGCCCTGCTACCACCTCATGCGGATCATTTACCAAAATGAGAAAATTATCTTCCATGCACTTCCGAAGAATAAGGTCCAGCATCATATCATGTACTCTACAATGTGATATCGTTTCTTCATCTCCAGAGAACAAAGGTTGGATCATACTCCTGTTAACTAGCTCGTTGAAATAGCTCTCTGCAACATCCCAAACATTTAACCCAGCATAGTTGCTCACAAACCCTTCTGCCACCCATCGTCTAACTAACTCGAGCCTTCTAATGTCAGTATCCTCTGGGTAAGTACCAAGGTACAAAAAGCACGCCTTTAGGTGAAGAGACAGATGCTTGTAGCTGAGATCCAAGATATACATCATTTTTTCATAGTCAATGTTTGATTCTAGTTCTGGGGCTAACACGATCTGCGGTGTACTCCCATGCCTCCTTGATTTTGTTTGTTGGGAAGCTAGAATACCGGCTATAGTTATAATTGCAAGTGGTAGGCCACCACACCTCTTCAAGATTGCACATGAAACCTCCTCGAAGCCGAAAAGGGCAATCATCTTGAGTTCCAAATATTCTAGTAAAGAATAACTTTTTGAATCTAGATCACTTAGGGGCTTCATATAATAAATGATTCATTTGGTGCCGTTGCATCTTTTTCCCACCTTATCATCCCGTGTGGTTATCATGAGTCTACTACAAGAGTTATTACGTAAGGGGAAAGCACATTGAATAGCATCCCATGCTTCCATTTCCCACAAATCATCAACTACAATGAAGTATCGCACAAAAAAAATTTAGATGTGCAAATTAATTATGATTTCAAATTAGTAAATAAATACATGGTCATAATGATGGTACAAGTGTGGTATATTAATTAGCTAGAGATGGGAATACATCTTTATTATTTAAGGATGACTATATATCCTAACCGCTCTCGATACCAATTGAAGGGTGAAATGACAACTTGAGGGGGGTGAATGGGAGCCTCGACAAAATTCTTCGAATTTACGACCTTGTAGCTCTCACAACCCCTCTTATCAAATCAACCAACTCATGGAAGAATCACGACCTTGTTTGCAAGGTTGATGACCTAGGGATTGGCCTAGAGTCACGCGGATCAACCGGAAGCACCACAAAACAATCGCATCGAACAAATGAGAGAAAAACAAAAAGCACTTCAACAAATACAGGGCGTGTCCGGGTTGAATACCGGACATGTCCGGGTTGAAAGCCGACGAAAAATTTCAGTTCATACCAGACGGCGTCGGGTTGAATACCGGACACGTCGGGTTGAAATCAGCACAAATCCACCTCTCGGGAGAAATCAAAAACCACACCAAATGACCTCCTAAAATCATAAAAATTTAACCCTAGCCTTTTAGCACCATGGACAACCTCTCCACAAAATTTTAGCCCCAAACTCAAAGTTTAGGAATACCAGACCTGTCGGGTTGCATACCGACGCGTCCGGTATTTTGTCGGGCTGAAAAACTGCTCGAACTAAAAAACGCCCCAAGTCAAAATCCGATCGGAACTTCCTCTATACTTGATCTTTGGTTACGATTTTTAAGCCATAGAGTCACGACATGTAGGTGACAAGATTCCCCAAGAGTTTTGGCAAAAGATCGAGTAAATCACCGGGAATTTCAAATCTCCCTTCTCACCAAAAACCACGAAACCCGAACACAAAATCGCCCAAATCCGATGACACAAGAGGTTTCTGAAGATTTTTCTTCGGTGAAACTCTTTGGTTCTTGGTCAAGATCGAATTGGGACAAAAAGGAATCACTCCAAACGGACTAGAAACGACAAATCCGAGATTTAGAAAGGGAGGGGAAAACCGACGAAAATAGAATTGCAAGAACACAAATCGCAGCTCAAGACACACAATCCATCGAATCAAAACGCCACCATGTGACAGGGCTACTTAGGGCTAGCCCTTGTCCAACCAAATTCGATACAAAATCGGTGGACCTCTCACATCGGAGTTTGGAACCCTAGCTAAGAAATGCGAAAATGAGAGGCAAGAAGGGGAGGATGGCTGCCATCCACTACTTATAGTCCTTATTTCTCATCCCTATTTTGTCCTTCGATACACATGAGCCAAACCACTAACCCTAAGGCTAATTTAGTCCGACTCGGGACAATTTGATCCGGCGACCACCGCGCCTCCTCATCTGCAGCCTTGCTCCACGCAATCTCCCGGATGCCGCCACGTGCCGCCCTTCCATCCACCGAACGCCCGGGTTTTGAGGCCCAAACCCGTGAAACCCGCCGATGGTTTTAAGGCCCAAACCCGTGCCGTGGTTTTGAGGCCCAAACCACGAAACCCACACACCGATGGTTTTGAGGACAAACCACCAAACCTCCTCGACACGTGTCATCACCGTCTTGACCGCCCGAAGTCGCCAAGTCATCCTAGCTCCTCGCTCTGCCTGCACGCTTCGCCGTCTTGACCCGATCGACACGGTCCTGCCACGTCCTCTTGCATCCGTCGATGTCCCGTGATGCCGACCACCATGGCTAGCCACCCGGGCGATCCGGTCCCTCGGTCCAAGCCTCACGACCGTCCTTCACCTCCAGCGGTCCGTCGGCCCGGACGCCCCTCCTTGGCCCCTTCACCTCGCCGTCGCCTACCATCTCCGAGCTCCACACACCGCACAACACAAACCAAGAGATACGTCTTCGACACACTCCCACGTGTGCCGGTGAACATAGCCGAAGCATAAAGAATAAAAGAAAATAGAGTTAAAATGTTATTTGTTGACAATCACTCAATCACAAAACTAAACACATGTGACCTAAATCAACCATGTGTTCGCATTACAGTTAGCATGTACTCTGATCATCTCGTAGCCTAAGAGTTAATTAACTCACAGAAACTGTCAAAAGCAATCTAATCTAGTCCGCGCACTTATAACTAACTCTTGGCAACCAATTACGGATCAAAGTGGCAGTGTATAAAAGAAACAAAGAAATTCCGTTCATGCAAGTTGCAACAAGCAGATCAATCAATCCATGCCATGTATGCACCTATTTGCGGCAAGCACGCACCGGTGTGCGGGTGCAGATTCTCCCCTTCCTCCACTTTCTTCTCCACGACGAGATCTGCTGCTGCGTTGCCACGACCTGGCCTAGCCCGTGGCCTCCGCCGGCGCGCCAAGGGTTCGAATTCCGGTGTCGGTGCCTGCTTTGGCTGCGTCACCGGGAGAGACCGTGATAGGTAGCGCCCTGATATCGTTCCCCAGGCAGTAAGTAAGGCATGAAACGTCGCGACGATCGCGAGGATACCGTGGATTGCCGGTGGTGTGTACTCGCGGGCGGGTAGACGGGCCCGAGTGAAAAAAGTCCGTGCCTTCCGTTGCGCGGAAAGTGAGGAACGAAGGTGTTCTATATGTTCCTGTGTGTTTTGTTTCTATGGGTCCACATGTCATTGAGTGGTGGGTAGGGAAATTTCTGAGTAACAAATCTTTTCAATTTCAACGCTCATTTATAGTATAGATATAGATAGATAAATATGTCATTTATAATATAGATAGAATAGATAGATATAGATATAGATAAGGGTACTTTAGGGTCTAGGGTCTTGTTGGCCGCCAATCTGCAAAGGCTCACCTCTGTCCTTGTAATCACTGCTGCCGCCTGCAGAGCACACCGGTCAACACTACCCTTCAAACGAAGTGAAACAGAGGAGTTTCCTGTAGTCTAGCAGCCGACTTCCTTGACTTGCAGAAGACCCCTGCGTTTCAATTAGTCCACCAGTTTCAGGGAATCAATTGTGCGGGCCAGTGGTCGAGGTGTCCCTCATCCTCGGCACCATTTGAGATCGTTGGTCGCCGGTCGGGAGGGGATCCGGCATCTGGGCACAGGTCTATTCATCACGCCTGTCTTGCTCAGGCATCAAGTACCGACTCAGCGACTCCCCCATTCCTGCACTATGCTAGGCATTGGGATCATTGGGATGTTTCTTCGGTTGGCCTGCGCTCCGTTAGCGATCATATTCTATTATCGATTGTTTATACTCCGAGTCAATTCACTTGCACTAGGTGACAATATGAACGGATGGAGGACCCGACGTCCTGCAGCAGGTGCCAGCTCGGCACGGTATCCAGAGCGGCGCTGGAGACTCCATGCATGTCTCCAGCTTGTGCATGGGTGTGGGTGTCGACGACGAGCCACCTCACCTGCTGGGAAAAAATAACCAAGCTAACCTACCAGAGTTCGGAATTCGGATTATGAATTTTGATCCATGGCCCATCGGAACCTAATTCGAAAAAATAGGGCCACAACAAGTAAGAAAAACCAAGAACTACTAACCTGTGGTCCGGCATTACATCGGGTCGTTTTTGGCCAAATTAAGATTTTGATCTGATGCTTTTTTTCTCTGGCCCAACCCGAACCTTACCGGCTTCAACGTTTGAACAGGTCTACTCCGAGGTCACTTTTGTCTCGAGTCACCCACCCACTAATTCAAATGGTCTCAGTGCTCATGCATTAGACAAAGGCGTCCAACCAAATGTGAGGATCAATTCAGTATTGATCGTGAGCAGAGACGTACAAGTTGTATTTTTTTTAGATAATGGAAATTATATTCCGGCTTCCGGTCATCCGAGGATGCATCAGGCAAACAAAAATACAACTAAAAAACAGTGTTACAGAGGCGGGACAAAAGTCACCCGAAAACACCGGTGCACTTAAAAAAATAAAACAACTAAAACTCAACCACCAATGGAGACTCGGATCCCGTAACCCTGGCATCAGCATAAGGCCCCCGTAAGCGTGAGCGATGAGCGCCACCTTGATGCCGGCGCCCGGCCGACATCCAAGGGATCTTCCACCAGCGACGTCTCCAACGAGAAAATGACATCCAAAGACGCCATCGCCGCCCATCGGCGGTGGTGTAGGTTTTCACCGTAGAGATCCACTTGAAAATGACGGCGCCTCCAGCGAGGAAAGTGGCGCCCTCGGGCGTCACTACCGTCGTAGTAGTGAGCGGCCAATGTCATGTCCCCGGGGCCACGCCCGATGCGCCAACCGCCGGCGGCGTGCACCATCGCCCGAAAAACCGATCTTTGAAAAACAAATGCCGGCGTCCACCGCCATCCCTCGCCGTCCCCGTCCCACGACTCCTCCACCTTGGCGAGCGTTGTGGAAGCCACCATGGCCGCCACCGAGTTCACCCGATAAGGCCAGCCCAATTACTTCACCGTCATCGCCGTCCGAGAACACCGCCTCCATGATCGATGTGCTGCGGCCCAACGCCCCGGGTCGCGGATCAGCCCGCGACCGGGGTTCTCGGCGCCCGGATATGGGCGGTCGATTTGCGCCACCATGGGGGACGAACGCCTGCTCCGCCCAAAACCACGTGCTCTCGCTGCCTCCGTCGCGGCGTCCGCGCACGCCTCAAACCATAACCTTCGGACGCCCATCGGATCCGGTAAATGCCGCCTCCGTCGTTGATCTGGCCCGAGCCGGTTGCCACCGTTGAGAGGTACAGCTGCCGAGCCCGGACCACGGTGCCGGGGGGCTACGCAACCACCATCACCATGTTGGGCACGGTGGCACCTCTCCCCGACTGGATCCGACACGGATCCACTCGCCGAGCAAAGGAAGCTAGTCGGGCCGAACATGAGATAAGGATCGACGGAGAAGGCGAAGTCGTCGCCACCGCCCACGCTCGTCGTCTGCCGAGCCTTTGACGGCGCGCCTCCTCCCGTCGCGGAGATGCGTCCCGCCCGAGCCCCACGCGACTCGGACTGGCGAAAGCCCCTCCGGACATCGAACTCCTGCGCCGCCACACCATCTTGATGCGCCAGCGCGCCGCCCACACCACAGCAGGGCCGCCGCGCGCCATCCTGGCCAGCCGCACTGCCCTTGCCGGCGGCCCGGCTCGGCGGCGGCGCGCTAGGTTACCGCCCGACGTACAAGTTGTATATATGACAATAATACGCATCAGTCGCAACTTGCAAGAGGATGACGAAACTTAAGCCCGGATTTTAGTGCCCACCTCGCATTTTTTGGTTTCCATTGACGCGGAGTGCACGCGTTAATCCGAGTCACACGCATATGCCGACGATTACATGGAGTTAATTTCTCGGTTGTTTCCCGCCACCTACTCCGTTGGTAGTGCTGGACTTTGGTGGCCGGCCGGCCATATACACAATAATACCATATGCTCTCCGGTCAGCTGCCTCCTGCTTCCTAATCCTGCATCTGCATGCTGTGTTCTACAGGAGCGAGGAGATAACCGTGGTCCTTGAGTGAGTGCTTCCTTACAAATGCAGGTTAATCCTGACACTACTCTGCGCTCGTGTGCGCTTCATATGCATGGCTTCTTTTCCTTTGTGGCTGCAGATTTATTGGAATTCCGTTGGAGGGGAGATCACCAGATTTTGAGTCCTCTGCTCATCGTCTGGTGTGATTGCACTCAGCGCTTGTGGATTTTAGACCTCTGGTGGTCGTCTGGTTCATAGTCCAGGCTATCGTGAAGCGGAAAAATATCAGACCTCAGTAAAGCTAACCAAAGAGACCTGATGCAGTACATACTCTGATGATCTGTCATCAGGTACGCTACCTTCCAACTCTGCTAGCAGTAGTGGCTTATCATTGCTAAGTGATCTTCGTTCATTCCATACAGATTGCCTGTCTGCTCGAATTTATGGAAGTGGAAAGTTTTAAGCTTTTTGCCTGATCTGCCATCAGGCTGCTTCTATATATGTGGCTGCTGCTTCTGCTGCTCGTACATGGTGGATCTCGAGCCGGTTCACGCATGGGATGCCAATCTGAGCGGTGATCGATGTCAGCCCTGGCACATGTATATATAGATAATAAGCTCGTAATCAACCAGATCTATGCTAAAAGAAACAGGCTCTTAATAATTTATTGAGGAGGCACAGGTACGTGATTGATCGAGCTCAGGTTACAACGTACTTTCATATCTCCTACGGTTTCTCATGTGCCAACCTTGCCTCCTTGGTTGTTTTCTTGGCAGGATCAAACTAAGAACAGAGGGACCCGAGGAGGGAGGAATCAGATTGGATAGGAGGATACATCAATGGCGGCTGTGGGTATCGCTGTCAGTGTTTCCATGGGGGTTATGAAACCTGTCTTGGAAAAGCTCACCACGCTCATGGGCGACAAGTACAAGAGGCTCAAGGGGATTCAGAAGGAGGTGTCCTTCCTTGTAGAAGAGCTTAGTGACATGAAAGCCCTCCTTGAGAAGATGGATGACGCTGTGGATGAACTCGACTCGCAGGCCAAGAAATGGAGGAGAGATATAATAGACATGTCCTATGATATTGAAGATTGTATTGACAACTTCATGGACCGTGTTGGTGAAGCCGATGACAAGGTGGGGATCCTCAAGAAAGCTTCTCATTATGTGAGAACTATCAAGGATCGATACCAAGACAGCCAATCAAATCAATGAGATGAAGACTCATGTGATAGAAGCAAAGCAAACGCCGAGATAGGTACAATCTCAATGTGTGCACCTCTAGTTTTACCACAAAAGTGGCTATTGATCCTCGCCTCCGACGGCACTATACAAGGATTCAACAACCCTTGTGGGCATTGACACCCAAAAGGAAGAGATTACCAAATGGGTAGATGATGAAGAGGAACAACTAAAGGTGATGTCAATAGTAGGATTTGGAGGTTTAGGAAAGACCACGGTTGCCAATGAGGTATATCATGAAGTCAAAAGGGCATTTCAGTAGCAAGGCATTTGTGCCGTTTTCGAGAAGCCGGATGTACCAAGGCTACTCACCCGCGTGTGTTCAAAACTTGGGTTGTCTCCCTCTTCTCATGCTTGTGAAGTCCAAGAGCTAATCGACACTTTGAGAGAATACCTAAATGATAAGAGGTACTCATTTGTTCTCATATGTAGCAATGAATATTTTAATTGTAACATGTTCACCCTTAACAGGCAATTTACATTACCTCTCTAGCTAAATCTAACCCTTTGTTCACAGCTTTCAGCGACACCAAATTATCTATATGATTACTAAAGATGGTGCATGAAACGTTTAATTTGTAACACCATGCACAAATATAGATTTGGAATATGGGGAGGAACAAATATTTTTAATTTGATCTTGTGTCCATACATATTTACCTCTATCTTAAGATTTTCTAGCAATTATGGTTGGTGTCCTCATTCATCATTTTTATGAGAGAAGAGTACAAATAATGGAAAATACACTCTTATATTATATATATTGCTAGCTATAGAACATATTGCAAAACTACACATTAATCATTTATTATGTACCAGAAAACCACACTTCAAATGCTCTAAAGAAGGGTGGTTTTACAATATAAAAGGATCATAACAATGTAGTATCATTAAAAAGAGTGTAGTTTTATGAAATTGGTTCATATGTAAAAGGGTAGTTTTGTTCTTCGTACCTACACCTATAGAAGTGCAGTTTGGTGAAACAAGTTTCTAAAAGTGTAGTTTCGTGATAGTTTTTTTTTTTTTCTTGAAATTTACTCTGAAAACGAAAAGATCAGTTTCCTTCTCTGGTGCAGTAGCTAAATTTACTAGCGACTACATGGACTAGTTATTTGGATTAGGCATAAATATAACAATTTCATGTATAAATTGGTGCCATGAATAATCATAACTAGTTATATTTTGCTCACTCTCATTTTCGATCATATTCAAATACAATATAATATTTATATTTTTGTTATCTTATCTTTACATTGTATAAATTTTTTCCATCCTAATTCCTAATTGTCCGTTATTGTTACACGTCCATGTGTGTTCAACATTCTAACCCAATACTTATCAATACTTCCTATGTTTATCCTTTTGAGAAGGATTTAGTTGCAGTGGCTTTATATATATATTCTTGTCCAGTCCCATTAACACTTTTCCACATTACACAATATATTCTATGTTTGTTTTGACTTGTGTTCAATTCAAACAATTTGATATGTTCTTATTCTAAAATTATACTCATGTAATTTCTCTCAGTGTGATAAAGTTTATTTATCAATTTTTTATATACTTTTTGCCCTAGGTCATTTATGTTTGGGGGTTACTTTAGGTTATGTTTTGTAAATTGTAGAGGTGGGTAATTTAGTACAAATTTAGGGGTTACTTTTTGTTTTCTCAATATTAATAGTGATAGAAGTCAGTAATTTAGAACCATATATATATAAGTACTCTTGGATATTTTTATAAAACTGATGATGGATGTAGTTATTTAGGGTAATTACATTAATGGATTCCTGTAGATATTTATTAGGGTATTACAGTATTATAGAGTAGGTGCTCAATTTAGATAAAAATGTTTGCGACAATTTTTAAATAATTCCTGTAGATATTTTTTTTCAATATCAATTTAAATAACAATACTAAAGGAATTACTTTTAGACCATATAAAAGAGGTGGGCAATTTTTTATAAAACGTAATAATCCAATGGTCCTTGTTGTCAATGATATTTTTATAGTGTGTCTTTCTAATTTTGTAAGAATTTTTTAGGAATTACCTATGTCCCATAAGGGTTAATGTAAAGAATTCTTTGGAGCTTCTAATTAGTAAAAGTAAGAACAATTTAAAATCATAATTAATTTGCTCAATAGAGCTACATTAGATTCCTTTATATTTCAATCGCAACATATTCAAGTACAAACATTATTACATCAAATTAAAAATTAGCGACGGTAGCATATACTAATGTAATACATGTTTTATTCCATTTCAATTTAACCCATATAGTTTTCGGATATGTTTATAGGTACCTCGTTGTACTTGATGATTTGTGGGAAGTGAAACATTGGGATATCATTAGTTGTGCTTTTCCAAAAATAATCAACAAAGCGGGGAGCTTATTGTGACTACAAGGATTGAAGGTGTGGCCCGGGCATGTTGCAATGACCACGGACGCATTCATTATATGAAACCACTAAGTGACATGGACTCAAGAAAGTTATTCTTTAGAAGAACTTTTGGCACTAACGCTACTTGCCCATCTCGGTTTGCACAAGTTTCATCCGAAATTCTAAAGAAGTGTGGTGGTTTACCGCTTGCAATTGTCACTATGGCTAGCACATTAGTGGACCAACCCAAAAGAGCAATGGGACTACATACAACGCTCAATAGTCGAATCTGCGGACTAACTCATTGGATGACATGATGCAGATCTTAGACCTGAGCTACAAGCACCTTCCTCATCATCTAAGAGCATGCTTTCTGTATCTCGGCATTTATCCTGAGGACTATGAGATTGAAAAGGATCAATTGATTGACCTATGGGTAGCGTAACGTATTGTGACGAGCAAGTCTCCTGTGCAAGATGTAAAGGATGTAGCGGAGAGCTATTTCAATGAACTTGTCAATAGGAACATGATTCGACCAGAATACTATTACTACAAAGTACATGATATGATTCTCGATGTAGACCTTCTCTTGATCCTAAGGAGGTTCCATTCCAAAGTTCCAACTACTAGTATATTTACTATGGTTGAGTTACTTTACTCTCCTCATATTCTCGCATATAACTCAGTAGACTTTAATGTCATCCGACATTTTAAGCTATGGGTATCAACAATGACATATACATCTCTAGATAGTAGCAATTTTTTTTTTTCCAAGCAGTCATCACTCTTGATTGTTCCAATCCAACTAGGGCGTGCAATAAGATCAACTTAGTAGTTTTGTGAATTCTTACTATCCACATGGGCGTCACTCTTATAAACCATATAAGCGCTACACTAGTGGCTAATACAATAATACCTCTAGATCCATATGCTTCACGGTCGACTTGACATCCAAGCATCACTTAATATCTTCTCTTGTAGTAACATCTTGAGAGACTTGGGTAGACCTTTCTTTAACCTCCAATAGAATCATCTCATTCAAAGGAAACAACCTTGCCTACTTGGGCGACTTCAACTCAACACCTCACTCTAGAGTTCTTCATGCAAATCCACCATTGGAGACATCATACTAAGATTTCTTCACTTAAATCGGCATAGTGTTGACATCTCTAGAGTATCGTGTAATCCCTTTGTAGATGTCCAATATGAATGCCAAGTTATCTCCAAAGTGATAGCTTAAAACAATCCCAATTATGATGAACACACAAGCTTCCTATAGATGGCCCAACAATCATCAATCTTTGAATGACGGATGTCTACGCTTGTTGTTGACTTTTGATCCATGAGATAACTAATGCTTCGATTGAAGAACTAGAATGTATGAAACCTCCATCTTGCAATATCTTCAACGTGGCTACCCCCCTTAAGGAAAAATTTTACTAGGGGACCAAAAAGGGGTAGTTTAATATTCTCCTCAGTGAGTCATCCATCTTAATGGTCTGCTGACCTCCAAAAAGAAATTCACTTGCATATGTAAAGATAAGAAAACTGGAATTCCTCGCGAGTAGAATAACAACGGTGCGATAAAAACACCTCCAACTTCTATTCTGTAAATCCGATGAAGTTGTAGTATGTACCGTTGGAAAGCTTATGAAATTATCTAAAACTTCCTTATACAACACTTCTCAGATTCAGCATGTAAATTGGTCGAAAATAGCACACAACAGAATCAGTTCTAGATTTCTGACAGCGCAGATCGTCGTCTTGTGATTTTTGTAGCTCTCAAACCATAATAGCTATCTTGGTGATTCTTGCGCTCAGAGAAAGATATGGAAGTGTACTTATTTCCAGAATTTTTCCATGATTTGTGGTTGTCCGAGAATAGAGATTCAAGCCAAAGATGATAGGTTGCTCTAAAAGACAGGATGAAGAAAACATGAGAAAACCAACCCGACTATTTATTTCACTAAACCTTATACCTTAGGCCTATGAACTAATGAAATTGTGGCTAACACCACAAGATCATTGCACTCAATACAAAGATCCAAAACAAACATATGCATAATAACAATTCAACAAAGCAATAGAGATGCACAAATCAAACAATGACTCAACTTTTCGCTACTAACGTTTTGTTGCATAAGGGGCATAAATTCCTACTCAAACATGGTGTGAATGCAGCGACATCGAGGTAACATCTTTGGCATGCGAATGGTCGAACACGTCCTCCACTTAATTGATCCTTGGTAGCCCAACACAACTTCTCCACTCATCAATCTCATCAAGAGCTTCCTCATGATGTTGCCTCACTTTGCTAGTTGACTATCTTTTTAGCTTCGATGGAGGACTTGCCATCTCCTTTATTTGTTCACCTTGCTATCTACTAGGATTATCCATAAATCAAAAGCGAAATACTCGGTAAAAGTCTAGGGAATCGCTTTCTCTTGTCATCCTTAATCTCTTCATAATATTTTCCAGGATATCCCTCCTTGTGATGTGTGCTTCTATGCTCCACTGACTCTTAAACTTAGGATGCGTCCACTTAGTGCATCTATACTCCACTTGAGCATGTTGATCTGTATTCCGGTCTTGTAATATACACACCAACCGAGGATGAAAGAAAGCAAAGACGTCCAATTCTAACTAGGCTTTGCGTCCCTACGGTCGGCACGAGGCGATACCAATTTGTAACACCGGTTTTAAGAGCAAAACCGGATGATGCTATATGTGAGCCACGGAAGTCAAATCTCATATATAGTTTACAAATAAATGGAGTATCAATTTCGCAATGCTTAAAATATAACAAACATAATATAAAAGCAAATAACCACGGCTAGCGAGACAAACGGAAAGTCTCTTCAATCTTGGTGTAGGCACCACGAGGGACCGACCATTTGGTTGATCACAAGCCTAACTTCTTCACGAGGTGTGGGGGAATAGCAAGAGTGAGTCCATGTCGAACTCCGCAAATATAGCTAGGCAATATCTACCTCAAAACCCATGATCACTATAACATAATAATGTAGAGCAAAAGCGATAAATTATGAACTATTAAACAAGCATAGGTCATCATCTTTAATGCAAAAGTTCCAAGGCCGCTCATGACCGAGAGCAGCGGCTGTTATAACGAGTTTTTAACTCTGCTTGAGAGGTGTACACTTTCACTACGGGTCAATGTTTTCCCAAAGCACGGGTCTATAACTCCCAAACCCGAGAAACCATTATAAAGCCTTTCAAAGGGGTTATCTAAACATGCTTGGGATAGCGATAGGGCTACAACCCATTCTCTTCGATTTCGGTAACCACCGACACAAGTAAACACTATCCCTTGAACGACCAAAGCGAGCCATGTAGCCCCCATAGCTGCATCTTGTATATCCCGGATTATCACTTGCGAGACAAGTCCACATGTTGCTAAACAATTCACATTTAAAGTTCATTGCATAAACATCACTCAAGTCATATGATCATGGTTTAAAGTTAGCATATCCCAAAACTATACTTGCCTTAAATATAGATCCTTTCTTCAAGTCCAATGCTTTCCCAAAAACACCTTCTTCATCAACTTCTTATAGATCACAGTCTTCTTGAGATCAACAACATAAAAGCTCACCGATCTACTCGATTCCAATCGGCAACACACAAACACATGGATCCAATCATGCATGGCAAACAAGACTACAATTAGAACAGTACACCAACAGTAGCAAAACAGTTTGAAAAGCTTAATAAACTATTCTACACGTCACTATGATCACACAGACGTAAAGATCACTGAAATCGGAGCTAAAACGGCGTAGATATGAATTTTACAAGTTTATTAGTAATAAAATAATAAGCCTAATATAAACTCGAAATTTAAAGAGTTGAAAACCTGAATATCAGTAAGATAAACATGTAGGTTACGAGATTATGAATCTAACGCAACTTGAACGGATCGATTTGGATTTAAAATGAAGAAGTTATGAACATTTGAATTTGTATGGCAAAACATGACCGGTGGCAGTTTGGTAAATACATGAAACTCGATTTTCGAAATAAAATAATTAAATCTAAATTCGAAAGCTGGATGGACTACGAGACAGATATATTGGAGGAGTTCAAGGTTTCGTTAGCAAAATTTTGATGAAGGGATATGTTTTAATCTAGACCATGCTTGAACAATCGATGACTATGTGTATTTCCCTGTATTGCTATTTATTTTTGCAAAGGAAAAAGGAAAGAGAGCATCATGCATAGTGCAGCAAGCTAGCAATGATGTCATCAAGCTAACAAGTCGCGCAGCTTAGGACAACGATGAACATATATTTTGCTATTGGGGTGGCCACATGTCACGTACGGGAAAATTACCTAGGGGCTCGACGCCACCGGAGAGAGCTCAGCAGCGGCACACTAGGAGACGGACGTGAGACATGCACGGCCAGCTTGACCATGTCCGTCTAGCAGATTGATGATGGTTCTTGATGAAACACGGATAGTGTCAGACAAGATAGCTGCAGCAGATGAAAATTCCATCATGAAACTAGATGATCTCCACGGCATTGACGGATGGCCGGACATGAACATGCATACATGGCCAGCAGCAAGGCAAAGATGTGAACTAGACATGCGAGGTGCTCACCATCTGTATAAAGCAAACGGTGTCCACGATGATTAGTATGGTTGTCTGGATTGCAACATCATGCAGACGAAGGCAACGAGCTGCTCGAGATAGCTGACGGCGTCAAACTGCAAGTCCAGCAGAACGGAATTTATCAACCTGAACCCGAGGTAAAGAAAATAAGAGAGTTATGCGGCTTCACGAGGTGGAGTCGAAACGCAGGAACGCACTTACGGCGGAGCAACGACGATGAGCTCAGATTGCTTCGGATGGCACTGGAGGCGAGGTTGCCGCGACAACAAGGAAATCAGTAAGTCATGTACATGGACAGAGACTCGGCAGCGATGTAGTTGAAACGGACCATATTGCACAGAAACCATGCGTTGGCGACAACCTTGGATGATGCAACAGCCTCGTAGGAAGGTACATATTTATAGGAAGAAAAACTCTCCACGTTACATCAACTAGCAATATGGTGCTAATTGATGTTGTAGGCTCCACCTTACTAACGGGCCTAAATAATCATTAAGCCCATTGATAAATAAATCCATAGGCTTAGTGAAAGAATGAGATATTTTATTATTTTCGAAATTAATTAATTTCATTGATAAAATAATTCTAGATTTATTTTTCTCAAGGAAACCGGTAAGAAAATCATGTGATGTCATCAAATGATGTCACGTCATGCAAGCTAACAAGGAGGCCATGGCTAGCGTTGGAGCTTTGCTGGAAAACACGATGAAAGGAACGAGATGTACAGGAGGATGCAGAGAGCTCACCTACGATGATCTCATTGGCTGGCAAACACATGGAGAGCTCCTGCGGCTGAATGAGGCAACAACGTTCCGCGGGAACTGTCATGACGGATAGCACGGGACAACATAGATGCTGCAGGTGAACACGGCCACGACATATGGCTGCACCGGGACGCGAAGAAATCCCGTGGCCGGTTCGGTGATGTGTCCGGCTTGGTTACGAGTAGAGAAGGAACGGCGCTGGCCGGTGGGAACAGGGTGTCAGCGAAGCACAACAGGAAGACGGCACGCTGTGCTTTGATGTGTCCAAGCTGAACCAGAGAACGGAGGCGGCCCAAGGAACCAAGAGCGAGCGGGCCAAAAGAAAGGAAATAGGCCTCGGCTAGAAATAAAGAGAGGAAAGGGAGATAATTCTTTTTAACTGAAGCAAAATTTCAAAAAGCTCTTTAAACAAATTTGAAGCCCTTTTCTGTTTCAAGCAAAACCAATCACCATAAAAATGAGTATGCACCAGCATGAATGTTCGAACATGTTTTTACTTCCTATGATGAATTTTAATTTAATGAAAAATATTATTTTTCTATGTTTCATGAGCACAAAAATACATAAATGAATTATTTTTTATTCTATTTCCAAAAGTGCAAAATTTAGGGTGTTACAGTACTTTACCTTGAATTGCACAAGAACCTGAAGAGAATGGACCTCACAGGTGTTGGCCAATTGTCTCAACTGAGATACTTTAAGATTGAAGACAACTATATTTCTGAATGCTCCATTGTACTACCCAGTGAATTACATAGGATGCGACATTTGGAGAGGCTGGAAATACCTCGCATCATAGAAATTTGTGGCATTGCATCAGATATTGTTGACTTGCCACGCTTATCCCATCTCATCTTGAATACGAGATTGCCAGACGGGATAGGGAGGATGAAATCTCTACGTACTCTGCAGTCATTTTTATTAGCACAGAGCTCTCCAGATAATATTAAGGGCCTTGGCAAACTTAACAATCTGGAAGAGTTGATCCTCGATTGCCACAGAGACAACTTCTTGGAGCATCGGACCGGACGCACAGGTGGTGATACCCCCATAGATGTATGGATGGATGCTCTGATTTTTTCCTTAGAGAAACTAAGTAACCTCAAACGGTTTTCCCTGAGTTCTGATTCTATAGCTACCGGAGCCGATGCCCTGCTCTTGTTTTCACCCTCTTTCCAAAATCTTGAGCTGCTCATTCTATACGGACTGATCCTCTCTAGAGTTCCTAGGTGGATCGGAGGCCTCCAAAAGCTCCACTGTTTGTGTCTTGGAGTGAAGCAGATCCCCAGGAAGATATTGACATCATTGGAACACTACCCTGTCTCACCGACCTTTGGCTGATGATCCCAGTCGTGCCTATAGGCAGCATCGTGATAGATGGGACCACAGGGTTCAAGTCTCTCAAGAGTTTTTGGTTCGATTTGTGATGTCGTGTCATACCTGAGATTTGAGGACGGAGCTATGCCCAGCCTCCGGGATCTCTGGATGTATTTGGATTCAAATAAATGGGACAAGGCTACACCTCTCGGTCTCCAATACTTGTCGAGCCTAGAGAAAATAACTGTATTGACAGTTAAAAACGCAGGAATGGGCGACAGAAAATCCAAGATGTCTCAACACGCGTTGGTGAGCAAGGTCTTTCAGGAAGCAGCCGACGCACATCCGAGTCACCCAGCATTTACCCTTCACCGAGGGCTCGCGACAAGGTATACAGAGCTTATTATGGATCTGTTTACATGCATATGCATTCTTTTGTCTGTATTTATACGTATGTATGGATTACTGACAGCAGTGCTGATGCTGTAGGCCCAGAGCGGAGGCACAGTAGTACACGGCGGATGGAACGCGTTCACGCAGATGTTGTTTTCTTCGCCGTTGCCTCTGCACTGCTAACCAGAAATTGCACGGGTTTTGTCTCCCCTGAAATTTGCACGGGTCGTATGCTGTACACCTCTTTAAGAAACTTGATTTATTGTGTCATCGCTTTTATTCCCATGCATGTTCTAGTTTCAGAAATTAAGCAATGGATTCAATTTATTTGCATTTATATATTGTCATTAGAACTAATACTTCAAGTTGTTCTACTGTGGTGCTCTGCTTTCCTGCCCCTGAAAGGAGCGTGAACTCTGGGATTTCGGTCGCTTCGTATGTGAACCAGGATCTCCTGCACCGTGGTCCCACTGCCGGCATATTCCAGACTCCGATCAGCCTTGATGAGTAATGCCTGCTCCTATCATTAGTTGTTCGTCTCAGTGGCCTCTGATGATATGTTTTTGTTGAAACTGGAGGGGCAGAGTGCCCCTACAGGAATTTTATTGAATGAAAAGTTTTACAACAAGTGAAAAGAACCTATGATGATATGTGCCTGTTTCATCTCTGGTGGCGGCCTCTGCAGAAAAGCTTCTCAACTGTCCGTTTCGGCCAATATCAACTGTATATAGAGACGAGCAAGGATCATCCCTGTAATGTTTCATGTTTCAATTTACACAGGCCTTGTCCCACAGACCGGGTGTAACAAGGCCCGCATCTGAAAAAAAATACAGAAAACGGCCGTCTCTGAAAGCACTGTCGATGTTGTAGTAAAATGACTTCGCTTTTCAGTATAGACATGTAAACGTAGGGTGGCATGCCAAGTTCTTACAAAACCGTAGACAAGCATCAACTATGCCAGTAGCCTCAAGACGTCGTCGTGCTCCTATCGCCGGCGTAGATCGGGCTCTCGGTGGCGTATCCTGGCCGGCGAGGAAACGGCACCGCATTCTTCCTGGGGCTCAGCATCCTGGTGACCTCCGGCATGTCCGGCCGGCGCTCAGGCTTCTCTTGGATGCAGAGCAGTGCCACCCGGACACACCTCCTCATCTCTCTCTGCTTCGAAAGCACCCTCCTCCTCGTCGGCAACGAGAGGCACCGTGGCACTGCCCTGCCGCAGAACGCGATGCTTTGCATCGTTGGATGCATGAAGCCCTTGAGCCTCTGCACCATTTTGTTGCCGCAACATGTTGTCTTGTTGAAGGCCTGGGGAAGAACACATGTATGATATACAGCATCATGCATGGTACCGTGACTTTTAAATTCAGAAAAAAAATGCTATCTAGGTACATGTTCTCAGAAAGGATTTTTTTTCAAGAATGATGATACATATATGAAAGTTGTTATATTAATGTACTACATACCCATGTGAGTAGATCTCGGTAATACGTCTTCTGAAGTGGCTTGGTCCATCTTTTACCGCTGACTATTTCAAGGACCATGACACCAAAGCTGTATGCGATCGGTCTTTGTTGAGAATGTACCATTTTTCATGTACTCTGGTGCGATAAATCCACTGAGTGATCACAAAAACTATGTTAGCATCGTGTTTGATGACATTGTAAGATTCAGTTGAAGAAAAGTATGAACTTCTAATCAACTTGTATTATTTTTTAAGGGTAATCAGGAGGGGAAATCCCCTATTGTGTTTTTATTGTTGACGACAATGCAACGTTTAGAACAAAACCATCCCTTTTTCACAATCCAAAATCTAGTTGAGATTTATTTGAAATATAACAATAACCTTACTATTAATTCATAACAGAGAAGTGTGTCTGGTACTCTGGTCTTACATTGAGCCGACAACACAGTCTGCGGTACCTTGGTCTGTGCCCGGACTTAGAACTTTGGCCAAGTCAAAATTGGATATTCTTGGGTTCATATCAGAATCCAATAGAATGTTGCTTGGCTTCAAATCTCTGTGGATGATGCGCAGCCTGGAATGATTGTGTAGATAAACTGTGCCCTGTGCGACCCCTTCAATTATACGGAAGCGTGTAGGCCAGTCAACTGTGAACCCTGCTCCCATGCGCACTGCAAGATGTTCACAATGGCCATGACAAATTATTTGGTTGTCAAAACAGAGAAAAACAAACTGTGCATACAAGAATACAGAATACATAATGTCTGTATTAGTAGACTGGTTAACATACCAAATATGACGTCTTCAAGGCTCCCATTTTCCATGTGCTCATAGACTACGATCCTCTCGGTTCTTTCCGCACAAAATCCCAAGAGTTTGACTATGTTCTTGTGCTGAAGCTTTGGTAGAATCTGAACTTCGTTTTTGCAGAGCTCATATTGACTCATACTTGGTGGTAGCCTTTGCTCCGAACTTGAAATGACTGAATGTTTTTTTATTGTGACATGATTGCCATGTAGTTGACCCTGAAGATACCAAACAGAGGTCCAATGATTATATATATAAAAGTGCCCAAATGGCCTTGTTGAATTTGGTTCTAGACTCTTGAACAAATTAATGTTACCTTGTACAAAGTGAACAAAGGACCTTGTTCAATTTGGTTCTCAAGTGAGAAGTTATTTGTGGCATTCCTCAACTGAGAAAAATTCAGATTCTGAAACCTACTACAGTCAAAAGAATTAAAACGCCCTCAGAACATGTACACCACCTAAATACTAGCCTTAGAGACAAAGAGAGAGAGATGAACATACCTTTGGTCATCCTGAGGATCTGACAGATTCTGAAAGGACCTTAGAACATCCTCTTCAGCACCCTAAAATATCATAATAAGTAAATGACTAATATATAGTTGGTGCATGGCTTTGAAATTTCGCAATATTGTAAGCATGATAAATTGATAATAAGCACTTGTATAGTATAGCATACCCCAGAGGTAGGAGCAGAGCTGTTGATAACTTGGACGAGGAGTCGGGTGCTGTCGAGGTGGCTGATGATGGGGAACAACTGGAGGTAGAAGGCGATCTTGCCCTGGACGTCCCTAAGGCGGCTGGCCGCGACCCACTGGCACATAGCCCATGGACGCAGCCGCCTTGCCCGCCACGACTCCACGACTGTGCAGGCCTGCCGGAGCGTCTCGTGCAGCTCCCTGAGAGGGGCGCTTGTCTCGGCCTGGCGCATGATAGCAACCCCGGGTTGCTCCTCCAGGCTTCGCAGTAGGTCACCGATCTGCTTCACCTGCTCCACTAGCTCCCGGCATGTCTTCTTGTTCGACCTCGCCGTCTCCGCCGCGCGCACGATCAGCGTGATCAAGGACAAGGCGTCCAGTCCGGTCACCTGCACCCCGCTCTGCACGGCGGCCCACATCGCCGGAACCTATGTGTATCTATGTGTGGTGTTGTCTCTGGGTCTGTGTGTCCTCATCACACAACTCTTTCTGCTAGCTAGGATATATATACCGACAGTGTGACAGAATTTGGAGGTAGTTTATTCTACCTGGGATAGGATCTTTAGTTCTTAGCAGATGTACCTACAACCAATCAAATTACTTATATTTTCTCGATCTATTTCCTAATGGTACAATAGGTATATGTAGTAATACCCCACATATCCAGTTATGAATTACTTATCAAAGACATTGTTTTCACATCCAAAATTGTCCATTTTATCACGTTAATAAATATGGAACAGACCTCACCGTTGCGTGGTTTAGGGTTTAGGGTTTAGCGTTTCTTGTGTCGAGATGGTCAAAAAAATAAATATATAACTTTTTTGACTATTTTGTGGGTTTACTTTGACTAGAACCTAAGCAGTATGTGATTTGATTGTTTACTTAGCATCTAGGCCTTGTTTGGGTTCACTATCTGATAATAGTTAGCTGGATAATAACTCATCATCTGATCGATCTACATATTGGGTCTAGCTAATACTTATCCAATCTACTATCTACACATGTTTGGATTCAAAAGTGATATATAGTTATGCCTTAATTACGTGTAGACAGCCATCTAGACGTGTTTAGGCGAACGCTGCTACCCGTGTTGGTCAACCATACAACCAAATAAAAATACTAGGAAGTTGCATTGGCTGATGTAGATATAGCACAAGTGTGGGTCGACACGGTTCCATGCATGACATGGGTAGATGACCACTGTGGCAGGGGCAACTGGATGGCGACATATGACAGCGACCTACGGTGACGGTGACGAGCTGTTGATTTATATTATGGCTAATAAGACAATAAGATGGTGGATTATCGGGCAACAAGGCTCGCTCACAACACAACACATAAACAATTACTATGTGGCTATAGCCTGAATGGCTCCAGGTTCTCAGCTTCAGTGGCGTAGAGTGGAGCTTATGGTACAAAATGTGAAATGGCTCATGGTGGTCCACCGGGGCATCCCAAGCCTCCTGCACAGTTTTTTTGAAGCCTTGGAGATGGGTACAAAAATTCTCAAACTTGAAGGAGCGCGGCCTTCTCGGACCCGATTGGGTGGAGAGTAGGAGTGGGCAGTGGTCGGAGTGCGACGTCGATAGAGCGTTTAGGACGTGCGAGCTGAAGGACACATCCCACTCCGCGTTACAGAAGAAGCGGTCAAGCCTGGCCATAGTTGGCCTTTCCCTTTGGTTGCTCCAACTGAACTATCTACATAATAAGTTTGGATTCAAAAGTGATAGTTATTATTAGATAGTTACTATGTACATAGAACCAAACAGAGCCTTAATTATGTGTAGACAGCCATCTAGACGTGTTTAGGTGAACGCTAATATCAATCAATCAATCTATCTATATACAGTTTGCTACCCGTATTGGTCAACCATACAACCAAATAAAAATACTAAGAAGTTGCATTGGCTGATGTTGATATATAGCACAAGTGTGGGTGGACACGGTTCCATGCATGACTTGGGTAGATGACCACTGTGGCAGGGGCAACTGGGTGGCGACGTATGACAGCGACCTATATGCTGACGGTGACGAGCTGTTGTTTGAATAGTTGAACAACGATTTTATCTCTACTTAAGAGCCGCGTTTGAATAGTTCAACAGTATATATATTTACTCGATCATATGTGATCAGTCTCACACATTATGTGTACCTCATCCCCGAAATCCACGGCAAAAACATTGATGCCTTATTTTATTGTCAAAACAAGAAAAAAAAATATGAAGGCCTTGGGAGCAACACGGGGTTTTCCAGAAATCGACAGACTTGACGAATTCACGAACTCTCCGATGATCATTCAAGCATGGCGTCCAAGTCCAACCAACGTTAGCATTCAATTTGGACTTGGACAGAAAGGCGTTGACATGATGCGAACACATGGTTGATTTAGATCACATGTGTTTAGTTTTGTGATTGAGTGATTGTCAACAGTCAACATTTTGATTCTATTTTCCTTTATTCTTTTTGCTTCGGCTATGTTCACCAGCACACGTGGAGTGTGTCGAAGATGTATCTCTTGGTTCGTGTTGTGCGGCGTGGGCTCGAGATGGTAGGCGACGGCGAGGTGAAGGGGCCAAGGAGGGGCGTGCCGGGCCGACGGACGCGGAGGTGAAGGACGGGCGTGAGGCTTGGACCGAGGGACCGGATCGCCCGGGTGGCTAGCCATGGTGGCTGACATCCGGGACATCGGCGAATGCGAGAGGGCGTGGCGGGACCGTGTCGATCGGGTCAAGACGGCGGCGTGCGGCGAGCGGGGAGCTCGGATGACTTGGCTACTCGGGCGGTCAAGACGGCGATGACACGTGTCGAGGAGGTTTGGTGGTTTGTCCTCAAAACCATCGGTGCGGGTTTCGTGGTTTGGGCCTCAAAACCACGGGTGCGGGTTTGGTGGTTTGGGCCTCAAAACCATCGGCGGGTTTACGGGTTTGGGCTGTAAACCGGGCAAGCGTTCGGTGGACGGAAGGACGGCACGTGGCGGCATCCGGGAGATTGCGCGGAGCAAGGCTACAGATGAGGAAGCGCGGTGGCCGTCGGATCGACAAGTTACCGGAGTCGACCAAAATAGCCCTAGGGTTAATGGTTTGGCTCATATGTATCGAAGGGCAAAATAGGGATGAAAAATGAGGATATATATAGAGGATGGCAGCCATCCTCCCTCTTTGCCTCTCTTATTTTCGTTTTTATTTTTCCCCTCATTTTAGGGTTCTTGATTAGAGGTCCAAGAACAAATTTGTGGGTATTTTGTGCTGTGATTTTCGTTCGTAGGAAGAGTGGCCCTTAGTCCACTCATGCCCTCTGGGATTCATCCTCTATGTCTGTGATTTTTGGTTCACTTTGTTCTTCATTTTCGTCTTGGCTACGATCTGTGATTCCCAGAGTTTCGTTCGATTTTAGGCTATGATTTTTGGGGAGATTCATGCTGTGGTGAATTTTATCTGGTTGAATTTTGAGCTCGAATCTTGGAGATTTGGTCCGGATTTCATCGGAACTTTTAGTCCCTCCTTTTCCTGTTCGTGTTCATCGCGGTTCTGTTCGTGGAAGTGCTGGTTCAGTCCTGCTTTTCTTCAACGCGTGCAGACCCGCGTCGTCTCTCACAGATAGGATTCGGACTCTTGGGTTCTTGCTTCTACTGCCCAGGGAGTCGCTCGCTCAGTCGGTCCAGTTCACCAGCGCTTTGAGCGTTCAGTACGGCAGTGCAGCCCCTGCCTTGCTCTTGTTGCCGTGTTCGTCAGTTTCTGGCACCGTGCGTGGTGCATCAGGCTTCAGTCGCAGCCACCGGAATTGATACCGGTCATCACCATCGGCTTCAGAGGTCCTGCGCTCGTGCTGACTAGCCTGGAGGGCACCAGTTCAAATTAATGGTGCCGTAGTTATGTGGTGTTCATCCTGTTAGCTTCTGACAAAGAGTGCAGGTTCAAGCAATGATCGTGTTTCAACTAGCAGCAGCTTCTCGTCAGCTATTGGTAAGTAGGTAAGCAGTTCTTCAGCTTGATCAGTTCTCGTCAATTGCAGCAGTATGTCAACCACTGAACTTTTCTAGCTGTACAACACCAAGTCATGCTCGTTCCTTAGGGGTGTTCACTTCCCATGCAACCCAAAAAGCAAACCCAAAAAGTGCTACAGTTTTCCGTCACATTAAATCTCTTAACGCATGCATGAAGTATTAAATGTGAGTAAACTAAAAAACTAATTGCATAGTTTGGTTAAAAAGTACGAGATGGATTTTTTCAGACTAGTTAATCCATGATAGGACAATAATTACCAAATACAAACGAAAAATGTTACAGTTCCCAAACCCAAAATATTTCACCAACTAAACACCCCCTTAGTTCAAGTTCCTGCTAGAATTTGTTTGTTTATTTAGCTAAGAATAGAGGTGCTGCTTGGTAGTGATCTCGTACCTCCATCATTTGGTGCTATTTCCAAAGGCCGACAGAAGCAAGCAACTTCAAGTGTTTTTCTTGCTTGCTCGTGAATTGTTTCGATTTCCTAAGCTGTCACCATCAAGCTGCAGTAGTTCAATTTGTTTAATCATGATGGTCAGCTAGTTGCTCTTTGCTTGAGTCCCGTCCATGAAATTGTTTTTGGAAATTCTCTCTTGCTATATGATCCATGATTTATTCATTTGAGCTCGAATTGAGATCCGGCTTTTGCGATGATTTTCTGTCGATTCGAGGATTTTATCTGAGTGCTCCTGTCACTAGTTGACTTGGGTATTTTAGATTAGAGAAACCACTTCTTTTTCAATAGGAGTTGGGTAACTCTTTTCCGTCCATCGATTCGGGAATTCTTCTCGTCGGGTGTGTGCGATAGTTTGAGGTGTCTCGCTGTGTTCCTAGGGAACATCCACCCAATCATTTGGGTCGTGGACATCTCGGTGTTGTCTTTGCTCGTGACACCTTGCTACCAGTTAGCGCGCGTGTTACTCGTCTCGTTTGAGTTTGCTTTTTTTTGAGGTTAGGGGTTAAGCCGATGACCCAAAATTGAAAAGGAAAAATCGAGGCTCCCATTCACCCCCCTCTGGTCGCCGTTTAGGTCCTTCACATGATGATGAAGATTGCACTGAAGCTGCTGAATGACAAGAAAGAGAAGAAGAGCCCGCCGCTGCTTGAAGACCAACCAGAAGATCAACAGGAGTGAATGGACAGGAAGATGAACTAGTAGTGATGTTTCAGTTCCTTTTTGCTGTGCAACTGTCTAATTAGTCTGTGATTCCGTTTGTTTGTCTGTGGTGTCGTTATCCTGAGCTGCAGGGTCCCTGGTAATGGGTCCTTGTAGAGCTGTCATATTACTTCTGGTAGTAGTCTCATCTTGATGGGTCTATAATTTTGCTTTCTGATACCCTCTGTTGGCTACATTGTATTTCCGTTAAATCTTAATGGAAATGGGGAGGTCCTCGGTTCGAAAAAAATTTGGACTTGGACGAAAAAACAAAAAAATGTTAGCATTCAATTTGTCGCTGTCCGGGGAGAAATTGCCAAGACCCCACGACCCAAGACACCACAGATCTCCGCACCCTGGCAAAGCAGCCCGAGCCGGAGGCAAATTGTATAGGAACCGGTCTTTCGTATATCTGGAGAGACCTCCCTACGCTGCTTCCACGTGGCATAAACCTAATCTCAAAAGCAACTTGTGCTACTTCTCATTTTGTCGTAGCGAGAGTGACGCCGTTAGCACAGGGGCGGCCCGGCAGGAGGCAGCTACAAACCTGCAATCTTCTACTCCCTTCATTCCAAATTGTAAGTCGTTTTTTTTTTTTTAATAACAAGTTTTACCACTCGTTTTATTTAAAAATTTGTGCAAAATATTATTTCTTTTGCCGTGTTTTCTTTATTAATAAAAGTTCTTAAAGAATGACTTAAATTTGACTATATTTACGTAACTTTTTAAATAAAACAAATGGTTAAACTTAGAGCCAAAAAAGTCAAACGACTTACCATTTGGGATGGAGTACACAAATACACCGATAGAATATGCTCGTCGGCACCGGCATATCGGCGCAACCGCTTGTTGCTGCAGGGCCGTCTCGGACCCACCTTGACCTACTCCCGCCCCGCCCCACCGGCCGGCGCCCTGCCGCGGATCCATCTGGAAGCGGCGGCTGCTCCCCACCGTGGGCTCGCCGCGCCGACCATAGACCCACGCCGCCGCTTCCGCCGCTGCCCGCCTGGCCCGCCAAGCCGCGCTGAGTTAAGCCCTCGCCCTGGTCTCCCTCTCTGTTCTGCGTGGGCGCCATGGCTGCAGCATGCTCTGCCACCGCTGTCTTGCAAGTGAGCTCGCCCGGTCCCCTCACTCTGTTATTCGTAATTGTAAATGATTTCAAGCAAGTCTGTTTTATGAGGTTTGCCTGGTTGGCTGAACCTTGTGTGTTCAGAGGAAATAGCATTTGCTTTCGTTTCTCTGTTGTTCTAGGCTCAAAACTTGCTATTGTAATTTCTTTTGTTGCGTGCAGTACTTTTTTATATAGCATCACAATTCTTTTTGCCAGGCGCATCTCTCAATATATTCTGTGTAGGATTGATGCAACGATGTAGGACTGTGATGCAAAATACAAAACCCACTGCTTTCAGCCTGCAATCCTCCTGCTTTCAGCCTCTAATCCTTCGTCTGTTAACTCATTTTTGTTTTGTTTTTAGATTATATAATGGTTCAAAGTTCAGAAAAAAACTAACAGAGTTAACTACCTGACAGCTTTGTAGTGCTTTCATGGAAAGCTTTTAAAACTTTCTGATTTTTTTTTTGTTTTGACAGAAAGCTTTGTATTTAGATGCTGAAATCGTACGATTGGGGAGGAAATTACCATATCATATTCTAGGTGTTGTGCTCAGTGACAGTCATAAGATGTGTAAACATTATATTTTCCTAGTTGCATTTGTGAGCAATACATTATTTAGATTCCCAGTGGTAACTTCCATTGATCAATTTAACTCTTGTCTTGCTGATCAGATCTATGAATCGAACCTGCTTTTGTCCCGTTGTAGAATTGAAGCCTACAAGGCTCGACGTTCGAACAAACATGTATTTATCTTGACCACTTAAAGAAGCTCTTGGCATGCCTGATGATGCGCCACACCCATTGCTTATAAACATGCAGGTAATAGGAATTCCCATGCAGCTAGTCCTCTGGTTGATAAACTGTCATACCCGTACATACCCTGGAATCATACTGCTAGTGCCATACACCTAGTTGTAACATCCGTAGACATGGTCTATACAAGAGGGGCCCACATGTAAGGCAATGTGAAGGAATGCACATTTTTTTTTTTTTCCAACCGGGATACCCATTTCCATTACCATGTAACGGAAATACACAGCATTTGAGATATTACAGATAAGCAAGTTTAGAGATGACAACACGTCATCAAGAGAAGACATAACTGCTACTGTTTGAGAACCTGCAGAAGGCAACTACCAACTACCCAGAAGAACTTCTTGCCATACAACTAGCTACCCAGCAACTATCGAACTTCAAACATGCAAAAGTAACCAAAAGCTAAGTTTCATCAACCAGCGACTTAACAAAGATCGTGCAACGTCAACTTCCCGGGACACGGACCCATGCTTTTTGCATTCTCCCACATGATGTGCTTGTGGAAGATCCTCGGTCGGACCTGGACTCCATCATTCTTCGGCCTCCTCCATCACCTGGTCTTCGTTGTCATCATCTTGTAACAGCAGATAATCAATTTGTCTATTGATTTGATTTGCCAAAATGCCTTTAGCAATATTCAGCATTGTATTAGCACTATTTTCCCACCAAGCTTTGTCCTGATCAATGTATAAACCTGCCCAATAGATCATATAAGCATGTGCTTGACATATAATCTCAATTGGATTTCTCACAATCTTCTTGTTGAAGATAACATCATTCCTACATTTCCAAATTGCCCAACATATTGCGCCTACACCCATTGCATAAAAACTGGAAGCATTTGGTATCCATCGCTTACACCACAACCAACATTGGGTCAGATTCATTGGAATATTATTAGCTCCAACAGCTACTGCAATTATGGACCAAATTACTCTAGCAAGAGAGCATTGAAAAAATAGATGATCAGCAGTTTCAAATTGATCACAGAACACACATTTATCATCTCCTGACCAGTTTCTTTTTACCAAATTTTCTTTAGTGAGTACTGCATCATTAGATAGCATCCATAAGAAGATTTTAATTTTCTCAGGGCACTTATTTTTCCAAATAATTTTCCTGTAAATACCATGATGTGATGTAGATAACATGTCATATACAGACCTTACAAGTGTATTTTTGTTTCTTATCTAATTTCCAAAAGATCCTATCGGAGAGTCATGGAACACAAAACTTTGAAAGTCATTAAGAATTTGTGACCATTCACCTTGCAGCCTTCCTCCTAACCATCTTCTAAAGGTCATAAGTATCCCATTTCTAACTTGGTCTACCGGAATATCTTTTTGTTGAGAAAGTTGATATAACTCTGGATGAAGAGACATTAGAGGCTCTGTATACAACCAAGAGTCCTCCCAAAATCTAACATTATTTCCTTTACTGATAGACACTCCCCTCCCACGGAGATAAATGTCCTTCACTTTCAAAAGGTCGACCACATGGCGGAGTCATTTAATCTATGTTTAACAAGTATGAATGTTTTTATTCGAAGGTATTTATATTTCACAATATCGTGCCACAACCCTTCTTCATTTTCTAATTTCCACCACCACTTACACAATAAACTAATATTCATCTTCCTCAAGTCCTTGATTCCTAAACCACCTTTCCTTTTTCTTATGCAAATAATCTCCCACTTAATAAGATGATACTTTTTCCTCATGCTTCCCCCTTGCCAAAAGAAACTTCTTCTTTGTTTATCCATACTGATTAACAGTTGTTTTAGGAAACAAATATCTTGACATATGGTACATAGCAGTATTTGTCAAGCTAGTATCAATCAACATATATCTACCAACCATTGATAGCAAACCACCTTGCCGGATATCAAGTTTTCTATCCCCCTTTTCTACTAGAGGAACCCAATCCTTGACTCTCAATCTACTTGGGCTAACAGAACACCCAAGTATTTGATAGGGAAAATCCCAACTTGACAATTGAAAATGTCTGCATACTTTACACCCCACTCCTCATTGTCATTAATCATGATAACTTCACTCTTGTTAAAGTTAATTTTTAGACCAGATAGCATTTCAAAAAGATACAAACAATCTTTTCATATTATATTTGCATTTTGCAGCCCATGTTTCAAAAAAAAAGACTATTGTATCATCAAAGATCTTGTAACAAAGCAATACCCTTGGGAATTATATGTCCTATCATACCCTCAATCAAGTTTGCTTCTTGAGCATTATGGACCATCCTAGTCAAACAATGCGCAATGAAGTTAAACAAACAAAGGAGATAATGGGTCTCCTTGTTCGACTCCTTTGAAGCTTTTAATGTAAGGTCCAATCTTGTTGTTCAATTTAACACTCACAAGTACCCCAGAAACCACTTCTTCAATCCATTTGCACCATTTTTATCAAAACCTCTTTTTGTCATACAATCAAACAAAGAAGCTCCAATTTACCTTATCATATGCCTTTTCAAGTCTAATTTTAATACAACACCAATTTCTTTTCTTCTTTTTGTTTCATGGAGGATCTCATGCAAACAAGCAATACCAGAAACAATATTTCTTTTTTTTCATGAAAGCAGTTTGAGAATGATGAATAAGCTTATCGACCACGACTTCCAACCCTGATTGTTAAAGTCTTAGTTATCAACTTATATAGACAATTCAAAAGACAAATGGGTCGAAATTGCTGTATTCTAGCAGCATCAGTTACTTTTGGCAAAAGAGTTATAATGCCATAGTTGAGTCTACAAATGTCAGTCTTGTGACTATAAAATTCATAGAACAACTGCATAATATCTTTTTTAATGATATTCCAACAGTGCTGATAAAATTCAATAGGGATCTTATCAGGTCCAGCTGCTTTATTGGTTTCCATTTGATCAAGTGCGACCTTAATTTCAGATTCGAGAAAATGGTCTACATAAAAACTATTATCCTCTTCGTCACGGATGGTATGTTTTGCCGAGAAAGCATCATCCGGCTCTACTTCATACTTTTCGGAAGGGCCAAAAAAAGTGAGCATAGTAATGTAGCATGTTTAAGTAAATTTTCATCTCCTTCAATGATTATCCCTTCATTTTCAAGACTGTAAATAGTATTCTTCTTATTTCTTCCACTTGCACACTTATGAAAATATGATGTATTCTGATCTCCTTTAAGAAGCCAATTCATGTGGCTTCTCTCATGCCAATAAATTTCCTCTTGTTCTAGACTCTTGTATATTTCTTTAATTAACTGGACTTTTCTATCCACTTGTTCTTTGGATAAGTCATCATTCTCCTCCAATTCTTCTAACTTGGACAATTCATCCCTAAGCTCTTTTCTATTTTTTCTCCACATGCCTTGAGCATTGAAGCCCCAACCTTTAAAATATTGTTTGATCAATTTGATTTTTTGATGTATTTTATCCATCACGATTTTTGCTCTACAAGGTTTTTCCCATATCTCCTTTACTTTTTCATGGAATTCAGTAGCTCTGTAACCAATTTAGATCAAAGGAAAAATTGATGTGTGGCAATCTATCTTTCATCCCCGAGGATATAATAATTGGATTGTGGTCAGAAATATCCCTGATGATCTTCCTAGCCGTAGCTTGAGGAAAAATATCATCCCATTCTTTGGTCATAAGCACTCTATCTAGTTTCTCCAAAGTAGGAGGATCTTGATTGTTAGTCCAGGTAAATAATCCCCAGGACATATGCATTTCTCTTAACTCATAAAAGTGTATAAGAGTATTGAACACAGGGGTGCATCTATGTACACCAGTTAATGAACTCCTTTCAAAAGAATATCTAATGATATTAAAATCCCCACCAATTATAAGAGGTTCCTCTGAATTTGCACAGAAATTTGACAACTCTGCCAGAAAAGTCATCTTGAACTCTTCTTGAGCAGCACCATATACAACAAGAAGATTCCATTTAATTTTTAACAACTTATCCCACAGATTCACTTGAATCATGAAATCACCTTGTTTAATTGTACTAGTATCAAATCTTTCTAAAAGAACACCAACCAGAATTCCTCCTGATTTTCCTTTGGATGCATTATAGACCCACATATAATCTTGATTGTAGTCAAATGATCTCAATAACCTATCATTGCATTCGGGGATCATAGTTTCCTGAATACCAATAAAATGGAATTTGTGTTCAAAGATGAGATCTCTCGGACAAGTAGAGACACCTCTTTTTTGATGCCTCTACAATTCCAAATGAGGCCACTTATCATCTTTTCTTTTTTCTTTTTTCCCGTCGTATTCATCAAATTATTCTCATTTTTTGATTCATGGCATCCTGGTACACCCGGTGCCTTTATACTCCCTCTTGGAGAGTATTTTTTTCCTTTTTTTTTTTTCGGACAAGCTGTCTCTTTACATTCTTTTGATAAACCAGCACATCACTCATATCATCAGTCTCCTCATCATCATCTTCCTTAGGCACATCAACACTATTAGGATCAAATTCTTCATTTTTTTTTCTAAACTTTCAGATTCATTTTTTTATTTTTATGTTTTTCGGATATAAATTATTTCTAGTAACTTCCATATCCTTAATAATATCTAAAGTTGCAAAACTATTCACTTTGGAATCTTAACACCCACATTTTTAGCAAAAGCAAACAACTCATTGTTATCAACATTTGTATTAAGGCTAGGGTTTTTTTATTACCTTCGGACTTCTCTTCTTAGCCATTTCTTCATTTTTTTTCTTGAGTAGTCTTTAACGGATCCTTCTTAAGCCTTTCACTTTCTCCTTCTTTCAACTTGCCCATCAATTTCCATGTCCTCTTCTTTGAGATAACACCATGTCGGTCATAGAGTTGTCATCAATATTTTCCTCGACTTCCCATCACCATGTAGGAGTCTTGTTTATCTTCTTTGTCATTCATTTTGTGAGGGATCGGTAGCCGGTAATGACACTCTCTTGAGAATTGGGCACTATCATCTCAGTTGTTTTTGTCTCTTCAATAATCCGCTCTTTGATTGTGGCATGTATTTTTTGCGAGATTCTTCAAAGCATTGCCACTCATCTTCGGACTTGATTTTGGGATACTTCACCTTCTTCACAAGTAACTTTCTCACTAGCTTTTAACACTCCAATTGCTATGAGCTTCTCACTAAAGGATTGACTTGCTTCCCGAGATTCTTCCCCATGATCAGATTTATCGCCAGCGGGACCCTTAAAAAATTCTATTATCGATTCTGATTTTTGTTCTTGTCCCCTCCTTGCCACTTGTATTGTTATTGATTTGAGCTTGGAGCTTGTCTTGCTGATCCATAGCATTTTTCTCGCTCGTAGTGACCTCAGTAATTTTCTCCGGAGTAAAGGGAATCACAGCTCTTCCAGTAGACCTCTGGTTTTCCACATGAACTACTTGACTCGTCACCTGTTTGCCATCTCTCTGCTTCTGGCTCTCTGGAGTTTGTTCTTTCAATGTACTTGACCCACCATGCTGACTAGATGATGCCCCCGGAGGAGGTTGATCATCAGCTTTAGATTTCTTTGTGGGAGGGCCTCTATCTTCAACCCTGACCCCACTTGAAAGTGTTTTGATCAGTTGTCCTTCAGGACATTCCCTCTCATAAGTAAACACATGCCTGTAAGCACCCAAATAAGCTTCGGCTTCCCTTGGAATCTTGAATGTCTCGCACCCAATCTTCATCCTCACAAAGTCTGGTTTGAGCCTAGTTGATTCATCAAATTCCCAAACCTTGCCCACCAGTCCTCCCACTTTAGCAATAGTCCTCGAGACCTCTCGGTCCCCCGGTATTCCTCCAACTCTAAACCAAGCAAATCAGAAGCTGCCCCGAGCCCCCCACACCGGCATCACATGGACCTATCTTCATATAAGCATCCACATCATTCATTGCAATTGCTCTAATCTTCCCCCACTCCTGCAGAGATTGAGCAGAGGGAAACCTCATGACAAACTTGTTCTCCTCCACTTGCTTAGCATGCCACTGCCAGTGAGATGAACTCTCAAGGTAACTCATCTGTTGTTCAACTTGTCTTGCATTTGCTTTTCCAGTAAGAATCCTGATCAAACCAATACATTCCCTCTGTTTTGCCAGGTGTGGATCAATTATCTCTTCAATATAGAAGAAACTCTGGTCTTGGACTTGGGCAGCACAGAGTTCAGGACCCACATTCCAAGACAGGCAAGCATTACAGTCATATGCAGTATGATTGAAATAGCCACAGAGCTCACATCTGATCTTGCGACATTCATGGGTAGCATGATTAAACAGACCACAATTTTCACATGCTTTCTTAACAGGAGCACCAGATTTTGCATTTGCATCAGGATCAGCAGTTTTGAGCACAAGTTTGCCAGCATCAGCACTAGGCTGACTGCTCTGATCAGGAATATCAGTTACCTCTATTGATTTGGATGTACCAGCAGCTTTTTCCCACTTGTCGTTGCTCTTGCCTTGGCTTGTACCAGTTTCACCAGTAACTTCTCCTTTGCTATGACTTGGGCCTGCTTCAGGAATGACCTTGCGCTTTTCCTCAGCGAATCCTGGCTCCTTACGCTCCCACGAGTTCCCCCTTCCCCATCCTCGTCCACCACCTCCGCCGCCTCTTCCTTGCCCTCCACCAAACCGACCCTGGTTGTCCCAGCGGCCACCACCCCATCTCCGCCATCTCCACGGCGGCGCCCATCTCCCCACCCTCGCCCGCCTCCACCACCACTCCCACGATACATCACCGGAACTACTGGTGCAACAATGGTTTGCACAGCAGATGCAAATGATTTCGTGGGGGAATTCCAGAGATGCCCCACGAATCGATTGATGTTGGCCTGCCGATTTGTGGGTGGCGGCGTCGAGGGAATAGGATTAGGGTTAGAAGAGAGTTGTGGATCTGGATACGGAGGGTTGTACCCTTGCACATGGGAACTTCCGACATTGCCCTTGCTGGGATTCTCCAATCCTCCATCCTGTGGTGCCCTGCCGAGTAACCCAGGGACAATCTGGACCTTCGGCTTCTGACGAAACCATGGTCGCTTACAGGGAGGTCCCTCATGACAGCTTTGACTTGTACTCTGCTTCTCCTCCACCGGAACCGCGCCATTGGAGTTCCATTTAAGAGAGATTGGCACCGCCTTCAGTTTGACTTCCTCCCTTCCAATGGCCTCGAACGGAACTAGCTTCCGTGTAGAACGAACCGGAATCTCCTCTCCGAGATGTTTACGGGGAAGAATACTCCGGTTCTCTGAATCTTCTCGGCCACCCGGGCATTGCTCGCCAATGGTGGGAACTCATACTCGTACTCTGGGTATGGCTGAGTGCGCCACCGGGGGAACTGAATCCGAGGTTAGGGTTTTATGCAAATTTCTTTGAATTTGGGCGTGTATGGGGCTCCCTCCCTTGGAAAATGGAGTTCGAGGGGGGAACCGACAAGAGCAAGGTGCTCATCGTCGGGAGGTGGGCGGGAACCGACCAGGCGAGATGCTTTCGCCGGCGGGAAGGAGGTGAGATGGTGGGAGAAAGGTCGCCCGTCGCCGGAGGAGGAACGGGGTGCTTGCTAACGTGTAACCGCCATCTCCTCTTTTGGCGGCTCCGTATATGAAGGAATGCACATAAGACCAACAGATGAAGCAGAGAGGGCATCGAGCGTAATACGTAAAGCAGAACACGGACACAAGGAAGGAAGCGATTCTTCCTCCTCCGTATCGAGATCATACTCAGATTATCCCTGTGATTGCTCACGTCTCGGATTGATCTCACGGGACCCACGGGTTGTTACAAAGTGGTATCAAAGACCTATCGTTCCTCGGCTATCTCGGGCTCCTCGCTACCTCGGTGCTTTCGGCACGGCGGCGGATCTCGGCGAGCCTCCGCACCAATCGACCTCGACTATCAGCTAGACGGGCTCATCAAGTGGTGAGCGCTTCCCCTACCCAATCGCTCTGTTTTTTTCCCTACTTCGGTGCGGATTTCCTTGTGCTTCGGTGCGACCTGGTAGTAGCTGTCGGTGTGTCTGCTAGGTGTTCGACGAATTTCCCTATTCGTTACCCTCGCACTCGTTCGATTTTGCTTCCTTGTACGCTGAATCCAAACGGCTCCGGTAGGGTTCACTTCAACAGGACGTGCGGTCTGAGTAATCCGCGCATGTCAAGTTGAAGATACCATAAATCCGACCAACGGATCTCGTCTTTGTGGAACAGGTTTGCGTGGTTCTGTTGGTTCTTCGCGTTCGTCCCAAACTTGCCTCCAATTTTGGTTGATCTCACGGCTAGGGTTGTGAGGCAGTACTCACGTGAAATTCCCGCGTCGTCGGGTGATCCCATCTGTTATTTGGAGGTGCTCCTCGAACACGGATTGATCGCGGAGCGAGAGAGGGTTGCGGGACAAGTTCTCGTGTAAAATTCCGTATCTGCCGTTGGTGACTCTGGTTCGAGTTCTTCAGTTGTGTGGATCGTTCAATGCTCGCTGATTCAGAAATTCTACTGGCACTCTGACTGAAATCCGGCGCGATGAGGGGGATTCCGGCGTTCAGGCGCTGGGATTTTTTCAGTAGCAGGTCGATCTGAGAGCAGCAGGGTTTCGCGGCAGAACGCGGCGTGTGGCAGCGCAGTGGAAGTGTGGTGGCAGCAGCTTTAGTGAGCACACGACAGCGTTGGGTTGGCCCGATCTGCAACCGTGAAGAGATGATGCTGCTTCATCCTGCAAGGAGCTCATCCACAACCTTCTCAAGGGTTGGCTTGATCTGCAGCCGTAAAGAGATGGTGGTGGGGCACTCTGATTTGCTACAGTCGCCAGAACCAGGTGAGCTGATGTTGGGAAACGATGGTGTTGAATTATTGCTACAGAGGCATGCTGCACACAACATGTTTGGTGAACTGTCTGCTTCGAAGGTCATCTGGGATGAGGAAAAGCAACATATGTTCGACCACCATGGTTTACTGAAGCAGCTAGCTCAAGGCAGTAATTACTCTGTTAGTGAGGAGAAGAAGCCGAATGTGGAGCAACCTACATATGATGTTCTTACTCATATCAGTGGATCTCCATGTCTGTTGGAGCTTGGCATTGAAGCAGTGCATGAGTTTGCTGAAATACCTGAATGTGTTCAGTTCATGGATCCAATGACATCAAAGGGAGCTTCAAATACGATGTTTGATGAAATGCGCAATATGCCTGTTGTCTGGGATGATGAGTTACTGCATGGACTTGACTACAATGAGGGATCAGTGCAGCAAGAAGCTCTGTCTGATGAGTGCTTGAATGTAGATAGCATGTCAACAGTTGATCTGCTCACCTTGCTCACTCATGGCAGTGAAACATTTCTAAAAGAGGTTGACATGGATACTGCAGATAAATTATTAGATACTTTGCATCATGAAGTTGTTTGGGATGAGGAGATGCCATCCGGCATTGATACACATCAAAGTTTAGTGCTTACCCCTGTCAGCACATCAGGTTTTTCTCAAGCAATGTATCAGCTCTGCTGACCCAGAATTTGATGATTGTCCTAACAAGGTTGTGGCTTGGGATGAGGAATTGTTTCATGACGACGATTCGCATGATGGATTGCTGCAGCAACTAGCTCTTGGTGCAGAGTGTTGGGACGATGAGAAGATGATCTGTATACCTCCCTCACTAGGAAACAAGAGGTCTGATCCTCAAAGTGACTTGGAATTAGTCAAGTTGCACATGACTGCACAAATAGACAACATAGAGGCCATTTTAACAGAGATGGATAATGGGAAGCAGGAATTTGGTATGATGGATTCTCAAGTTTCAGCATGTGCGTTCAGTGAGATAGTTGTTCCTGAAATAAGGCAAGAAACAATTGATACTTGTAAATTCATCAATGAAGTGCCATGTCAAGAGAACAAACAACAACTAGTTGAGCAGGTCATGCCTAGTATTGCTGCTATATCTGAAGGACCTGCACATGTATTGTTCAATGAAATATCTCACAATGAAATGGCCGCAACACATCTCGTACAGGCTGTCTTCAGGACATTGGGGCTGTTTGATGGTGATGCTACTGAGGTGTTGGTTGAAACTTTTTGGACAGGTTCTGTGGGTTGAAATGCCTGCTGCAATCGGCACTCACCACGGTTTACTGCAGTACTCAGGTCAAAGTGGAAATTACTTTGGCAATGACAAGAAGGTTGAGTATATGGATCCTATGATATCACAGGGAGCCTCACATGTGATGTTTCATGCAATGTCTTGTACAGACATGGTTGGGAATGATGACTTGCTAAATGGCCATGAATATCAGGAGCAAGTGTTCTGTACAATTGCAGCCATGAACAGGATATGTGTCGATCTGGACAAGAATAAAACATATGGATTGAACAAGTGCAAGAAATTGCAGGTTTATCTTGACCACAGTCAGGTGTTTGCTAAAATGCATTTCAGAATTATGTGGGATTCTGAGATGCTATCTAACTTGGACAAGTATGGTCTGTTACAACAACTAGCCTTCGGTGTGCTTACACATGTCAGTACCCCACCTCCTCTTCGTAAGCAATCTCAGAATGTGGAGTATTTTCCTGGAAGCAATAGGATTTCAGATGCTGAGCAAGATGACGATTGTTTGACCCTCCATGCTAATGCCTCGTCACAGTACTTGGAGTTTGGAGTAGTGCTACGTTCAGCAGGTTGTGTGGTAGGCCTCTTGTCCAAAGAATATACTAACCATCTCTACAAGGGTCCTTTATACCATATCTGTTATGGAGCATGTTCCAGGCATGAGATGAAATGTGATTGTAATCACTTGGGTATCCTTGATGAAGAGTGTGGTACCCAGTATGTGATCGATGAAAGTCCCCCATGGAGGGGAAGTGCATTTAGCCCAGAAAATGATGATATGACTACTGCTCCCTCAGTGTTTCATCAAATACCTCTATGTAATTCAAATGATTTCAGCCCCTGGAGTTCAGCTTGGTATTCAATTGTTGCCCAACACAGTGACCATTCTAATTACCAAACTACTGTTGTGAGCAAGTATGATATTGGGAGGATGCTCTGTTCAGGATGTTTGAATGTGCCATGGGATCCAGGTGGCAATCATATCTGCTTCATTTCAGCCATTGCTTGGGGACAAGCAATGTTTTGTGGGGGCGGTAATGTCATACCCGTACATACCCTGGAATCATACTGCTAGTGCCATACACCTAGTTGTAACATCTGTAGACATGGTCTATACACAGAGGGGCCCACATGTAAGGCAATGTGAAGGAATGCACATAAGACCAACAGATGAAGCAGAGAGGGCATCGAACAGAATACAGAAACAGAACACGGACACAAGGAAGGAAGCGATTCTTCCTCCTCCGTATCGAGATCATACTCAGATTATCCCTGTGATTGCTCACGTCTCCGGATTGATCTCACCGGCGGCCACGGGTTGTTACATAAACCCCTTCAGTATTAAACTATTATGATGTATGTCTGATCAGAACATTTCTTTTTTTATCCAAAAGTCTAGTATTTTTTTGTATTTTACCCATGTTGAATTTGTTGATTTATGGTGCATTACAGGAGGAGCCTGTGACCTCAGACACCTTGCTGTCCCGCTGCCGCCGGTTGCCCTCTCCACGTGGTCACAGCGCCCATTCTGATAAAGCTGGATAAGTCGACTCGTTCTGCTATTCGAGTCTGTTCAGTTTTTTAAATCGGTTTTGATCTATTTTGGACTTGAGAATCTTGAATATTGTGTTTTGGACTTATTGTTTACTTGTAGCATTTTAATATATTTAGGCAAAGATGCCATCCAAGTTGCTCAGGGAGCTGCTTGTCAAAAAATTAGGAGAACTGTCGGGCGAATGTATCAGTAAGAATTCCACTGATGAATGAAATTTGGGCCTTCAACTGGCCGCCTTTGTTTCAAACATATTCATATGAGAGCCCGTCTCTTTAAAAATCAATTTACGAAGACAACGTCCTAAGACAACCTTCTCTATTAATCTTCGATTTTAGAAGGCAAGAACACCCACACCGCTAGCCTTTTTCCTAAAATCATTTGTAGGGTAGTGTTATATAATAACCAAGCAACAAACCAGTAGTCAAGGGGCTCATAGCGCAATGGCAAAGGCCATTGGTTAGGGGGGCTCCCACCCAGGGTTCAAATCCTGGGTGCGACACTTTATCCTGGATTTATTTCAGGATTTTCGGCGCTGCGCATTAAGTGGTAGGCGACGTCCCCGTCGACAGCGAGGCGCCTGTGGTGACTTCGTGAACTTCAAGATTGCCGGCTCAGTCCTTCGGAGGTGCTCATAGGGGTAGGGTTTGCGTACGTGTGTTCATAGGGGTGAGTGTGCGTGCGTATTGAGCGTCTGCGTTGTACTGTGTAATCTCAAAAAAAAAAAAAAGCAACAAACCAGTAATTTATATTATGGCTAATAAAACAATAAGATGGTGGATTATCGGGCAACAAGGCTCGCTCCCAACACAACACATAAACAATTACTATGTGGCTATAGCTTGAATGTATCACTGATTGTACTAGGGATGGTAAGAAAATAAGATCGTGGTTTATCAGGCCACAAAGCTCCCTCACGACACTACACATAAACCTTTACTATGTGGCTATAGCCTGAATGTATCATTGATTGTCCAAGGATGAGGAATCATAAATGATCCACCTATTGGACCTGCTGCTGCAATTTGAGTTGTATGCTGAACTAGTAGCACTTTGGCTCTGGCCACGAGGGTTGACATGGGTTCTCCGCCCTCCAGCACCACTCCTATGTTGCCGTAGAACACTATGTACTCTTCAATTTTGGATGGAGACCTCTCTATCTTGGTTAGTGATGCCATTAACCGTTCCATCATCCCTTCTTCCATCAGCTTCTCCACCGTGCCATGACACGATTCAAGAATGGATATGAGTATCTTAACTATGACCCTTCTCATCCTTGGGTATTCAGGATTGGGAATCTTCTTGGAGTTGAGTGTACAAACTAGCTTCTGAACAAGTTCTGCCCCGTTGTTGGTTCGTGACTCCAGTTCACGAGCAAATGCTTCACGCATGACATCACCAATTTCAGAAGCAAGGCTGATGAGGGATTCCAGTTGTTTGCCCTCTGCAGCCATCATATGTTCCATCACCTGCAAGCAATGCACGGTGTGAATGTGATTGATCATATATCACTAAGACTGGAGAACAGGGGACCATTTCATCTTAATATGTACTCCATCGGTTCCAAATTATAAGTCGCCGAATTTTTTGGTACATCCATTTTTCTATGCATTTAGATATTATAATGTCTAGATACGTAGCAAAATGGATGACAAAAATTCAAAGCAACTTATAATTTGGAATGCAGAGACTATCCATCAGTGACTGCAAAACCAACTACCTTAGGTACTAGTATAGTATATGCTTTCTTGTCTAAATCACACCTCCATTCTCATGCATAGCAAACTCTAAATTGAATTGCACTACAGATTAAATAAATGAACTAACTGAAGAAAAATGAGGAAATGAAAATGCTAGGGGTTCCCCTAATAATATAAGTAATAAGTTCAAACTGCCAAACTGAGGGACGACTTACAGTGGTCAAGGCCGACGACAAGTGCTCCCTTGCGTGTGGATGGCTCAGCAGCAGGTTGACACTGCAGTGCGCACAAATATTCAGCAGTAGACTTGCTGCGACATATCTGTAGTCGTCGTCCAAGAGCATGTTCGTGAGATCATTGATAACCTGATATCCTGGTTCCTCCAAGATGACCAAGCAATTTGCAGTGCCCCAAAGTGCAAGATTTGCCAACGTCTCCCCTGAGACCTCTCGCAGCGACTGATCATAGTACATGTTGGATGATCCTTGTCTCCCAAGAAATGCATGCAGTAACCTTGCAGTGATCACTTGGATCTTCCCAATCTCGAGCCCTGCTTCCCTGTCCAAAGCCAGCTTGCCTATGATATCCATGGTTGGCTCCCATAGCTGAGGGCTGCCGTCGCTGTCGTCCTCCAAGACACGTACCAAACAGGTCAGCAGGAAAGGGTGGTTCCATAGCTCGTGCCGAAGTGATGCGCCGATTCTCTCGCCGGTGGTGGCAAGCCTCCTCAAGAATTTCAGCGCTGAACAAACCAGTGCATCATTCTTCTGGGATTCACTAGTAGCCAAGCCTATGATCCCTATGGTTTTGCATATGAGGTTTGTCGTATCATCTTTCAAGATTTCTACACAGTTGTCAAGATCACGGGCAAGTTTCTCTAGAATTACCATGCCCAGCACGGGAGGTGAATCTTGGTGACTCAAGGTTGGCTCCTCTGGTATGGACCAGTACTCCCCTTTCATCCGCTGCCAAAACTGAAAGACGGCCCAAGAGCGCCACCTTCCATTACTACTCCCTTGACCCAACTGGACAGTCCCTCCATTGGCAATGGCAAGAGGTGTTTGCTGATGGCCATGTCCCAGTTGATTAGGCACCAGCACCACAGCATCAGCATTCTCGGCAAGCTCAAGGAGCGAGGACACCAGCTTCAACATGCCTGGGATGCTGCTAATTCTGAGGCTGCAGGCAAGCTCAGCTGTGACCCTAGCAGCAAGGAGTCTGATGATAAGATAGCTGCCAGTGCCGTCGTCTTCCATGTCTGTCCAGGCAAGCATGGCGACCAATGTGGAGACTACTGTGCTGGAGCTAGTGACTCTGAGAGTGAGGTCTTTGCTGTTACTGTCCCTCCTTTGCTGCAGCATGTTGTGAAGAACACAGAGGCCAGCCACCTGCAGGTCCCGTGAGCTGCTGGAGCTGAGGGACTCCATGGCAAAGTCGGCGAAGCTGCCCGTGCGCCTTGCCTCACCGAACATGCCCATCTCCATCCTTGTCGAGTAGGCATGCTCGTAGTAGAGATCAATCGCTTTGGCTCCCAGCTTTCCACCGAGTTTTGACCTTCGCATGAGCCATCGGCGAGGAAAGGCGGACAAGAGCCCGAGAAAGCTTGCTATGATGTAGAGTGATCCTTGACATAGTGCCAGCAGGTAGAAGATAGCTATTGCTGCCACCAAGTTGTATTTGTCTCTTTTTTCATCTCCTTCCACCATGTTGTAGTTACTGGCGCTGGGCAAATATGTTAAGCTCAGGGATGAGAGCATGATTTGCGCGACGGCTGCAGGTATCTGCAAGTTGCCACTCAGCAGCAACGCTAACAGTAACATGCATGACAGGCCATCAACAAAAAGTTTGGGAAAACTGGTCATGAGGTCATCGACAATGGACATTGGGGCTGATACCACGGCATAGAAAAGGTTAGAGATGTGCATGATAGCGTCAGGCCAGCTCCAGCGACGACTACCTTGTGCATGATTCTGAAGGCTGCCAAGTGAGAGTACCAGTAGAGCGAATGGTTCGCTGAGATCATCTTTGACGTATGCAAGGATTGGAATGGAGTAATGGAGGCTCCAGGGGATCAGGCCGTAGAGCATGGTCAGCGGCCAATCGATGGCCAACCATAAAGCTGACGTAAGTTTAGCAAAGGATATTAATTTGCGCCCGCAAGGAGTACTTGTTAGGTTGGTAATCCTCCGGGGCCTCAAGATGACCAGCAACACTGCCACATCCTCTATTATGAGTGGTAACATGCAAAAAGAAGATGTGGCGCCAGCGGCCTTTCTTCATAATCATCGTCTAGCGACATTTTGCAAGGTTTCGACGACACTACGTTTTTAAGGTTTTGAACAGTAGCAAGTACGTAGGCAATTGCGGCAGCCCGTATTTGCCACTGTTTGGGTCGTCGCGTTATTTGCCTCCAAGTCACAAATACTGCCATCGTAAGAAATAACTTGACTAAAACTATTATCCAAAACTCAAACTTGGCAATCGTTTGAGAAAGAAAATGTTTAATAATGAGGTTGAGCCAGAAACCCAAGATGAGCACCACTGCATTTCCTTCCTGTGGCCGCCCCAACATGCGAAGGAAAGAGGAGTTTCTCCATCTGAGTGCTCTTGTGGTACCGAATAAAGACTGGCTGTCTAGTTTATAGCTGCGGCTGAAAATCCTGTTTTTCAGAATTTGCATATCTAAAGTCACTACAGGAATCGCGTCCTTTGCGAGTGCCGGCGCACTCGGCAAAGGCTTAACCGCACTACTCGGCGAAGGCTTTGCCGACTGCCAAACTCGGCGACCGCTTTTCGGCAAAAGATTGACTCGGCAAAAGAGTCTTTGCCGAGTGCCAATGGCGGGATTGGCGAAGGGTTCGCCGAGTGCCATGTCGTACTTCGGCGAACCCGGCGTCGGCCGTTAAATATGGAAAGGTTCTTTGCCGAGTGCGAGCGCCGGCACTCGGCAAAGATTTGTTTTAAAACTTTGCGAGTGCCGTATCCGGCACTTTCGGCAAAGTAATTATTTTACGAAAAACCAAAATGCACTTTGCGAGTGCGGTGCTGGCACTCGGCAAAGTTATGGTCATTTTGCCGAGTGCCATCTCCGCACTCGGCAAATCCGCCATTCCTCGCCGGGGTACCCGGCTTTGCCGAAAGTGCCGACGCTTGGCAAAGCTGGGAAATTTATTTTTTTTCTTTGTTTCCATTGATTCACAGCCTCCATCAACACATACATATACCATAAGCATTCATATATATATCATAGACCACATATATCACGAATTCACATATATAATCCACATATTTCACAAATCCACATATATAATCCACATATTTCACAAATTCACACATATAGTCCAACATCTAAACGAAATTAAACATGTCCAACATCCAAACGAAATGTAACATGTCCAACATCGAAACTAGATCCATCACAAATTGCAACATGTCCAACATCGAAAATAAATCCATCACCACCACCTCAACTTCACGGCCCCGAACCGTGGCCTCCCGGTGCGAAGAGCCCTCACCTTGTCCCGGATACCACCCGTCTTTGCGGGCGCCGACCGGAACGCCCACCCGCCTGTGGTGGAGGGGCGTGTGGAAGCCCGTAGTGTGGCCGCGCGCGCCGAGGAGGAACGCCACCTGGCCACGTGTACCGTGGGAGTCGGGCCGACCGGATAATTTGGATGGGGTGGAGAAGGGTCACCGGGAGGAGTCGGGTTCGAACCCGCCGACCGTGGGCTACACAAAAGAAGAGGCGATCTCATTAGTACCTGCAGTGAGCCGCCTGAGGCCAAATAAATAAACAACAACATATACTCACCGAGATGCATGCGGGGGGAGGAGGAATGGGAAACGGTGGTGGAGCGAACAAGTGAGGGAGGCAACAGAGGGGGGTCACACCGGGGATCTGGAGGCCCCCGGAAGTAGCTCGCCACGCCCCGCACCGGGGCGACCGAGTATTCTTTGGACGCCTCCAACTCCCGCCGATGGGCCTCGCTCGTCGCCCTGCGGCCTCAAAGCGTGCCGCTGGGCCGCCGCCGGCCTCCAACTCGCCATCCGGGCCTGCAATATTACAACCGTAACATTGAAACAATGCATAGGTAGCGGACATGTGTAAAACCGGTGAATGACCGATGAAACCGAAGTTACACGAAAGTCTGCATCATCTGCGTGGAGCTCTTCTTGCCGAGGTGCTATGGGGATGTCGGTGGAGGTCGTGCTCCTTGAGCGGCACTTCGGCGCCAACAGAAGGACGGGTTGATGTGGTTGGCCATCCGTAACCGCCGTCTTTGCTTCCCTCCTCCCAACCTCATCACCGGGGTGCGGTCCAAGGGCGCGGTGGGCTGGATCGGTCGTCCCCATAGCGCCGCTTGGCCGCTCGGCGCATTGGGTAAGCTTGGGGTAGACGCTGGCGTTGGTGTACGCCTCGGGCCCCTTCGCCGGGTCGTAGACGTTTGGTCGGTCGCTCGCTGCATTTGTGAGTCAAGGCCCACCCCGCGTACCCGTTGATCTGGCCGGTTTTCATGCGGTCGGGCTGCAAGGAGAACACGAGAGATGGTTAGAAGTAAAGAGATTTGAGTGCTTGAATAAAAAATCAACAGAATCGTACCCATCTATCCATATACCTTTGGGGAGGGCACGCTCCTTTGGTGGTGTGGAGCGCCTTGCATCTCCAAGCGACATCTCCGACGGAGTCTCTTGGTCTCGCACGTCTCGGCCCAAGAGCCACTTGTCCACAATGGCCTCCCGGCCCAGTCCTTGTACTTGCCGCACCACTCAGGGCACATCCGCATGACATAGCAGAGGATTAATGGAAGTCCGCTTATTTTTCATTAAAGGAATCGAATAAATGCGTTCTACTAACCTGGATGTCTTGGTCCTTGGTGAGGTCGGTCTCCCTACGGAGCATCACCTCCCTTGCTTCGTTCTTCCTCACCACCTTGCCAAGCACGCCGGCGTTGAAGGAGGTGATGCACAAAACGCCTCGTGGTACAGGTCCTTGAGTCGGTCTCGGCGGACCTCATCCCTGCACTCTAGCGGCCACCGCCTCCCGCCCGCCTCGCCGCGTGAAGTAGTTCTCGCATACGAGAAAACATGTATCATTCAATTATTTAAGAAACATAGTATTTAAACGACATGAAGTAATCCCGCATACGAGACTCACCCAAAAGTCCGTCTTGATCTTCGGCAAGGCGCCCTCCTCCACGCGCGCGAAGTGGTCCCACGCCCGGGAACCTCCCTCACGCCCGGCGGTCACTAGGCCGGGGTAGTTCTCTTTAATCGGCCGAGGCTCGAATGCCATTGATATGGCGCTTGAACCCCCTCCGCTTACAATCAACCCCGATTCTTGCCACGAGCCATTAAGACAAATTGTTAGTCCGAAGTTTGATTTGCAACATGTCATATGAACAAGTAGTGAAAATATCAATGGCTACTTACTTGTCTTTGTTGGGTCGAATCACCGGGCGGCGGGGAAAGGGATCAGCCCCACGTGGGAGGCTCGAGGCCCCGCTAGTTGGTAGACCCCGGCGGCACTCGAGGAGGACGTCTCGACAGTGTCTCTTCGCACCGAGTCCGAAGTCGAAGCGGTGTGGCCCGACGACGGCCCGGGCTGGCCCGACGATGGGCCCCGGCTGGTCCGACGACGACACAAACTCAAGCCTCCTCGTGGGCCGGGCGACGCCGGGCCGCCTCGACGTCTCCACCGTCAGTCTTTGCTTTCGTCGGCCTCCTCCTCGTCGGCCTCCTCCTCGTCGGGCCGGGGGAGAGGGTGAGGGGGGTCTCGCGTAGCGGGGACTGGAACCCCGTCGACGTTTGCCGCCTTCCGCTGGCATTTTGTCGAGTCCCTGCAAAAACAAATAGTAAACCAATTAGTATTGCAAAATGAGCGAAATATAATTGAAAGGTAACAATAATAACAAAATAGTATTACATGATTTAGAAATTATCTCCCGAATGCCTAAAGGTGGCATGTAGTCATCACTATCGCTACCACTATTGTAATCATCAATGTCACCATCCTCATCATCCGTATCGTCCCTCGGCATGTGCATCACCCTCCACGGCTCCTTCGGCGCACCCGGCCTCCATCGTTCAAGAATTTGCGGGTCCTTAGCATCACGCACCTCATCACCCTCGTCCTCATCGATGGCGTTGTCTACTTCCATGCCCATCAGCGAAAAGAATGTCTATCTCCAAACGTCCTTCTAGCCCCTCGGGTTGATAGAACTCTTCGGTGTTTGGGTCGATTGTAATCATCATCGTTCGAACGAGGCGCTTTATCGTGCGGCGATACTGGCTGCACAAGGTACCAACCCGCAAAGGTCCTCGTGTTTTTGGCACGCCCATGGGAGGTAATAAACTTGTGTGGCGTGTATATTAGCCACAATATAGACATCCTCTCCTCCATATACACGGAATCTCGTCGAATTTCGACTTGCCCAATCGTAGGGTCCACTTTCGTGTCATCGGGATCGAACCAATGGCATTTGAATACCACTAGCTTGAGCTCTTTAGGACCCCCGAAGTTGAGCTCATATATTTCTTCGACTATGCCGTAATAGTCCTTCTTATCCAAGCGGACGTCGAACTCCGGTGCACGTTGTTTTTGCGGTTGGGCCGACTCTCCTCGTAGCTTCTCGTGCGGCGATAGCCATTCACATCATAAAGCGGTGAACGAGTTGACCCTACGAGGGAAGCCACGCCCACCTATTTTAAATCTTCGCACATTTCGGCATCCGTGCGGGCACGGGAAGGTGAGGCCACGTAGATCGTTACATTATATGTTACTAGGACCAAAGTGGAATATCAAAGTCGGAACGAGGTTAGTTGGATGGTACCTTTGAGCGAGAACCGGGGAAATAAAATCGGGCTGCCCATTTTTAGAAGATTGTCTTCTTGTTGCAAGGTAGGAGCCTCATTCCCTCTCCGGCGTTGACCAATAAATTCCCCTGAAAAAACAAGGCCGGAGGTTTAGGGTCGATAGGTGGAGGATAGTGATGGCGTATGGAACAAGCTCATTGAGAACTTACTATTGATAAGGAGCGGTTTAGGTCAAGGTTCAACAACACATAGAGCATGATAGTGCGCCACTCATCAAAGGACAAGTGCTTGTGGGTAGCTGCGTTTCCTCTTCCGACTTGCCCTGCGAAAAAGGCTGAGGTTCGATGAACTCTCGTCGGCGTTGTAACGAGGGGTAGGATTGTGGAATATTTGGGGAAGTTTTCGGTATAGTACGCTGTGTGAAGGTCGACACCTCCTCGAATGTATGCCTCGCCACGGAAGGCTCAATTCGGCTTTATTCTGCATTTTCTCCGAAGTACCTTGAGAGCCCTCTCGATTGGATAGCACCAACGGAACTACACGGGCCCCCCAACCGTGCCTCATTTGGCGGTGTGCAAAATCAGGTCTTTGCATCGACGAGGGAAGAAGCCGGTGGAAATATCATCTCCAACTTGCGGATCAACACAGTGCAAAGACGCTCTAGATCAGCAATCGCATCCCGAGATAACTCCTTAACACAAAAGTGGCGGAAGAAAAAGCTCAACTCGCCGGGGACGCGCCACACCGCTCGGGGAGGTATCCCCGAGTCATCGCGGGAAGGATCCGCTCAATCCATATGTGGAAGTCATGACTCTTCATCCCTAAGACTTTCATAGTGCGCAAGTTCACTCCCCTACTCGGGTTCGCCGCATACCCATCGGGGAGCGATAACGTCTTCATCCTTTGTAGCACTTCCTTCCTATCGGCCCTTTTGATGATGTAGTCGGCCGGGCCCTTTTTCCATCTCCTCCCGGGGCTAGGGGTCTCTATCACTAGCTTTGGTCTATCGCCACAAACATCTCTATGTCAAGTCTAGCCTTAACGTTGTCCTTTAACTTCTTAAGGTCCATGGTTGTTGCGAAGAGTGCCTCAGAGATATTCTTTTCTGTGTGCATTACATCGATGTTGTGTGGAAGAAGAAGATCCTTGTAGTAGGGGAGATTAGTCAAGCCCGATATATAAGTCCACATGTGTGTGGTACCATATCCATCAAAACCACCTTTCTTTTCATCGATTTTGAGACCGCCTAGCTCGGCAAGGACCTCTTCCTTTGGTCATAAACTTTGGGATGGGATCGGTGACTTCAACACCTTTCGTGAAGTGCTTTTTGTCTAGTCTGAATTCATGGTCCTCGGGCAGGAATTGACGATGTTTGTCAAACGAAGAATACTTGCCACCCTTGAGAAGCTAGGTGAATCGCGCAACTGCCTTGCATGTTGGGCAAGGGAACCTCCATGAACACACCATGCGCTGAATATGCCATAAGCCGGGGAAGTCATGCATTGAATATAGGTACCACACATGCATTGTAAAGTTTGTCTTTGTAGCTCGGATGCACGCCGTCGCATTCCCATTTTGCCAAGCATCTTGCAATTCATCCCACACCGGCTGCATGAACACACCCATATTGTTGCCCGGTGCCCGGGTATTATCAGCGTCAAGAATGGTGCTTGAGCTCAAACATGACACCGGGGAAGATTGAGAGGGATCATGAACACGGGCCAACAAGTGTATGCGGGGCCGCCCGGTTGACCGTACGGGTTGAACCCATTCATTGCGAACGCTACGCGTACATTTCGAGCCTCCATAGCTTTTTCGGGATGCATATTATCGAAGTGCTTCCATGCATCACCATCCGATGGGTGTACCAACTTCTCGGGACTGTATCTTTTGCCCTTCTTGTGCCATGTCATTTGTTTCGCGGACTCCTCCGTCATGTACAGCCGTTGGAGCCTCGATGCGAAAGGAAGGTGTCGTAGGACCATCTCGGGGATCTTGGATTGTTTCTTCTGCCATCACTACATTCTACCTCCACAAACCTACAGGCTTTGCACTTTTGGACAGTCGCGTTGCTTCCTTGAGATCTCCCCTAAATAGGGCGCACCCCTTTGGACAAGCATGGTACGACTCATACGGCATCTTGAGTCCACGAAGAAGTCTCTGTGACTCGTCACGTGTTCTTCGGCGGGGCGTGACCCTCACAGGAAGGTTTGCCAATGATCGACAACAGTGGTGTCGAAGCCGTCTCGACTAATGCTCAATTGCGACTTCAACGCTATAAGCCGTGAAATGGCATCAACGTAACCATTGTCTTCTCGTGAAGGGGCTGCTTTGTGCGCCTCCATCATCTCGTAGACCGCCTTTGCGGTTTCCTCGAGTTCCTCTTCCAATCCTCCATTGAAGCGTGCATCGTGAAAGTCTGCCATCATGTCCGCCATCCCGGCATCTTGATCATACTCCTCGAGGAGGGGCCTCACCACGTCCTCTCTAATACGATCGACTTCACCGTGGAAGATCCAGCGGCTATAGTTTGGGACGAATCCGTTGTTGTAAATATGTCTGCCCATTTCAACCTTTCGTTGTTTTTTCTTGTTCTTACATTTGCTACAGGGACACGGCATCCGAGCAGGACCCTTTAGCAGCTGGGCCAAATGCATGCTCGTAGAAAAAGCATCGGTCCCCCTAACCCATTCAAGGCTCTTACTTGCGAAGCCCGTGTACATCCACTCACGGTTATCCATCCTCTGTCATACGCCCATGTCAGCGAGCCACATAAGTAGCAATTGCATCTACACGGCGTTCCTACCATCTAATAGGTGAGTGATAGGTCCTAATCCCACCCGAGGATGCGTAGACAAGGTTAGTATCCATGCTCGAGGTCCCGTCCCGAGGGCCGAATTTCGACAGACACCTCCCGTTGTCACAACTTGCTCGAAACTTTTTCAATTTTTTTTCACAGCCTCCCCATGAGATGACAAGACACCACGCCAAGTTTTCGTGATTTTTAAACTTCGTTTGGATTTTATAGATTTTAAAAACACCTTTCCCGCGGGTCACTCGTCATGTTCGGCACATAAATGTTCGAAATTTCATGCGAGTCCTGGATTGAGCCTAAACATCGCCAAACATCGTGTGAATAATATTTTTTGAATGACCACAGTCCATTATTTCATGTACCTGCAGTTCAAATTTGGAGTCGTCAAGAAAATGCAAGAAAATAGAAATAATTCATGAAATATAGCAAAACAACTTGAAATTGTCCCAAATTGTGAAGATGAGATGTAAGTACTTTACTAATGGCACACAAAAAATATGGGACGAAAAATCAAAAAAAAAATTAATGGTTTGCCGAGTGCCAGGAAGGACACTCGGCAAAGACCCTGTTTGCCGAGTGTATATACACGGCTTTTCGCAAAGCCCGACCTGGTTTGCCGAGTGTCTAACGGTGGACACTCGGCAAAAGTGACGGAGAGAAACGTGGCCATTTCCTCCTGTTAACCTTTGCCGAGTGTAATCTTTTGCCGACCGCCATGCACTCGGCAAATATATAGATTTTCGAGTGCTATACGCCGACCGCGGACACTCGGCAAAATGGTCTTTGTCGAGTGCTTAGTTTGGCACTTTCGGCAAAGGCTCTTGCCGAGTGCTCGACTTTTGCCACTCGGCAAACTTCAGGGCACTCGGCAAAGAAGCGGATTCCTGTAGTGAGTCAAATAATGGAAAAACCCTCCCTAGCTCCATTCCAAATTCTATTCCCGTGTCAGGTCGGGCGTGCACTGAAGGCTTCGATAAAGATCATGACCGTGGCAAACCAGAAATCTAGGCGCCGAGATCGTCGCGAGAAGCCGCCAAGGAGGACTCCGGTCGCCCACAAGAAGGCCAGGCAGCCCGAGAAGCGTTGCCCGCCCACTCCCGAGCGCAACATACCGCGCACGGCGGCTCAGCTGCTTCTCCCGTTGCCGTCATTAGGGGCACCACCGTCCTCCCCTCCCTCGACGCCGCCCACGCCATCAGCAGGCATTCGGACGGAGACATCGCTGCCGCCGCCGCCGCCACCACCACGGGGCTTGCTGCTGGTACTACTGCTACGGTCGCCATATTGAATATATGTCTATATTGTCACTCCGATCCGATCCTGCATTCCTGTTCCGCCACCATATATGCATGACGCTACCTACTCCCCTTCTCTGTTTTTAACGTATACTCTACTCCTGCACCGTCTGAACAGGATGCCGACTGTCTAGTAATTTCTTTTGAGAGACGTGTAGGTTACTTGTTAAATACTGTTACTAATGTTACATATTTTAGTTTGCGCGTGACGCGTCCGTTCACATGTGATGCCCACTCCGCTATACATGTGTGTTCTAAGACAAAGGCAAACTACACGACACTAATAAAACCGTGCTTTCTCTGGCCCCAAGGCAAGGCCGCATGCATCTCACAAAAACTTATATATAGTAACATCAAAATGTGGCCAAAGCAAGAGTGCATATATTATAAGCACATGGACACTGGCCGATGCAAGGATCCGATCGTCGCGCCGTTTGTGCACCTGCAGTTTAAGTTGTCTGGTGTGGAGTGGACTGAAAAACGAAATGGCGATTAGGGGAGAGTGAATGAAAGCCAATATTCTTTTTATAATATAGAATTCTATATAAAGGGTAATGCTCAATCACTACTACAACCTAAAGGCGTCATTAGATGCTCTATGTCACGAACGGGATTGGGCCTGCCGGGGACGGGCTAAACGGGGCCTGACATTTGAGGAGAAGGATATTCACTCTTCTCAAGCGGTTTATGTTCAACTATGATGGGATATCCTCCCCGACATTTGAGGCCGGGGCAATCGCGGAACCTACTACACCTAGACTTGGTAATCAGTATTGATGACTGGGACAGGGCTACGCGTCAAGCGCTCGAGCACCTCGTGGGCCTCCAGGAAATAAGAGTAGACAGGGCAAAGCGCATTAGCGACTTGGGGGAGAAGACAAGGCGGATGATGCTGCGCTGGCGCTGCTCAGGAGCCCTGTTCGGGATACTGTCGACATGCCCCGACTCGCCCACTACTAACCACCTACCTACTCCCTCCGTCCCTCCATCCCAAAATAAACACAATTTTTGACTTTTACAAACTGTGTTTGACCATTCGTCTTATTTAACTTTCTTCTACAAATATTATCACTTTTGTTATGATTTACAACACCACAAATGATGTTTTAGTAATATTTAATTTGTTTTATAATTTAAATAAAAATTTTAAATAAGGCGAATGGTCAAACATAGCTTCTAAAAGTCAAAAATTCGTTTATTTTGGGACGGAGGGAGTATGTATGTTTAGGTAAAGGCTTTTCTCCATTCTCGTGCGTGCATTTCTGATTTCTACATTGAAACGTGCCCGGCGGCAGATCCTCTGCTGATTGCTTTTCAAAAACCAAATGCTGATGAGGAACTAATTACCACTGTATTGATCTGTGTGCACGTGCAGACTGGCGGAGTGTGATGAATTAGAAGAAGATCCATGCATTCAGGCTATCCACAACACGTGAAGACACATACACATACTCCCATCCAAGAACAATAGGTTGCTTACTGTTGATACACTGATCGTCAAAGTTTATTCATCACTGCTATTATTGTACTCTACTCAACTCGCCGCGTGTAATATTTAAACACTCTGTTCTTATGTTTTATCTATGTTGCCTTGAGACTGCGATGTAATAATGAGTCCCGTATGGCATTGCTTCTTCTAGATCCAACTATGAGTATGGATCATTTTTATATAGTTGGCTATCCTACTATGTTGTTAGATTTCTAAACCATTGATCTTGAAGAGAAAAAGAATTATTGTGATGTATTATAAATGTAATAAGGGGAATACTCACACCAGCGTGCGTATGGAGCCCTTCGCCCCGACCGCTCCGTGCCCCTCGGCGACACCCACCCAGCACCCAAATTCTCCAAGATCCAAGCCCCCAGCCAAATCCCCCATCGCGAGACTCTACGCTCGATGATCTATAGGTTGATGGGTCACTCAGGCCTTGTTTAGATGGCTAAAATTTTGCTCAGTATGTCACATCGTTAATTGTAGCACGTTTCGTTTGTTAGTGGTAAATATTATCCCACCATAGAGTAATTAGGCTCAAAAGAATCGTCTCGCAATGTATATCTAAACTGTGTAATTATTATTTTTTTAACCTACATTTTATACTTCAAATATATGTCTTTTGGTGTATTTAATATGATATGATGGAGAGAAAAGTGAGAAAAAGGTTAGAAACTTTAGCCATCTAAACAAGGCCTCAATAGCTCACTGCGCCCGGGACGAGGAGATCCGGAAGGAGGAGGTGAAGTAAATGAGAAGACCGTCGGTCGGTCTGCAGCAGCTGCAGAGGACAGGCGGGTTGGTGGGGAGCTCCTCATCGATCCGTTAGACAAGGGGATAGCTGAAGACCGACTCCTCGGCGATCCACAAGCTAATGTGTGCAGCAACGACTCTACGCGTCGAGGCGAGCAGACCCCAGAATCTTGAAGCGGAGATGCAGGAAGCCGGCCCGGCGGTGACAGAGCAAAAGTGTAAGCGGGAGCTACTCATCAATACGGGCGGAGCAAATGGCAGCGGAGGAGCTACTCTTGGAAGATTTGGCCCGGGAAATCGGTGATCGATTCAAAAGCGGACCGAAAGGGGAGACAATGGAGAACCGGGAGGCCATCAAGAAGGGTGATAAGGAGTCACCTCAGCCACGTTGCCCGAGGAGGGAGATTTCAAGAGGCTTTTACTACCATTATGATAAAAAGGTCGTGACACTGTGTACCACAAAAAATCTTTGGGCCACATATATACCATCGCCCAAAGTTTACTTGTCCCATGTACCACTCCGTCTATTTTATACACTAACACCGTTAAACAACCTGGAGAAAAGACTATCTTACCCCTCAGGCCATAGTAGCTGATTAAAATCACCATTGTCCTCTATACCACTCCCTAGTGTTATCTACATATGGTTGTACACTTGTCAAAAAATAAAAAAAAGGGCAGCACGTATGCATATATGTGCACTTGTTTTGAAGACAAAAAATTGACACAATATATAATAATAATATTTAACACAATATATAACAATAATATGGTTCTTAGACTAACATTTGGTCACTAGTTTGCACACAATAGTTTCATCATGTCTCTAACATAACAGCACAACATGCATAGAAGTGCTTCATCCAGACATTAAGTTCTAGTGAAAATAAAATGTTGCCACCAGGCATAACAAACAATAGCAGCTCATGTGCTACTCATCCAAAAGCAACCACCATACACATGGTTTAGCAAAATAGCCACAAAATCAGACACCTATCATTCCATCATCAACTTCTTGCTCACGGTATTTGCAAATTTGGGCGGTTGGGCTTGTTGGTACACAGGGGAGGCCTCTTAGGTGTCAACTTCTTCTTCGTCATGGAGATCTTTATCCTTGGTGAGCGTTGGGCCTCCGTTGTTGGCGTGTCCACTATTGGAGGTAATGCACGGAGGGGCACTAGTTCATTAGAACCAGCCCCGGACCTGTTACCATTAATTATCGATCATTGGAACAAGCTTCACTTCAATTGGAAAATGAGGAACTATAGAAGGTAAACATGAGATACACATCGGATAGGGTATTTGGAGTTGTTGATGGTGTAGTGCTAGCTGATCCCTATGCTTTGTTGTTCCTCTTCTTTTTCTGCAGCCTTGGACATAGCTTCATTGTGTGGGAATAACATCTCTGTTGAGGAGTGGCCACCACTAGGCTAGTCTCTGTATTGGTAATATTTTGCTTTCTTTTTGCCTTTTGTATGTGACTCCCTCTGCAAAAGGCAATTGTTAATACATAATATAGTTTAATTAAATGATAGTTTTATTTATATACATGTATTTGAGTACCTTTCTACCATCAATGCAGCTATGTCATCCGGATTTCCATTCTTACAAGTCTTCGGTGATACCCCAATTCTTGGCATACAATACACCTATGTCTCTTCTTGTTCCCATTTCCTCCCTCTAAAGCCCCTTTTATCCTGTTCTTCCTTCTACCACCTGTTGACTTAAGCAATGGAGGGTGCATGAAGAACCCATGTGTGGCATTGGGCCACATGGACTTGTCGAGGAATACATGGGACAGAGCTTGCATAAGCTTGTTTGAATTTCTCGATAGAATAGTAGTCATCTACATGGTCTTCTAGTTTTTCTCGGGGAATTGAAGTGATGCGGTGTAAGTGCAATCAAGCTCTAAGTGGGTTTTGGCGTTGATGACTACCGAATTAGGGGACTAATGAGTTTTCTGAAGATGACATCACGAGGGATTAAAATATGGAGTTGATGAAGCAGGTCCAAAAAGTACCAAATAAGCTAGATGGTGGTGCTTAGGCTCAAGGCGTTTAAATTATTTTATATTTCGAATCTTGAGTTTAGGAAAAGCCGTACTACTAAGAGGGATCCTAGGATTCTCGGGCACTGTGGACCAAGTGCTCTAAACATCAAATCCGGACACAACACTCAACTCCAAACCCGACCGGCCCGGCTTATCTACAAACGACCCGGCCCGGCTTATCTACGATTCACACCTTTCTTTGTCGGGTTGGCGCAAAGGTTATCGCCGGGCGCTGGCCTTGGCGATGCGGCGTCCACGCGGCGATGCCGTGTGTCGATCTTGGCGATGCCGCGCTTAAAATCTTACCGTTGGGCCCGTGGGGTATAAATACCCATTCTACCCCTCCTCAACGGTCACCCGCTCACCCGCCTTTCTCGCGACAGAACAGCCCAGCACTCACCTCTTGCTCTCTCTCTCACCTCCATTGAAGTTCTTTGAGCTCCCCACTCAATCCCTCACTTCCCACCACGGATTTTTGAGGAAAAGGCAGCAAACTTCGATTGGAGGCCGGATCTACTACTTCCCCACTCAAAAGAGCATTTGGTTCACGTTTGGCCGGAACCCTAGGGTTCTTTACTCTTGGAGCTTGCTCCTAGGCTGGCTAGGGCGTCGCCCTTGAGCTTGCCCCTTCGTGTGGCAGCCTTGGGAGGTTTGTAACCTCACTCTGACAATACATTACCCCACATCTCTAGGGTTAACTCCCTAGACTTGTGAACGAGGGAAAAAGCAGTTTGGGTGGGCAAGCTAAGCCTTGTGTGGCAACCTCAACAAACGTGGACATAGCCCGGCACGTGTGGCGCGGTGAACCACGGGTCAAATCCTTGTCTCACTTGTTCTCCCTTTACTTTGTTGCATATTTGTCTTGTGAGAAAGGGCTTCGACCCGATCTACTTGGTTCTTTGGGTTTTACGCCGGCCTTGGCTAGTTTTCGTGACATATTTGTGTATGCGGGGAACAAGTGGGAACCTTGAGTACCAAACCCCGGCTCATGGATTAGCTTTTGGGAGTGCTGCCGTTCGGTGATACGAGGCGGTGCCGCTCGGTCATGCTTGGCGTGCCGGCGCTGCTGGCCGATAGAAGTGTCTCTATCTCATGCGTTGGTCGGTTCACGCGGCGGCGGTCCGCGACTTGACGACGGCGATGCCGCGCCTCTTGTGTACTAACAAGCCTACTGAAGTTTTTAACAGGTCAATTTTGGGGTTAAGCCTATTCACCCCCCCTAGGCTTCAATCGGATCCTACAAGTGGTATCAAAGCTAGGATACTTCGTATACGCTTCACCGCGTGAAGTATGGAGGCACCGGAGGGTTCGAAGAAAGGAGGCAAGTCCACCCGTCCCGTGGAAGAGGTGGAGGCCGGCGGCAGAAGGAAGCTTTCTCTCGGTACGGCAAAGTGAGAGCACCATCAAGGGTGATGCCACCGATGCCGAGAGAAAGACCGCAAGAATAGCAAGACGAAACGCTAGACGACAAGAGCTAGAAAAGAAGAAGCTAGAAGAACAAGCTAGCTTGAAGCTCGCCGAGAAGCTTCAAAGAAAAGAATAAAGAAAGATGATTCAGTGAGGCAAGAGCTGCTAGGAGGGCAGCAAGAGAGAAGAAAAGGCAAGAAGAAGAGGCGGAGTCAAGTGAGCTATCAAGTAGCTCCGACGATGGAGATGATGATATCTCCTACAACAAGAAGAAGAAGAAGGAAAGCAAGAAGGATGAGGGCAGCGTCAACAACAACAAGTTCGCCGCCATATCCTTTAATTATTCTTCTTACTTGACTAACCGCGATAAGAAGTCTTTCATCAATGTACCCGGGGAAAGTTGCCCCGTTTTCGATGGGACCAACTATGCCAAGTGGAAGCACTTGATGAGAGCCTATCTTAGCGCCCTTCACCCCGGTCTTTGGGAGGTTGTGTGCAGTGGATTTCAGCCACCGGTGAACCCCAAGGAGCCAACGAACGAAGAGCTAGCAGCTGCCCACATCAACGGTCAAGCCACAAGCATCCTCCTTAGTGCTCTAGAAGGCAATGAGTACAATAGGGTGATGAATGTCAATGAAGCAAAGAAGATTTGGGACACTCTAGTAATTGCACATGAAGGAGTAGACAAAGTAAGAAAGGCCAAGATTGACTTGTTGAAGGCCAAGCTCAACCGGTTTGTGATCCTTGATGGTGAAGGGGCTCAAGAAATGTTTGACCGGTTGATGGTGCTAGTTGGCAAGATTAGAGGATTTGGAGATGAGGATCTAGATGACCACACCGTTGTCAAGATCATGCTTGAGGCATACACACCTAGAAATGACATAGTGGTCACCTTGATTCGAGATAAGAAGAAGTTTGAGCAATTCACTCCAAATGATGTACTTGGAAGGCTGCTCACATATGACATGCAAAGAGAGGAAGCAAATGAGAGAAGAAAGCTTGGAGAGTTGCAAGCCAAGCTTGAGGGCATCAAGATCAAGGATGTGGCTCTCAAGGCAACCAAGTCAAGCAAGCCAAGCTCCTCCAACAAGATCAAGGGCAGCAAGCAAGCATCGTCAAGTCAAGACAAGGAAATGAAGAAGATGCAAGAAAATATTGATAAAACCTCTTCCTCAAGTGATGATGAAGATAATGGGGCTGATTACAAGAAGATTGATGACATGGCCCCTATTTATGAAGAAGTATGGGAAGGGGATGAAGGCAAATGGCTACAAAATGGTGCAAACGAAGATTCCCAAACAAGAAGAAGAGAACATGCTTCAACTGTGGCAGCACCGAACACTTTGTTGCCGATTGTCCACATGAAAACAAGAACAACAAATACAAGAGGGACAATGGCAAAGACAAGAAGCAAGACTACAAGAGAAAGGGAAGAAATATGGGTGAAGCTCACATCGGACATGAGTGGGATTCAACAAAAGAGACAAGTGAAGAGGAAGTCCATGTTGCAACATTTGCTATGCAAGAGACCTCTACACCCAAGCTCTTCAACAACATGACCGATGATGAGGAGGAAGAAGAAAATGACTCCACTCATGTTTGTCTTATGGCCAAGCATGGGAAGGTAAAATTCACACCCAAACCTTCTCCCTTTCTTAGTGATGAATCTAGTGACCTTAGTGAAAGCTCTAGTGAAGATGAATCTAGTGATGATGAAGAATATGCTAGACTCACCAGGAACCTAGATCCCAAAACTAGAAGCTTTCTTGCTCAACTATTGGCGGATTTAGAAAGCACTCAAGCGGAGTTGGCAACTAGAGATAGTCAACTTGATAGACTTGAAAAACTCTATGTTGACAACAAGGATGCTCTTGTAGCTGAGAGGAGTGAGGTGGCCTCCTTACAAAAGAGCCTAACTAATGAGCAAGGAGACCATGCTCTCACAAAGAAAGCTATGGTTGCCCTAAATGGGAAGTATTGTGACTTGCAAGACAAGCACAAAGAGCTTGAAGCTCAATATAGCCTTCTTTGGGAGAGCAACTCACATCTCTCAACCACAAAGGATGCTTCTACTCCCTCCACTAGTCAAGGTTGTGGTAAATGCCATAATGTTGATATGAATGTCTATGCCACTAACCTTGCCAATATGAAAGCAATGGAGAAAGAGATCACTAGGCTCACGGCTATGGTGAGAAAAGAAGGTGAAAGCAAAGCAAAGCAACAAGTGAGCAACAAAGTTGAGGCTCCAAAGAAGCCCAACTTCATAGATGGGAGAAATCCAAGAATCAAGGATGGACTTGGACACAAGCAAGGAAACAAAACCAATGGTCGAAACCTGATCAATGGTGTTGAATGTGTCAAATTCTTGAGCAAAGGCACAGTAGGTACAGAGACCTGCACGCAGGCCCAGCTGGACACAAGCCAACCCGAAGCGGTTCTGCATGTCCACACCTTGGGCAAATGCAGCGAGGACGAGCGGGCCCCCAAGAAAAGGGAAGGTCACCTACACTGCCTTAGCTCAGAATAGACCTAAGAAGATGGTCCAAAAGGCTGTGAAGAAAGTCCAGAAGTCAGAGAATCTTGTGCAGGCTGTTCCAAAAGGCCACTCCTATCAATGGAAGGCAAAAGCAAGCAAGTTGGACTCCAATCCTTGCTTTGAAGTGAAGGCAAAAACAGCAAGGGGAGGTGTTTGCAAAGTACACGGGCATTGACAAGAAGATTTATCGCAACACCTCCATATGGGTTCCCAAAGTTCTTGTGACTAAGGTAAAAGGTCCCAAGAATCTTGGGGACCTAAACTTGTGAACTAAACTTGTTTTGCGGGCATACTCCTCCGGTGGGTCAAGTTGGGTGTTTGACAGTGGCTGTACAAATCATATGACAGGAGAAAGGAGTATGTTCTCATCATATTCCCAAACCAATGATGATAGGAACAACATAAGGTTTGGAAATGATGATGTGAGATTGTGATCGGTCTTGGTAACGTTGCTATCACAACTGAGCATAATATTTTAGATGTTTTGCATGTTGATTCGTTGGGATACAACTTGTTGTCGGTCTCACAATTGTGTGAGAAAGGCTACAACTGTCTCTTTACGGATGTTGGTGTGGAAGTCTTTCGCAGAAGGATTCCTCTGTTGTCTTCTGAGGCAAACTCAAGAATAAGCTTTACTTAGTTGATTTCAACAAAAGTGAGGCTAAGCTTGATACCTGTCTAATGGCAAAATCTAGCATGGGCTGGTTATGGCATCGCCGTCTAGCACATGTTGGCATGAGGAACTTGGCCAAACTGCAGAGAGACAACCACATCATTGGACTAACAAATGTTGATTTTGATAAAGACAGGATATGTGGACCTTGCCAAGCCAGGAAGCAAGTAGGTGCACCTCACCCACCAAAGAGTGTGATGACTACTACTCAACCATTGGAGTTGATACACATGGATCTCTTTGGACCGGTGGCCCACCTTAGCATCGGGGGTAACAAATATGGACTTGTTATTGTTGATGACTACTCCCGCTTCACTTGGGTTTTCTTTGTCTTTGATAAGTGTCAGGTACAAGAGAAGGTGAAAACCTTCATCAAGAGGGGCACAAAGAGAATTCGATCTCCCGTCAAGAGAATAAGAAGTGACAATGGGACCGAATTCAAGAACACCCAAGTTGAAGAGTACCTTGATGAAGAGGGCATCAAGCATGAGTTCTCGGCCCCGCATATACCCCTCAACAAAATGGTGTAGTTGAGAGGAAGAACCGTACACTCATAGAGATGGCAAGGACAATGCTTGATGAGTACAAGACTTCGGACATCTTTTGGTGTGAAGCTATCAACACCGCTTGTCATGCCATCAACCGCCTCTACCTACACAAGAAACTCAAGAAGACTTCATACGAGCTCTTAACCGGTAACAAGCCTAAGGTGTCATACTTTAGAGTGTTTGGGTGCAAGTGTTTCATTCTGAACAAAAGGCCCCGAACCTCTAAATTTGCACCTAAAGTTGATGAATGTTTTCTTCTTGGTTATGGATCAAATGAGCATGCCTATCGTGTTTTCAACCAAACCACCGGTAGGGTTGAAATCACTATAGATGTGACATTTGATGAATCTAATGGCTCTCAAGTAGAGCAAGTTGATCAAAGTGTTGTAGGAAAGGAGGATCCACCTTGTGAGGCAATCAAGCAATTGGCTATAGGTGACATAAGACCTCAAGAAGATCAAGCAAATGGAGAGGAGGATCCACCAGTTGTTGCTGCACAAGATTCCGCTGACGTACTCAATGACCAAGTGCAGCACACGCCTGCTGGAAGTGCCAATACGGCGGTGCCGCACCTACGCTACGTGTAGTGCCACGCCATCTATCTCAACAACGATCGATCCACCGCATCACTGTTCAACCACTTGATGTTGCTCTAATTCTTGAAGGCGATGATGAATATGATGAAGATCAAGAAGAAAATGCGAAAAGCGTTGATCACCCACGACTACGACAAACCTTGGGAGTCTTCGAAAGGGAGTTACTACTCGATCTCATCTAGCTGCTTTTTACGTCAACATTTCTCTTTTGTTTCATCTTTGGAACCACGAAAAGTAGATGATGCTCTCAAGGATCCGGATTGGGTGTTGGCCATGCAAGAAGAGCTCAACAACTTCAAAAGAAATGAAGTTTGGGAGTTGGTGGAAAGACCCAAGACTAACATCATTGGCACCAAGTGGGTCTTCGTAACAAGCAAGATGAAGATGGGTTGGTGACAAGAAACAAGGCAAGATTGGTTGCTCAAGGCTTCACTCAAGTAGAGGGCTTGGACTTCGATGAGACGTATGCACCGGTGGCAAGACTAGAAGCAATTCGCATTCTTCTAGCGTTCGCGCCTATCATGACTTCAAAATTTGTACCAAATGGATGTCAAGAGTGCATTCCTCAATGGCCCACTACAAGAGGAAGTGTATTTTGAGCAACCACCCGGTTTTGAAGACCCCAAGTTTCCCAACCACGTCTACAAGCTCCATAAGGCGCTCTATGGGCTTAAGCAAGCACCTAGAGCATGGTATGAATGCCTTAAGGAATTCTTGCTTAAACAAGGCTTTGAGATAGGCAAAGCCGATCCTACTCTCTTCACTCACAAAGTTAGCAATGATATATTTGTATGCCAAATATATGTCGATGACATAATATTTGGTAGCACTAACAATGTGTATGTTGAGCAATTTAGTAGGACTATGACTAAGAGATTCGAGATGTCCATGATGGGTGAGCTGAAGTACTTCCTCGGGTTTCAAGTCAAACAAATGGAGGAAGGGACATTCATATGCCAAACCAAGTACACTCATGACATGCTAAAGAAGTTTGATATGGCTAATGCTAAGCCAATCAAAACTCCAATGCCAAGCAATGGACATCTTGACCTTGATGAGGAGGGTCGGTCGTGGACATGAAGGTATATCGCTCCATGATTGGATCCTTGCTTTACCTTTGTGCATCTAGGCGACATAATGCTTAGTGTGTGTACGTGTGCTCGTTTTCAAGCCAATCCAAAGGAATGTCACAATGTGGCTATTAAGAGAATCTTGAGATATTTAGTACTCACACCTAACCTTGGCTTGTGGTACCCCAAGGGTTCCAAGTTCAATCTACTTGGCTATTGATTCGACTATGCCGGTTGCAAAGTAGATCGAAAAAGCACTTCGGGGACATGTCAATTCCTTGGATGTTCCTTAGTGTCTTGGAGCTCTAAGAAGCAAAATTGTGTAGCCCTTTCCACCGCCGAGGCCGAGTATGTTGCGGCCGGTGCATGCGGTGCTCAACTACTTTGGATGAAGCAAACCTTAAAAGATTACGGATGTCATTTCACAAAGATACCTCTTCTTTGTGACAACGAGAGTGCCTTTTTAACTTCGCAAATAACCCTCAGTAGCACACTCTAGAACAAAACACATAGACATCCGTCATCACTTCTTGAGAGACCATGAACTCAAAGGAGATATCGCAATTCGCTATGTGAGCACCGAAAAGCAACTAGCCGATATCTTCACCAAGCCTCTCGATGAGTCAAGGTTTTGTGCTTTGCGTAGTGAGCTAAATATTCTCGATTCGTAACTTGGTTTGAATTCAAGCACACATGCAATCTGTTTGAGACACTAGATCGACATAGGAAAAGATTGTGAAAATCTTTCATATTGTGTTTCAAAAGGATTTCAAATTCTAATCCGAAATTCAATGCCATTGTTATGCATCGATGATCTATCCTGGCAATGAATTTTTGGTGTCTCGTGACCAAACTTGAGGAGAAATAAGTCAAAAGTGGAAATATATATGCAGGACAGCGGGCTGGTGCGGCGGTGCCGCGTGTGCCAAGCGGTGCCGCGTAGGGCAGCGATTGCAGCAGAAAACGCGGCAGTGCGCGTCGGCAACGTCTTTGTGCCTAGGGGTTTCCGGACTTCGATCTGTCCGAACCGTTTTTCGGGCCAAACTTTCTTCTTTCCTTTTCTACCCCTGGCCCGACCGGTTTTCTTCTCTCCTCTCAGACCCGACGCCCGCACGCGCTCCCTCTCTTCTCTCTCACGCGCGTGAAGCGGCGTCGTCGTCTTCTGCTGCCGCCCGGACTGCCGCCGCCCCCGGCAGTGCGTCTTGCGCGCCGCCGCCCGCCGGAGATCCTGCTCGCTCCCGGCCGGCCGTGCTCTCCCTCCTCCCGAGCACCTGCTACTCTTTCCTCCCAGTCCACGAAGGCAAGCGCAAGGTAGCCTAACCCTAGTTCATATTGTTTTTGCCCGATCTATGCAATGTGCAACAACTTTTCATGGATTCCTGTATCTGAGAGTTGTATGAACTATAGAGAAGTAGTTTTGATGATTGGAATCGATCAATTTCACACTTCCATAACTTAAGTGACTTAGGGGGAGGGCGCGGCAATGCCGCCCCCAAATAGAACTTAACTGTTCTAATTTTGCTTCCAAATGACCCGGTAACCCTGAAATCACTCTCTTTATTGAACTCAAATTGATTGACTCCAAACATTGAAGAAATTTCTTTTGAGTTCATACACATCTTGTCGAACCCATGGAAAATTTTGCACTAAAGCGTGTGTTGATCTCGAGATTGAAAGAAATATGCGAGAATGTGTTAGATAGATGAGTTAGAACAGTTTGTTGATAAGAATAGATGATTTGAGCAAGGGGGAGCGGCGGTGCCGTGTGACCTACTGGCGGTGCGGTGCCGCGGTCACCAGGCGATTGCCGTGCCTCTGCTGTGGCAAAGGTGCCGTGCAGCAAAGTTCTCATCCGGACAGCTTGCTCAAACCACCTAATTTTATGTTCCAAACTTTCTACCACATATATTTGATCATTTTGGACTTCTAATCGATGCAGATTTCGATCAATCTTTATATATTGCATAGATGGATCCCGGAGGTGATCCCCATGGCAAGAGAAAGATGAGGGTCAAGGCAGTTGAAAGGAGAGGGCGTGGAAGAAAGAACCCGAGCAGAGGAGGTGGCCGGTGGCGAGTGGGTCATTTGGACTCACCGAGGAGCAACGGTGAGCAAAGGAAGTATGTGTATGACAGCGGCTACATGCGGCCCAGTGGAGGGTGTGTTTGAGATGGCAAGACTGGTCAATGATCCACCTATTCCGGTGGTGAGCTATCTCAAGAAGCAAAGGGAGGTTACGGATGCTAGAGCGGTGAATGTCTATCTTGATGAGCAAAAGTATGAAGGCATTGATGAGATTTTTGGACAGCATTCCACTCCAACTTCTATTTAACTTGTCCTCTTCCACTCCACCAAGAGCAAGATCACAACTATGCACTATATTGATTTTGAGAGGATGGGCGACAAGGAGGAGGAGGCCTTCAATGAGGCAATTGAAGCTTGTGAGAAGTTTGGTGACGGACATCATGTCCTTCAAGCATGATTGGAATGAGGAGATCCTTAGTCGGTTCCATGCCACTTACCTTGGGGACAAAGGCCGCCGGACACCATCCTTTGGATGACCGACGGGGAGGCATTACAGAGTTGACTTTGTCACATTCTGTCAGATACTCGGCTTCGGGGCTGATCACAGGGAGTACACAGATATTCATGAGATTGACCCTATTGAGGCCAAGGTTATCAGGGATTGCTGGGCAGATCCACAGTTGCTTGGAAGAAGAAAGGGGTTGAAGGATTTCTTCTATGTGATGAACAACCTCTGCAGATGCACCATTGATCCTAAGGATGGGGCAGCCTCTGATGTGAATGGCTATGCTAGGAATCTGCTTGCTCATTTCAGGAACGATGAAACTTTCAATGTTGGGAAGTTCATTTGGAGGCAGCTAGCTAATGCCATGGATGATGCTAGGAGGAACCTGCCATATGCTCCTTACATTATGTTTATGATTGAGAGGGTCTCTGGAAATATCTATCCCAAGGACTGCTTCCACACTGTCTACAACATAGAGAAGACTCATGGCTTGGATGGTGGGAAGACTAGTGGCAGATCCAGACCCTCAGTAGGAGGCACCTCAGCTGGTAGAGAGGACTTAGAGGTGAAGGAATATGGGATCGCTACGCCAGCCGAGAAAACAAAACTTTTCTACCCATAAACCAAGAATCTACCTGCTAGTTATAGATCACGGGGATTACCTCTAGACGCCTTGAGGTGCAGCGAAGCGTCGACTCGACGATGTAGATGTACGCGTCGCAGCGGTGCCGTCGCGGTTGCGTGGTCGCCCCGTCCACGCCTGCCCTCCTCGTGCGGTTCGTCCTTGTGCTCCGGATGCAGCACCTCCGAGGTATCCCACACGCAGGGGAGGAAGCGATGCGCCTCCGGACTGCTAGGTCCGCGAGGAGCAAGAGGCGAAGGCGTGAGCGCCGGCGGCCGCCATTGCCGTGGCTTAGACTCCCATGGTCAGCCCCCGCCCCACCTCTCATTATATAGTCGTTCCTAACAGGCTCCCGAGCGGGAGTCGATTAGAAGTAGGAATCCTATTCCTAGTCCGTTTAGAAGTAGGAATCCTCTTCCTAGTCCGCTTAGAAGTAGGAATCCTATTCCTAGTCCGTTTAGAAGTAGGAATCCTATTCCTAGTCCGTTTAGAAGTAGGAATCCTATTCCTAGTCCGTTTAGAAGTAGGAATCCTCTTCCTAGTATTAGAACTCTATAAGCCTCGTCCAATTCGGATCAAATCCGAATTGGGCCTCCTTCCCTTTAAGCGTGCGACCCTATGGGCTCACGCACACATAGACATGGCCCGAGTACTCCTACTCGACCAATAGTCGACAGCGGCCTCTAGCAAGACGTGCCAACTCCCATGTGTACGCAATGATCATATCGTGACCTAACCACACAAACCATATACTCGTTATTCCCTTGCCACACGATATTTGGTCCAACTCGTGAGTTAACACTTAACCCAAGCACGGCCATGCATTTCTTGATCCAATCAATCGAGTGGTCCAGTGATATCTCTCTCTCATGGAGAGGGGCAATTCCATCTTGATTGACTATGACTCACAGCATGCTTCCTGACAAACCCGAAGACCACCTTTATAGCTACCCAATTACGGAGTAACGTTTGATAGTCCCTAAGTAGGTCGTTTCACATCTTGAGTACATACGACAATCTCAGGTCTAAGGACATAACGTAAATGATGTGTAAAGAGATAATAATAACATCTCATGTCGGGTCAATCCAGCCCCATGTCATACATGTGCCCACACTATTAGTTTGACATCTCCATGTCTATGACTTGTGAAACATAGTCATCAACTAATACATGTGCTGATCTAATATTCATGTGTGTTCTCACATGAACTCCGATCGAGGACAATTATTGAATAACCATACAAGTAAAGAGTCTCACAAACAATTCACATAATTGCCAATCGATACAAGTTGTCTTTAATGGATATTCATGAACACATAATATATCATGGATACAAGGTGATATAATCATCTCCATGATTATCTCTAGGGCATATTCCCAACAATAATCATCTCCATGATTATCTCTAGGCATATTCCCAACAATCTCCCACTTGCACTAGAGTTAATCTTTAAGATATCTAATACCCATATCTCTCATGTGCGCCTCATGCTTAGGGTGGAAAAGCCTTTGTCAAAAGGATCTCGCAACATTCAAATCCGTATGTATTTTGCATATCTTGATTTCACCACATTTGATGAACTCTCGAATGAGGTGAAATTTCCGCAGAGACGTGTTTGTTCTTATGGTGATCCTCGGCTCCTTAGCACATTGCAATCGCGCCACTATTGTCACAATGAAGGTTCAATGGGCCGCTTGCATTCGTGAACACACCAAGCTCAATGAGGACTTTCCTCATCCAAACACCTTCCTTTCTTTGCTTCGAAGCTGCTATGTACTCGGCTTCTGCTGTAGAATCGGTCACCGTCTACTGTTTGGAACTTTTCCAACTTACGATTACCACCATTTATTGTGAAGGTATCCTGATTGAGATTGTGAATCATCCGTGTTAGTTTGGAAGCTAGTATCGGTGTAACAATTTACAACGAGCTCCTCCTCACCTCCATAGATTAGGAACATATCTTTAGTCCTTCTCAAGTACTTAAGAATATTCTTAACAAGTGTCCAAAGTGACTCTCACCCGGATCAGCTTGGTATCTCTTTCGTAACACTTAGAGCATATGAGACATCTGGGTGTGTACATATCATGGCATACATGATGGAACCAATCATGAGGCGTATGGAACCTTACTCATGCGCTCTTGCTCATCAGCAGTCGAAGGACGCTGCTTCTTGCTAAAACGCATACCATGTGACATAGGCAGGAACCCTTTCTTGGACTGTTCCATGTTGAACCGTTCCAACACCTTGTCAATGTACGTATCTTGGCATAATCCTATTAGCCTCTTTGATCTATCTCTATAGATCTTTATGCCCAAAATGTATGATGCTTCTCCCAAATCCTTCATAGAAAATATATTATTCAGTGAAGTCTTCACGGATTGCAACATTGGAATGTTATTCCCAATCAACAGTATGTCATCCACATACAAGATTAGAAATACAACAGCGCTCCCACTTTCCTTCTTGTATACACAAGGTTCTTCTTCATTCTGATGAAAGCCAAGAGCTTTAACCTCTTCATCAAAACGAATGTTCCAACTCCGAGATGCTTGCTTCAACCCATAAATGGATTTCTTAAGCTTGCATATTTTTCTAGCATTCTTAGGATCAACAAAACCTTCGGGCTGTATCATATACATGTCCTCTTCCAAATCTCCATTTAGAAAGGTTGTTTTAACATCCATCCGCCATATCTCATAATCGAAATGAGCAAGCAATTGCTAGAATGATCCGGATAGATTTAAGCATCGCTATCTTGGCGAGAATGTCTCGTCGTAGTCAACTCCTTGAACCTCGCCGAAAAACCCTTTGCGACAAAGTCGAGCTTTATAGACGTGAACATTTCCGTCCATATCTCTTTTCTTTTTATAGATCCATTTGCACTCAATGGGTCTAACCCTATCAGCGGATCAACCAAGTTCCAAACTTGATTGTCTCCCATGGAATCTATCTCGGATCTCATGGCATTTTGCCATTTCTCGGAACTGGGTCCATCATAGCTTCCGTGATATGTCATAGGTTCGTCATTGTCTAACAATAACAAATCCCCATGCAACTCACGGAGTCTAGCCGATCTTCGTGGTAGTGGTGGTGTTACCTTTGCCACAGGTATCTCAACTTGTTCTCGCTACATTAGCATCACTCGTAGAGTCTTGACCTATTGGCTCATCCTCGAACTTCTTCAAGATACACCCTTTGTCCACTCTTGTCTCTTTTGAGAAACTCTTTTCTAAGAAAACACCGTTTCGAGCAACAAACACTTTGCCCTCTCGATCGGTTGTAAAAGTAATAACCCAAAGTTTCCTTGGGTATCCCACCGAAAAAAACACTTGTCCGACTTGGGTGTTAGTTTATCTGATTGACGTCGATTGACATAAACTTCACAACCCCAAATCTTTAGAAAAGACAAACTGGGACTCTTACCAGTCCATATCTCATATGGTGTCTTAACTATGGACTTAGATGGCACCCTATTTAATGTGAAAGCAGCTGTTTCTAGAGCGTATCCCCAAAACGATAATGGTAGGTCCGGATCTGGCTCATCATTGACCGAACCATGTCCAACAAAGTCCGACACGCCATTTCATACACACCGTTTCTCCGAGGTGTTCCAGCGGCGTAAGCTATGGAACAATTCCGCAACTCTTCAGATGATTGCTAAATTCGTGGCTCAAGTATTCACCTCCACGATCAGATCGCAAGGTCTTAATTTTCTTACCACGTTGATTCTCTACTTCTTTCGAAACTCTTTGAACTTTTCAAAAGTCTCGGACTTATGCTTCATTAAGTAGACATAGCCATATCTACTGAAATCATCGTAAAAAGTAATGAAGTATTGGAATCCGCCTCTGGCTGTCGTACTCATTGGTCCGCATACATCAGTATGTATTAGTTCCAATAAGTCTGCTGCCCTCTCAGGAAAACCCTTGAAAGGCGCCTTGGTCATTTTGCCTAGAAGGCAAGCTTCACATGTCTCGTATGATTCAAAATCAAACGGTTAGAAGCCCATCAAGATGGAGCCTCTTCATGCGATTCTCACTTATATGACCTAGACGACAATGCCACATGTAGGTAGGACTTAACTCATTAAGCCGAGGCCTTTTAGCACTTATATTACAGACAGGTGCATCATCAAGATTTAAAATAAATAACCCATTCTCAATGGATGCAGAAGCCACAAACATGCCATCTTTAGAGATCACACAACCATTGTTTTCACTCTTAAAAGAATAACCATCCTTCATCAAACATGAAGGTGACACAATGTTTCGGCTCAAGCTAGGAACAAAATAACAATTATTCAATTCCAAAATAAATCCCGACGGAGGTGGAGTTGCATCGTCCCAACGCTCAAGGCAAGAACTCTTGCATTATTGCCCACGCTGAAGTCAACTTCTCCCTTTCCAACGCTTCTACTTCTTATCATTCCTTGCATCGTATTGCAAATATGAGCAACCGATCCGGTATCAAATACCCAAGAATTGATATAAGAATCAGCGAGGAATATGTCTGTAACATAAACAACAAGTGTACAAGCAGCGGGAGTACCTTTTCCACCGCTATCCTTCTTGGATGCTAAGTACGACTTGCAGTTTCTCAACCTCTGAGTGTAACCAACCATCTTGATTACGTGTGGCCCTACTGCTGCACCCTTTGCTAGCTTGCTCTCAGCAAGCGCCTTTGAGACATTGAACCTTTCGGTTCTCGCTGAGTTTGGAACATATCCTCAAGCGCCACGATCATATCGTGCGCCGCATGATTGTTGTCGAACCGCATCCGCATCGGGTTCCAAACAGCAAGCATAAGGCAACTCACTTCAAGATCAGCATCACATGCTTTCTTGTAAGCGGTTTTCTCAAGATCGTGCATTATCGCAGGCTCTTCGGTAAGGGGGTGTCTAGAACATCTTCCTTTTTTCTCAGCCCCAGAACAATTCTCGTGTTACGGATCCAATCCGCATAGTTTGTTCCATTCAACTTATCTTTCTCAAGAACCGAACGCAAAGTAAATGGTTGATTGTTAGGTGCCATTTATCTACAACAGGAATAATGCAAAATACTATGACAATGTATCCAAGATAGAGTAAAAACATATTAACTTTTAATAGAATGTACTCCCACTAAAATCAATATCCCTCAATTGAAACTTAGTGATTCAAGACCCACAACTAACAAGTCAACTAGTGAGCTTTAGCATCACCGCTAGAAGACATGGTAGATCGGTAAGCAACTCTTTGCTAATCATATCACATATGACTCTTGTTGTTGGGCAAAGATCTCTATGCTAACGCCAACTGCCATGCTCCAAGATCCCTAACCGTTAGGATGATCTTGTTCAAGTAACCAAACCTTTCCGCAGTAAGTATCTGATACGAACCTGCCTAGTCATGGAAAACCGGTGGTACCCTAATTTCATAGACCCACCATCGATTGTACAAGACTTATGACAAAGGCAAGGTTTGGGGAGCATCAAAACTTAAAACATTTGCCGAGGGATTGTTCTACTTCACTATCATATGTAGACAAAAACATAGTCACGCGCGTGAAAGTAGAACACGATAAGAATGACATAAAATAGTTGTGACTTATCACATTTGGGGATCTCCATCTCCAATCTGCTCATCATGATGATCTCCATCTCCATGATCCAAGTATGCCATCCTCTCGTTGTGCAAGTCATGAATTAATTGCACACATGCATCTCATACACATACTCTTTCCTAGAAGGAAAAGAGAAGGATGAATCCTAATCCTAATCGGTTTAGAAGGAGGAATCCTATTCCTAGTCAAAATCGGGACCGACGATCGGTGGAAGATCAAATCTACCACCACCGCAACTCGCATCACATGCGCCCGACTAGGACATGACCTAGGTTTGATTCGATCAATCTTATTGATCTCTAACTCGCCATGACCGGGTTTACATGTATCACTTAACTCCGATGGCGGAATTCGACCGGTAGGAGTAGATCGAACAAGACCAGTCGCGGCAAGATCACGAACCGAGATCAAAGACTCATCAACAACCGCGCATATCACCATATGCACATATCCGAATCTATAACGACACAAAGATCGCCCGATACCACCGAAGGAATATGGGATCGCTACGCCAGCCAGAAAACAAAACTTTTCTACCCATAAACCAAGAATCTACCGCTAGTTATAGATCACGGATTACCTCTAGACGCCAGCGCAGTGCAGCGGAAGCGCCGACTCTCGACGTAGATGTACGCGCCGCAGCAGCTGCCGCAGTTGCGTGGTCGTCCGTCACGCCCGCCCTCCTCGCGGCGGCGGTTCGTCCTTGTGCTCCGTGATGCAGCACCTCCGAGGTATCCCACACGCATGGGGAGGAAGCGATGCGCCTCCGGACCGCTAGGTCCGCGAGGAGCAAGAGGCTTAAGGCGTGAGCAGCGGCGGCCGCCAATTGCCGTGGGCTTAGACTCCCATGGTCGCCCCGCGCCCACCTCTCATTATATAGTCGTTCCTAACAGCCCCCGAGCTGGAGTCGATTAGAAGTAGGAATCCTATTCCTAGTCCGTTTAGAAGTAGGAATCCTATTCCTAGTCCGTTTAGAAGTAGGAATCCTATTCCTAGTCCGTTTAGAAGTAGGGAATCCTATTCCTAGTCCGTTTAGAAGTAGGAATCCTCTTCCTAGTATTAGAACTCTATAAGCCTCGTCCAATTCGGATCAAATCCGAATTGGGCCTCCTTCCCTTTAAGCGTGCGACCCTATGGGCTCACGCACACATAGACATGGCCCGAGTACTCCTACTCGACCAATAGTCGACGCGGCCTCTAGCAAGACGTGCCAACTCCCATGTGTGTACGCAATGATCATATCGACGAACCACACAAACCATATACTCGTTATTCCCTTGCCACACGATATTTGGTCCAACTCGTGAGTTAACACTTAACCCAAGCACGGCCATGCATTTCTTGATCCAATCAATCGAGTGGTCCAGTGATATCTCTCTCTCATGGAGAGGGGCAATTCCATCTTGATTGACTATGACTCACAAAGCATGCTTCCTGACAAACCCGAAGACCACCTTTATAGCTACCCAATTACGGAGTAACGTTTGATAGTCCCTAAGTAGGTCGTTTCACATCTTGAGTACATACGACAATCTCAGGTCTAAGGACATAACGTAAATGATGTGTAAAGAGATAATAATAACATCTCATGTCGGGTCAATCCAGCCCCATGTCATACATGTGCCCACACTATTAGTTTGACATCTCCATGTCTATGACTTGTGAAACATAGTCATCAACTAATACATGTGTCGATCTAATATTCATGTGTGTTCTCACATGAACTCCGATCAGGGACAATTATTGAATAACCATACAAGTAAAGAGTCTCACAAACAATTCACATAATTGCCAATCGATACAAGTTGTCTTTAATGGATATTCATGAACACATAATATATCATGGATACAAGGTGATATAATCATCTCCATGATTATCTCTAGGGCATATTCCCAACAATAATCATCTCCATGATTATCTCTAGGGCATATTCCCAACAAGAGGAGCCCTCCAGCTCTAGGCCCAGGAGACACAGCAAGTCTAGATCCAAGCTGAAGAAGTGGATCAAGGCTATCTTTGGGCATTGCACATATGCATCTCAGTAGACCTATGAGTTGCGCAGGAGGTGAGACAGCATTCAAGAGTGTCATGGAGAAGCAAGGACTCCCGGTTCCTCCTTCTATCCCTAGACCACCACAAGAGACGACCTCCCAGAGCTTTCAGCCACCAGCAGCTCAGATCAGGAGCTATCAGATCTACTTGGGTCCTTCTCTCAGCAGCCAGCTCGACGCTCCACTCGTCGCTCCGCACAGACCAGCGCAGTTATCTCGAGGAGGACGAGGACACAGCCTTCCGGTCGTGAGGACACGGTGAGGAGTGACTCGCTTAGTTTCTTCTCTTTTCTATGATCTTTTGGTGCTTGACACCAAAGGGGGAGAAAATTAGAAGAAATGAGGGGGTCAAACTTTTTTCGACATACGACGCTTTGAGGAAGATGATGATGATGCAAAGAAATGATCTTCAGAGTTTAGATCTTTTGAGAGTAGCTTGTTAGGTGTGAGTTTGAGAGAAACTCTATTTTATGTAATAATGCCACCTATGACTTGTTACTTCTCGGGTTTGGTCGGTTGGTTGATGTTTAAACTCGTCTTTATTTTACCCCGCCGCTCGTTTAGTTTACATAGTATGTCATCTATGCTGTGATGTGATGTTGTCTGCTCATGCATGCGATAGGCGCGGCAAGCAGCACCGCACCCAGCGCGGTAGTGCCGCGCACATCGAGCATGCATGATTACTTTTTGTGCTCGATCATATTACGGGTGTCATATGCATCACGGATATATTTTCTCGACACCTTTGAGCACCCCACAAAGCAACCATGGATGTAGGGGAGGCCTTGCACACTCTAAATGTATATCTTGACTTTTATGTCAAAAATTTGAGAATTCAAATCTCACTTATAAATTTAGGGGAGGCCTCACAACACCTAAATATGTGAATTTGACTTTTCATGTCAATATTGAGATTTCAAGACTCACTCACATATTTAGGGGGAGGTTCCTACATTCTTGGTCTTCGTAATCTAAGTTTGACTTTACATCTTATGTAAGCTCTAATTTGGTTGTCATCAATCACCAAAAAGGGGGAGATTGTAAGTGCAATCAAGCTCTAAGTGGGTTTTGGCGTTGATGACCACCGAATTAGGGGACTAATGAGTTTTACGAAGATGACATGCAGGGATTAAAATATGGAGTTGATGAACAGGTCCAAAAGTACCAAATAAGCTAGATGGTGGTGCTTCCGGCTCAAGGCGTTTAAATTATTTTATATTTCGAATCTTGAGTTTAGGAAAAGCCGTACTACTAAGAGGGATCCTAGGATTCTCGGGTACCTGTGGACCAAGTGCTCTAAACATCAAATCCAGACACAACACTCAACTCCAAACCTGACCAGCCAGCTTATCTACACAGATTCACAGCTTTGCTGTCAGTTGGGTCGGGTTAAGCATGCCAAGGCCTGGCACGGCAAAGCTTTGATGCCGGTCCACGGCGGCAGTGCCGCACTTAAAATCGTACCGTTGGGCCCGTGGGGTATAAATACCCATTCTACCCCTCCTCAACGGTCACCTGGCTCAGACCTTCGTCTTCCTCGCGACAGAACAGCCAGCACTCACCTCTTGCTCTCTCTCTCACCTCCATTGAAGTTCTTTGAGCTCCCCACTCAATCCCTCACTTCCCACCACGGATTTTTGAGGGAAAAGGCAGCAAACTTCGATTGGAGGCCGGATCTACTACTTCCCCCACTCAAAAGAGCATTTGGTTCACGTTTGGCCGGAACCCTAGGGTTCTTTACTCTTGGAGCTTGCTCCTAGACGGCTAGGCGTCGCCCTTGAGCTTGCCCCCTTCGTGTGGCAGCCTTGGGAGGTTTGTAACCTCACTCTACAGCAATACATTACCCCACATCTCTAGGGTTAACTCCCTAGACTTGTGAACGAGGGAAAAAGCAAGCCGGTGGGCAAGCTAAGCCTTGTGTGGCAACCTCAACAACGTGGACGTAGCCCAGCCTGTGTGGCGCGGTGAACCACGGGTCAAATCCTTGTCTCACTTGTTCTCCCTTTACTTTGTTGCATATTTGTCTTGTGAGAAAGGGCTTCGACCCGATCTACTTGGTTGCTGGGTTTCTGCCAGCCTTGGCTAGTTTTCTGTGGCATATTTGTGTGCAGGAACAAGTGGGAACCTTGAGTACCAAACCCCAGCTCGTGGATTAGCTTTTGGGAGTGCTGTGGTTCAGCTGATACGCTGGCGGTGCCGCCAGTCACGCAGCGCCGCGCCCGGCCCGGCCGAGAGAAGTGTCTCTATCTCTGTCTCTGTCTCTGTCTGTTGGTCCGGTTCACGCCGGCGCCGCGCGACTTGACGCGGCAGTGCCACGCCTCTTGTGTACTGACAGTCTACAGAAGTTTTTAACAGGTCAATTTAGGGGTTAAGCCTATTCACCCCCCCTCTAGGCTTCCATCGGATCCTACATGTAGGCAATAGCATGTTTGCAAGGTATTCCCGACCCTTGCCAAGCTTTTTACATCAACATGTTCTTTTAGCTAAGTCAACAACAAACCTAAAAGAACCGCCTCCCTTAGCACAAATTTTTGCAACACCTTCAAGTGAGCTTGTGATCACTTCTATGTCAAGGTTGAAACTGTCTTCTCTCAAGTTCTTCACAATATGAGGTAAAAATCTTGCCTTCAAAGACCCTTGCCACCCTCCTCTTCCTATTATTCCACTTGATCAATATCTTCTCGTCTAATGGTGTCCATCAAGTCATCTAGGTGCTTCCCTTTCTCAGGTTTTATCCAATTATTGAAGGACTCTGCCAAATTATTAGTGACATAGTCCACCTTTGAACTAGTGGAGAACTGGCTCCTAGTCCACTTCTTCTTGTGAGTCTCTTTGAGATATACCATAGCCTCTGGTTTCTCATTTGCCATTTCCTGATAGTGTTTATCAAACATGTATGGGCTCCATGAATATGCAGCTGCCCATAAGTGATCATCAAAAATCTTTCCACTGTACCTCTTCATGAAATTCTGTACTAGATGATACATACACTCTCTATGTTCACATCCAGGAAAAACTTCACTCACTCCATGCATCACAGCCTGTCCACAATCTGTATGGAAAGTAAGTCCATCTAGGGTGCCTATTGCTTCCTTCTCGCTCTCCATGAACCACTCCCAGCCCAGTCCACAATCCTCTATTTCATAGTCTTTATCATCATCAGACTCCTCCTCATCATCATCAGTGTCTGATTCAGAGGCCTCAGGGCTAGCAGGTTTCCTTGGCCTATGAGGATTGGAAGGTTTGGGATAATCAGGACCAAGGTCCAGATACAATCCTTCATCATCTACGCCCACATGCTCATAGGATGGATTTGGGTTATCAAGCGGTTCTCGCTCGTGCACTCTGATTCACCGGGTTGTTATTGCTTGGTCTAGCTATGTCGGGATAGCTACACGAAGGTGTCTTTGGGATTTCAGCAGAGAGTGCATTGCCACCAAACTCCCAATCGGGGAAGGTGAGGCTCATTTGGTTGGGCTAGAATAAACAAATGACAAGTAGCAGCACTTGGAAGCATTGTTTTTGGAGAACATGTCAACCAAATCTTGGTCAAGGCGAACTTGAACATGAACTTTCTTGTCCATGCAGAAATAAAACATTCAAGCAACATCACCATGCGCAGGAGGCCACTTGTCGACAAAGACTCAAACAAATCTTTGAAATTTGTCGGGTCAAGATCCACAACCTTGTCCAAGGAGTACCACGGACCACGCGCATTGGGAGCAATAATCCGAATTTCTAGTTTGAAGCTAGTGTCGTCGTCCATCCTAAATGAATTGAACTAAATCTAGCAAAAAGTAAAGAACAACTATCTATTAAATGAGGTACAGTAAAGTTAGGGTTAGCGATTTGGGAGAAAGCTAACGAAAATACAAGGAAAATCGAGGGGATCGAGTTCTCACCAGTAGGGATTCGAGCAGATCAGCAAGAGGGAGGGAAATCGCGGGCCGAACTAGCCTCCTGGCGAGCGCAGGGGCGGCGCCAACCTCATGGCCCACCGCAGCGGCGCTCCTTCCCGGGCGCCCGCAGGGGGCGGGGGGCCGGACGCTCCTGGCTGGGGATGGGGGCCGGGGGCGAGGCCGCAGGTGCCAACCGGTGAGGAAGCAATGGTCGGGCGGCGCCTCCCTCTTCTTCGCGGCCGGGCGCGGTGCTTCTCTCCTTCGCGGGCGGAAAGACCGAAGGCCGGGGCCGAGTGGACGAGAAAGAGACGAGCCTCGGGGCTGAGCGCCCAGGTTTGTTTCCTCTTTTTTTTTACTCAAAAGGGTAGGATTGACACTTCTAATGTTGGGACCCACATGTCGTTAGGGAAACGTTAGGAATCGAACGGAACACAAACAGAGTGGTACAGGGGGACAAGTAAACTTTGGGCGATGGTATGGTATGGTGCGCCCAAAGATTTTTAGTGGTACAACAGGTCACGACCTTTTATCATAATGGTACACGGGTAAAAGCCTCAGATTTCAATGCCCACCGGTTGCCTACCGAGGGAGAAGCGCCCAGAATCGAAGCTCAAAAAGGAAGCAATCAAAGGGCCAAGCCAGATCTGTCGACTTCATGAGGCGCGGAAAAATGCTCAAAGCCAACCCACCATCCCCGGATTCGCAAAGCGAGAAAGAGAAAGGGATAGCGAAAGCATTCAAATCAATCCCTCCCCTCGCACGCCATGGCAGTCCAGCAGCAAGGTCAAGTCGCCATCACGGAAGAGCAGCGACCAGCAGGAGAGCGTGTATTCAGGTGCGGATTCATGGCATCGTGGAGAGAGCTCTGGGCCGTGGTCAGAGGTAAAGGGCCCATATTGGTGGTGTTGAGAGAAGCAAACTTCAAGCTCGTCGGCCGGCGCGGCGGCCGCGTCTCGCATCCCGCCCCGCACATAGAAATTCAAAATGCTGGCATATGGCAAGTGCTTCAACTGCTTGGCTGAAGATCACCATTTGAATGACCGCCAATCTCCCACCGTGTGTCTTTGGCGCTGCAATAAGAAAGGACACCGCTCCCATGAATGCCCAAGCAAAACTCCGACCTTCTTAAGGCAGCAACAAAACAAGGAAGGAAGCTACAAACCACCACAACGCTCACCTCCACCAAAGAGCCAGACTCCACCACCCTTCCCTCCAAGCCCTGGGAGCCGCCACTACAAAATGACACCCCCTTTGCAACGCAAATATGTGTTGCTAAAAGTTAATATATACGTTGGCGGGGCCTATACCAACGCATCCAATATGCGTTGCTTAAAGTGGCGTTGCAGGATCTCTTTGCAACACTTATTTATGTGTTGGTAACTTGTGTTAATAACCGTTGCAAAGTTGCAACGCATAATGATGGGTTATGACAACACTTATATGTGTTTGTATAGACCTAGGTGAATGGCCTCTATGCCCCTGTTGTAACATATAGATTTGGTCTATTGCAACACTTATATGTGTTGTAAGGAATAAACCATTCAATCATTAATATCATACAAATATTTAATTTTTGATTAAAAATAGAGATAATCCATGTATAATTTAATGCAAAATGCAGTATCAACCAACACAAAAAATAAGCACACTGAGCCATATAATATATATACTATAAATAATATGTCACATTACAAAGTACCATCCGAAATCATTACACAATTTTTTTGTACAGAATGTATATGTTCCTATGTGATCAAATCTAAAAACATATAAAGAGATCCCTCTTAGTATGCCAATAGTCCTCCTATATCCTTCCTTCTGTTTAGTGTAGCGTTCCACGACGTGATCATATATCAATCTTCTTGATCTGCAGGTGAAAGTTGAATTAATTAATGGCACTTATAAGAACTAAAATCATATTGGGCTATAGAAAAGACCATACAAAAATTAAAAGCCATGCAACATAGACTGCTCCCTACGTATCCAAGAAACCTTGTAGCCTTTTATATGGTCGTATCAATGGTTAATCTTCTACCATTACTAAACTATCGGAAACCATCCAAAATTCTTTTGCCTAGCTAAACATCATCAAGTTTCAGTGTTAGATCACAACTCAATAGTGTACCCATTGCAACAGTCTTATATTTATTTTTCTATCTTTGTAAGTATACTTTGGTGCCAACCTGGTTCACATATATAAGCATGCAAAGCATAAGCACATAATAGATCACACAGCGCCAAGAAGTTAAATAATCATACCTTCATTGAATTGCCAGTTAAACAATTTGTTGTGCCACGATGATGTTTCTACAAAAGTATGTATGAGGATTCTTAGACTCCAACTGTAAGTACAATTAAGAAAAGGGTAATATGAAGTTTTAAGAGAGGTTTTAAGAGAGGTGTCTTATACACTAGCAGGTACTGTTGCACTAGGCCTTGTTGAGATCTTGTTCTGCTAGTAACAAGTCAAAACAGATAAATAAGTAGTGGAAAAATAAGCTAACAAAAATGTTATTGCGAAAATAATATTTACTTGGTAGTGAGATGCTTCAAAATTTGAGGGAGTAGCAGATGTTCCATTGCCACAACCTGCAATGTATTAGTTTAATACAACAGTTTCATAAACTTCATAGAACAGAGAGTTATTTATTCATCACCTTGATTTCATTAGTACACTTGCTTTTATCCAACGTAACATCATTGTGGATATGTTTTTCCTGGAATTAAATAGATATCACTAGCCAATTTGCAGAAAGGAATGGTCTAGTAGAAATGATCCATTTAGTAAATATATGATAAAAATTTAACACTATACTATCATTCAGTACTATGTCTTTGTTCTAGAAAGAAACACATGTTAGGAAAGTTGAAAAAAGAGTCGCAATAACAATATCCAGTAAAATTAACAGAGTATATTGCTTTGCATCCATGTGTTAAGTTTGGTGTGCAAACCTTATCTCATACAATTATATTTGTAATGTGCTGGCAGATCCTCACGCTCCACATAATTATCTTGAACCATCTATAGTGAATAAGAATAAATTATGTTCAAACTAGGATTGCAAAAACTTGTCTAAAATACAATCTACAGCTAGTGCTTCATGAATACCTGTAAGCTAATATTTACTTCTCTAAAAATACCTTACAATGACAATGATTAATCACTGATACAAATTAAAGTAGGTTAGTAAGTACCATGGAAATTAACCTCAATATCACCATCATTATTGATTTGATCTCCTCTTGCATGTGAATGAAGTTCAGATGCCTCAGTATTTTGTCCATGGCTCTCCTGTCCAATATGCTTTTCTTTCAAATATTCATCATGACTATAAATTGTCTGTTTCCTTCTATCCCTTGCCATAGCCACTGCACAACATTAACTAAAGTACTACATTCTGAATTTTACAGCAAACAAAATTGTAAAGTATTACAGCTAGTGATACTTTGACTTGATGAGTTTAAGGGACAATGCAACAACCACTGCTGCAAAATACTAACATATCCATAGTAAGCAGCATTTCATCGAACGGCTTAACTACATGGACAAGTTCAGTTGAGCAGGCTGGCGGGTGTCCAGAACGGGGAAAGGATGGGGACGAGAGGGACATCAATGATAAGACAATAGAAGTAGAAATTAAGGCTCACCGGAGCGTGCCCGCTGGACCTCCTCGACGACGGCGGCCGCGACGGCTGCATCGAGCGCGGCGGCTGGGTTGTCGAGTGGGAGCACCCGCTGGACGTCCTCGACGACGGCAACCGCGACGGCTGCCTCGAGCGCGGCGGCTGGGTTGTCGAGTGGGAGCACCCGCTAGACCTCCTCGACGATGGCGATCGCGACGGCTGCCTCGGGCACAGCGGCTGGGTTGTCGAGCGGGAGTAGGTTGCGGACCTCCTCGACGACGGCGGCAGCGATAGCTGGTTCGGGCGTGGCAGCTGAGTTATCGATGGGGCAGGTTGCGGCCCTCGAAGGGCTAGAGAGGCGAGGGCGGGGTGGAAGCAGGAGGCGGAGGAGTTGGCCGGCAGCGGCGGGAGCTGCGGGAATGCTGAGACGGAGAACCGACGGGTCCTGGTTTAGATGCGATGGAAAAGGACCACGATCCACAATAAGGGGGCGGTTACCATTCTATTTTCACACGACCCTCTACATGTATTCTCTATGAACGGTGGGGCCACTGTGCTTCTCAGTAATGACTAATGAGCGTGAGTTTCCGCGGGAGAATAAAAGTACAAATAAAAATAGGAGGGAACCAATGGCGGAAGAAAGTTTACTAAGCCGAATTTATATATTACTAGCAAATATGCCCGCAAGCGTTGCAACGGGATATATAATTTGTTGTGCAGTTATCTTCTACCGCTCCCCGATAACAACGACGTCTGTTTTAGCAGCCTCACCATTGGCCACTGCTACTGGTTGCTGCAACTTCTTCCCCTCTCGCTTCTGTTGCGATCGTTCCATGCTTCTCATATCCTTGGTCTCCCTCTCAAGTCTCGTCGCCTCATTGTCCTTGGGATCATTGATGGTGTGAAAGGGCTTGTAGCCTAATGGTTACATGAACCTCAATGGCACATCGGTTCCTAGGTCTAACTCCCCAAGGATTTTTTTTACTAAACCTCATTAATCGAACAGGACGCTTGATCTCCCGAGAACTTCCTATTGGACGTGGACACATGAGCTGTGAGTGGAAGATGTTTTATAGCAGATGCAGGCATACAAGCATAGATTGAGACTTGGTATTATTGGGCGGATGATAACGTTAGAGTCCTTTTAATTGTGTATATATAAATACTCATTCTACTTTCATAAATTTTTTTACTCATACCTAAAATCACGTAGAAATATATTACTCTCGCCAATTTAGTTGGTAATTTTTTAAATCTCATAGTTGTAAACGACGAGATTAGAAAATCGATCTTCGGAGATGCTCATACGGGGAAGATGTACGGCGTGTGCGTTTACAGTGATGAGTGTATGAGCATGTATGAGGGTCTGTGTTTTTACTTAAAATTTGCAAAAAAAATGTTTATTTATCAAAAAACATAACTTTTTTCACCTAAACTTAGAGATACAATTTATATATAGCCTTATAGCTCATTATATTTTTATTTAAGGCTATTTTCGTACTGAAAAAATTGATGCTATCATTTTTTTATTGGACCAAACCTTCCTAATTTAGGGATGAATTTTAATTAGTTATTTTATGGTTGTAGGAATATAAAAAATGATTCCTTTTATTAGTTTTTTTAATCGGAGAGCAGATCATTTAGGATTCGTAGGGGACCAAGCTACTTCTTTTTGGTTCTCCCGTGGAGACCGGAATGGAGATCAGGTTGTGTTTTTCGTTCTCAATGAGTGAGGCTAGCGGCAGCTAGTGAACGCTAGGCTTCGTTTGGAATAGTTTTGAAAATATTCTCCATTTTTATCTTTGTTTTTCTTGTGGCCGCACGCTCGGGGGTGGTGGATATGATGGAAGCGCAAGTGACAGTTGTTGACATGGTCGCTGCGTCACGCACCGAGTCCAGCGGAGGCTCCGGCCTATTGAGAGAGAGATTGATGGGCCGGCCTCCAGCCTGTTAGATTTCCAGGCCAAATCAGGTTGAGGGACCGGCGTCGTTCGGTTACGCCGTTCGCGGTCAGTTCCCCACTAATCTCTATTTCCAATTCGTATTAGAGACCGACGCCGTGACGTAGTGATTTGACCGAGCGGAAGGCAGGCAGAAAAAAGTGGAGGCAGAAATTTTCTCTCTTTATTAGTAGGTATAGATATGTCTCGAAAAAATATGGCGGGAGACAAAAAAAAAGTGGCAAAAAAATTATGCTGAGTTTAAATTAAAATATGGTTATTAGTGCTATATTCAAATTAAATGAGTATGTGGGATTGTAAATGGATTCAAATTAAAAAGCTATCAATTACATAGTTTTATAACCTTTTTAGATCTACAAATTTGCTTTTGGTCAATTACTTATTTGAGGTCTTATGAAAAAATTCAATTTCAAATGTGAAGAAATCCACTATAATTTTATTGGATAAATGATTTCAAATAACCAATTGTCAAATACAAAGTTGCACAACTTTTCAAGATCTATAGCTTTTATTTTGGTGTGAAATTTGAGAATTCAACATAAATCAACCATGGGCCTTCGGTTACCCGAGTTGTTCAGGTTGGGTAACTCAGGTAATATGAAATTGGGGTAATTGAAAGTGGTACCCGATATACCCGAAGTCGGCGTCGGCGGCGGTGGCTGGTGTGAGTGGTATTGTGGCTCGGGACTGGCGTGGACGCCGCTGTCGGAGTGAAACAACGCACATGGCGCATAGGAGGGCGAGGGTCGTGGCGTGGTCCATGAGTCCACTTGACAGTGGCGGCTCGACATCTAGGATTCCATGCGATGATTCCGAAGGCCGCCCCACACCACACGCCCCTTTGGCCTTCAACAGTCATGGACTCATGGTGAGTGGTTGTCACTACGACCACACTCGGGACGAGATAGGGAAACGGTAGGAGGTGAGGTAGTGGGCTTGTGGAAGTGCGGACGGAGGATTGTTGGTCTGCTGGGAAGGCCTACGAAAAATCTGTCAACTATAATATTGCTATCAAATGATCTCAATCAAAAAAAAAAAAAAAGAATTGAACTACAAAGTTGTAGATCTTGAAAAGTACTATTTAGTATAAATTTTATCTTCATTGCACATCATATAAAAAGTTACGAAGTTTTTTGTGCGGCCTATGATAAGGTTCTGAAATACTAATAAAACTATCAATGTCCTACTACTAAACACATATACATGTGTAGTCTGATGGTAGAGTAGAGGCCCCCTAAACTATGATGAGGTCTAGGATTCAAATCCTAATAAATTTAATTTTGTTTTTAGAAAACAAATCTTGAAAGGCACTTTTTTATTTTTTATAAATCAAATCTTGAAAGGTTTTTATATTTTTGTTTTTTATAGATCATCAAATCTTGAAATCGCACCAAAGTTGTGGCGCACCTGTAGCCATTTAATTTCAGTCTTAATAACAGCAGAGGGGCGGCGGCGGCCGTTTTGGTCAGGCTGCCTAGACCCTGGATAAACCACGAAAAGTGTCTTGTCCTGCTCCCATCTGTTCATGTTAAGAAATAAAAGATCTAGCAAATCAAAGTTAAACAAAGCAGGGTACATCTCAGTTGGTCAGCTTGCTTTTTAAGGGAACGAAGAGGTAGGCCGTTCGAATCCATATTGCATCACTATATTTTCTATTTTTATGAGGAAAAATTTAATAAAAATGCAATATGTTTCCTATTTTTAGGCTCAAATGGACGGAAGGGAATTGAAAAAACACGGACGTATTCTATTTTTATGAGGAAAAATTTAATAAAAATGCAATATGTTTCCTATTTTTAGGCTCAAATGGACGGAAGGGAATTGAAAAACACGGACGTAGGACGTAGAGCAGACGACTGCAACACTTGAGATACAGCAACATTTCGCATGTGTTGCTGCTATGTTGCTTGCAACACATAGATTAAGCGTTGTTAGCTATCCGTTGTTAAATGGGGGTTTCGCGCTCATGTCTGGAGGCGGCCCGTGGTGACCCTGTGCCTGCTGCCATGGCGGACTACCCTGGTGATCCTCGCGCTCGGCCAGCGGCTGAGTCCGTGTTCATCTCTGCCACCGGGGACATCCAGAGGAGGAGGGACGCACTGCTGGGGAAGGCGGCTGTCTGCTGGCTGGAGGGCAACAGCCATGACTCTCAGCCAAACCAGGTTGGGGAGGCGCTCCGGTCTAGGCTGGGCATGGGCTGGGGCGACTTCCAAGTTTTCAAGCACTTCCCGGAGCAGTACCTGGTGATCTTCAGGGACGAGCGTCTTCGTCAGCGTGCCACCCGACAGCAGAAGGTGGAGGACGATGGCCGTATCTTCCACTTCGCCACTTGGAGCGAGGCAAGGGAGCCGCTGATGGTCATCCGGAGTTCAGGGTCAACGTCCGACTGGAGGGGATCCCCCCACACACGTTGGGGCAGGACGTGGCCGCCTTGATCCTAGGGCGATCATGCGCCATCCACTTCGTTGAGGAGCACACCCGCCGCAGAGAGAGGACCAGGACCTACGACCTCTGGGCATAGTGCTCTGACCCCTGCAAGATACCAAGGAGGGTCTGGCTCACCATCACAGACCCTGACGCTGAGCAGCCGGCGGGGGACATCCCGCGAAACCTGGTGCAGGTGCATTATGAGGAGCCAACTGGCCTCAAGCATGCACTGGGCTATGAGGTGTTTCCCCATGTGGCAGTGGTGGAGGACTTGTCCTTCATCAATGGGGATGGTGGCCAGGGAGGGCCTCCAAACCGGAAGCGCTGGAGGACATTCGAGTGTAGGTATGGCCGGCCGGACTCGCTTGGGGAGGTTTGTGGCAACAGGGGCCAGGGTCGTGGACGTGAGGAGCTTCGTCGATACAGGCGTGATGATAGGGACGACGATCGTGGTGGGTATCACAGGAGGCACAGGAGTGTTTCAGCTTGGGGTCGCGCGGTGATGTGCCGCACCAGCATCGACGACTATTTCAGCTCCAACCTGAGAGGCTACAACGGCTACAACCGCTCAAGAGATATGCGGTGGAAGCCCAAGACCAACGGCTACACCAGCATCGGGGGGGACTGAAAATCCCCACCTACTTGTATTAGCTCCACAGATGCCGCGCCCCATAAGGGATCGGTGGGTGGAGGCAAGGCCTTGAATGTCAAAGTACATCAAGAGAGGGGGGTGTGGAGAGAGAGATTACAACATCACAAAACCTAACATCAACACAATACAACAACTAAGGTAATCCTGGACCAAGCCTAAAGTCACCAGCCCAAACTTCGATTTTGCGCCACCACCGAACAACATACTCGCCGGATTCACCATGGCCCTAATGCCCTACATCACTCCTCGTAGCTACGCCGCGGCTCCACCGTCGCCCTTCTCCAAGGACCAACAGTGAAATGGGGACTAAGAGTGACGACGAACACCCGGTCCTCGGATCGCCGGGCACGGCGACCTCCCTTTAGCTGATGGGGACATCTCCAGCACATCCAGGGCCCACGTACCAACATCCAACGCCGTCCATGGGGAGGAAACCTTGGAGGGGAATGGCGGCAGCGGTGGAAACACCACCCGGCATTTGATTTTCTGACACCATCAAGGAGAGCGCCGACGGAGCAGAGGCGCCAGAGACGGACACTTGTCGGAGCGTCGGCGATGACCGGCAGCCAGGGCCAGTTTCACCCAAACACACGGGGGAAGCAAAGAAATTTGACGCGGGACACCAAGGAAGGGGATAGGATCTAGAAATCACCCAAGGGAACATGGCGAACCGGAGCAGGCGCAGGTGGCTGTAGGTCTGCTTGCGTCGATGCCTCCAAGAAGGGTAGCGATGTCCTCGAACGCCGCCATCAACGACCAAAGCAAAGAAGCTCGGAAAGGCTTTCACCCCGAGACCTCGGCGTCCACCCTCGTGAGATAGCGGGAGCGCCGAGCAAGCCTTCACGAAGGGAAATGACAGCCTTGAGATGCCATCTTCGTTGATAGAAGCACACGAGATTTTCATCCCGGACCTCCCACCCGCATAGGATGCTTTGGGTCTTGGGGGGTTGCTATCGTGGTCAGTAGCCGCGGTTTGGTGGCCGCCTTTCCACGGGCCATCCGCTGGCACTCCGCCACCGCAGAGCCACGAAGTTGGGGGCGGGCGGTCAAGACCGCCCAACACCGCGCGGAGCTCCACCTCGCAGGATCCCGACCGCCCGCCGGCGCCGCTAGGAGCACGACGCCCACGACGCCGCTGGTAGCTCTGCTGTCCCCACGACCGCCCACCAAGGCCGGGCTCCACCTCGCGGGGTGGTCCCGCCCGCCAGCGCCGCTTAGAGCACGACGCCCCACGACGTCGGGGTGGGGGTGGGCACAGGACGCGCCTACGCGGGCTGGGAGGACGCTGTCCCGCGGCCGGTCCGGGCGCCACGGGCTGCTCACCGCGCCGCCGTCGAAGGTAGCGGGAATGGCGGCGCCGCGCTGGATCCGAGTCGGAGGTGGCGGATCTCGGACCTAGGAGGGCCTGATCTCGAGCTCCGAGCACCCCCGACGGCCGGCCAGTGCACCATGGTTTCTAGGTCGAGGAGGACGACGGGGATGGAAGGAGGGAGGGAGAGAGGGAGGAAGGTGCTGTGGGTTAGCCTTTTTGGGCGCCCAGCTGGCCGCCGCCCCGGGCGGCGGTGGAGCAGCGACGGCGGCGGTGGGAGCGGCCGGCGGCGCTGTGGGGGAAGTGGGAGGGGTCGCCCCGTGTCGCCTCGCACGGAGAGCGGCGGGGGGGGAGGAGGGGGGTGGTCAAACGTGTGAATCTTACATAGAGTATTCACCAGCGCCAAGATTGATCCTGCAACGACGCGGGCTACACCAAGTAAAAACAACAAAAGAGTCTCCTTTGCAGATCCACTTGCGACAGTCTTTGGTGAGCATGTAATTATAGTTGATACACCTGATGCTTCGAAATCGCGTTTCAGGTACTGTTACCCCTGACCCCATGCTTGATGAACTTTTGATTGATGGTCATAAAGGGGGCAAACTGCCGGCGGTGGATACAGCTCAGGAGATTCAGCGCGGCGAGAGACATCAGCAACAACCACGAGATGAATGCCAACCTGGCAATCGGAGGTGACATGATCGAGCTGCAGAGGAACATGCTGGCCGTGCTGCAGGTATGGTTTGGAACTCACTGGGATCCCTCTGTACGCCTGAATGCAGCACTGCCTCATCAAACTCAGCTGTGTAGTGAACCCGAAATACTAGGTACTGAACTTGATGCACATCATAGCAACCGTGATACTGATCCAAACCATGCATTGCTTAGCAATCAGGATGTTGATTTAAATCTTGGCGGGCTCAGCCATATATGTAGTGAAGCTACTCCCTCCGTCCCACTGACTTTGTCACCCTGGTTTCCGTGCCATCTTATTCGATGCTTCGTCTTATTCAAAATTTTTGCACAAATATAATTTATTTTTTTACAACTTATTTTATCAATGAAGATACTTGAATATTGATGATTTTATTTTATGATTTGCGTAAATATTTTGAATAAGACGGATGGTCAAAGATGAAGTTCAAAAGTCAAAAACGACGAAGTCCATGGGACAGAGGGAGTAGTGTTTTACCAACAACTTGCACTCACGAGCACACTAGTCTGACCACTGATGCTGCACAGCCGACACAGGAACAACCCACGGTTGATAATATAGTCGTGAGTCCACATAATAAATCTATAACCCCTATAAAGAAACTCCCACTAGGGGAGTTCTCTCCGCATGCAGAACATCCACGATCCACGTAGCCATCCCTCCTTCCGCCAAAAAAATTATATTATTACTCGGCGGCCTCTTCCAATTCGGCGCGGCGCCTCTTCCCCTTCCTTCGCCCGTGACCTCGCTGGCCTCTTCAGTTCCTGTGCCGCAGCGGCTTGCCTCCCCGTTGAGTTTTCTTTTCCTTCGTTCCCCCATCTCCTCACCGTCTCTCTCTCCCGTCTCGGCTAGGGTTAGGTCGTCTCGCCAAGTCGCCATGATGCAGAAGCCCAGCTCCCGCCGCAGCAGCCGTAGCCGGGCAAGGCGCCGCCTCTATCTCGCGCAGGCGGTGGAGGGCAGCCACCGCAGTGGGGCGAGATCCCTCCACCGATGGCGCAGCAATACGCCGCACCGCCTCGCAGCAGCCTCCCACGATGTGGGGCCAGGCTCCGCCAAAGGGGCACTACAGACAGGCGCCACCCCACCGTACTCACGCCGCCCGTCAGCACCCGAAGCGGCGCCGGCCGCCCTAGCTGCGGCAGACGAGGTCAGGGACGCTCTGGATCGGGGACCTGTAGTACTGGATGGATGAGCTACGTCTTAGGGTGCTTCGTGAGCACTGGGGAGGTATGGCAGCCGATCCGATTGATGCTGGTGCACCATTTGGTCTTCCCCACCCCCATCTGTGAGTTCCATCTGCATTTGGATGCAGGTTGTGTGATTGCTCCTGCACCGCCATAAGCAGAATTATTCGTCTTTGGTCTTCCCCGCCCCTATATGTGAGTTCCCTCTTTATTGCCCTGTATTTGGATGCAGGTTATAACATCTATGACGATGCTGAATTGGATTCTTTTTGAGCGCATTGATTGAGGAATTGTCCCATGGCTAATCATTGAGGTTTATTCTCTTGAAAACAGGTTCGTCTGTAAACCCTATGTGTTAATCACCTTAACAGCATGGTTATATCCAAAAAATTATTAATCGGATTCTACTTTTTATTTATTAGTACCAACTGATAACTATAAATCCTTACTTTAATTGGAATTTATAAACAACATTATGGCTACTCTGGAAATCAGGTTTCTGTACATTTGTGAATCACCATGGCTGTATCTCGATCAGTTTTTTTATACGTACCAATTGGTGACTATAAAACCAATACAAATGGTATCTATTAATATCTGTGCAGGCTGAATATCACTCAACCTGGAACAGATCCGATTCACTCATCCTTTGTCAGTGTTGGTGGAGTCCATCACACAAACATCGTTACATGAGATTCATAGAGACCCGGCGATAAAAAAACAAAACTTGCTTATCTATGAATAAGCAGCTATGAAGCTTGCATGACCAATAAGATTTAAGGAATAGAATTTTCTTCCCAAAAACTTAGTTAAAATAAATGTATTGTATCATTTATGGAATCCTGAATAATTACGGATGTAAACTGTTATCTCTTTCATGTTGTGTTCAGTTAGTATATTATCTGTTAGATTGTATATATTGTTATGTGATGAATCTAAACTTTTCCACCAGGTAAGATATACTAATTTGATTCAATGTATATCTATTGATAATTTAGTAGTTTTTTCCATTCTTTATATCATATTGTTTTACCTCAAGCTTGAGTTGTTAAACTTTATTTTTTTTCCCATTAGCCTTCCTTTGCCTCAAAACCAAATTTGAAAACTTTTCTTAACTGCCTGTTTGAGTGGCAGCATCTGACATGGTGAAGACTATTTACAATATGAAAAGGTAAATATTTGGGTGATGATGCTATACACCTGCTCCCATTGCATTTGATATCCTATATTTGTATATACGCGCGAACCTCCCCGCTCACCGGTCTCCCTCCGGCCGCCGTCGCTGCCCTTGCTCGCGGGCGGCGGGCGGCCAGCGGCCAGCGGCGGCAAGACTCAAAGGTGCGGCCGCCGGCCTCCCTCGGTCCTCCCTTCCTACCCGCTTCCCTCTTCCCCCTCCACCCCAGCCCCTTTGTGACGGCGGCGGCGGCCGGTGATCTCCGGCGGCCGGGCGGGCATGGGCGGCGGATTTGGGCTCCTTGGCCCCGGATCTGGCGTTCCCCATTAATTCCCCACCTCTCCGACTGCATCGGCTGCGACACCCTTGGGCGGCGAGGCCACGGGACGCGGGTGCCAGCGATTCAAGGCGGCACCGCGTTCGACCTCGCCCCTCCTCCGGCGTCCTTGGTGCTCCGCCGCCCGGCGAGGCCCGCGAGGCCTTGCGGTGCCCGCGATTCAAGGGCGGCACCGCGTTGACCTCGTCCCTCATCCGGCGTCCATGGTGCTCCGCCGCCCGTGGATCTCAGCCCGGGCTTGGGAGCGCGGATCCAGCCCCTCCGCCACGGATCCGGCGATTCCAATGTTTGATCCGGGCGGTGGGCGGGCGCGCGGGCGAGGAGCCTCGACTCCGCTGACCACCGGCCCTAGTGACGACCGGCTGCAGCTAGGCGGCCACGGTGGTGGCGCGCGCTAGCCGGGGCCCGAACGCGAACCGCGCCCCTGCCCCCCGGAACCGTCCCGAAGGCGACGCCAGCGGCGGCGGCGTACGGGCGGGCTATGTCGCGGATTTCCAACTCACGTGGCCTGCCGCGATTGCAGCAGCGAATGGCGGCGTGCCGGGGGTCGATGACCCCCCGAGCACCGCCACGCTGCTTTTTCACGCCCACATCAAAGGACGCCGTGCAGCCGGATCACCCGCCGTCCACATCAAAGGTTGCCTCGCGCGGCCTGGTGAAGACTCGCCGATCATCTCCGGCATTTCGTTTGTCTCAGAGGTTCGGCTTGGATGTGCTTTTGCAGGAATTTGGATTATGGGTGAAAACCCCGCCTGGCGCTCTGGGCCGGCGATGCGCGACGACGGACGCGCCATATTCCCCTTGAGGCGCCGTTGTAATTTCGTTCTTTGCGAAAGCCTCCGTGAGCCCCCCTGCAGTACGGCATTCGAGACTCAGCTGCGGCGTGGAGAGCAAAGCCAAGGACGCCCTCTCGTTGATCAAATTGAGGGTCGAAGCATTTATATCGTTTTGCTGTTTTGTCCCGGTCGATATATAAGACTATGGCTTTTCTCTCTTTTTTTTTTCTCTCTTTTTGTAACTTTTGGCTGTGTACATCTCAGGATGTAGAGGCGGATTTGATATCCATTATCTAAAAAAATTTGTATATACCAGCAGTGGAAAAATTTTGATTGGTTTTGGTCTTTTGTGCAGAATCGTTACACCGCCAGACAAGCAACATGGATTTAAGGGCAACGTAATGTTCTTTCTATGCTCTTTATCAAGCCCGCAATCGCGCTGGATAGTAATAGATTTTGCAATGGTACTCATCAATAATTAGTTTTTTCAGAGGCTCTGATGGCTCTAGCAGTTCACTTTCTCTTAGGAAAAATGCCTCTGTGTCATCTGACATGAGCGATCTTGCCCCACAGTGTTCAGGAAATTCAGGTGTACCTTTTTCTGTTCATTTATCTTCACCTTTTATGTTTACTTATTTTGATGTCGTATATGTCCAGAGTTTAGTTTAGACAGCTCCTACCTAGATCTCATTTACTAGCCTCCACCAGTTTCAGACTGCTCGGCATCCGCATTTTCTGGTAAAATTATGTACAATGTGTCGCCATTAGTTCTGAGTTTCTGACGTATACATGTCATGTTTTATGTTAGCTCTCTGTTTTCTTCGACAAAGTTGCATCTACGTTCCACATTCAGATTGCTAATCTGTACATGTCTCAAAGAAATAGGATGCTGCTATAGTAGTAGCACTTGCTAGAAGAGTAGAACTATAGGACCATATCGCACTGAAGTTTCTTACAGTTCCTTCACCTTTTATATGCAAATTTGAGTGAGGCAAGGGGAGCACGATCGTGCTGGAGCTCTGAAAAGACAGAGATCAGGTAATACAACTCATGACAAGACTTTCAGTGGTGCCTAGCTACTAACTGGATGCTCCAGATTCTACACAGATTGCTAAGGAGCATGGTGGTATCATGAGATTTATCCAGGTGTCTTAACTAGGGGCATCACCGTCTTCTGAATCTAGATTGTTGAGGACAAAAGCTGCAGGAGAGCAATCAATCTTGAAACAATTCCGTGAGGTGATCATCTATTTTTCAGCTTTCGTAATGCACAAGGATATGATAATTATTGTTTCAGGGCCATCCAAAGGCCAAAGCCAGCAGTAAATAGTATCCCTTTTCTAAGCAATGATTTTAACCAAAAATTTTGTTTATATCTATTGACAGGCTACAATCATGAGGCCTGCTGTGATGATTGGCACAGAAGATCGAATTTTGAATAGATGGGCACAATTTGCAAAGAATACATCTTGAGTGAGAGAAACAATATTGATCTGTTGAAGTACTTGATGTTTGTCTTTTATTACCATTTCCTCATAATTTTGCTTCTATTTTATATGGCAGATAGCAGAATTCAATGACTTGAATAGCAGTATGCGTATCTTCCTCCTTAGCACAAGGGCTTGTGGACTTGGCATCAACCTTACTTCTGCTGATACCTATATCCTCTACGACAGTGACTCGGTAAATTCTCCTTTAGTTGATTTCCAGCTGCTAAAGATACATTGCACTACTAATAACTGAACACATGTAGCAGCTATTGCCCTGTCGTCTCTTGGCGGTCTTGCACCCCACATATGCCTGCTAATTGATAATGTAGTTAAGTTGTCCCGCTTCTCTCGCTACCCTTAGTTTTCTTTACCATGAATCATCTTTAATTTTTTTTATTCTCTAACTCAGGTTTTACTGTTTCAGGTTTAGTCCATGGTGCATATTATCCTCATGTAACCACAACACCGGCTATCTGTTATGTCCACACGAAAGTAAATGGCTCCCTTTCGTCATAACACAGGATACTAAATGGTTCCCCTGCTTTAAGGTAACAATTCAATATGAGTTCAGAACTACCCTGTATTACACACAAAAAAAAGCTGCTACATGTTAGTGCCTCAATTATCAGGTGTGCTTATCTTCAGCTTGACGCACTGGCCACACATGAGCTGCAACTTGAGGATATCAACAAGACCTTCGACCTGTTTCTGCAAGGGAACGGTCTGCGGGGCCTTCTCTGGATGGACAAAGACTACAATTCAGTAGAATAAGCTATCAACAGTGATATAGTTATGGCGACATAGGGGAAATAATTATATGACGTGGCTCAAAGATTTCTGTTTATACACCTAAATGCATCTTTGGTGTTAATATTGTTTTGTTTCGTGTTCAAAGACTTATTGAACCAATCCTGTCCTGCTTCCAGCGCTACTTACAGCTCACATGTAAAGAGTAGCCTGACACCCCCATCGAATGAACTGTTATTTGAGTTGCAGAAATATGGGATGCTTTACGGTATCAGTCCCTGTTGTAAAATGTCTGAAACATGAAGCATGTCAACTTTTTTTTCAGGGCTGAAACCTTGATTTATAATGGGTGTTACATCCAGATGGATGCTCCTTTTTGTAGTTAAGAATACTAGAAGAGCAAAACTTTTATGCCAGAGTGAAATACTACTTTCAAATAGGCAGAATAGGTCGGATACACCTATGTAGCTCATCGATATGGACTAAATAAATATTTGTGTATACATAATGCAATCTTATTTGTACTCTCTCTATTAGACTCATGTCCCTCTCCAGAAGAGATGATAAGATGAAACTCTTTCTTAGGATCATTGCATTCTTTTTTAATTCCCGCAACAATGCGCGGGGAATCCCCCTAGTTAGAACAATTCAATCACACAACCATGCCTAGTGTGCCTATCTGGTCTGCTCAGATGAATCTGGACGAGTCCCATGCAACTGTAGAAGCCCAACAACCAAATGCTTTTCCTACATCAGATCAACCTGAAGACACCACTGATGGGGGCAATAGTGTGTCACCTGCAACCACCCCTACCAATTCAAACCTGAATGGAAACAACCAGGGACATACAGAACAACAGGAACCACAAACCAGCCCAGACATAGATAGGCCGATGGAGGTTTTCCTAAATTCAGTCACGCAAACCGTCACACCTCCGATTTTGCCTGACCCCAGTTTTCCTGAAACGCAATTAGAGGATGATGTCGCCTTAATGTTTGAATCCAACCAGCGGAGAAGTGCACGACTAGCAGATAAATCTAAGTCTAGAGTTGGCAAAGATACCCTACAGATAGCACAAGAACTGCTAGCCAAGAAGTTGGGTGAACTAAATTCAGATAGTGAGGCTGAACCTAACAATGACACTTTTTCGCAGCACCTAGAGAACCCATTCCACAAACCGGCGATGGAAGCCATTCAGGAGCTGCTGGAGCATGGTGCAACCCTGGAGCTGAAGGCAGGCAGAGCCAAGAGCACTGCCAACATGACGGAGGCAGCCTGAAGCCAAGGAGGCGTTCAGCGGTAGGGTCTGTTTACCAATGATAGCCCTATCTGCTGAGAGTATCGCCAGGTACCTGGACTGGACAAACAAGTTCGATAGTAGCTGGGCCCTGCGTGGCCGTTGTAGAGAAATGTAATGGGAGCCAACGAGGATCCATGTTGATCTGATCGGTATTTGAACATGTTACAGGAGCGCAGCTACGGCTTACCGCGCAGGGCGCCGAGCTGCTGTGATCCGCATGACCAGGGCGTCGGCGTGTTGTGGTGACACTCGGTGAACATGTACAGGCTATACAGACATGGTTCCTAACAGCCGTCAAGGGAGTATCAACCCATGTATCCCTTCGTTTTAGGATCATTCAGGCCTGCTGGCCACATCAGACTTTGCGTTCATCACTTCAGCACCGCATCTATTTGGACCGGCTGGCATTGTTGCCCCCGGCAAGACGGTTTAAATTTGTTAGAATTGCTACCTTTGAAACTTGTAAGGCTGAATCAATGGAGGGTTTTACCTGTGACCCATTATAAAAGTTCACTCCAACCCTGAACCCACTCATTTGAAGTTGCATACCTACAGGCCCAAGTTGAAGTTCGTTTTTACCTCCAACCCATTCCGTCAAACTTCCTAGTAACAGACGTTAACTGCAGTAAAAATGGACTAGAATGCCCTTTGGTACAGACTTGGGCCAAATGCACAGGCGCTGGGAGGAAATGCACAGGTGCTGTGCTCATTTTTTTTTCCATGCCAAATGCATGGGAGGAAATGCACAGGTAACGAAGCAACATTTGGAAACACTATATTTTACAAACATGTGGAGCAAGTCTTGGTCAGTGCGCAACTCGATGTTGACCTTTGCATCCAAGGCCCAATAATAAACATTCACTAACTCGCCGTAACCATGAGGATTGGTCTCGAGAACATCATCAACGAAGTCTTTGAAATTGATGCGGTCAGCATCCACAACTCTGCTCAATTCATACCAATCACCACGGCAGTTTGGAGCAACAATCCGTATTTCTAAAGTGTAGCTACTGTCTGCGTCGTCCATCCTACAGATGAACAAAGAGGAGGCAATCAAACGCAGAGTTCTGGGCTGTTTCTTTATGACTAGGTGACTAGTACATGTACTGCATACAAACAAGGGAGGGAGGGAGGGGTGTGTGTTGGAACTCACCCGCCAGCCCAAGCTGGCGCCGACCCACCGGAGCCATCCCCGCCCGGTGCGCGCGGGCCGCGCCCGGCCGCCGGCCTCGCCCGCGGCCCGGCCTCGCCCGCGCAGCAGCGCGAGCCCGCCCGCGTGAGGCCGCCGCGCGCGCCCGCACGCGCGAGCCCGGCGCTTCGCGACCGCGTCCTCTTCCTCCGACGCGCCACGAGCGGCACGCACGCCCTCCGCCCGTTCTGCTGCAGCTCGGCGCTCCCTCCCAGCAGCTAGGGGTTCGCCGTCGCCCGAAGCCGGTCTGAGCGCTCAGTCGCGGTCGCCTTGAGCGGATAAGGTGACGGGAAAAAATTTCGTGCGGCCCTGGACTGAGGATGAGAGATACACGTGAGGGCAAATTGGAACTCAAAATGGTGGGGCCCACATGTAAAACCAAGGAAACGGCAAAACCATAACAAAGCATAGACGGAATGGCCTGGAGATAAAAACGAACTTCAACTTGGGCCTGTGGGTATGCAACTTCAAATGAGTGGCTTGAGGGTTAGAGTGAACTTTTATAATGGCTCACAGGTAAAAACCCTCTCAATATTGCTTCTGTCTTCAAAGTGGGAGTAGTGTGCGGTTTTAATGTCGCAAAAAGATTGTTTACTACTGTGCTGGAACGTTCGAGGCCTCAACGACAGTGCGAGGCGGGCTAGTGTGCGAATCAGGTGCAACCATTGTTTGTCTACAAGAAACTAAAGTCGAGACATGGAGCCAGCATTGGCTGATTGAGACAATTGGTCAAGACTTTGCAACAAATTGTGCAATTCTTCCAGCTGTGGGCACAGCAGGGGGAATTCTGTTGGCGGCATCCCAAAGATTTTTTACACTAGCGCCCGTGCATGTGACAACAAATACCATATCTGCAAAAGTCACAATGTTGGAAGAAGGAGCCTCATGGTGTATGACAGGGGTCTATGGGCCATAGTCAGATGCGGAGAAAATCGCATTTATGCAGGAAATTCTTGACATCAAACAACACAGGTCTAAAGAATGGATACTACTTGGTGATTTTAATTTAATATACAGAATGGAGGACAAGAACAATGCCAGAGTTAATATCCCCATGCTAAATAGATTCAGAGGTTTGATAGACAATTTACAGCTAGTTCCGTTGGAACTACAAGGTAGACGATTTACGTGGTGTAATAATCAACAAGAGCCAACCATGACAAAAAATAGACCACATTTTTGCTTCGGCGGAATGGATAGAACTTTTCCCAAGAACTGATCTACAGGCCCTTGCGTCTATGGGTTCTGACCATTGTCCATTAATGCTTCAAGGTGACACTTCCTTTGATTTTTACCGGGGATTCCGTTTCGAGACATATTGGATCAACATGCCTGGCTTTTTAGAAACAGTGAAAAGAGCATGGGAACAGCCGGTCAACACACAGAATGCTCTACTAAACATGCATGTTAAACTAATACACACGGCAAGAGCTCTAAAAATTTGGAGAAGGACAATGCTCAGTAAGTTCAAGCTACAAACAGCCATAATACAGGTAGTGCTTTTAGAGTTGGAAAAGGCACAAGAGAGGAGACAGCTCACAGCAGACGAAATGGAGTTTAAGAATTTCCTTAAAGCAAGAGCAGTAGGAGTGGCCGCAGTGCAAAAGGCAAGAGCAAGACAACACTCTCGATTAACTTGGATTCGGAAGGGAGATGCAAATTCACGCTTGTTCCACATATATGCAAATGGAAGAAGAAAAAGGAAGTATATAAGTAAACTCCAATCCAAAAATGGGATGGTAACGACGCACCAAGCAAAGGTCAAAGTGGCAACAGACTACTTCAGCAAGGCTGTAGGCACAAGGATGACAAGAACAAAATGTATCAACTGGAATGCCCTGGGATACACGGCATTTAACTTAGAAGATCAGGATATACCTTTCACAATGCTAGAACTCAAGGACACCATTCGAGCGCTGCCAAATGAGAAGGCACGGGGGGCGACGGCTTTATAGGGCTGTTTTACAAAAATGCTGGGACATCATTAAGCACGATCTCCATGAAGCAGTCATGGGATTTTATAATCACAAAACTTCGAAAATGCATCTGATCAACGAAGCCAACATTGTTTTGTTGCCTAAGAAGCAAGATGTAAGTAGAATAGAGGACTACAGACCAATCAGTTTGATAAAACAGTCTAACGAAAGTCATCACGAAATTGTTGGCAACAAGATTGGCACCTAGAATGAATGAACTGGTGTCTCATTCTCAGAATGCGTTCATCAAAAAGCGGTGCATACATGATAATTTTCTATATGTACAACGAGTAATTCAAACACTGCACAAGAAAAAGAAGCCAGCGCTATTCATAAAACTTGACATCTCCAAGGCTTTCGACTCGATTGGCTGGCAATATCTTCTGGAGGTGTTGACGGCATTGGGCTTTAGCACAAAGTGGAGAAACTGGATATCTTCTATCTTGGGTTCCTCATCATCGAAAATCCTAATCAATGGCAAGCCGAGCCCAAATATCAAACACTCCAAGGGACTGCGACAAGGTGATCCCTTGTCACCTTTGTTGTTCATAATTGCAATTGACCCACTCCAAAGAATTATAGAGCAGGCTGCTCAACAGGGTTTACTTCAGCCGGTACTACCAAAACAAGCAAGACTTCGATGCTCCCTATATGCAGATGATGCAGCCCTCTTCGCAAGCCCTAAACCGAGAGATGTGTCACGGCTACAGAAAATACTTGATGTCTTCGGAGATTGCACAGGACTGAAAGTTAACATGTCCAAAACAGAAATCTTCCCGATAAGAATGCAACCGAACGAGATGGATAATATTGTCCAGAACTTTCCGGGTAAGATAAGCAGTTTTCCTAGAAAATATTTGGGTTTGCCACTTCACACTCGAAAGCTAAGACGCTTAGAGGTACAACCACTAGTGGAAAAGGTTGGAGCAAGGTTACCAGGATGGCAAGGGAAGCTTTTGTCCTCGGCAGCAAGAGAAACTTTGGTCAAATCCGTCTTAACGAGTCTACCTATCTACCACCTAACTATTTTCCAAGCCCAAAAATGGCTCATCAAAGGAATAAATCGCATCAGTAGGAGTTTCCTATGGAGGGGAGAAGACCCGGATAAAGTTAAAGGGGGTCACTCACTAATTAATTGGCCAACCACCTGTCTACCAAACCCGAAAGGGGGACTAGGCATTTTAGAACTAGAACGATTCACAAGAGCACTTCGACTCAGGTGGCTGTGGTTCAAATGGAAAGATAAAAATAGAGCCTGGAACCAATTGGACATCCCGTGTGACAAAGTTGACAGTGATTTATTCTATGCTTCCACGGTAGTAACAGTCGGAAACGGCATAACGGCACCATTTTGGTATTCGAATTGGTTAGATGGAACTTCTGCAAGATCCATTGCACCGCTCCTTTACCAAAAAGCAAAGAGAAATAAGATCACAGTAAGACAAGCTCTCAATAATAATAAATGGATTGATCATATCTATCCACCGACGTCGCAAGAGGAAGTTAGGCAATATGTCAAGTTGTGGGAAGCAATACAGGGACGTGAGCTAAATGATGATACTGAAGATGACATTACATGGCGGTGGACAGTTGATGGTGTCTACACCACGAAGAGTGCCTACCAAATTCAGTTCAATGGAATTTATTGCAGGCTCAAGCTTACCCCAATTTGGAAGGCCAAAGTAGAACAGAAGTGTAAATTCTTCGCGTGGACATTAATGCATAAAAAGATCCTAACAACAAACAATCTATTAAAGAGAGGATGGACGGATGATACGGATTGCAAGTTATGCGATATTGGCACAGAGACACCGGGTCACCTATGCAAAGACTGCCCGTACACCAAGGAGGTGTGGAGTCACATAAAGCTATGGTTCAACCTAAGTGTCCTAAACACGGTGAATGAAGGAGGCTCCATACACGCCGTTTGGTGGAGATGCTGATGCAAGTTCAACAAGAACACGAGAAAGGAGTTTGATGGAATCTTGATCTATTTTTGGTGGAACGTATGGAAGGAGCGAAATAGGAGAATTTTTCAACAACAACAGTTGCAGCCGTTGCAAGTAGCATATCTATGCAAGGATGATATAAATCAATACCGCTAGCAAAGTCCTCGACGCATCACAGCGGACAAGAAACATAGAGTAGCTTATATATTTGTATAGCTTTTTTTCCGGCTGTAGTAGTTTTTCTCCTGTGGTTTTTTTCGTTCTGTTTGGTTTGCACAGGGACGGAAGTGGTTTTGTACAGTGGTGGTCGTCGTGTTTTGTAACATCTTTTTTCCTTTTTTATCGTCTAATAAAATTAAGCGGCAAAGCTTTTGCCGTTCCTTTAAAAAAAAAAAAAAAATAAATGTAATAAAGGTACTTTAGGATCTAAGGTCTTGTTGACCGTCAATCTGTAAGGGCTCACCTCTGTCCTTGTAATCACTGCTGCCGCCTGCAGGGCACACCAGTCACCACTACCCTTCAAACGAAGTGAAACAGAGGAGTTTCCTGTAGTCTAGCAGCCGACGTCCTTGACTTGCTCGCAGAAGACCCCTGCGTTTCCTGTACTCGTGCCGAAGACCCATGCATTTCAATAGTCCACCAGTTTCAGGGAATCAATTGTCCGGGCACTATGCGACGCACAGGTCTTTTCATCACGCCTGCCTTGCTCAGGCATCAAGTACCGGCTCAGCGACTCCCCGCTCCTGCACTATGCTAGGCAGCCTCCATGTCACATCCGCCATTGGCATCCTTGGGATGTTTCTTCGTTCGCTTGACCTGCTCTCTGTTCCTGTGTCTTCGTGTCCACTTTGTTCTCTGAGAATCACTACGTCAGTGACCATATTCAATTATCGATTGTTTAGTCCGACTCAATTCACTTGCACAAGGTCTTGTAGCAGGTGCCAGCTCGGCACGGTGTCCAGAGCGGCGCTGGATACTCAATGCTGTGTCCAGCTTGTGCATAAGTGTGGGTGTAGACGACAAGCCACCTCACTTGCTGGGAGAAAAATAACCAAGATAACCTACCAGAGTTCGGATTATGAATTTTGATCCATGACCCATCCGAACCTAATTGAAAAAAAAAACAGGGCCACAACAAGTAAGAAAAACCAAGAACTACTAACCTGTGTTCCACCATTACATCGGGTCGGTTTTGGGCCAAATTACGATTTTGATCTGATGTTTTTTTTCTGGCCGAACCCTAGCCTTACGGGCTTCAACGTTTGAACAGGTCTCTACTCCAAGGTCACTTTTGTCAGAGTCACCCACTCACTAATTTAATTAGCAATCAGTGCTCGATGATGCATGCATTAGATAGAGGCGTCCAATCAAGTGTGAGGATCAGTTCAATATTGATCGTGAGCAGGGACGAGCGCGTTCTATATATGACAATAATACGCATTAGTTGCAACTTGCAAGAGGATGAAAGCAGTTTATAAATAAATTGTTCACGAGTGAAAGTTAATATAAGCCCGGATTTTGGTGTCGACCGTAGCATCTTTCCAATCAAGTTTATAAATAAATTGTTCACGCGTCAGTGCCAACCTTAGTCTGAGTCACATATGCCGTCGATTACGTGGAGTTAATTTCTCGGTTGTTTCCCGGCACCTAATCCTTTCTTCTTTGTTTTCCTTTCCTTTTCAGCAAGTGTACAATAATACCATATGCTCCTGTCCTGAGATGATATTAGCACTCCCATGAATATCTCCGGTCAGCTACCTCTCCTGCTTCCTAATCCTGCATGCTGTGTGTTCGGAGCGAGGAGATAATAATCCTTAAAAACGCAGGTTAATTCTGACACTACTCTGTAGCTAGCTCCCATATATATCCTTAGAAACGCAGGTTATTGCAAAACTGCACATTTGTTATTTATTATGCATATAAAAACTACACTTCACTGCTTTAAAAGGTTTTTTCTTTATGGTACAAAATGAGTACAACATTGTAGTAACAAGAACAAGAGTGTGGTTTTATGAAATTGATTCATATTCATATTTGTATGTCTATAAAGTGCAGTTTTGTGAAATATGTTTCTAAAAGTGTAGTTTCATGATTTTTTTTACTATAGTATTCTAATGTCTTGAGATTTATTCTAAAAATAGAAAATATCAGTCTCCTCCTTTTATGGTGCAATTCTCACATCCTAATTGTTTCCTCATTGTAATCTAGATAATAGACTAGTCATTGACCCTTCTACGACATGGGCTAGCTATCTGAATATAGATAAAATATAACAAAATCATTTACAAATTTGGTGCCACAAATGATCATATAATTGGTTATATATGTTATTCTCTCTCATTTTTGTCTTATATTCTAACACAACATTTATGTCGATATTCTTTTATCTTTATCTTTATCTTCGTTGTGGACTTTAGTTACTAATGCAAATACTTTATACTTCTCCATCCCAATTTAAATTGTCCCCTTATCATTGCACCTCCATCTGATGTCGACATTCTAACCCAATGCTTATCAACTACTTCCTATGTTCATTCTATTGTGATGGCTTTAGTTATAGTGTCTTTGTATTCTTTAAAATTCCCATTCACAGTTTTCGACATTTGCACCACACGTCCATGTGTGACTTGTTTTTAGTTCAAACCTTTTCTCATGTGTTCTTATTATAAAATGATACCAATGTAAATACTTGTCTTTATCTTGTAATGAAAATCTTTGGTTACCAATTTGTTTATATACTTTGTATAGTTTTAAGCATAGTTAGCCTTTGACAAACGTCTTCCATGCATACCTTGAGTTAGTTTTTATATTAATAAAAAGTGACTAATTTATAAGCTTATATAGAAGTATTTTTGGTATATTATTTAACAAGACATATAGAGTTCATTTGGAATCCTAAACTTGAGCACCGTTCATTAAAAAAATGGTCAAAAAACTGGCTCGGTGCGGGATCGAACCCGGGGCTCAGGATTAGGTGCGTTGGGAAACGCAATGGCAGCCGAGGAAACGGCAATTGGACATGCGCACAAACGCGCAGCCGGTCGCCCTTGGTTGTCGCGAAGCGCGGCGATTGAAGAAAATGCGTGCAAATGCGTTGTACACCCTCTGCATAGGGAGGAGGAGCCACCCTTGTTCATGGAAGGTTGCAGAAGATGGGAGACCTTGCTCTTAACTATATATTTTTGTGAAATTTGGCTGGAAGTTCAGGAACCGCATCGAGGCTTAGTTCTTTGTTTTGTTTTTGTGCGCTGTTACAGGGTACAACCTTTTTTTCTCCTTGTTATTCTGTAAGCCTTATGGTTGTGTTTTGTAGCCAAACCTTAAGTTGTGTATCATCCTTAGATGAAACTCTTATTCTCAATTGAGAGTTTTATTCTATGATTTCATAGGCATTTAATTTAATGCTCAAAGATAGTTGGTATTCGTGCCAAGAGAGTTTCACCAAAATAAAACTTTTACCTTCCCTCTCCTCAGCGTTTCATTCAAAAAGTGGACTTTTACTGATGTGACACCCTATTTAATATGCATGAAACGCATATGAAACCCCATTAAAACTGACCTAAAAGAAGAGATTAATTGGCCTCTCACTTCACTGTCTCATCGTATCATCCCAATTCCCATTTCGCAATTTCCCTTCGTCAGCGATGGCGGGCTGCCAGCACGCCGACTCGATCCTGGCCGCTTAGGTTGCAGTCAGACGTTCGTCAACTTGCGATGTGATGGGCCACCTTACACGCAATTTCCAAACAACACAAATATCTCAGCAGCCGGCCGGCCTATATGGACTGTGGACTAGTCACAAGTACCCACCTAATGGATCTGTAGGCTGTAGCCTGTGCCGTGTGTGTGGTAATAATTGCTCTCAGCTCTTCGCGTAGCTTACTCACCAAGCTTGTGTGACACAGCTTATAGTCGGGAGAGCGTGTGCCTGATTTGTGACTTTGGCTCTCTCTTATAATATCTTCGTGGATTCTACCTTGGATTCGAACTTTACCTTGGATTATATATTTTGGCGATTCCACGGTGAGTAGATTCATGCATTTGTGGCTTGTTTCACTACTACTTAAGTATATATATTAAGTATATACACACTCTTTTTCTTTCTTTTTTCCTTTCAACACAGTACGTTCCTCTCTTCTTCCAGATCGATCCAGTCGATCGACTCTTATGTATGCCCCTCTTCCTTACTTCTAGCAAGTCATCAACCTGTTGTCTGCCTACTGTCACTAGTTGCTGCGTCTACGAATTTATTTATTTTCTCAGCCTGCTGCTCCGATCGAGCTATTCCTCTGCCATGGTCACCTTCGTATGCTATATGATCTTTCAGGCACCCGGATCTTGCACACCAAGATCGTTTTTCAGTAACCACCGGTGAGCTCGATCAGCTCCAACGCAGCTTCCGCTATATGCAAGTCTTCATTTCAACCTATGCACACAAACATCCAAGTCGATCTCATTCACCGACAGGGAGGGAGATACCTTCGTTTTCTAATTTCTACAAGGAGGGAGATCACACGGCTCAGCAGGTGTTGGCGATGTGGGATTCTTGGTGAGAACAAATATAATATTGGCTATAGGTTGGGGGTTTATGCTGAGGGTTGAAGAGAGTGAAGGAGAGAGAATGAAGACAAGTGGGCTCTAAGTTTACGGTCAGCTTATGCACAAGAACTAGAATCGTGTGAGATAAACAAGAGAACCATAGCTGAGTTAACAACTATATGAGTGTGCTGATAGATTATTTGTAAGTTTTTATACGGACAATAGCAAACTGTATTATTAGTCTTGCTCTGAACTCGTACATTGACTTTTCAAACTTGATCATCTACTGGAAGGAGGGACCAATTATATATCTGCAGCTTTGGCTGAACCATGGCGGCAGCTGTTGCAGCGAGCGTCTCAATGGGGGTGATGAAGCCAGTCCTGTCCAAGCTCACAACCCTCATGGGCGATGAGTACAACAAGATCAATGGGCTGCGGGAGGACGTGAGCTTCCTCCGGCGTGAGCTCAGTGACATGGATGCTCTCCTTGAGAAGATGGACAACGCCGATGAACTAGACCCACAGGCTCAGAACTGGAGAAAAGATATAATAGAGATGTCCTACGACATCGAAGACTGCATTGATGATTTCATGAACAGTGTGGGTACAACTGATGACAAGATGGGATTCCTTTGGAAGGCTTTTCAATATCTAAGGACCTTCATGGATTCTCATCACCTAGCAAATCAGTTTCAGGAGATCAAGACCCAAGTGATGGAAGGAAGTGAACGACGTCGGAGATACATGCTTGATCAATACATCTCAGTAACTACCCCTGTAGTTGTTGATCCTCGACTAACAGCACTCTACAGAGATTCTGCAAGCCTTGTTGGAATTGATGCCCAAAAGAATGACATTGTAAGTTGGGCAATGGACAAAGGCAAACAACTGAAGGTGATGTCAATAGTGGGGTGTGGAGGTTTAGGAAAGACCACACTTGCCAATGAGGTGTATCATGAAGTTGGAGATATGTTTGACTGCAAATCATTTATATCAGTCTCTCAAAAACCAGAAATGATAGGGCTGTTGAACAACATGCTATCACAACTTCAACAAAACAAAAGGTCTCATGCTGGCCAGGTGCAAGATATTATCAACAACCTATCACATGCTTATCAGGTGCAAGATCTTATCAACAACCTTCGAGAACATCTACTGGATAAGAGGTACTGATAATCTATATTTTGTTTAATTGTTGAAGGATTAAAACTTTGTAGCTAGTTGAACTATAAAATGTAAGTCTCATATTGTCTAGCCAAATCCATTGTACCTTTTAGCTTTCTATATGAGTAGTTTAGTTTGTATGGTGGGATAGTTTTGTTTATTTTTTAACTAGATTAGTTTATATGGTGGGATAGTTCTTTTCTTTATTAACCAAAAAAACATACTGAATAAATAGTATAGAAAAATATTTGAACGTAACATTAGCATGGAAAAACTTGGATTCGATTTAATATTTTTCAACCCATTGTATACTTATCACAATTTAACAAGTTGACAATAGTTGCAAAGTTTCCTATGCATATGCCAACTTTGTAGTGATCACAACATCGCCTATAAGAAAATATAAATAATACACTATGTGATGTCGCAGCTCTTGTTGACGCTATTTGAGGCTTATTTGAGGAACTACACGCAAAATATTGCTCTTATATATTTGGTTAGTTGTCTAAGACCGTTTTATGATAACCTGCAACTTTGAAGACCTTTCTATGAAGTTCCCAAACCAGCCCAAAAGGTCATCCTAAGCTCCCCATTGGAGCGGCTTGTTCATTTCGTTTTGATGAGGAAAGAGCTAAGTTTCGAGAGTAGAGAGGATGAGGATTTGATCTACCATAAATCCACCACAAGAAGAATGAAAATTATGGAGATTTGGAGCCTCTCCAACCTTGTTGGCTCTTACCTCTTATATTCTTCATCTTCTCATTGTGGATTGCTTGCTCGTTACCTCCCATTATTTTTTCCCACAAGGTGACTACCGCACAGACGGCCTCCACCGAGTGCCAGAAAGTGTACCCAGCGCCCTACGAGAAGCGCTCGGTAGAGTCTCCCTCACCGAGAGCAGCTCTCGGAGAAAGAAAGCTCTCAATAGAGATCACTCTACCGAGAGCCCTACACTCGTAACGCGGCGCCCTCGGTAGAGTCCGCCTCTACCGAGAGCCATCGCTCCGCAAAGAACCACCCTCGTGGAGTTGTCGCCCAGCGTCTAACATCGTCGACGGCGCCCCTGCCGTCAACTCTACCGAGCGCGGTAGGTTGGTGTTTGGTAGAATATGGTCACTCTACCGAATGCCAATATGCACACCCTCGGTAAATATATTTTGCCGAGAGACTTCGGCATGGCTCTCGGCAAATTGATCATAATTTGTTTTTAGTTTTCTGATTTCTCATTCCACCTTGACAAACACAATTTAAAAAAAATCACATATATATCACATCCATACAAACTTGCATAATTAAAAACGTGTATAATTTATAATAAGTCACATATATATCACATCCATACAAACTTGCATAATTTAAAATATGCATAATTTAAAACAAGTCACTACAATCAAAAGATATTCGACTACAACTACAAGTTCAATACAAGTTTACTGGTCGTACCAGTTTTGAAATAACTGGGTGTAGTGTAGGTCACCGATGTTGAAACCACAGATCTCCGAAATGTGCAACAACGTTCTAACTAATACATCCTCCTTTGCTTCACAACTACGACGACATGGTGCGCCGACGAGGGTTAACCGAGCTGGACGTGCCAATGGGTCTCGAATCTTACGGGCAACCACCTTCCACGTCATCAACATATCAAAGAACCCATATATGGCTCATATGCCAATCTCAACCACACACCATAAACTTGGATAAAATGGAACCAATAGCAAGCAATATGAACCAATTAACAGGTATGGCAAGAGAAATACCAAATTATAAGAAAACATAAGAATTGACACCATGTTTGTAGAATTGGACTTTTTCTAGTATAATATAATTTGTTCGGTGAAATGTTTATGATTAATTATCTTACTAACTTTGACGTTTCCGCTGCCCCTTTGCTCATACGCCATTTCTAAGAGTTTGCTTATAACGATATATGGTAGTATTATTGGATAGTACATATACATGATATTTTGTATGTTTGTATGAGTAACTAATGATGGTTTGTGTCTATTGTTTTTGCAGGTACCTCATCATAGTTGATGATTTGTGGGATGTGCCAGTGTGGGATATCATTAATTGTATTTTTCAAGAAAATGGTAAACAAAGCAGAGTTATAGTAACTACACGTCATCTTGATGTGGCTATATCAAGTTCAGGAGACAATGGTATATTGCGTTCAATTGACAATGGAAGTGTTCATCATATGAAGCCCCTTAGTGACCAAGACTCTAGAAAATTGTTCAATAAGAGAATATTTGGTTCAGAAGACGCATGCCCTCCTCAGTTCATTAATGTGTCATGCGAAATTTTAAACAAGTGTGGAGGTTTACCTCTTGCAATTATTACTGTGGCAGGTATTTTAGCTTGTCAGCCTACAAGATTAAAGGAGGAATGGGAACATATACAAGATTGTTTAACCTCCCAAGCACCAAGAAACTCCACCCTGACAGATATGATGCATATCTTAGACCTCAGCTATAAGTTTCTCCCACGTCATCTAAAGGCATGCTTTCTTCATTTTGGTACATACCCAGAAGATCATGAGATTCAGAAGGATGATCTAGTGAGAAAATGGGTAGCAGAAGGTTTTGTGAGTGGCCCAATCAGGCGAAGCGCATGGGATGTTGCAGAGAGCTACTTGAATGAGCTAGTGAATAGGAGCATGATTCAGCTTGCTTATAGCCAATATGGTGTTTCTAAGAAGCCGTACTACAAGGTGCATGATATGATGTTGGACCTGATTCTAAAGAGGTGCAGGGAAAATAACTTTATCAGTTTGGTACATGATCCACAAGCGATGGCAGAACTGCAAGTCAAGGTTCGTCGACTCACCGTCCAACTCTGTGGTGGATAGGATGAAGCAGCAACTGATGTGGACATTGGTACGCGGCATCGTCTATCACAAGTTAGATCTCTGTCTCTCTTTGGGGCCAATTGTGTGCGTCCTTTGTCGGCGTTGAGGTTCCTCAGGGTGCTATTTTTACTTGGTTTTCCTAGGCATGTAAAGAGGGTCGACCTTACATGTGTCAGCCAGCTGTCGCAACTGAGATACTTAAAGGTTGCAAGTGAGGCATGGTATCTTAGTGGACAGGAATGCCTCGTGGTGCTACCTAATCAAGTTCGGAGAATGCATCGTTTGGAGACACTGGAAATTGACCTTGATGTTTTAAGCATTCCATCAGATATCGTCCATTTGCCATGCTTGTCCCATTTCATTGTAAGCGGCTTGAAGTTGTTGCCTGATGGGATTGGCAAGGTGAAGTCGCTGCGTACTCTAAGGCGCTTTCGGCTGCCGGAAGATTCGTCTGATGATACTATTGAGAGCCTCGGCGAGCTCACCAATCTGGAAGAGCTGGAGCTCAGCTGTCTTGTGGAGGGACCAGCCTGTGCATGTATACCAATGACGACAGCATGGATGTCTGCGTGGAGGTCTTCCCTCCAGAAGCTCAGCAACTTGAGAATGCTATGTGTGAATTCTTACCCATTTTCATGTTGCGCAGATGCCCTCAGCAGCTGGGTTTCACCTCCATTCCCCGTCCTTGAGGTGCTTGATGTGGCCGGATGGACATTCTCTAGAGTTCCCAAGTGGATTGGAGATCTCGATAACCTTGAAAAACTGCGATTCGGGGTGAAGGAGGTGTCCCATTTCATGTGGGATGACATAGCCATCATGGGGATGCTACCCAACCTCATCATACTCAGCCTGCGTGTGGAAGGTGATGTCCCTACGGATGGCATTGTCATAGGAGGCTCTACGGGATTCAAGCTACTGACACATTTTGATTTGGAGATAAAAAGCACATCACACCTGGAATTCGAGGTCGGGGCAATGCCTAACCTCCAAGAGATGTGGTTAATGATCGATCCGACAGAATGTGACAGAGCAACTGGACCCATCGGCCTAGAGCACCTCGCAAGTATCAACCTCCGAATTGGGTGGGGCCAAAGACTGTAAGCATGAGGGGTTTTTTCTTAGACAGACAGGGAGGGTTGCCCTCTACTGTATTTTTAAGCATCTCTACTGTAAATCTATATCTGTACTATAAGGCCAGTCTCAATTTTCATGAGTGTTTCATGCACATTAAATACAACGTCACATCAGCAAAACTTCACTTTTTTGCATGAAACTCCTAAGAGAGAGAAGAAAAAAATTTCACCATGGTGAAACCTTTGGGTACTGTTTCACATGCGTTGGAAACGGTGTGAAACCTACATTGAGACAGAAATAATGTTTCACCATGGAACAATGCAATTAAACCATGCATATTGGTTGAGCTTGATAATATTCTTCACAAGTAGTCACTAGATGTTTTAAATATTCACTACATATTGGCTGAAATATTGTGTTAGTCCATAACCAATCTATAGCTAAAGGTACCCATATACTTATGGATTGTCCATAAGCGATACATACGTTTTTATTTCTCTCTCTTTCTTGCTAGCTTCCCATTGCCTGTAGGCTACTCCACCCTTATGGACTAACAAGTCCATATACATTGCTCTAGCTCTAATGCTTTTGTCATAAAAAATAATAAATCCATAGGACATGTGAAAAAAACAACGGCTTTGTGATGTGTGTCCTGCTTCTTTATATCTCCAAACTCATTAATTTTGCACATATATAATAATTTATTAGTAGGCTATATGTCTTGAGATTCAGCCCATTCGAGAGCACGGTTAATCATCCCGCGCCTCGCCGGAGAGTGTCGGTCATCGAGCAAATGGTGTGCGGGGAGGGCCATACACCGTCTTCGCTCCCCGGGACGCATTTCGGACGCCCGGTCTCCGCGGCCCGGATCCATGTCGGAGAGACTCTCTCCCGGCTCCCTCAACCGGACGTAGCGGGTGGGGGACGCCCGTCGACGCACACGCCGTGTGGGGGGCAACAGCCGCGTCGCGCCGCCGTCGCCCGGCGGCAGCGCAACCGCCGGAGGGCGGCATCGATCGCCACCGGCGTCTTTGCCGTCGACCCGTTGACGCTTTCGCCCGCGCGGCGGGGGGGCCCTGTTACATGGGATGACCCAATGCTCGTTGAGTTCGCGGCCTCCATCGCCGTGCGCCCAACTACCTCCTCACGGAGGGACGAGGCCGTGGCGGCCCCTGTGACTATGGTGGCCACAACGTTTGTGGTCGACTGGTGGGCCGACTTGGTTGAGGCCGAGTTCGCCGTCCCACCAGTCAACGTCATGTTGGACACTGCACCGTGCAACCCCTAGCCTCGCCGCTAAGGGTTCAGGAGCACAGTGAGCCTGCGCCGCAATCTGAGGTCGGGGAGGACCTCCCGGTGCCTGACGCTGGTGGCATTGAAATTGGTGGCGATGAAGATGGGTGCACTGCACACTCTTCGAGTCCGTGCTCGTGTCGACGGATGACGAGTTCATAGCCGCTTTCAAGAGGCCGCTAAAGCCATCCATACTCTCCACGCCGGTCTTGAGGAAGATGCGCCCGCGCCAAGACGCCTTCGTGCTAATGCCGAAATGCGGTGCACGAGTGGCGCAAAAGAGTGCCTTCAGGCTCCATAAGCCGCTGGACCAGGCACAAAGAGTTTTGCTCAAGAAGATGGGGATCAAGGTCAAGGCCGAGCGTGAGGATGCGGTCTTCTTTGCTGAGCTGCAGGCTGCCCTCATGGGCCCTAACGCTGAGATCAACATGCACTACTACATAAACGATTTTGCGAGGTGTTGGATTTTATTTTCCGTGGCGGGCATTTGAGAAACCGCCACGGAAAATACCCTAATTAACCGTGGCGGTTATTTTTGATTAACCGTGGCGGTTATTTTTGATTAACCGTGGCGGTTATAATGTCCGCCACCAAAAATGAGGCCCAAAGGCGAGCCCAACAGGCCCATTCTCATGGTGACATATATATAAGGCGACACTTAGGTTTCGGGCTCATTCCCTCTCTCTTTCGGTCCTCCGATCGAACCCACCCCTCCCCGGCTCCCGCATCCCGACCCGCGCCCTCCCTCCCCGGCTCCCTCTCTCCCTCTCCCCGAGGCGGCGACGGCGACCGCACCCTCCCGCATCCCGACCGCGCCCTCCCTCCCCCGGCTCCCTCACTCCCTCCCCCCGAGGCGGCGCGGTGGCGGGCCTCCGCCGCGCCCGGCGGTGGCGGATCCAGGCGGCGGCCCTCCAGCGCCCGGCGGCGGCGAATCTCGGCGCTAGAGGTCGATGACGGCGGGGACGTCGAGGGCGGCGGCCGGAGGTCGAGGGCGGCGGCGGCGGCGGCGTCGGAATTCGCCGCCGCCGCGCGGATCCGGGCCGCCGCGCGCTGATCCGGCGGGCGGCGCGCCTCCCCTCGTCCCGGCGGCGCACCTTCCCGGCCCCCAGCGCGTGCGGGGCGTGTGGGGGCGCGCGTGCAGCGGGCGGCGGGCGTGGGTGCCGCGGCTGCGGCGGTGGCCAACCTAACCCTAACGGGCGCTGGCGGCGGATTCGGCGGCGAGAGCGGATCCCGACCGTTAGGGTTAGGGTTGGGCTTTTTTTTTTTTTTTTTTTTTTTTTGTTTTTTATTATGATTTACCATGGCGGGCATTTAAGACCGCCACGGAAAATATTTCATTTTCCATGACCCTTCATTCGTGGCGGACTCAAAAAACCACCACCGAAAAATTTTTTTGCCCGCCACCAAAGATCCATTCAGTAGTAGTGATGGAGGCCATGGAGGTTTTCCTTTGCGGGGGAAGAAGCGGCGCATCGGGTGCAGCTGAGGGCACGGTCTAGTCGCGAAATGGTTATCTTGTAATCGACTTTACGGGTTCCATCCAAGAGTTAGGTTTCTTGCTTCCCTGTTGTGTCGTTGTTTTTGTTTTGTTTTGTGGGCCCGATGTCCCTTTCGGCATCTCGACTTAGTTTGTATTTGGATTTGGTTTTCCCCCTCTTAATGAAACACGGGTGAATGACCCAATCGCGAAAAAAAAAGAGCACGGTTAATGAATTAGTATGTACAATTCATTAATAATGCGGATTTGTGCATATCCAGTTACGACCCCCTGTAGTTGTTTATTCCTGATTTTGACCAGGCTTCGTCTTACTAGGTAGTACTTCTTTGTTCAACTGATCGTCGTGCCATCACATTACGATGCAATTCACCAAGCAGTGCGGACAACCTTCGCCTCAGGCCACCAGCGTCGCGTCGCACACGTCTACTGTACCAAGTCAAGTCGCCGGCCCCCACACGGCACTCACCGGCGGCGGAGCATTGAGCAGAGTACTTGCTGAGCAGTGTCCGGCCCGGAGGACACGGTGGGCTCTGCATCAATGACAATGGGGTACGGGAAGATTCCTTCCACTTTTACCTCTACATCAATGCAGCTTCACATGGTTGGTCGGTGTGTTTAGATCCCAAAATTTGGTGTAAAATTTTGGAGGAATATCAAATCGAGCACTGAAGACGTTTTTGTTTGTTTGTGGTAAATATTATCCTACGATGGGCGTAACTAGGCTCAAAAGAATAAAAAGTGTGCCGCAATGTACATCTAAACTGTGTAATTAGTTTATTTTTTACCTACATTTCGTACTCGATATTTGTGCCCGCATTTTGATGTGATGGGAATCTTCTTTTGCATAGTGAAATTTGGGAGGAATTTCGGGAACTAAACAGGGCTAAGGTCCCTGTTTGGAATGCAGGAATTAAAATCACAGGAATAGAAAAACCGCAGGAATAGAGGATGATGAAAAGCGAAAAACTACAGGATTTCAAAATACAGGATTTAAAAGTTTTGGCTGTTTGAAACGCAGAAATGCATAACGTAGGAATCATGAGATTTAGGCAATTACCACTACTACTATATTTACGTCAAATTGATAATATGAGCAATTAAAGGTGATATAATTATCAATCCTATGTTAACTAGTATAGTTTAACTTTAACTCTCATCAATTCCACATGCGTCATTCAAAAAAATAAAAACGCTATGCGTGAATAGTACCATTTTAGGCACCGGCTGTGGGTTCCATATTATTTCAATACCTCATTATTTCTGGTTCTTCTCTCTCATTCTGGAACGCAATCCTTCTCTCCTTCGTTCTTATCCAATCGCTCCTTTCTGCTCGTGCTCATCTCGCAAGTGGAAGTGAATCGAGCAGCAAGAAGAGGTGAGCGGGCACGCGGCGAGCACCGTGCACAGGGCATGGCGGCGTGTTCCTCGGTTCGTCGCAGAGAAGCACTGACGAGGAGCCATGCGGGAGATCGATGAGAGAGCCATGGCGGCTGCGATGGTCGAAGGTTTTCCCGTCAGCAACTCGTTTTCTTCCTCTTCTCACATGCGCTGCCTCGGGCTTCCGCAAAGGAAAAGAAAACAAGGGATCGGATTGGATTTTTCATTCCTGTGAAGTTGCTTGCTGGCTACAGTATTCCAGAGGAAAGGGTTTGTGCGAATCCTTTGTTCCAAACGCTCTAATCAGATTCCTTTCCTCCGTTTTTTATTCCTCCAATATTTGTGTAAGTTTCCTATAATCCAAACGAGCCCTTAAGGGTCTGTTTGGAACACAGGGATGCAAAAAGAGGAAAATGAAAAAAAAAAACATAGGAATAGAGTCGAGTGAGAAGTGAAAAACTACAAGATTCTAAAACCTAGGAATAGGCTGGAGAAGGAGGCCTGGCCATTGAAAGCTTCCTGATTATTAGTAACTAGTTATACTGTATTCGAGAGAGAGAGAGATCCGACACTGGTGCATGGTATTAATGTGGTGAATCATTAGTATGTGCTAAATATACATATGAACTTAGTAACCAAAATGTCGAGAGATTTCATTTCCTTCTCTCTATCTTTTGTTAAAACCTCAAAGTATATTACAATAACATTCAAATATATACGGTCCTTGGTGCCCTGCCGGCCTGTGGCCACCACTATTACTGCCCGTTCAAAAGCTCAAGGCAATTAACGGATGGAGCCAACCAAGAAGGTCCGCGGCCTGCAGTGGAGGGCAGGACGCGACAGCCACAGGAACAGTGCTCCGGGGAGACCACACCATGGTCAAGTCATGTCGCCGGCCCCCACTCACCGGCACGGAAAGACTCCTTCCAGCTGGTAATAATAGAGCTGGAGGTTTGATTGGTCTTCCTGTCTAGGAAAAGGTTGGCCTGGAGAAGGGCTCTCGCCATTGCTACGAACATCACTTCCAGGCCATTGCTACGAAGATCACTTCCAGCTGCTCCTTGGATTTGCGTATACCTCCTTCCTAAAGATCTTGTTTCATTTCTGGCTGCTCAAGTGAGGAGCAGACAGAATGCTTCAGTAGGAAGGAACTGCTCCTTGGATCTTCATTCTGCTTCTCTGTCTCTGCATCAGATCCATAGTTCCATACCCTTGCAGTTTGGTAAGCAGCTCGAATTCATCTGAACAGATGTCGTCATCCTCATTCGCTTATGCCTGATGTCGTTTTATTTCCGCTTATGCTAAATAGATCCCATCACGAGGAGCGAAACCCCCCATAAACGTATAGTCGTATACTGAAGTTTGTTATCGTTGAATGATCTGCCATCAGGTACTTCTGCAGTTCACTTCACTCCAACTCAACTTTTGGTTTTCCTTTTCGTCATTCTCGACTTCCGGTTACCCATCGGTTGATTTTTTTATATATATAAAAATGCACAAACTGCACCCAAAGCTAACCAACCGCACAGCATATTGACATACTCATGCTGTGCGGCACCACACCATGGGAGGCTGAAACGTTGTCTTCGGCTATCTTGACTCTTTGCTCATGTTAGATTTCTTGACCTACTTCGTAGGTTAGGAGATCCTGTTTTTCTCTTTCTAGTACTCTTAATTATATAAAAAGGAGTTGTCTACTGCCTGCACAACTTTTTTTTTTTTTTTTTTTTTTGGAACACGCGAGGGCCGCTACGCGGCGCATGCGCACCAGTATGCATACACGCGCACACCACCCACCCCTTCTTCTTCCTTGAGTCCGCCCCCGCCCCGCCGCCCCGCCCTAGGGCTCGCCGAAGCTCCGGCGACCTGGGGCCGCGGCCTCCGGCGAGCCCTAGGGCGCCGGCGGCGTCCGCCTCCTCCCCTACCCTCTTCGTCCACCGCCCCGGCCGCGGCGCCCTCGCCGCCGGCCGCTCCGCCCCCACCCGGCCCTCCCGGCGCACGCGCGGCCGCGCTGCACGCCATGCGTCCGTGCGCGGCTATGTATAGCGGCGCGCGTGCGCCATATAAGAATCGTGGGGAACACGCCCACATTCTGACGTTACAATTTTACTAGTCGGTTAACCCGTACTCTGGAACATACCAAAATGTCTTGAGACACAACTTCGACTAATAAAAATATGTACATTAAATTGTTTGATTTTTTTTTTAAAAAAAATCATTTCTAACAGAATAGGCTCCAAAGCTAGCGTACTTAGACATCTCCATCGATTTTGGACACATACGCCAATCTGACCACCTTCATTTTGTTTGCAGAACCAAACTAAGAACAGAGGGACCGGATTGGAGGAGTGAGGAAGCAGATCATCAAAAGCGTGTCCAAGGAGGACTGTGGTGCCACTTTGAGTTCTGATAGTGCAGGATAGAGCATCTTAATCAAGGAAGGGGCACAGGTACATCAGCTCGATCTGCAGCATGTATCGTCTCAATAGCTCTTATTCAAACCTAGCGCACCTACACATCTCATTGTACCTTATTAGAATGCCGTCTTGGTTCATTCCATACAGATTACCTGCTCACTCGATCGATTATTGGTCTTACTGGCTATCAAAGGTTGGGCACTGTGGCTTGGGAAAGTATTGGTGAATCCTATATATCCATACAGAAAGATTTCGCTTTATTTCTCGCTGCTCATCTCAAGTGATGTCGACATCAGGAGCAGCAGAGAGAAGGATGCTGCTTTAGTAGGAACGACCTGTGTTTCTTGGATCTTCAACCTGTGCTCCTCTGCCTCTGTATCACAAAATATCCTTTGTAGTTTGGTAAGCTTCTCGAATTCATCTCTTATCAGTCAATAGAGATACAAATTTCGTCATCTTCATTCGCTTCTCCGTCTTTTACATTGCATCTATTGATTGTGCCTGCGTCACTTTATTTTCCTTTGTGTTGCATGTACATACATTGGACCTGGTGCAGTACATACATTGCTGAGTGTGTTGTCGTCGAATGATCTGCCATTCAATTCAACACTGATCTCTGTAGCTCTCACGCGACACAGGATCAGGTGAGTCGATGGGCTGCTTATTCATTCGTTCCTCTCACTCGGTGTCCTTGCTGGGTTTCTCCTCTTAATCAGTAGACTTTCCTATCAGTTTCTTCTAAGTTCTATTCTTACGCTCCCCACTTCATCTAGAACGATGTGAACTCATATTAGTTGTCCCCTGTTGCCTGGTTTATTTGGTTTCTACGATGAATTTCACAGCATGCTGCTAATCTGCTCTGTTCCATAGGTCAGGAGATCCTGTTTGCACATGTTAAATTTCGTCATCTGCTTCATAGGTTAGGAAATCCTGTTTTCCTCTAAGTACTCTTATTTGTATAAAAAAATGAGTTGTCTCCTGCCTTCAATGCTTTTTATTTTCTTTTCTTTTTTCCTTTTTTTGAAGGGGACATGTCCACAGTCAGTATTCCTACATCTACAAGTTTACCAGTCCATTAGCCTGTGCCCTCGCACATACAAAAATCTCATGAGACAAATAAACAGTAGCCATTGTTTAGCACCTTTGACTAATGATAATTATTTACATTAAATTGTATGCTTATTTTATCTTTGTTCATTTCTAACACAATTGGACTGGGGCGAATCTAGTGTACTTGCACATATCCATCGATTTCCCACAATTGCGCCAACCAGGCCACCTTCGTTGTTTCGTTTGCAGGACCAAACTAAGAACAGAGGGACCGGACTGGAGTCAGGAAGCAGATCATCAGGAGCGCGTCCAAGGAGGACTGTGCTTCCACTCTGAGTTCTGATAATGCAGGATACAACTTCTTAATCGAGGAAGAGGCACAGGTACGAGACCTCGATCAACCTGTACCTGCTCAACTCGTGTTCAAAGCTAGCGTACCTGCACATCTCCATCGATTGTGGTTTCCTCATATATAGTAGCTTATTAGAAAATGATTATCTGCCCAACTCTGAGTTCTGATATAGTCGTCTTGGTTCATTCCGTACAGATATCTGCCCTCTCGATCGATCGCCTTCGCTTGGGTTTCATGCACTGGTAGCCACTGAATGGTGATCCATACATCAGCCATCTTTGGTCTATTGTCACCATGGCACATGTATTATGGTTGTAATCCACCAGATCTATGGTCAAGGAAACCAGCCATTTAATTAATTAAGTAGGCACAGGTACGTGATCCATCAAGATTAGGTTGCATCTGCGCAACAGTCCATTGATTCTCATGTGCTGACTACCTTCGTTAATTTGTTTGCAGGACCGGACCAAACTAAGAATAGAGCGATTTGATAAGAGGAGCGAGAAAGCAGATCAGATCGTCAACATTTGCTAATAGAGGATTGACAAGCGTGTCCAAGGAGGATGATAGATCGATGGCGGCCACAAGTATCGCGGTTAGCGTTTCCATGGGTGCTCTGAAACCTGTCTTGGAAAAGCTTGCCACGCTCCTGGGCAACAAGTACAAGAAGCTCAAGGGGCTTCGGAAAGAGGTGTCCTTCCTCATGAAAGAGCTTACAGATATGAAAGCCTTCCTTGAGAAGATGGACGACGCTGCCGGCGAACTTGACTCCCAGGCCAAGGAATGGAGGAAAGATATAATTGACATGTCCTATGACATAGAAGATTGCATTGACAACTTCTTGGACCGTGTTGGGGACACTAGTGACAAAATGGGGATTCTCAAGAAAGCTTCTCACTATGTGAGAACTATCAAGGATCGGTACCGCATTGCCAATCAGATCAATGAGATCAAGACTCGTGTGATCGAAGCAAGCAAACGTCGAGATAGGTACAATCTCAATGTGTGCACCTCTAGTTCTACCACAAAAGTGGTCGTTGATCCTCGCCTAACTGCACTATACAAGGATTCAACAACCCTTGTGGGCATTGATAACCAAAAAGGAAGAACTTGTCAAATGGGTACGGGATGAAGAGAAACAACTAAAGGTGATGTCAATAGTAGGATTCGAGGTTTAGGCAAGACAACGCTTGCCAATGAGGTATATCATGACATCGAAGGGAATTTCAATAGCATGGCATTTGTTCCAGTTTTCTCGAAGCCGGATGTACCAAGGCTACTCGGTAGAGTGTGTTCAAAACTTGGGCTATCTCCACATTCTTATGCTTGCGAAGTGGAAGAGCTAATTGACACCTTGAGAGAACACCTACGTCATAAGAGGTAGTTACTGCGTTCTTTATATAGCAATGAATATTTTTTTGGTAACAATTTTAAGTTTAACAGGTAGCTTAGCTTACCTCTCCAGCTATATATCTAACTCCTCATTCACAGATTTTAATGAGAGCAAATTAATTAGCTATATGAGTACCAGAGATGGTGCCAAAAACATTTAATTTGTACAACCTGCACAAATATAGATTTGGAATATGAAGTGGGATAAATTCAAATTTAATCTTTTTGTGGATATGTATTTACCTCTACCTTAACATTTTCTAGAAATTATTATAGAAATGAGTATAAATAACGGGAAATAAATTCTATTGCTACAACATACTGCAAAAGCAAGACATTTTTCATATATTATGTATTGGGAAACTACACGTTGAATGCTCTAAAAAGTGTGTGGCTTTATGATATAAAATGAGCATAACAGTGTAGTAACATTAACAAGAACGTAGTTTCATGAAATTGGTTGATATATAAAAGTGTAGTTTTTGTTCTACATATATAACACTGACCCGTGTAGTTTCCATGAATAATCATAATTGCTTATATTTCCTCACTCTCATTTTCGCTCATATTCTAATACAATATAATATTTGTATTGATGTTCTCTTATCTTTATCTTGGTTGTGAACTTTAGGTACCAATGCAGTTACTTGTATATACTTTTCCATCCAAATTCATAGTTGTCCCTTTATCGTTACACCTCCATGTGTGTTCAACTTCCTATATGTTTATCCTGGATGGCTTTAGTTTCATGCTAGTCCAATTCACGTCCATGTAGATAGTTCTTATTCTAAAATCATACTCATGTTGATAGTCCTATGTTTTTATCTCAGTGTGTTAAATTTCAGTTACCAATTTCTTTATACACCTTTTCACCCTACGTCACTTATATTTGGGAGTTATTAATTACCTTGGAGGTGGGTAATTTAGAAACAAATTTTGGGGTTACTTTTTATACGTTCTATTAGTTTTTGTATATTAATAGTGATAGAAGTGAGTAATTTAGAAGTGTGTGTATAATGGAAAAGAAAAACCGCTGCAATTTAGAAGCCTATATAGAAGCACACTAGGATATTTTATAAAAATCATGGATGCATGTAGTTATATAGGGTATTACTCTAATGATATTGGAGGTGCTTAATTTAGATAATACTTTAGGATTATTTAATAAGTTGTTATGTAAGTAATATTCATACCAAAACATTGGGAATTACTTTACACTATAGAAGAGGTGGGTAATTTTGTAGAAAATGTAAGTTTGATTTGAAATGATAATTAATTTGCTTGATAGAGCTTTTTGGTTTCAATCGCATTATATTTGTACAACGAGTACAAACTCTATTACGATCTATGCAAATATAATGACTAGTATTAGCGGAGGGCGGAGGCAGATGTGCAAGGCTCCGGCCTCCATAAGGCAATAACGGAGGAGACGTGTTAAGGCCCGCCTGCAAGGGTATCGCCATTGAAAAGTATTTAAGTAGTAGTGGCATATATTACTACAATACGTGCATTCTAGAATTATCTAAGTGTTTATTCTGTGTCAAATTTAACACATGTTGTTTTCGGATATGTTTATAGGTACCTCATTGTACTTGATGATTTGTGGGAAGTGAAACATTGGGATATCATTAGTTGTGCTTTTCCAAAAAATAATCAACAATGCAGCTTATTGTGACTACAAGAATTGAAGGTGTTGCTCAAGCATGTCGTGCAGCTGACCATGGGCACATTCATTATATGAATCCACTAAGTGACTTGGACTCAAGAAAGTTATTCTTTAGAAGAACTTTTGGCAATCAAGATACTTGCCCATCTCAGTTCACACAAGTTTCATCAAAAATTTTAAAGAAGTGTGGTGGTTTACCACTTGCAATTGTCACTATGGCTAGCGTTTTAGCGGACAAACCCAAAAGAGCACTGGGACTACATACAACGTTCTATGGTCACTGAATCTGCAGCAAATTCCTTGGATGACATGATGCATATCTTAGACCTGAGCTATAAGCACCTTCCTCATCATCTAAGAGCATGCTTTTTGTATCTCGGCATTTATCCTGAGGACTATGAGATTGAAAAGGATCACTTGATTGACTTATGGGTAGCAGAACGTATTGTGACAAGCAACTCTCCCGTGCAAGATGTAAAGGATGTAGCGAGAGCTGTTTCAATGAACTCGTCAACAGAACATGATTCAACCGGGATCCTATGATTACTACAGAGTACATGATATGATGCTGGATCTAATCATAAAGAAGTGCGAGAGAAGATAATTTTGTAAGTGTTGTGCACAAAGTTAATGTGGTGGTAGAACGGCGGGACGAGTTCATCGACTCTCAATCAGCTTGAGTGGTGTTGCAGATGATGACACCATATTGCAGGTGGCCACTAATTGTTGCCGATCACAAGTTCGTTCTCTTGTCTTGTTTTCAGGATCGAAATGGATGCCTCCTTTGTTGCAGCTTAAGTCCCTTCAGGTGCTTTACCTTGAATTTTCGAGCACGTGAAGAGAATGGACCTCACGGATGTTGGCCAATTGTCTCAACTAAGATACTTGAAGATTGAAGAAAGCATGTGTTCTGCCAGATGGTCCGTTGTGCTACCCGGTGAATTACGCAGGATGCGACATTTGGAGAGAAATTTGGAAATATCTTGCTTGACGTAAACATTTATGGCTTTGATATTGTTGACTTGCCACGCTTATCCCATCTCATCTTGCCATTTAATACAAGGTTGCCGATGGGATAGGGGAAATTGAAATCTCTGCGTACTTTGGAGTCATTTTTATTAGTGGAGAGCTCTCGGATAATATTAAGGGCCTTGGTGAACTCAACAAGCTGGAAGAGTTGGACCTCGATTGCCACGAGACAACTTCTTGGAGCATCGGACCGAACGCACGGATGGTGATACGCCCACGAGATATATGGATGGATGCTCTGATTTTTTTCCCTAGAGAAACTTAGTAACCTCAAATCTATTTGGCTGAGGTCTAGTCCTATAGCTGTCGGAGCCGATGCCCTGCTCTTGCTTTCACCTCCTTTCAAAAATCTTTTGCAGCTCAATCTATATGGACTAATCTTCTCTAGAGTTCCTAGGTGGATCGGTGGTCTCCAAAAGCTCCTTTGGTTAGATCTTGGAGCGAGCGATGCTCCGGGAAGATATTGACATCATTGGAACTTGCCCTGTCTCATCAACCTCCATCCGTGGATCCCAGGCATGCCTACGGGCGGGATGGCGATAGGTGGGACCACAGGGTTCAACGCTCTCGAGGAGTTTAAGTTCAACTGTGATGTCGTGTCGTACCTGACATTTGAGGACGGAGCTACGCCCAATCTCCGGAAGTTCTGCTTGTACCTGGATACACATAAATGGGACAAGACGAAACCTCTGGGTCTCCAATATCTGTCGAGCCTCAAGGAAATAAATGTAGTGACGGTTCCCAATTATAGCAATGAAATGACGGACCATAAAAACTCAGAGAAGATTGCTTTGATCAGGAGGGTGTTCCAAGAAGCAGCTGACGCACATCCGAGTCACCCAGACTTCTACTTTTTCAAAGCGGGGTCCCCGCTTAGGTATGCAGAACGTCTTACTGATCTATCACATTTGCATGCTTCTGTTTGTAGTCACAGTAGTAACTTCTGTTTGGCTTGCAATGTACTGACTGGCAAACGCTGGTTGCTGACGCTGTAGGCCGAAAGAGGAGGCACAAGAGTAGAAGACGGATGGAGCACAATGCAGAATTATTGGGACTCTATCGCCATCACGCATTCACGCTCCTGCTACATATATCTTCCCTGTTGCCACTGCACAAATCAGTTGGGAAATCTTTTTAGCGTTCCATTTGTTACAAAAAAAAAGATTGGCGTTTAATTTGAACTCAGGTTTTCTCCCCGAGCAATTTGCAAGGGCAGTATGCTGTACACAGCACTTAAGAAACTTATTTTGTTGTATCAACAGTTTTATTCCCATGCATGTTCTAGTTTCAGAAACAATGGTCTCGTCCGGCACAAATGTAAAACTACATGCACGATGGTAGTACTAATCAAACAGAGTATGCATACACAGTTTCGCATCTCGTCCTCTCTGTTTTCTACCAGTCAACAGCGGCTGCTCCTTCCCTGGATGCTCCTGGGCATCCTAGTGGGATGGGGTGTAAGATTGAATAATAACAAAACAGCACTGCTTTCTGGCGGGTGACTCTGGGGATTTTGGTCTCGCATCTGAACCTGGAGGATGGCGAATCCTGTCCGGCGAGGAAACGACACTGCTTTCTTCCTTACCATCCTCGTGATCTCCAGCTTCTCTTGGATGCAGAGCAGGGCCACACGTACACGTACACACGTCCTCATCTCCCCCTGCTTTGACAGCACCCTCCTCCTGGTAGGCAACGATATGCACCGTACGTGGCACTGCCCTGCCGCAGAACACGTCATGCTGTGCATTTTATAGCGGCAACATGTTGTCCCGTTGAAGGCCTATGGAAGAACACAAGATATAAACACGCAACATGCATGCAAGTTAGTTAGCTTGATTTAATTTTTTTTTAAATCAGAAAAAAGCTATCTAGCTACATGTTATAAGTGAGGAATGTTTCAAGAGTGACGATGTATATAAAAGTTGTTTAACCAGCTAGAAACCCATGTGCGTAGATCCCTGTAGTAGGTTTTCTGAAGTGGCTGAGTCCATCTTTCATCACTGACTATTTCAAGCACCATGACACCAAAGCTGTACACATCGGTCTTTGTTAAGAATGTACCATTTTTCATGTACTCTGGTGCAATAAATCCGCTGAATGATCATCCCAAAAGTCCGAAGCTATGTCAGCGTCGTTTTCAGTAGTCTGTAAGATTCAGTCGAGAAAGAGAAGTGTGTGTTGGGTCCTGTAGTCTAGCAGCCGACGTCCTGCAGCTAGCTTGAGAAGCCTGGCCGTCGCCGATCAATTGCAGGTCTACGTGTAACTTGCTTGCACTCGTGCAGAAGACCCCTGCGTTTCAATTAGTCCAGTTTCAGTGAATCAATTGTCTGGGTCAATGATCGAGGTGTCCCTCGTCCTCGGCACCATTCGAGGTCGATGCTCGCCGGTCGGGATCGAGGGGAATAGGGGATCCAGCATCTCGACACGGGTCGGTTCATCAGGCCTCTCTTGCTCAGGCATCAAGTACCGACTCAGCGACTCCCCACTCCTGTACTATGCGAGGCAGCCTCCATGACTCATCCGCCATTGGGATCCTTGGGATGTTTATTCGTTCGCTTGGCCTGCTCTCTGTTCCTATGTCTTTGTGTCTACTTTGTCTCTGAGAATCACTATGTCAGTGATCATCTATTGTTTAGTCCGAGTCAATTGACTTGCACTAGGTGACATGGACGGATGGAGCACCCGACGTCCTGCACCAGGTGCAAGCTCGGCACGGTGTCCAGAGCGGCGCTGGAGGAGACTCGATGCAGGGCTTCGCTAGAGCCGTGCGAGCTCCGATAAGTGTCACGAGAGAGTAGTGGCCATGTGCATGGGTGTGGGTGTCGATGAGGAGCCACCTCACTTGCCGGAAAAAAATAATAACCAAACTAAACTACCAGTTTGGATTATGAATTTTGATCCATGACCCATCCGAACCTAATTCGAAAAAACAGGACCACAACAAGTTATAAAAAACAAGAAATAGTAACCTGGTCCAACCTGATCCAGCATTACGTTGGGTCGGTATTGGGCCAAATTAAGATGTTGATCCGATGCCTTTTTTTTCTGGCCCAACCCGAACCTTACCCGCTTCATCGTTTAAACAAGTCTCTACTCCAAGGTCACTTTTGTCATGAGTCACCCACTCACTAATTTAATTAGCAATCAGTGCTCGACGATGCGTGCATTAGATAAAGGAGAATCAATGAAAGCAAAAATGCAGACTTGAGTCGACCCCCGCCCGACTCGAGCGGCCCCGTAGGGGCCACTCGGCGATAACCGCCCGCCGCCACTTCCCCCTCGGACCCGGCCCCCTCCGCCACCGCCGTCGTCCCTAGCCGCAGCGGCGCGGCCAGCCGGCGTCCTCAACAAGGGGATGGCGCCGCCTCTCCACCTCCCCGGTTCCAAACCTAGCTCCCTACCGCGCGCCGGTCGACCTCGTGGCGGTTCGTCGGCCGGTTCTGCGCTCCCGGGACGATCCGGTGGTCGGCGTGCCTTGCGTCATCCCCACCCCTCCTTTCCGGTCACCGGCGCCATGGTAGGCGGCCATGGCGGGATCTGCCCCGGCGCCCGGGCTGGGCCGTGGCTGCGGATCCGGGACCCGACCTTGATCCGGCGGCCGGCCTCCCCTCGACGCGCGGCGCTCGAGGGCGGGGTGCCATGGCTGCTGGGCCCGGTGGCGTGGCTAGATCGGGCCTCCGACCGACGGATCTGGTATCCGCCGCCCGGCTTGCCCTCTCAGGCAAGCGGTGGCCGCGGGCGGCCGGGTAGGTAGCGGTCGGATTGGGCACTTGGGCCCCGGATCCGCGGCGTCCACCCGGTTTCTCTCCCCGCAACGCCCGGCGCTGGCGTCGGCTTGGGCTGGGCCGAGCCTATGGCGCCGTGACGCCGTCCTTTGTTGCAATGGGGTGGGGGTGGCGGGGCCTACGGCTGGGGAGTGACATATGGGGCGGCGTGGTGGGTGCTTGTCGTCTCGCGCCGTGGTGGGTGTGGGCGGCCGCTCGGCAATGCGTCATCGACGCCGAGGTGGCGTGGCCGGCGTTGTCGCCCCTTGGTCACTCAATTCATGGAGCTCGGCGAAAGCTCGCCGGACGTGGTCGGGCGGACGATGGTCACACCTCTTGGCGTCGCACCCTTCTTGAAGGCATCGTCTTCGAGTTCCATGCCCGTGTCATCGGCGCGGGAATCTCTACGGCCCGTCGCCCTCCTCTCATGACGGCTTTGGTCGTCATGCTCGTCCGCTGCACCTGTCTCGTGCTTTATGCTTCTCATCACTTAGGTTTGCCTAGCTTGTGGACGTTGGAGCCTTCGTGCCGTGGTCGATTCTTCGGCGGATGCTTTCTTTGTCGAGGTGCTCCCTTCCCGGCAGATGCTTTGTTGCGAGGTTCTCTTTCTCGCGGATGCTTTCTTTGCCGAGGTGCTCTGTTTCCGGCAAATGCTTTACTACCCGAGGTTCTTGCGGATGCTTTGCATTTGTTGCTATCTGTGGGCTCCGTTCGCTTCTGCTAGCTACCTAAGTGTTGAGTTTTCGATTGTAATAGGTTCAATTCTATTGGGCTTGTTAGGTGGAGGGTCCGCCCTTATAACCCCCCGCCCCCCCCTTCGTTTCTTCTTTGTTTGTTTCGTGCCTATGGGGTTCGTATGGATTCTTGGTGAGTCTTTTGTAATTTCCAACTTCCCTTAATGCGAAGCGTGCAAATGCACGCTTTTGAAAAAAATTAGATAAAAGCGTCCAGCCAAATGTGAGGATCAATTCAATATTGATCATGAGCAGCGACGTACTACGCGTTCTATATATGACAATAATACACATTAGTTGCAAGTTGCAAGAGGATGAAAGCAGAGCGCATGGTGTCTACCTTTTGTCGGTAGCACTTTATAAATTGTTCACCAGTGACCAAAGTTAAGCCCGGATTTTGTTGGTTTCTTTTGACGCGGAGTGCACGCGGAGTCACATATGGCGACAATTACATGTAGTTAATTTCTCAGTTGTTTGCCGCCACGTACTCCGTTGGTAGTGCTGGACTTTTTTTTTTTTTTTTTTGAAACAGCCCGGTAATCCGGTCTGGATATCATTAAGTGTAAGAAGCAATTGACCCAGTTTATAAGGAAAACCGGGCCCAAAAACCACGCCAATACAACAGAGAGAACGACAACCCAAGAAAAAATAAAGTCCGGAGCACCCAAGGCCAAGAGAGTCATCGTTGCCCAGCACAAGCTAAAAGCAAGCGCAGGCTTCGACTTCGGCCAAGCCTCACACACAAATCCCAGCTGCGTCGAAAAACCAGCGACGCCTTCGTGAAGGTGACGGCGTTAGAAGCGCCGCCGTCGCATTCCACCGGACCGGTTTTCACCGTGGAAGAGCTAGGACGGCGACGCCCTTAACGGGAGAACGGCGCCCGCGGGCGTCGCCGTCGCCAGTTCGCCCCAAGATTCCCCAGCTCCGACGCCCGCCGAGATTCCGACCATGCGTTGACGCCACCGCCGCCGTTCGGTCGTCTGCAGAACTCGTAAAGCGGGGCATCGACGCGCCGGCCGCACCGCAGCCGCAGAGCGCGTCCAGCCACCCCCATTGGCAAGGCGACATGCGAAGAAACCGACGCTCCGCCAAGACGCGGCGCCCACCGCCACGCACCAACGCCGATGCCATCATCCCGACGAAGTGCACCGCTTGAGCAACATCGCATAGCACCGGCCGTCGGCTGCGGCCAAAGGCCACCGTGGGAGGGATGGCATAAGAGAGGAGCCGGCCCTCAACGCCTGAGATGAACCCAAGCCACCACAAAGAACACTGCGCCGGCCATCGCCACGTCGCCCGGCACCATCGCGCCCACCGCCGTTCAGGGCGGACCCGCCCCACCCGGACACCGTGATCCGGGCGTCCGGCCCATGGACCCCGCCATCCACAAGGAGGAGCTTGCACGATGAAGATGGTCGCTCGGGCCGACGCTGGGCGCCGCCCCCCAAGCCCAAGGAGGCCCCAGTCCGGCCGCAGACAGCGCAGATCCGGCGACCCAGCCTTGCCCGGTCGCTCGCATCATCACGGGGCCGGGCCGAGCGAGCGCCGCCCGAGACCCGAGCACCGCCGGATCCAGCCACCGGGGGCCCGGATCCCCTCTCCCAGTCGCGTGAGGCAGATCGGGCCTGGCCGATGGAAGGGACGACGGAGGGAGCGAAGAAGACCGCCGCCGCCATCGCCATCGCCCCCCGCCGGTCGGCCTCGCTCCCGGCTGACACCACCGCAGCTCCGGCCGGGCGACTCGCCGCGGCCCCCACCAAAGACGGCAAGGCGGCGCCCTCGCCGGCCAACAAGACCGCCAAAGACCGCCGGGGGGAGGAAGCGCCCGCCGCCGCCATCCCGGCCGGCCGCATGCAGCGTTGCCGGGCAACCAACTCCGGCAGCCGCGCAGCGGGGAAGGGGGAGGGGTGGAGGGGACTGGGCGCGGCGGGCTAGGGTTCCGCCCGGCCGCCCGGTGGAGGACGACGCTTGGCGGAGTCTATTCGCGACGGCAGTCGTCGACACGGCAACCCGTGATCGGGCGTGATCGATGCCGGTTCGGTGTGGTAGTGCTGGACTTTGGTAGCGAGCCATATGCTCCTGTCCTGAGATGATATTAGCTTCCTGGCTTCCTAATCCTGCATGCTGTGTTCGACAGGAGCGAGGAGATAACCTGGTGGGTGAGTGAGTGCTTCCTTACAAACGCAGGTTAATTCTGACACTACTATGTAGGTAACTCGCATATGTATCCCCTCTTCGTTGCCATGCGCTTCATATGCATGGCTTCTTTTTCTTTGTGGCTGTAGATTTATTGGAATTCCATGGGAGGGGAGATCACCAGATTTTGAGTCCACCGCTCATCGTCTGGTGTGATTTCATTCATCTGTTGCGGATTTTAGAGCTCTGGTGGTCTGGCTCATAGTCCTCGTTAAGCAAAAAAATAGCCGACCTCAGTGATAGAAGCGGTTTTCATGATTTTCGCCGAAAAAAATATCAGACCTCAGTGGTACAGCTAACCAAAGAGACCTGATGCAGTACATACTTTGATGATCTGACATCAGGTACGCTTATTACCTTCCATTTCACACCGATCCAAATATCTGCTAGTAGTAGTAGCTTATCATAACTAACTCGTCTTCGTTCATTCCATACAGATTGCCGGTCTGCTTTAATTTATGGAAGTGGAGAGTTTTTAGCTTTTTTGCCTGCTCTGCCATCAGGCGGATTCTATATATGTGCCTGATGCTGCTGCTGCTCGTACATGGTCGATCTCGAGCAAGTTCACGCACGAGCTGCCAATCTGAGTTGTGAAGGATACATCACCCATCAGTGATCTGTTGTCAGCCCTGGCACATGTATATATATAAGCTCGAAATCGACCAGATCTGTGCTAAGAAAAACAGCCTCTTAATAATTCATTGAGGAGGGACAGGTACGTGATTGACCGAGCTGAGATTACAGCGTAATTTGACATCTCTATCGGTTTCTAATGTGCCAACCATGCCATTGTTTTGTTGGCAGGACCAAACTAAGAACAGAGGGATCGGGGGAGGGAGGAAGCAGATTGGATCAGAGGATACATCAATGGCGGCTGCGGGTATAGCTGTCAGCGTTTCGATGGGGGTTATGAAACCTGTCTTGGAAAAGCTCGCCACGCTCCCGGGCGACAAGTACAAGAAGCTCTAGGACCTTGAGAAGGAGGTGTCCTTCCTTGTGAAAGAGCTTGGTGAAATGAAAGCCCTTCTTGAGAAAATGGATGATGTTTCGGCGAACTCGACCCGCAGGCCAAGAATTGAGGAAAGACATAATAGACATGTCCCACGTTATTGAGGATTGCATTGACAACTTCATGGACCGTGTTGGTGAGGCCGGTGACAAGGTGGGGTTCCTCAAGAAGGCTTTCGGGCTCGAGAACTATCAAGGATCGCTATCACATAGCCAATCAGATCAAAGAGATCAAGACTCGTGGTGATTGAAGCGAGCCAACTCGAGACAGTACAATCTCAATGTGTCCACCTCTAGTTCTACCACAAAAGTGGCAGTTGATCCTCGACCGATCGCACTATACAAGGATTCAACAACCCTTGTGGGCATTGACATCCAAAAGGAAGAACTTGTCAAATGGGTAGAGGATGATGAGAAACAAATTGAAGGTGATCTCAATAAGAGGATTCGGAGGTTCGGGCAAGACCACGCTTGCCAATGTGGTATATCATGAAGTCAAAGGGCAATTCAATAGCAATGCCTTTGTCCCAGTTTCACAAAAGCCAGACGTACCAATGCTACTTAGCAATATGTGTTCAAAACTTGGGCTATCTCCATCTTCTCATGCTTTTGATGTGCAAGTGCTAATTGACACTTTGAGAAAGTACCTACATGATAAGAGGTACACATTCTTTCTTATATGTAGTGATGAGTATTTTAATGGTAACAAGTTCAACCATAACGGACAACTTATTACCTTACCTCTCCAGCTCAATCTAACCTTTTGTTCACAGCTTTCAGCGAAACCAAATTAGCTATATGATTACTGTGCTTGAAACGTTTAATTTGTAACAACCTGCATAAATATTGATTTGGAATTTGGGGTGGGACAAATACTTTTACCGAAATACTACTTACTGAGCGTGCACGCTCAGAAGATGTGGCATGCACACATCCCCACCACTCATTTCCTAGCGGTCCCCCGTCCCCACCACACATTCTCTCCTCCCGTCCCCCACACGACCGCGATGCACGGCCGCATATCCGCCTCGCTAAAGAGCCCGCACCTCCGGAGGCCACGCCCGTGTCGGCGATCCCGCCACCGCCACCGTGTAATGCCGGGCGAGGTCCTTCCGCACCACCACCCACGCCATGGCCACGCCGCCACCCGCCCGAGCTCACCGGCGGCCATGGCAGATCTGGCGGCGGTGCCCGAAAATCTCAGCTGGCGGCCACCGAACCGCGCCCGGGTAGGCCTCCGGCTTGCTCTCATCTCATCTCTCCTCATCCTCCTCTAAATCCAGCGAGCTAGGGTTCGGCGAACTCTTCTCCTTCTTCTCCAACTCCGGTGGGGTATAGATCGCCCGGCCGGCCGAGGGAGGCATGTAGGCCCGGCGGTGGGAATGGTGGATGGGCGGCTTAGGTGAGGTTGGCGGTGTAGACGGCGGTCGAGGCCGGGTCGAGGCGGGGCGCCATGGCTGAGTTTGCCGGAGCTCGTCCGGAGTTCATCATGGATGCATGCGCGCAAGGTGGCGGGGGATGGGGGAGGGCAAGAGGGCGTCCCTTGGGGGGGCGAGGTCGTCGGACCTAGGGAAGAAGACTTGCTTACTTTTTCTTTTTGTCCTCTTTTTTGTGGCTATACAAAAATATGCTGGAAGAAAGTGTGCAGGCTGAAAACCAAAATCCTGCATATGCAGGCGTTAATAAAGTCCATAATTTAAATTTGATCTTGTGTCGATACATATTTTCGTCTACCATAGGATTTTCTAGCAATAATGGTTACTGTCCTCATTCATCACTTTTATGAGAGAGCAGTTCAAATAAAGAAAAAATACACTCTTATATTAAATAGTATATTGCTAGCTACAACATGTTGCAAAACTTACACTTTCATCATTTATTATGTATCGGAAGACCACACTTTAAATGCTCTCGAGAAGTGTAGTTTTACGATATATAAGACACATAACAATGTAGTAACGTTAACAAGAGTGTAGTTTTATGAAATTGGTTCATATGTAAAAGTGTAGTTTTGTTCTACCTATACCTATAGAAGTGCAGTTTGGTGAAACAAGTTTCCAAAAAGCGTAGTTTAATGTTAGGTTTTTTTGAGTTATAGTGGTCTAGTATCTTGAATATTATTCGAAAAATGAAAAAGATCAGTCTCCTTCTCCCTTTACGGTGCAGTTGCAAAATCTACTACTCCTATAAAGATAAATCCCACTACCTAATTCTCTTGACATGCAAAGCGTCCACCTCAGCAATCCACTAACATCTCCACTAACTATTTTTTTCTTGACATGCAACACGTCCACATCAACATAGACACATCATCCCTTTGTGGATACAACCACCACCATTGTGCTAATAAATCTATACATATATTATATCTTATTCTTACATCCTAAACCATCTATATTCCTCTTTCATACCCACGGCAACACGCTGAAAATTCTTCTAGTTTACTAGCTACTGATCCCCTTGATCCCCTGCTACACGTTTGTCTTTACTAGTTACTGATCCCCTCCAATAGGGTCCTAAACTAGTTATAGTGGCTTTATATATATTATTGTTCATTCCTATTAACATTTTTCCACATTACACTACACGTCCATGTGTGTTTTGACTTAGCGTTCAGTTCATACTATTTCTAATGTGTTCTTATTCTAAAATGATACTCATGTAAATACTTTAATGTCTTTATATCGTTGTCATACACTTTAGTTACCATTTTTAATATACCTTCTCACTAGAAGAATTGAGAACCACAAACCACCCCCCCCGGAGCGCTCCGGTGGGCGTCTCGAGAGGTGACACACCCGCGCCGTCGGACACTACTCCGACCACCACTGCTTGTTTGCCGTCCCCGCCCATCCGGCGTGTTGATAGCGGCCCGCATGAGGCTCCCAACAAGACCTACCTCTGCAGACATACCCATCTCCCTTCCTCATGCCCCTCTCCTTTACAGTAAATAAACCTAGCATGTCGCGGAAGGCGGCCAGCGGCGGCAGTGTAGAGCGGTATGGATGGTCGGGCGGATCCTTGCCTCTGGCCCGGATCCACGCGGTTTTTCCCTAGGTCGGTGGCGGTGGCGACGGCGCTCCGCTCCAAGAACAAGTAGGTCGGTGGCGGTGGCCCCGATCCGTGGTAGTGGGTCTCGGATCCGATACTCTTGGCCACTTCGGGGCCTACCCCACGGCTCCCGGCCAAGATGCGGCGCCCGTCCTCTCGCGGTCGCAGGGGCGGGCCTACACGCTCAGGCGCGGCTCTCCTTGGAGGCGGGAGGTCAACACCGGGCGAATGTATGGGCGTTTGGGGCTGGACCGGTGGTGGCCGGGCTTGACCGGCTTACACGCTTGGCGCGGGCGGCGGTTGGCTCGCGGATGGCCAAATCCGATGCCGGCCCCGCTGTGGGGGCCTCTCGCTTCTTCTACCGCCTCGGTGCCGGCGGATGAAGGCACGACGCGACCATGGGCTGCCGATCGCAAAGAAAGATGTCCTTGCCGCCCCGGCGAGTTGTCTAGGGCTCAATTAGTGGGGGCGTACGGGCGTGTTGTTGTCCCGTGTGCCATCGTCTCGGTGTGCTTTCGCTTGGGGCCAAAGGGTCTGTGCCTATCGCGTGCCCGCCGCCGCTTTGGTTCCGAGATGGCTTAGGAGGGTTGTCCCCGGGGATTTGTGGAGCTTAGGCGAAAAGCGAGCATGACTTGATTTTGCCCGCGTGGCCATGGGACATCACGGTGTGCCTTGTGGCCCAATAAAAAGTGGTAACATGGCGTAACCGAGTTGGGCCACGTGGCCCTATTAAAAAGCACCACATGAACCTTTGGCGTCAATGCTATGTCGGGGTTGCCATGTGTCAAACCACATGTTAGTAGCCACATCATGTGCCGCGTGAGACTAGCCCCATAGACCCGTTAGGACGGCCGATCATGACGAAAGAGGGCTCATTCCATGATGAAAGTGAATCATCATAGCCCACAACGCCGTCGACCCAAGCACCGTTAATAATGTGTGTCGGGGCCGTAGAAGCGGTGATTGAGACAAAAATTAGGTTGTATCCATAAGAAAAATAGGTCATCATAGAATGAAAACACAACCATGATGATGATCTATTCGTCATAGAATGCAAGCACTTCTATGACAAAAATCATCATTTCATCGCATTGGGACAAATGTGACGTGCATTCCATGACTAAGACTAATTGCCACAAAAGAAAGTATGTGACGAATTCGGATCCTTATGATGAAAGGATAGCGTCATTGGTGTTCACGTACCTACTATGTTGTAGCACGCCCAAAAATCGCCCCAAACAAATGATCGCGCTGATTTGCGCGGTAAATCAAAACTATCTACCACTAAACTTGGTGAGCATGATCACAAGGCAAGTAAGTGAGCTATCTCTAAGAGATCATCTCCCAATTTAAAGCCAATCAATAGGAATCTAAAGAGGAATGAAAATCGTGAGTTCTTAAAACCTAGGCACAAAAATGACCGATCTATGAGCTCGTGAGGAATTGGATAATTTCCTTTGGTGGAAGGATTCAATTCATGTCAAAGCTCAAATCAACACAAAAAGAATGGATCAAAAACGGCCCAAAATCAAAGGATCCACACAAGAATTAGAGGGAAGGACGGTGAACACGAAGAATACATCATGAACACAAAAATCTATTCTTCCGGCAAATACCAAATGGCACGAGGAGGGATTGGGGCTCCTCTTCACAACTACGAGAAAATCTTTTCGTGACACACTATAGAAAATCTTCCTTTGCTATAGAAAAACCGCTACGGAACTAGTGTTTCCCACACGTGAACTGAATTCTTGCACAAATCTCGAATTTGTGGACCTCTCTCACACAAAAACTAGGATGGGGAAAACCTAGAAGGTAGAAATGAAAATGAGAAGACGAGGGAGACCGGGGTGCTCCCTCATCCTAATTAATAGGGATATTTCACAATCCTAGTTTTCCACTAGATACAAACGAGTCTAGCTCGTATATTCTTGATCGACCGCCACCGCTCCTTCTCACGAGGTAGCTAGGTTTTCCGCCCGATGCGAACTTCTTGATGCCACCAAGTGTCATCCGTACCGCCTTGGAACCTCTCCCTGGCCGGTTTTTTACCCAAACCCGAACCACTATGGATAATGTACGCCACCACTACGAATTGATTTTGCGAGGTGTTTGATTTTATTTTCCGTGGCGGGTATTTGAGAAACCGCCACGGAAAATAGGTGGACTGGCACCTCCCCCGGCCAGAGGAAAAACCGCCACGGTTAATCGATTAACCGTGGGCGGTTTTTTATAAAATAACCGCCACGGTTAATTGACGTGACGTGGCATCTTTCTAGTGGTCCAGATTATTGCCACACGACAGGCCACACAAATCATTGCCACACCACTTCACCATGGGAAACTGAACCCACGTTCTTGGCTGCCACACCTTGGCCCGTGCATGCATGAGTGGTCCTCCATCCAAGACCAGGATCGTTGACGTGGAGCAGTGGACGGAGGATCCTTAGTTGGCCAATATGACTTAAATCCATCTCAACCGTCCAATTCATTTGTGTTTGTTCACTGAGACATTTCTACTTCACCGTGTGCCTCTCTCGTCTCCCAAAAAGCTGCAGGCCGGCCCTCCATCTCCGGTGCGGCACGCATGCACTCCCCTCTCTCTCTCACTTCTCTCTCACACTTCTGGATGCGCTCTCCACCTCCAGCTCCACCTCCGGTGTGGCGGTGGCTGCTACTGCTAGGCAACGGCGGTATGGGCCCCGGCGGTGAGGGTGCAGCGGTGGCTGCTCGGCGCGGCGGTATGGGCCCCGGCGGTGAGGGCGCAGTGAGCAGGGCCTCGACCCGGCGGCGAGCGGCGCGGTGAGCAGGGCCTCGACCCGGCGGTGGCGGCGAGCGGCGCGGCGAGCATGGACCGGCGGCGACACGAACGCGATGGCAACAGCCTCTTCCCTCCCCGACTCCAGCAGGCGGAGGCATGCTCCGACGGCTGTGGCGAGGAGGTGCTCCGACGATGGGGCGGGCGACACGGCGGAGGCCTGCAGCGGCCGTGACGCGCTCTGGCGAGGTGGCGCGCGATGCGGTGGCGGCCTGCAGCGGTGGGGCGCGCACTCCAGCGAGGCTGCAGCGTGCTCCGGCGACGGGAGGACGCTCTCCGGCGAGTGGTCACGCGATCTGGCGGCGGCGGTGGTGGCGGCGATAACAGCAGCCTGTGGATGGGGTCGTGGGCCCTATCCATAGGTTTTTTGTTATTTTTTTATTTTATTTACCATGACGGTTTTTTTTAAAATAACCGCCATGGTTAATCGGATTAACCATGGCGGTTATTAAAAAAAACCGTCACTGTTAATGGATTAATGGTGGCGGTCTTAAAACCGTCACGGTTAATCATCGATTAACTGTGACCCTAGCTTGGTGGCGGTAGTAAAAACCGCCACGGAAAATAGAAAAAATTCGTCACGGAAAATCAACACAGTAGTAGTGCGCCACACGTATCCCCTGCTCTTCGACATGTGTCACCACCATCGTCAACCTCCCAACCGCCAGGTATTCTAGAGCATCCCGCTCAACTTGCTTGACCGTCGTCTTGATTTGGTCCACATGGTGAATCCATGTACACTTGCACATATCGGTGACCCCAGGTGTTAGCTACCATGGCTGGTCACCCGACGCTCAGGTCCCTCCGTCCAAGCCTCACATCTACATGCCCTTCATTGCTCCCGGTCCATTGGTGTGGCACGTCCCTACTTGACTTTCACCTTGCCATCAACCACCTCCTTCGAGCTCCACACTTGCGCCACACAAGCCAAGAGATATAGGCACACATATTTTTTTTGCAATGGTAGGATTAGTTATTGAACTCAACCTATATGCGGATCATATTTACAATCACTTATCACAAAACGAACCACAATGGTACTTTTCGAGCTTGTGTTCTCAAATATCTTGTGAATTATATGTATGTTTTTTAGAATTGTTAGTGTCTATTTTGTGTCCAATGCTAATCTATGCAGTGTTTGGGATATGTTTGTAGGTATTTCATTGTACTTGACGATTTATGGGAAGCGAGACATTGGGATATTATTAGTTGTGCTTTTCCACGGAACAATCAACAAAGCAGACTTATTGTGACTACAAGAATCGAAGGTGTGGCTCAGGCATGTTGCATTAACCATGGGTGCATTCACTATATGAAACAACTAAGTGAAGTGGACTCAAGAAAATTGTTCTTTAGAAGGATTTTTGGCACGGAAGATACTTGCCCTCCGAGTTCACCGATGTTTCATCCGAAATTCTAAAGAAGTGTGGTGGCTTACCACTTGCAATTGTCACTATGGCTAGCACTTTAGTTCACCAACCAACAGAGCGGTGGAAGTACATAATACGTTCGTGAGTAACCGAATCTGCAGCAGACTCCTTGGGTGACATGATGCAGATCTTAGACATGAGCTATAAGCACCTTCCTCATCATCTAAGAGCATGTTTTTTGTATCTTGGCATTTATCCTGAGGACTATGAGATTTATAGAGATCAGCTGATCAACCTATGGGTGGCAGAACGTATTGTGACAACCAAGTCTACTGAGCAAGATGTAATGGATGTGGCAGAGAGTTGTTTCAATGACCTTGTCAATAGGAATATGATTCAACCAAATGGATCCCGTTACTACAAAGTACATGATATGATGCTCGATCTAATCTTGATGAGGTGCAGGGAAGATAACTTTGTAAGTGTTGTGCACAGTGGACAAGTGGTGGTAGAACGGCAAGACAGGGGTTCATCGACTCTCGGTCTTTGAGTGGTCTTTGCATATGATGACTCCATCTTGCCGGTGGCCACCAATTGCGCCAATCACAAGTTCGCTCACTTGTCTTGTTTGGAACATCAAAGTGGATGCCTCCATTTTGAAGCTTAAGTCTCTTCGGGTGCTTTACCTTGAATTTCCGAGCATCCGTGAAAATGGACCTCACCTTTGTTGGCCAATTGTCCCTGTTGAGATACATCAAAATTAAAACCCATCGTCTTGGAGATCGTATTATTGAGCATTTCATTGTGCCGCCTAGCTTAAATTTGGAAGCTACGACATTTGGAGAAGCCGGAAATATGTTCCATACCCGGTTGCATCACTCCATTAGAGGGCGCATGTCAAAGAAATCTCTCGCGTACTTTGAGATCATTTCTATTAGCGGGGAGAATGTCGAGAATATTAAGGGCCACGGTAAACTCAATAAGCCGGAAGTGTTGAGCCTCAATTGCTGCAAAAACGGCTACGTGGATCGGAGATCTCTCGAAAAGCTAGAGTCACAGATGATGATACATCCAAGACTATATGGATGGATGCTCGGTTTTTCCTGGCGCCTCGAATCTATAGCTATTGGTGCCGATGCCCGGCTCGCTTTCTCCTCCTTTCCATGACCTTCGTGTGCTTCATCTAGACGGATTGATCTTATCTCGGGTTCCTAGGTGGATCGGAGGTCTCCAAAAAGCTCAGTGAGTTGAGAATTGGAGCAAAGAAGATGCACCACGAAGATATTGGCGTCATTGGAAAACTACCCCTGTCTCATCCAATTCCGGTTGTGGGTCCTCGCCCGCCTAAAGGCATAATGGAGATAGGTGGGACCACAGGGTTCAATGCTCTCGAGAAATTTGAGTTCAAGTGTGATGTCGCGGTCGTACCCGACATTTGAGGACGGAGCTATGCCCAGCCTCCGTGAAATCGAAGTTTGTCCTGGATTATGTCAAATGGGACAATGCTACACCTGTCGGTCTCAAATATCTGTCAAACCTCAAGAAACTAAACGTGACAGCAGTTGGCGATATGAGAGACCCAGGAATGAAGGGCACAGAGATGTGCGATGTCTTTGAGACAGCAGCTCGCGCACTTCGAGTCCCATTCGGTTTTAGCGGAGCCTTCGAGCCTTACAGGCCGCTGATACTGTAGGCCGAGGGAGCAGGGACAAGATTAGAAGGTGGATGGAAGAACCGGCCGGGGTGCAGAATTGTTGCCATCACGCATACACGCCCTGGTCACGCATACACGCCCTGGTGCTATATTCGGTTGTCTCTGCAGATTGGGCATCCTTCTAGTCATAATTCCATTTCATTACCTCTCAAAAAAATAAAATCCATTTGTTTGATCTACAATTTTCGCCATGTAATTGCAAAGGAACCTACTCTGTTTGCTTGTAGCAATTTTTTGATTTACTATGTTGTAAAGCTACCTTCAGAAAGAATGGCTTTAATTTGTTACTCCCTCCATGCCAAATCACTTTGAACTTTTTGATTCATTCATTTTATTATGTATGATTATGTATGTAGATATATATTATTATATTTTGATGCATAGTAAAATGGATGTATTAAAAGGTCAAAGCAACTTATAATTTAGAATGGATGGATTATCATTATTGTGATCAGAAGTAAGTTGTTCTGCTCGTACCAACTTATTATGCCGTACCCTCTTGCTTTTTTTGTCCGGTTAATAATGGACGCTCCTATATATATCCTCCTCGTATCCTGTCGTGTCTTCTCTTCTCCCACCATCACCAAAGATAAGAGTTGAACCGCCGCCTTTCCTGACCGTACCGTCTCGCTTAGCTCTCCTCTCCTCCCACTCATAACCCACCTCCGCCCCATCTTCTTCTCAATCGGTGACATAGCCTGTTTGTGGCTCGATCTACTCAGACAGGAGGTCCTGCGGTCAGACTGCAAGGTTGCGATGCCCTGGACCTCGTTTGAGCGGTCGGTGTCAGGCTGTCAGCTAATATCATCTGCATATATAGGCACGGGCATGGACCGCCTCTGTTGTGTTTGATGTTCGATTTACACAGAACTTGTGCCACATCTATCAACCAGAAAAATGCCGTCTCTGAAAACACTCTCTAGTGACACGATTTTGCTTTTCTAGACATGCAAACTCGGGGTAGCATGCAAACGAGTCGTAGGCGGGCCGAGCAGCAGTCTCAACTCTCAAGGCGTCGTCGTGCTCCTATCACCGGCGTACATCGGGCTCTCGGTGGCGTATCCAGGCCGGCGAGGAAAGGGCACCGCCTTCTTCCTGGAGCTCAGAAGCATCCTGGTGACCTCCGGCATGTCCGGCCGGCGCTCAGGCTTGTCTTGGATGCAGAGCAGTGCCACCCGGACACACCTCCTCATCTCCCTCTGCTTTGAAAGCACCCTCCTCCTCGTCGGCAAGGAGAGGCACCGTGGTACTGCCCTGCCGCAGAACGCGATGCCATGCATCGATGGATGCATGAAGCCCTTGAGCCTCTGCACCATTTTGTTGCCGGAACATGTTGTCTTGTTGAAGGCCTGGGGAAGAACACATGTATGATATACATGCAACATGCATGGTACCGTTACTTTTTAAATTCAGAAAAAAGCTATCTAGGTATATGTTCTCAGAGAGGAATGGTTTTCAAGAGTGATGATATATATATATAAGTTGTTTATATTAACTACATACCCATGTGAGTAGGTCTCGTAATACGTCTTCTGAAGTGGCTGAGTCCATCTTTTCCCACTGACTATTTCAAGGACCATGACACCAATAGAGAATGAAATACGTGCTAAGTGCACGCTTTCGAAAAAAAAAAAAAGCTGTACACATCGGTCTTTGTTGAGAATGTACCATTTTTCATGTATTCTGGTGCAATAAATCCACTATGTGATCACAAAAACTATGTTAACATCGTGTTTGAGGACTTTGTAAGATTCAATTGAAGAAAAATATGAACTTGTAATCAACTTGTATTATTTTTTAAGGGTAAACAGGAGGAAATCCCTACTGTGTTTTTATTGTTGACAACAATGCAACGTCTAGAACAAAACCATCCCTTTTTCACAATCAAAATCTAATTGAGATTTATTTGAAATATAATAATAACCTTACGATTAATTCATAACAGAGAAGTGTGTCTGGTACTCTGGTCTTACATTGAGCCGACAACACAGTCCACGGTACTTTGGTCTGTGCCCGGACTTAGAACTTTGGCCAAGTCAAAATTGGATATTCTTGGGTTCATATCTGAATCCAATAGAATGTTGCTTGGCTTCAAATCTCTGTGGATGATGCGCAGCCTGGAATGATTGTGTAGATAAACTGCGCCCTGTGCGACCCCTTCGATTATACGAAAGCGTGTAGGCCAGTCAACTTGGAACCCTGCTGCCATGCGCACTGCAAGATATTAATTCACAACGGCCATGATGAGTTATTTGGTTGTCAAAACATAGAAAAAACAACTTCTGCATCAGGAATACAGAATGTGAGTATTAGTAGACATGCCAAATATGACGTCCTCAAGGCTCCCATTTTCCATGTGCTCATAGACTACGATCCTCTCCGTTCTTTCCGCACAAAATCCCAAGAGTTTGACTATGTTCTTGTGCTGAAGCTTTGGTAGAATCTGAACTTCGTTTTTGCAGAGCTCATATTGACTCATACTTGGTGGTAGCATTTGCTCTGAACTTGAAATGACTGAATGTTTTTTATTGTGACATGATTGCCATGTAGTTGACCCTGAAGAAACCAAACAGAGGTCCAATGATTATATATATAAAAGTGCCCAAGTGGCCTTGTTCAATTTGGTTCTAGACTCTTAAACAAATTAATGTTACCTTGTATAAAGTAGCCAAAGGACCTTGTTCAATTTGGTTCTCAAGTGAGAAGTTATTTGTGGCATTCCTCAACTGAGAAAAATCAGATTCTGAAACCCACTACAGTCAAAAGAATTAAAACGCCCTCAGAACATGTACACCACCTAAATACTAGCCTTAGAGGCAAAAGAGAGAGAGAGGAACATACCTTTGGTCATCCTGAGGATCTGTCAGATTCTGAAAGGACATTAGAACATCCTCTTCAGCACCCTAAAATAGCATAATAAGTAAATGACTAATATATAGTTGGTGCATGGCTTTGAAATTTCGCAATATTGTAACCATGATAAATTGATAATAAGCATTTGTCCTCAAAAAAAAAAAAAAAAAAAAGATAATAAGCACTTGTACAGTACTCCCTCCGTCCCAAAATAAACGACGTTTTAAGCTTCGAGAAACATATGCCGGCAATTATATACTAAAATAGGATTAATATTTATATTACATAATTAGTATCATTGGAAAGATCTTTTGATCTAGTTTTTAACAAATTTATTTGGAGATTTAAATCTTCTACGTATTTTCTACAAATCGAGTCAAACTTGTGGCACGAAAACCCAAAACGTCGTTTATTTTGGGACGGAGGGAGTATAGCATACCCCAGAGGTAGGAGCAGAGCTGTTGATGACTTGCACTGTAACACCCCAGAAGAAAAACAACAATCCTCCGGAGGATTACCACACTACATAATTACGAGCACGCTGAAGCAAAATCTCGACATCTAGATTGAGCATAAAAATAAGTCTTCTACGATTATATACGAAGGATCCTCAAACCTAACCAACAAACCTCAGCTATTTACTACGGATACAAACTGATTGTACAGCGGACTATAATATTATAGAAAAGTGATTGTTCAAAGTGAACAACATATGTGCATGCTACTCCCTTCCGCCAAGCATCCTCGAAGCTCAAGTACGAGATGGGGAACAAGCGTATGAGGTTTATGGAAAACCTCAGCAAGCAAACTACTTCAACCATGTTATTTAAATCACAGTTTCATTAAGCATTAGATTTAAATTGCATAATAATAAAAACATCAATGCTTTATATAAATATCAAAATACTTCCAAGTGTAATGCAAGCTGCTTAAAAGAAATATAAACATACTTACAAGTGCAATGCAAATGATGCAATGCAATGCATAACTTCACTTCTACCCACACAACCCAACAAGAGGGAGTGAGGGCAACCACAATGCTCATCAATGTGCGTTGTTGTACGGTACTTACCGCACCAATTTGGCTACGGTTTCTTCCAATGCATACCAACGGAAGGAGTGCAAATGCAAATGTTGCAATGTATGCACTTCCCATACTTCATATACACCTCACAATTCATAATTTAGAAAGTAATACCACAAGATATAATATCATACTTCAAAGTAAATCAATAACTTTAATTTCATATTATCTCTGGCTAGTGTGAGAAACTAAAATTTAATGGAGGCAATTCAAACAACAAAGCTAAAGCATGTGGACCACGGCGCCACGTTTACTTGCCTTTACCGATGATCAAGTTTAATGAGCTAGACACTCTTCGAAGGCAACAACCACCTGATTACAAGCAATTCTCAGTACTAATATCATCATACAAACAAGTACAACAAGTGATTAACACACAAAAGGCCTCAAACACGTTGTTTAAGTATCTATCGGTTCACTTCAGTTCATGACAGCATCATTATTCCTTATCTTTTTCATAGACAAATAACCATACCATAATAAACTCCCAAAAATCTACTGGATCATATAAAATTCATTTATCTACCACTTCCGTATTATGAAATTTGGCATAAGAAGTCTCTAAAAATAGCATAAACATCTTTGCATCTTAACTGAACTTTCTGTCAGTCAAAACAGGACAGCAGCCTTGTAAAATTCAGAATTGGAGATATATATATTCAAAAATTATGTTCTCTAACAATCTAGAAACATTAAGAAAAACTCTACAATTCTTATTTAGATCATAAGTTCAAATTCCTCTACTACGGGGCCAAAACTAGGTAGGTCTAAATACTGTCCAGATTTTTGTGACTGCAGAACAGCCGTCTAAGAATGACTATATCTCCAGAAATACAGAGGCTATGAGGGTGATATTGGTGTCAAAAGGAAGGTATTGAAGTCCTCTACAAATGTTTCCACTACGGAAAAATTTATTAAGGCCATTAAGATGCCCTAAAATGGCGACGAACAGAAACTACACAATCTGACGGGATTCCAGGTTGTGGACGAGATCAAGTTTAGGGAATTTCGAGAATTACTCCATCCAAACCTGTTCCAATTGGATGATTTGATCCACAAAACATGAACCAAAGAAGGGGATTATGATCTGAAATCTCACCTAGGTTTAGCCCAACAAGTACGACGACGAGACACCGGCTATCCACATCGTTGCGATAGGATCGTCACCGCCATGGAAAACTTGGAGAAGCACGGCACGGCGATGGCGGCGGCAAAACCCTAGTCCTTCCCTTCCTCCTCCTTCTCCCTTCTCTTTCTCCTTCTCCTTTTTTTTTCTTCTCTCTGTTTTGCCGTGAAGACAAGGGGTGGCGGCTGCTAGGGGTTCACGATGGGGAGAGGAAAAGTAAAAACTACGGTGCTGACCACGCAATGGGCTTTGGGCGGTTACTGTAGCAACACGTGGGATGTTGTAGTCCATTGTTTTTTTTTTGTGCTAAATAAATAATGTTTGGTCAGCTTTAAACTATATTTAGCAAAAGGAATTTTTAGGTGTTACATGCACGAGGAGTCGGGTGCTGTCGATGTGGCAGACGATGGGGAACAACTGGAGGTAGAAGGCGATCTTGCTCGGGCGTCCCTAAAGGCGGCTGGCCCGCGACCCACTGGCACATAGCCCATGGGCGCAGGCGCCTTGCCTGCACGACTTCGACTACGTGCAGGCCTGCCGGGCGTCTCGTGCAGCTCCACGAGAGGGGCGCTCGTCTCGGCCTGGCGCATGATAGCAACCCCGGGCTGCTCCTCCAGCTCTTGATAGGTCACCCGATCTGCTTCACCTGCTCCACTAGCTCCGGCATGTCTTCTTGTTCGACCTCGCCGTCTCCGCGCGCACGATCAGCGTGATCAAGGACAAAGGCGTCCACTCCGGTCACCACCGCACGGCGCTCTGCACGGGCGCTCCACATCGCGGAACCTATGTGTGGAACCTATCTATGTGTGGTGTTGTCTCGGGTCTGTGTGTCCTCATCAGTCATCACACAACTCTTTCTGCTAGCTAGGATATATATACCGACAGTGTGACAGAATTTGGAGGTAGTTTATTCTACCTGGGATAGGATCTTAAGTTCTTAGCAGATGTACCTATATATGTAGTAGTACCCTATATATCCAGTTATGAATTACTTATCAATTACATTGTTTTCACATCCAAAATTGTCCATTTTATCAAGTTAATAAATATGGAACAGACCTCACCGTTACGTTTCTTGTGTCGAGATGGTCAAAAATAAATATATAACTTTCTTTGACTAGTTTGTGAGTTTAGACACGTTTACTTTGACTAGAACCTAAGCAGTATGTGATTTGATTGTTTTAGGACCTGTTTGGGGTGGCTCGCAGCTAAACTCCGGGGTGGAGTCAGCTGGAGCTACCCAAACACCCCAGCTCCAGAAAACATTGGAGCAGCCCAACTCCATGGAGTTTTTGGAGCTGCAGTACAAATTTTCGGAGCACCTCCCAGCTGCTCCACTATGGATCCAAATAGAAGTAGACATGGAGTTGTGGTGAAATTACCCGCTTTTGCCACTGGTTACACACCGAACCGTTATTTTCTCTATTCCTCTCCACCCTTCCCAAACTCACGCGTGACTCCCATCCCAACTCCCGTCACCGCGACTCCCCCTCACGGACGACTTCCGGCGTCCAGCGATGATGCTAAGCAAGCACGGCGGGTGAAGCCGTGCCGCCGCCCCCATCCGGCCACCTTGCCAGCCGCCCGCCCTCCCTCCCTCCCCACGCCGCCCTCCCTCCCCCCGCCGCACCTTGCTGTGCTCCATCTGCAGCCGAAGAGAAGAAGGGCGCCTCCCACCTTCAAAACCCTAACCCTAGAGGTGAGGAAGGAGAGAAGGGGAAGGAGGCCGACTGCAGTCCTCTGCTGGCAACGAATGAGACGAAGGGCAACGTGAAGGTCCCTCTGCCGTCCCCAACAATTTTCCCCAACCTTGCAAGGTATGCCATCCCCATCACTATGTTGTTTTTCTTGAACAGTGAGGTCAAAAATTGGTACATGCTCTATAGTTGCCCTGTGCTAGAGGATTTGTTGGGATGAAATTGATGTTGTGTAGTTCTTGTTAGCCACATTATTCTAAATTGTTGCATTGAGTTGGTAAATAGATGCCGGAAATTGATTGGAACATAGAGAACACTCGGATCCTTTGTGCATTGTTGGCTGAGCAAGTTCAGAAAGGAAACAGGCCAAATACTTTCTTGAATTCAGTTGGTTATGCTGAGGTTGAGAAAGGATTCAAAGATCGGACGGGTATTGAATTGACTAAGGCCCAAATCAAGAACAAGTGGGACAAATTGAAGGAAGATTTCAAGGCATGGAAGAAGCTAACGATGAGGCAAACAGGAATCGGTTGGAATAATGGCACCATTAACATGGACGATGAATGGTGGAAGAAAGCTAGAGCAGTAAGTGTTTGGACATATGAATATTCCCTTATTTCTAAAACTAATTAATGTTATTATTAGTCCTAATATGTGTTGCTCTCTTGCATATTTTCAGGACATTCCAGGCTGTGGGAAGTTTAGAAAGCTTTCACTTCAAAATGAAGATGACTTAACAATTTGTTTTCAAGGCATTGTTAATTTTGGTACTGATCATTGGAATCCTTGTGGCAACAATTCTACACTGGGTGTGGATGAAGAAGGTGCTACACAAGCTGTGGATGTCGACGCACTAGGTGAGACACAAGACGAAGGAGGTACATGAGGTTACCCCTTCCCCTAGTGGTGAGAAGAGACCGGCAAAGCCTGTCCAGGGTACAGGCAAGAAGGCCAAGACACGCAATGCAACACTCATTTGTGAAGCAGTCACAAGTATGGCTAGTTCAGCCAATACATATGCTTCCAAGAAAGAAGGAAAATTTAGTATTGAAGAAGTGATGAAAGCCGTCATTGCGTGTGGAGCTGCTTATGGAACCGATGAACACTACATTGCCACTGAATTGTTTGTTAAGAAGGAGCAAAGGGAGATGTTCATGACCTTTCCCACTAATGATGTTAGGTTCAACTGGCTTAGTAGAAAATATAATGATAGGCATGCAAAATAGGAGTTCTACCATGGGCTTGTCCCTTGTATCCTTTGTTTAAATAGGAGTTGCTGCCATGGGCTTGTCCCTTGTATCGTTTGTTTAAATAGGAGTTCTGCCATGGGCTTGCTTTGATTTGTAACTTGGATTGTTCCCTGTCCCAATAATAAACAAGTACAATGTTTTCCTTGCTGTCCATCTATGTTTGCTGTCCATCTATGTTTTTTGCTTGCTGTCCATCTATGTTTTCCTTGCTGTCCATCTATGTTTTCCTTGCTGTCCATATTTTTTTCCTTGCTGTCCATATTTTTTTTCCCATTTGTTTACCTTGCTGTCCAATTCTATTATTTTTGCCTTGCTGTACAGGTGGTTTATCTTGTTGTCTTTTTTTTGCTCTATGTTTCACAGATGTCTTCAACTGAAAGCGATGGCAGTAGCGATGACAGTAGTGATGATGGTGACCAATTTTTCTCTCTGGTTGAAGGTGCTGCTAAACTTGCAGAAGCTTATGTTAGCCTTTACATGGAGAAGGCACCACCAAGGACGTCACTGCTCAGTGGAATGGGATGGGTGATTGAGACTGTAAACACTCCAGGAGAATGCCACACCATGCTTCGGATGAACAAGTACATCTTTCAGGATCTTCATGATAAGTTGGTTAGTAGATATGACTTGAAACCATCCAAATTCATGAACACCTATGAAATGCTAGCAATTTTTCTATTCATATGTGGTGGCTGTGAGTCAAATAGAAGAGGGCAAAATAGATTCAAGCATTCTGGTGAGACCATTAGTAGGAAATTTCATGCAGTTCTTAATTCAGTGGTTGCCATGGCTAAAGATTATTTGAGACCACTTGATCCTAATTTCGGACAGTTCACAAAAAATTAGAAAGCACAAAAGAGCATATCCACATTTGAAGGATTGCATAGGAGCACTTGATGGAACTCATATTCGAGTGTCTCTTTCACCTGAGGAACAAGTCAGATACATTGGTAAGACAGGAATTCCCACTCAAAATGTGCTTGCCATTTGTGATTTTGATATGCGATTCACATATGTGTCTGCGGGCCAACCGGGGGCTTTTCATGACACTATTGTACTTTACCATGCAATGGAAGTGGATGTGCAAATCTTCCCGCATCCTCCGTAAGGTAAAAAAAGCTATCCGAATGTCATTTGTGAAGGTCAATTTGTAACTTTTCAATTCTTATGCTATTTTTCATATGTGCAGGCAAGTATTATGTTGTGGATGCAGGCTATCCTAATCGTCCAGGTTACCTATCTCCATACAAGGGTGAAAGGTATCATTTACCAGAGTGGCATCGAGGTATGGAACCAAATACTCCAACGGAAAAGTTCAACCGGGTTCATTCCTCTGTTCGTAATGTTATTGAACGTTCATTTGGACTACTGAAGATGAAGTGGCAAATTCTTTATAAGATGCCTTCCTTTTCCATGATGACACAAAAGAAGGTTGTAGCTGCTTGCATGGTTATCCACAATTTCATACGTGAGCATGCTAGTGAGGATGCGGACTTTGCTAAATTCGATCGAGATCCGAACTTTGTGCCAACTATCCCGGAAAGGTACAACAAGTATGTTGTGTCTCGCCATGCCTCCGATACATCTACTTCGGAAGCAAGCTTTGTGACTATGGACTCATTTCGTGACAGTTTGGCTACATCCATTGCATTAGCTTGGAATTAATGTAACCATGTTCTCCAACTATGAACTTTGTATCTCAAATTATTAGGTTAAACTTGTATTTCGGATTATTAGGTTGAACTTGTATTTGATTATTTGGTTGAACTTGAAAGTCAGATTATTTTCTCCGATGATTATTCACAAGTGTATTTTGTTGCTTGATGTATGCCAACCAAGGGCAAATTGGGCAAACCATCTTTGTTAGAACACAACTCGGGCTCGAGCACTTTCTACCCAAACGCCCCAAAAGACGGCTCAACTCCACTCGAGCCGGCTCCGGTGGATTTCGGAGTGGAGCTGCTCGGGCGGAGTTGGAGCCACCCCAAACAGGCCCTTACTTAGCATGTAGGCCTTGTTTGGGTTCACTATCTTATAATAGTTAGCTGGATAATAACTCCACCATCTGATTGATCTACATATTGGGTCTAGCTAACAATTATCCATTCTACTATGTACTTTTTTTTAAAACAAACCGGCAGAAGAGCTACCCGTTATATTAAAAAGGAGAGTTTGCCGTGACCGCTTTGTACAAGAGAAAGAAAAAAACTGCACAACAAGCAAAATCGAAACTAAGAAAAGCAAAACTGCACACAAGAGAAACTAAGCGGTTGGAAAAGTGCCGGCAGTGCTTTGCCCCCCGCCGACCTCCACAAAGTCGCCTCGTCTTTGATTCTTTGAAGCACTATATAATTTGGCGCCTCCGACCTTTCGAATAGTCTTGCATTTCTCTCCTTCCAAACCTCTGTTCGTGGCCCACGTCTTTGATCAGGCCACGTAGCCCACGTCTGTTCGTGGCCGGTGCATTGGACATGCTCGTCCACCAGCTATGGAGTGAATCACTCGGAGGCCAAGTCTGTGGGTGTAATCGCTCGTTGTGCACCCATCTCGCGATCTCCGTCCATATCCGCTTAACAAATCTGCATTCCATGAAAAGATGAATTCCAGTTTCCGCCTGGGCCCTGCACAAGGTGCACGCGTTCCTTGATTTGGCCAGTTACACGCTTGTAGCCTATCCGCCGTCTAGATTCTATTTTGAATTGTCGGTGAAGAATTTACATTTCGGTGGTGCCCATGGCTTCCAGATGATTTCCTGAAAAATTGTTGTAAGTTGCCCTGATGAACCGAGCGGTAGGCTGATGAAGTCGAGTATTCCCCCCTTGCTCCTAGCTTCCGAACAATGGTGTCTGGTGTTCTAGTGGATAGCACCAAATGTCCTCCCTCCCTCCAAAGCTTCGTGTATTCAGCAAGGTGGGTGGCATTGAAGTTAATGTGCTGTAGATTGATGTCGAGGGGATCCATGCGTTGCTTGCAAGTGCTTGCCGTAGGGTTCGGTTTTTCCTTTGAGAGGCGAAGATGTTCGGAGCTACATCACGGGGCCGCTGCCCCCGCAGCCACGTGCTCATCGAGAAAAGAGCCATGTTTCCATCACCCACTGTTAACGTAGTCGAAGCTGCGAAGAGGAGCTTGTCCGTTCTGGTACATGGCATTTCGGTATCCATGGTTGCACAAGCACTCGACGCCCATTGCCGTCATAACCACCTTAATCTCAAGGCTCGCAAATTTTCGGATGTGTAGAATTCCCAAACCTCAGGAGTTTTTTGGCCTAGCTGATCTTGGCCGTTAACATTGCATTTTCCTCCGTCGGCGCCTCTGCTCCCGCCCACAAGAATTTCCTCCTTTGGTGGTCAAACTCCTTGAGCACCTCTTTGGCGCACGAAGGGAAGTGAGGAAGTAAACCGCCTGAGCCGCTAGCACCGCTTTGACCAGGGTGAGGCGGCCGGCCTAATCGATTTGTCGTCCATTCCACAAGGTGATCTTGTTGACATTCCACAAGGTGATCTTGTTGACAGCCTTGTCCACTAAAGGCTAAAAGTCTACTCTCTCAAGTCGTCTGTCCGACAGCGGTAGTCCTAGGTATTTGGATGGGAAGCTTGAGATACTTGCCGGCCCCAAAGGAGGGAAGTACCGCAATGGTTTCAAAAAGTTAATGTTCCCTAATGGGTATGCAGCAAATCTGAGGAGGGGAGTGAACTTATCTACTATGCGAATCAATGGGTTCAAGAGTCATGACTACCACATATGGATGGAGCGGCTTCTTCCGAAGTGATGCTTCGAGGCTATGTCCCCGATCATGTCCGGCATTTGATGGCGAGTTGAGCAATTTCTTTCGAAAACTTTGTGCTAAAGAGTTATCTCGGACCACACTAGAAGAATGACAATAACTGCTCATAATGGAATTCACCAACCTCCTTATTAGGGGAGGGCTCCTCCCTATTTATAGTTTTACAATTGCTGAGGGATACAAGATTACAGATCTGCCCTTCAATATTCCTGGTATATTCCCCCACTCTTAAGCACGGCGCGGGCTCTTCGCGTACTTGCACACTCCGCACCGCCTCTCTCCCGCTGGGCCCGTCTTGCTAGTTCTGGACCCCCGACCTAGGAAACCTCCGCGAGCCTTCCTCCGTGGTTGCTAGGGCCTGCTTGATCCCTGGGTCCTCAATTGGCTTCGCCGGGCGCTCGGGGAAGAGTGGGCGGAGGCGCGACCGACCGCGATCTCCGCATAGCTGGGGAGATTCGACCCCGTGGGTGTGTTGTCAGGCAGAGATAGGGACCTTCGCCTACTCTGGTGGCGGAGGTCTGGAGGTCATCCGCTTCACCTGAAAGGGCACAACATCATAAACTCGATCGTCAGCATAGACCTCCGCACACATTTTCTCCCACTGCTATCACCTCCACTCGTACCTTTGGGATCCGTGTCCCAACAGTTCCCCGTGAGGGCGAAGGTCACAAGCGGAGGCGTGCCTTCGCTTTCAACAGTTGCCGGATTAGCGGAGGTGTTGAGGGTCCCTTCCCCGGGGACGTTTTCGCGAGGGACCTTCACGGTGGAGAATTTGAAGCGTCGGGTCGCAACGACGAGAAAAGGCGCGCCCTCGAGGCGGAAGTGACCGTTTTTCTGCTCGTTGGTCGCGACGGTGCGTCTTGGGATGCGAAGGGTCGCAGGGACGGCTATAAAGGCGGCTCCCCCGGGCGGAGGGTTACCCCATCGCCATCGCTTTCTTTGTTGCTTTTCGCCTCCATGCGCGTCCTTGCTTTGCTACTCCCTTTCGCATCTACTTGCCTCGCTTGCTTTAGTGGCTCACCTAGTTGTATGCGCGCTTGCTCCGGTTAAGCAGCGTAAGGGGGCCGCTTCCCCCGTCGTGAGCTATTTGGGCCATACGCGGAGCTCCTCCCGTATCGTTCAAGTCAATTTGCTCGTCTTTACGAGGAGTGTATGCTAGGCGCCGCTCGTGCTCAAGACTTGAAGACACTTTTCTCCGACGTCGAGGTGTCCGTCGGGGATCTCATGGCGCTAGCGAAGATGTCGAAGCTACGTATGAGCCGGGTCCATCGAAGATGACCGGGGATGCTTTGACGCTCCGCCAAAAGGGTTTCATTGGAGCCAATTGCAGTAAAGCTTCCTCGGGGGGAGACCGTGCCCCGAGCTGCCGAACCCACGAAGCAATGGGGATCGTTTTCAAGGATTTCTTCACGTGACCTCCGCCTGCCTTTCTTTGCTTGTTCTGCGCCGACGGTCGTGGAGTCCTTCGACGTTCAAATTCATCGCTCACCCCACGCATTTCGGCCTTGTTGAAATTTGTGTGGGCCTGTGAGTCCTACAGAGGGGAGGCGGAGACCAATACCTTCGTCAGCTTCTATGAGCTTCACAAGCAACCGAAGTCCCAGAAGATGCCTGACGGGGGCGAGAAGAAGCTGCAGTTCGGGTGCTGTACATTCAGCCCGCGCCGCCATCCGGGGAGGAGAAGGCGGAGATCTCCTACGCCCGAGAAAAATAAATGGGAGCCCAGGTGGATGGACTGCGGTTTTATGCCAAGTCCTCACGGACGGAGAGGAGCGTTGAGGGGTTGAGATTTGCCGGTATCCGTTCGCGTCGGCCTGGTTCCCGTCGACATCCTCTCCCGGCGGATCCGAACGATAATCGGTCGGAGAAACGAGAGAAGAGCCACGAAGCTTTCCCTGGCGTGCGGGTATTCCGGCGGTCGCGATCTGGTGGAGGAGATTGGCGGAAGTACTCGCCTCGCAGCGTCACAAGGACCCGTTTGAGGTGGAGCGGGTCAATCTTCCCGTGGTTGGGGATGCGGAGATGGTTACGCACCCGGCGTCTTGGCGTCCGGCTACCAGAAGGTGTTAGCGCGGATGCCTTCATTATGACGGTGGAGATGGAGGCCCAGGAGATACTAGGCCCCATTACAACAAAAGAAGTTCTGGCGCGAAGTCTCGGGCAGGGACCATGCCCCATCTAAACCGCATTTTCAAGGAGATGGGGGTCGTATATGGCAACCACAAGGTTCCTAGCAAGCTTCTGGCGGACATTGAGCGGCGCGAGGCCGAGGAGGCCGCGAAATTGGCGAAGGTGGCCTCCGCGGTTCCCACCCGGGCGCGAAGAGGAAAGAACCTCCTCTTACTCGGGGAGAAGACCAAGAAGGCTAAATGGGAGGAGGGGACCTCGCGCGGCCCCGCCTCCTCTGTTGCCGCTACGCCAAGGAGGAGGCCAAGAAGAAGAAGGAGCTGGCCCGTAAGCAGGGCAAGAAGCGGCGCATGCGGAGAAGTGCAGTGCAGGCGACGGCTGGCTGGTGATGATGCCGGTGATGATGAGGGTTCCATTTTGGTCCTCTGGTCTTGCGGCGGCTTTGGTCGGCGGTGGGGGGGCTGGTTCGGCTATGAGATCGGGCCCGGTTTCCCCTACCGTAGACGCCTGTCGACGGGCTCTCGACGGCAAGGCGTCATCGGAGGTATCCAAGGCCATGGCCGATGTCATGGCTGATTTGCCGCTCGGCCGACAGCTCGCCCGACTCGCGAAGTCAGGAGCATATAGGGAGCCAGTCTTTGGTGAGGTCGCCCGTGAAGGTGGTGGAGCAAGAGGTAGTTGTTGACTCCACCCTCGAGGACTCATTTGTACCTCCACTCGGTGTAAACCTTACTTACACCCGGATGCGGGAGCTCCGTCTTTGTGCATGAGGCGTCTAGGGTCCGGGACACTGAAGCGGAGAGCTCCGGTGTGAAAGCTGTGGAGGCTACGGAGGTGTTGGAGGTGCTGCGCACCGGGGCTGCTTCTATTCGCGCCGTTGCCGAAGGTTTGTTTTATTTACTTGTGTTTTGTTCTTGTATTGGTGTTTTGTTTTCGGGATGACTTATTGTTCCTTGTTTCAGATGGTGGCGAAGCTGCTGTTGGGCTTGGTGTGAGCTCCCCTCAGGTTGCTGTTGAGGGTGACCTGAGTAAGTGTTCTAACTTGCTTCCCTCGCTCTATTTTATTTCAACATGTTTGCGAGCTTGCTTAGTCTTCTGATTAGACACCACACTTAAATATTTTTCGAGAGGGTGACGTCTACGAGGTCTTCGGCAAGGCCATAGACCGAGAGTCTTTCGGGGTGCGGAGATGTTTTCACGGCGTTGTACTTTTACTTTGACTAGCCGGCGAAGGTCTAACCATTCGTTTTTATAGATGACCACTAGCCTCGAGTGTGTTCGCGCTAAGGTTCATCGGGAACTTGTGGCGCGACAAGATCCTGGTGGACTTGAAGGCGAAGGTCTCGCCTTTGGGCCGAGGAGAAGGCATCTTTGGAAGGGTTAATTTCTGGGGAGCGGAGCTTCGCTCGAAGGAGGCTTTAGCGGCTAAAGAGGCGCAAGATTTGCTGGTCGCGCGTGCGGAGAGAATTTGAGGGAGCTCTTCGTGAAATGGAGGCGAAGCTCGAAGAGGCCAACGCTAGCCTCACCTCGTCGCGTGCTCAAGTAGCTTAGAAGCAGAAGCAGTTGGACGGGATTTATGCTTCCTGCACCTCCGTCGCGCATTCATACAGCGGAGGCTATCACGTCCTTTGGCGCGGTAGTCACGCCATTTCCTACGGAGGGCGGCGGCGCGGTGTGCTAAGCGTGGATGGTGAAAAACCTCGCCAAGCTTTACGGTGTATTGCGGGCGTTTCGACTTTGGAGCACGGGCGGCCGCGACCAGCATCGTTCGGATCCTATCCACCGAAAGCTCTGCGAGGACGTAACCGAGCCGTGTGTGAAGGAGTCGCATCAGCCCTCGAGCCTGGCGGAGCTTGGAAGCGGTGCCATGAAGTTTCTTGGCTCTTTCATGAAGAAATTTTGGGCTGTCCATGGGCGCGCGGAGGCCGCGTCTCTTGCTCGCTCTCTTCTCCCGGTTAGTCTTTGTTCTTTGTCTCATGTCATACCGTGGTTTTGTGTCTTCACCTTGTTTTATTGTTGGTTCTAACATTTTGTGTTTTGTACAGACTCGTCCCCAAGCGGATGTTTTTGAACCTCGTGTGGTTTGGGGACGGGCCGACGGCGCGCCCATGCCCGGCTAGTCGGGAGACGGAGGGCACGAGGTCTCCGAATGTTGATGACGCGGAGGTGTAGGAAATTAGGGGTTTTCTACTTTTTAAGTTTTTTTACGCGGACATGTGCCTCCGCTTGTAAAAAGTATGGAGTGTTACTAAATGAAAGTCTAATGTTTTAATTTGATCAATGATTTCTGCGCGGGTTCCCGATGAGGTCCCCGCACAGGAAGTAAATCCCTTGTGCTTTTATCGAGACTGTGTTTACGTTGACGGGGGTCTCTGGTTGTTTTGGAAGGACACCTTCGCCAACCCTAGCGTAGATGAAATGTATGAAGATGTTTTATTTGACTTAGGTGACGCGCGAATGGCGTTTAAGAAACGATGTAGCTTTGGGAGGGGCCTCCGCCGAGGATCTCGACTAGGCTCTATTTTTTGTATTCCAATTTGTGTAATGGAACAGTCTTTATTAATAAAGCGGGGATTGTTCGATTGCATTCGACTCATTGGCTTGGTTACATCGTTTATTATTTTTATTTTCCTCTCGAATTTTTTTGGAGCCTTCGCTTGTGGATTTGATAGCGGAGGATAGTCACTTTTGCGGCGCCAATTTGCTCTTTTCCACGGCGAAGTACCCCGCGTGGAGGAGCGCCTTGTCTTGCGTTGGACCTCCGCTACCCGTGTGGGAAGCGTTTCTTGTCGCTCCACTTCGCGGGTCTTCGTCAAGGATCTCGCATTTGGATACTTTATAGGACTTTGGAGCTCCGGGGATGTTACGAATTCTTACGCGGTCTCCCCCGAAATTTTCCAAGTGCCGGGATCATTACGATTTCTTACACGGTTTCTTCTTATTCATGGTTATGTTGGCGGAGGTTAACGTCCGCACTCATCGGCCGCTTTCTCGTTTTGCTCGCGCAAATTTTGCTTTGGAATGATGGGGTGTCGTATGGGGAGGCTAGGCTTGTTTTATAGGGCTTAGGCCATCAAGGGAACTTATTGATATTGTCCTTTGGTAGGTATGTTAGGTGGGTTGGGTTAGTATATAACCCGTTCATTTTCTCCCCCCTGGTTATCTTAGGTATGATGGGTCAGTCTAGCAGTGGCTTAACAACCAGAGCATTGATACCGTGTAAGGGTTCGTATTTGGTGGTGTGGGCTGTGTACTTGGTTATCCTCCTATTCGTTGGTCGGAAGCTCGGACTAGAAACGAGCACGCGAGCTATTAACTCTTGCCCGTGTGCTATCAATTCTTGGCGATGAGCTTTGGTGGTTTCGGTGGCCGGTTGATCTGTTCTAGTGGTTTACTTCTTGAGTTGGACCTCGCTAGGGCCACTTCAGGTCTATTTTGTGGCCATCCGTCGGGAGGTTGACTTGGGCCGAATGTTGGCATTTCTTAACGCAATCAAAGAAAACAGGTATAAAACCCATCCCCAATAAAAGCGTCAGAAATGCACCGCTGACATTCCCGAATGAAACCACCATGTCGGTGATCCGAACGGGATTATCAACGGGATAGATCTTGCCATCGTAGATATTTCATCCCGCAAGCGCGCGGATCTATCATTGTAGCATTTCACCCGGAAGTATTCGGGGTATCGTTATTTATATTTTCCCAAAGGAAGGCATGAGATTTAATAAGCTAGCATGGCATCGAATAGAGGAACATGTGTTTGCTTAGACCAAATTGTTCATAACGGGGGTAAGCAATACGGTTCATGGATAGTGTGACACACACTTAAGAATCCACCAAAGAAAAGGATAAAGAAAATAGATAAAAAATAAATGAATAACCTAATGGAGTAATTCTAATGTATCTAGTTATGGCCATACAAATGAATAGTTAGGATCATATGCAAACCGATCTAAGCATGGTTAGGTCTAGGATATCGGGGAGACTCCCGGGTGCCATACGGCCTAATGGAAGCATTTCTGAACTCCTACAAAGCACACACGAACGTGAGGGGATTTCAAGGGACGGTCAAGGCTTGTCACGACCAAGCCGCCTACCCCCTCAACCGTGGCATGCACTCATATTCGTAGGTGTCGTAATACCCGGGCACCATGCCCGCATATCGAAACACTACTCTTGTCCCCCCGGGATCCCCACTCGTCGAATGGACGGACTAGAACAAGAGCAAACCCGAAGGAACAACGAACCGATATCCCACCTCTAATCAAGTTAGGCATATGATGATCAATGAAGAAATGTAATGAACATGTCAAGATGATGATATGTAAACTATATGCTAGTTCATATACCAACACAAGAACATGAACAAGACTATACTCTAGTTCATAAGTTAGGCCAAGAACATAGATGTAAGACTTGCAAATAGAAGAATGCTCCATAGAGAAGATGTATTACCAAAGCACTTTCTTCTAGGAGACAAGCCCTCCTTGTAGCTCTTCTACTCCAAGTACTAACCAAGAAATAAGAAGAAAGAAGAAGAAGAAAGAAGAAGTAGAAGAAGAGAGGGAGATAGAGGTGGTAGAGAGGAGAAGAATCTTTGGTTTCTTTGGACTCCAAGTGGTGTGTGTTGAGAGAGGGAGAGAGGGGGCCTACTTATACACATGGAGGAGGGGCCTAAGTGCTAATTTACACCAAAACCGACACAGTAAACTGTCACGCCCCACTTTTAATGGGTCGTTAATCACACGTGTTTGCGCCAGGATCACGCCACAAACACGTCTATTAGTAACAGATGATGGTAAACAGAATTAATAATAAACCGAGCTATAAAAATATAGGATGGGAAGGGACTTACAGTGGCGGCGAAGGGTCACCAAGTCGGGGTTGCGATATCGAGAGTTGGCCAACCGAGAAGCGGTGGATTAACTATGACGCTGCCCCGCACTCCACACGGGCGACTTGTGCATGGATGAAATCTGGGCTTCAACGTCCTTCTCCTAAGCAAACACCTTACGAACTCCTATGTTACGCTATCCTCTACCTTGTCGTCGATCTTACCTTTACATGTGCCGATATCTGTAAAAAATAGAGGGGTGAGTACAAACGTGCTCGGCAAGTCCCAAACGGGGGTTGTAGTTATTAAGGGTTTGGGCCCTAGCAGAGTCTCTAACACTTTGCTCTCGCTAGTTCCCGGGTTATCTCATGTCATCACTCTTTGTCATGACACCACAGGTTAGTCATCATCAACGTATATCTAATCATAGATGTTCAGGCCTAGCACTTGCCCATTCCAAGGACGTGGCTATTCGAATAGATTCAATTAACTCTGCAGAGGTTGTACACTTTCCCCACACGATGGGCTACCTCCTCCCATGTACGGTGGTCGAAAATGGCCCAACGAGATCTCGTACCCTTTCTCGGATGCCTCCTAGGTTTTGGTATATCTTCTACCAAAGGTTTCTCGGGGGTTGGAGAATGGGAAGGTCACTCAGCATCCCATTAGCACTCGGCATTTCGGATGATCACTCAAAGACCTGTTGCATTTCTTAAGCGCAATCACTAGAAACAGGTTTAGAACCATCTCAATAACGGCGCCTTAAATGCCGTTGACATTCTAAGTGAAACCACCGTGTCGATGATAACACTAGGTACATCAACGGTGATAGATCTTGCCTAAGAAGATATTCATCCGCAAGCGCACGGATCTATCATTGTAGCCTTTCACCCGGAAGTATTCAGGGTATCGTTATTTATATTTTCCCAAAAGAAGGCATGGTGGAAAAGGATCTAATAGAGACATGAACAAGATAACACGAATGTATACTGGACCAAAGCTCATAATAGGGGTAAAATAAGATAGGTAGTAGGATAACTTGACACACACACTCAAGCCAATCTCAAGGATAAAGGTAAAAGAATAAATCTAATATGGAGCAGGCATATCCTAGATAGTCATGTCAAGATAGCAGATACACATATGTTTTACTGTTAGAGATTCTAAGTCAAGCTCGCCAAGGTCTCTGCGAGCTACGCCGGCACCTAAGCAATCGCCCAAATGGGATAGAGACCGGCATTTAGCACTACGCCACACCGAACGTGGGGGATTACAAGGGACGAACAAACAAGGTTTGTCACAACCTAGCCGCCTACCCCCTCAACCGTGGGATGTGCCACAAAAGATAGGCAACCCTTAGTCTAGACACCACGTCTACACTAGTGATTATTACTCTGGCGTGTTAACAAGGCTTACCCGTCCCCGGGGTCCTTCTACCAGAGCACCGCCCCGAAGGAACGACTATCAATCCCGCAACCCAACATTAACCAAGTCTAACTCTAGATAGAACTCATCATATCGATCTAGCTCTTTGGTCTAAACATGTATGTATGATAAACTAAGCACGAAGTTCTATAAGACAAGATCATGATATAGGAACTATAAACTAGTTCTTCAACCAAGATTATATCACAAGAACTTTGCTCTAATTCAAGAACACAACTATATTGATAAGTAGAGAACAAGAACAAAATGAAGAACTCTAAATTGCTCATACCGAATAGCTCCAAAATGTCTTGCTCTCCTTTTATTATCCTTGCCAAACTCCTCCTAAGTACAAACTAAGAAGAAGAAGAAAAAGAAGAAAAAGAAGAAGAAGAAGAAGAAGAAGAATAAGAAGAAAGAAGAAGAAAGAAGAAGAAGAAGAAGAAGAAGAAGAAAAGAAGAAGAAGAAAAGGAGAGAGGCTACATTGTGTGGTGTGTGTCTAAGGAGAGGGGAGAGGGCCTCCTTTTATAGGTAGAGGAGAGGGGCTCTTTGGAAAACGTCCCTCTCCATATGGAAGGAGCCAAAACCGTCCTTGGACACCTTCCAAATCTGCTTGAACCGACCAACCAACGTCGGCAACGCCGATTATGGAAGGTAACAAACCGCCTCAAGAAACCTGGGCCCGAACCGCCTCGGGGTGGGTGCGCCGCACAAGTGGTGAAGCGCGCACCCCCGGGTCCGCAAAATTCGGGCTTCGGCGGGGGGGTGGTGTTGTTGGGCCTGAAAAGTTGTATGGCGGTGTTTGCTCGGCCCGATTTTGCGTGTTTGGTCTGTTTCTCCCTTGAGCTTGATGTTCGCAGAATGCGCTTTCGGGGAGGCGCCTTTTGGTGCATTTTCCACTTGTTTCTTATATAAATCTGCACAATAATAATTTGGACACTACAAGTGGAAATATGTCAATAATAAATGTATATGTGTGTAGTAAGGTATAGTTCCACCCCTTATTGGTAGAATGTTGACGTTAAAAAATGTCGTTGGTGACCGTCAACAGCACCCGTCAACTTAATAATTCGTGATACGATAACATTGCGCCAAAAGTTTTTCGTGGAGGATCACAAAGCAACCACGCCAACCGGACCATGGGGCCACTCTCCCCATGTCGCCCCCGATAGCCCTTCGCCTACCACCGGCCTCCTAGGCATACAATATACCTTGACCTAACGGGGTGTGAGATCGGGCCGCCCCATCCCGTGTGGTCATGCGTAATATCACACTAGGTAGAAGGTCTATGAACCGGTCCTTAGGGGAGGCGAGTATCTCTCCAGGAACCCCTCGCGGCGATTCCCGACGTGGTATTTAGGCTCTACCGGACTACCACTACTCACCTCTTTTTGTTGGTTAGGGTTCATTAGGCATTCTTAGGTTTCTCTTGAATACAACGTATGAGCGTAGATAACGTGGATAGTTACGTCATCCCGGTTTGACTCCTAGCTACGTTATCGGGCTCATACCTCTATTTACTAATCCGATTATTATATCATTATCATCGTCATTATATCATTACATTATTAAGGTCATGATTAGGGGGTAAGGACTTTTTGGGAGGTTCTTACGAATCGGCACGGCGTCGAACGCTCCTAGCTCGCTTCGGACGGGAAGCTTCTAGGCGGGTCGTCGAATCTACTTTACGTCCGGCGATAAACCTAGCTTGAACTAGAACATATAAAACAAACATAGGACATTATGGTGGCAATGGGTTAGATGCATAGAGCTAGATTTTAGATGAATTATGGAAGTCGTTTCACTTGTGAAAAACGGAGTTAGTATGCATGAGATATGGATTTTATAATATTAATCCCTAATTAAATCATTAGGGTAATATTATAATATAATTTTATCATGTAATAATATTGGAACTAATTACATGATAAAATTCTATAAATCAAATAATGAATTTACAAATTTTTTCGGGAATTTTTCTAATAAGGGAAATGGTATTTATAATAGTCCGTGTACACATATCGGGTAGACATAGCATTTTTAAAGTAGTGTACACAGGAGGCGTGTGGATGCTATTTGTCACGATCGACGGGTGGGTCCATTAGGGCCACGTGGGCCCGCCGGTGTGTCGCGGTGGGCCGTGGGGTTTTGCTGACGGGCAATGTGAGGGCAATGCCGACGGCGTCGGCAGCGCCGCCAAGTCGATACCCACCGGGTTCCTCCTTGACGCCCGAACGGCGGCGAGATGGCGCCCGACGGGGTGGGGATCCCGTTCTGCCGGCGTGCCTGCTTGGGGCGGCGGTCGAGTTGGCCGGAATCGGGCATCCCTTGATGATAGCTTCGCTGCGAGGCGTCGAGGGGTCGGCTCGTCGTCCCCGGCCACGTTGGCCGGCTCTACGGGCGGGGTGGAGGCCTTTTTCCTCGAGGGCGACGAGTACCCGGCGGAGTCGGGCCGGTGGTGCTCGGGGATTGCTCCACACTGTGCCAAAATGAGAGAAAAGGGGCGCAATCGAAAGGAGAGGAAAAGGGTGACATTATGGACTCACCGGTTTGTCCTTGACGCCACGAAATCGACGTAACGCCTTGACCTAGCTATGGCGGCGGCGGCGGACCGATTTGGGGAAGCTTGGATTCCTCGCCAGGGGAGGGAAGGGGAGGGAGGAAGCGATGGCGAGCACCGTGTGTTCCACGCTAGGGGCGGAGCTCGGGAGTCGAATGGCTCGGCCGATTAAGCTCCCGGCGGTGCTATTTATAGGCGGCGGCGGCGATGTCGACGGCGAGATATTTCTCCGGGCGCCGATCTTTCCGGCAGCCCCGGTGTAGTCGTGGACCTCCAGCTTGTGCTCATCGTTGTCTCGTCCTCGGTCTCGTCCGTCCCATCACCGGTGAGGCCGGTGGTCCATCGGGTGGCGTCTTTCAAGTCCGGCGGGTGCCGCCCGTCATGGCGACAAGGTGGCCGTGGCGCGTGCCGTGGAGGTTGACCCAACGTCCGTACGGCGTCGTGGCTCGGCGGGGGAGTTAGTGAGTCCCCCGTGCCCCTGGTCTTCGTCGTCCGCTCCGGCGTAGCTGGCGCTCCTGTCCGGACTCTCGCCATGGCGGCCGACATCGGCGGTCGAGGTCGCTAGGCGCCCGAGAGCCATTTAGGGCCGGGACGAGGCGGCTTGCTCGACGTGACGGCTCGAGAGGGCGTGACGGGAGGTCCTGTGCCCTCGTCGTCATCAGCGTGGTGCCAGCACGCCGCGGGGCAGCGAGCTCATGCGCGCTGTGCCGAGGTCGCCGTCTCCGGGAAGGAGGAGGAAGGCGACGCGCGGGGGCCCGGCGCCGGTGTAAGAAAGGGAGAAAGAGAGATGGGCTCATTGGGCTTGGCTTTCGGCTCGGCGGCCGGGCCGGCCCGCACGGCCACACGGAGGGAAGCGGGGAGAGGGAGGAAAGGGTGTTTCTTGGGCCGGAAAGAATGAGCCCACGGCAGTTCCTATCCCTCCCTATTTTCCTTTCCTTTCTCTATTTCTTCTTTCTTTCCTTCTCTTTTTTCTTTATTCCATTCCCTTATTCTTTCATGTGTGTCAATGCATATATATTGTAAATATTTGCACAAGTACTCATAGACATTCCCATGACTTTTATTTGTAGGAATATCTATTCAATTGTACTTGTTTAAATATAAATGTATGTGCACACACGTTTCCGGCCCTATCATTTCATGTGTGACTTTTATTCTATAAATATTTTCACCAGCACCTTTTATGTTCTCAAGACTTATTGTCGAGGACATTTATTTATTGTGCTTAAAAATATTCACATATATTTTGGTGCACACTTGTTTTCGTATTTTCTTCCCGAGAGATAATTTGTAAACCATTACTCATGCAATATATATTTCCATAATTTAAATCTAGGGCTTACCTTGCATCATTGGTCACCATAAAGCTTGACAAGCAACAAGCAAGGTTTCCTAATTCTAGATGGTGGGAATTTGAATGCGAGGGTTTTAAAAAAACAGGGTTTTGGGTTTGGCGGAAAATAAATCAAGTTTTAGTTGTAATTAGAAAAAGTTCAAATTTTTAGTGAATTTAAAAATGATGCAAAAACACGGGTGTTACAAATCTGCCCCACTTAGATGAATCTCATCCCCGAGATTCCAAGTCTCTGAGTGAAGGTCCTAATTGAGGCCTATAGGGATAGAGAGATAGAGAGGGAGGGAAAAGTATCCATTGCTTACAGTCTTTGTCTTTTCGAACCTCTACGATTATCGTGCTACTCTATTACTAGGGCAACACGATATTGTGGAGGGCATGCCTTCTACTGCTGGAGATTCTTCGCCGCTTTTACCCCTTGTTCTTGGTGCGCATCTGGTTTTCAAAATCTTGGTCTTTTCGACGGCTACCCCACTTAGAGGATTTATTCCTCTAGTGTCTCCGGTCTTCTAATGTCCTCTCGAGGTCTTCTAGTGCTTGTCTTCTAGCTTGTTCCTTCGCGGTCTTCTCGTGGTGTATCTCATTTGTGCGGATTCTTCTCGAGTAACTTGATTTATCGTGAACTTGGGATTCTATTTCTCATTTGGAACCCTAAGTTTTATGTTGCTCTTTATTTTATCATCTTAGCCCATTTCCATATTTCCTCATTTCTTCTTGTTCTCGCCGACTCATATTTTCTTTCTTTTGCCTATAGCTCTACCCCACTTAGAAAAATTTTCTTCTTATCCTCGCATTCACTTATGCACCATCATTTTATTTACCGTTGGTGAATCACGCTTTAGGTCGTGAGTTCACATGGATTCTGGATTATTCGAGAGAGTTACAACAGTAGAGCAAAACGGAAGCTGCGACTCTGATTATACCTCCCTTGGGAGAGACTACTTCCTTCCTGCCGGACACGGGGCTTCATTATCGGGTTCTATGGGTCCATCGGTTGTCTTTGAGCGGGGTCTTCTCTTCGTCCAGGGATAGGAGGGGTCCCTATTGTCCATCTTCTGTCGGCGTCGGTGGGTGGGTGATGTCCACCCTTCTTCTCGTGGAGGGGTTAGGGGAAATCTCCACCACCTTTGCGTGGTTCTGTCTCATGCATATTGAACTTTCGGTGCCTCGATGTGGGGATGATGTAGGCATCTCTCGGATCTTGGGCATGTTGCTCTTGGGTGGTTTTCGGGATCTCGGCGAGTGTAAACTCCCGCGTACGGCCGCGGCGACTTTTTTTCTCGTGCGTGAGCGTGTCTCGCGAGGAGTTGTTGGATGTAGCATTCAGCTTGCTCGGCTCGATGGATCCTGGTCTCTTAGGGTGGCGTCTTGTCGCTCATAACGCTTTCGTCGAGGGTGAGTAGGTAGGACATCAGTCTTTGGATGATGGGGCCGTCTCCGGATCTTGTAGGTCTTACGTGCGAGTAGTCCGGGTAGGGTGATTCCTCCTTTCGTGGCGGGTGCCTCATGGGGGTGCGGGCGATGGGCTCTCTGTAGATCTGGCAAAGGCGGTGGAGTGCCTTGCGAGCCACAGCTTGGTAGGTGTCGGGGAAGTGAAAACCAATGGTGGTCACACTCCGTCTTGATGATGGCGGGGTAGTCTCGACTCTTGGCGATGTTGACGGTGACTTCGCAGCGATGGGTGCCGCGTTCTTCATACTCGCTACCCTCATACTCTGGGGGTTCTCTGATGCCAAGGTTCTGTGCGGTGTGGTAGAGAAGTTGGGGAAATCCAGGGGTGTTGAGGCACTGGCTGCTAACCCAAGTGCCGGTCATTTTGGCTGTGGGTGGTGATGACTCTCGGTGAGTGGATGGCAAGGGTGTGATGGCAGAGAGTGGAAAATGGAGGCTAGCAATGGAATGGTTGGAGTGGAATGGTGATGAGAGCGATGGTGGTGCTCTTCTTATAGTGGGTCGAAGGTGATGGATTCCGGGAGAAGCTTGGTCGACTGGCCTCGTGGTTGGGGTATGGTGGTGTATGGTGGAAGGAACGGGAGTGAGCCTCCTGTATACATTGACCTTGCGATAGTGGCATGGTCATGGGGACTGTGTGGTCTTGGCCGGTGGATTTCCTAAGGTGGGGACTTTGTGCCCTTTCTACTGTTGATGTATCACTCCATGGCATTTCTGCATGTTTTCTGGGGCATCTGTTTGCTTTCTGGCGTAAATATCTCTTATGGGCTTGATGACTGTCTTTGATTACTGTAGTCTTCTGATTATCTTTTGCTTGTGATGCTAATCTTCGGCTTTGGCTTGCATTACTGGCACTGGTTGCCACTTGAACTTGTTGTGTTGTCTTGATCGGCTTCAACGGTCGTGGTTCGGGGTCAAAGTAACAGCAGTATCAGCAGCTTTCGGCATTGAGGTGACAGCATGTCGACAATGTTGCACGGTCATCAGCACAGTAACACTGAGGCGACGGCGTGTGACGGCTGTAGGGGAGAACACTGGTGTGGTTCAACGGCTACAGTCGTGGAGTCCATTGTTGTTGTCGCATTCCTGCAGGTTAGCTCCTATTCTATTTTGGCTAGAAAGGGAGTGGGAGGGAAAAGCACAAGGTACGATAGGGGTCTACCTAACTAAGGATTAGAGGAAAGCAAGCATTTTGGGTAGGGATAGACTTCGGGGTATCCTAGTAACACGGGTGTTGGAAAACAACACAAACATACCTGGTGTGAAACGTATGAAAGGTCAGTCACGGCGAACTAAGTTTGAGGGCAACTTGTCTTATTACTCGTGACTTTGGGGAAATTTTCAGTACGTTCACCGATCCTATCGGAATTTTCTTCCATTCATTACCGTAAAGTAGTAATAAATGAGAAGCTTTTACGTAGGATTGAAAAAAAGAACAATACATTATACTAAATGTTGACGGTAACCAACGACAAATTAAATATTTGTCAACACAACACCAAAATAACCTAGAAATAGGAATTTCAACTAACATATTCCAAAGTTTTGGTGTTTATTTGGACTTGCGGTACAAACTCATGGATGATCACTTTGGGCCAAAAAGACAAAGAAAAGAAATAAAATCAACAAATAGAAGAAGGCCCAAGGGAGCAAATGGCAAGCCCAAACAGAAATCGCAACAAAACGTCGAAACCAGGCCGGGCCAAGTCCACCTTACAACTTTTTGAGCAAGGAAGCCCAACTGCCGGGGCAGGCCAAAGCCGCCCTGGCGCAGCGCGCCACACCACCACCAGTGCGGCCGCACACCCCGGCCGAGGCGGTTCGAGCCCAGCCGGGGAGGCGGTTTGTTACCTTCCAAAACTGGTGAAACCGACGTGGGATGGTCGGTTTGGCGTACATGGAAGGTTTTCCTAGGTCGGTTTGGGTGTTTTTAGCACTTAGGTCCCTCCCCCTTGTGTATAAATAGACCCCCTCTCTCCCTCTCAAAAAGCAATACAAATTCAAAGGAGAAACCAAGTCCACTTGTGCAAGAGAGTAGAATTAGATCTTCTTCTTCTTCTACTTCTTCTATTCTATCTCCCAATTCTAGAGAGTGAGAGAGGGAAAGGCTAGAAAGAAGCTTGATTCTTTCTACACGGAGTTGCCGGTTCGCCCCTCGGTGTTCCGCGGTTCCTAGGAGGGGCTGAGTCTTGGGACTTGTCGGCACCCGCCCGGCTTGTACCCGCAAGCCGCCACGCTTTGGTAAGGAGTCTTGTGATTATCTTGCAGCTACTTAATTTCCTTCGTGCATTTCTTAGCTTGTTGTAGACTTGCGGGATTGGTAGATCGTTTTACGTTAGTTCTTGGTGGAGGGACTCTTTGACCAGGGAACCTTGGCCAACATCAAGAAGCTGTGACCAATAGTGCAAACGTGGTGTTTGGACTAGCGTTCACCTACCTTTTGTGGCGCATCCCACGGTTGAGGGGTAGGCGGCTTGGTCGTGACAAGCCTTGTCCGTCCCTTGAAATCCCCCCACGTTCGGTGCGCGGCGCGGTGCTAATTGCCGGACATCATTCTTTGAGCGTGGGCCGGTGCCCGAAGTGAGTAGACAACGGACTTTAGGAATCCGCCGGAAAACTTAGCCTATAAATACCTCGCTACTCTTAGAAAACAAACCCTTGCCTTAGGTTGACATAGACCTGAAAAAGCCACCGCGCGACCGTCCCCTCGTGAAAAATACGATACCCGCTACCACCGGGTGAAGTGCTACAACGGTATTTCCGTGCGCTTGCGGATTTCTCTGTGCAGCGTAAGAAACACCAACAAGCATTTCTCGGCGCCGTTGCCGGGACGGTTGTCGTAGTTATATATCGAGCCGAGTCAACCTACGTGGACTGGTAGTATCCTTTAAACAAAAATACCAAAAAGAGTTCCTCCATTACCCATGGAGCAACCCACTATTCAAATCTGTATGCGCTCCCAAGGGCGAGCTCGTAGAACCACGTCAATCGCGAAGCCAATCACAGCCTTCGAATATGAGCTCCGCCCCAGGCTTTATAGCCATGGTTCAGGGCCGAGCCTTTTCGGGCTCGAATATGAAAAACCCCTATCATCACTTACGGGAGTTTGAGCAGCTCCTGCTGCGCCTAACAATTACGTGCATGACACATGACACGTTGAGGTGGAAGTTGTTTCCGTTCTCTCTTCGAGAGGGCGACTCAATGGTACGCCCATAACGTAGGGTTGGTAAACGGAGAATGGGAAGAAGCTGCGAAGCAGATTCGTGTAGCGTTCTACCCGATATCCGTAATCGCGCCCCTGCGACAAGAGATACTCAACTTCCGACAAATAGAGGGTGAAACCTTAGGTGCAGCCACGGGACCGGTTTACCACGCTTACACGATCCGGCCTGCACTGTCTATACCAAACCACGTGCTTTTACAGCATTTTTGGCTAGGATTGGATAGGGCGATTGCCCTGCTGCTTGATTTAGCTGCCGGAGGGTCATTTTCACATAAAACCACAGCGGAAGGAGAAGCTCTCCTAAACCGTATTCTTGAGAATACTCCTCCGCTAGAACCCATCCGAGTAGAACCCAAGCAGAAACTAGAGGAAGTCTCTTCGGCAAAAGCCGAACCTGTTAAACCCATAAAGAGACCCTCGCCTGAACTGTAACACAAGGAGACCGTGTGCACGGATCTCCCGTTCTTCGAGGTTGACCCCATCGATCAATTCGGTGACACCTCGAAATACGAACAATGGAAGAAACCACCTACCCCGGCTAGCCCCAAACAGCCCCTCGGATAAAACTTTCCTTCAGGAGTCTATTAAGGAGCTAACGGCTATAATGAGCACGGAATGGTTGGAGAGGAAGGACCCTCTTTTGAAGAAATTCGGATAAGTGGCCCCTCTACACCAATCCATTGTAGATATCAGGGAAGTTTGGTGGAAGTCATGTATAACCCTACTGTGGGGATAAACATAATGTCCGAAACCTTTGCACAAGCCTGTGTCGAGGAAGCCATGAGGACCCCCATAGCACGGACCCTCGCGCATAGCACCTCGTACCACCATTGAAAGCCATGAGGTTATACATGAACAAATCTACACCGCACAAGGATGTCAAGTTGTCTTTGGACTTTCACGTTTTTGATATCCAAGACTTCGACATCCTAATCGGGCACCCCGGAAAGGATTCTTGACCTACCAACATCCGGGATTTAGATGTCAAACGGGAAGAAAAAGTTTTCTATCCCGTTACTCGAGCTAAAAACTTCGTGAATGTAACCCTTCCTTGAGTACGACACGCCCGAGGAGGTCATGGGAGTTATGCTATATGAGAACCCGTAAAAGGACACCTTGAAAAAGACGCCCAATTCTTTATTGAAGAAGAGGCGATTCGGGGGAACTCATAGAGCTTCCCAAAGAAGAAGAGCTAACTCGGCCTCCAGTTGAGCTTAAACCCCTACCCCCCAGGCCTACGCTTATGTCTTCCTAAACGGCGATTCACAAGCACCGGTCATCATAAGCGATAAACTTAGTGACCAGGAGACTACCCAGCTCATAGCCGTTTTAGAGAAACACAGATCGGTCTTCGGGTATTCCCTTCAAGATCTGAAAGGGGTAAGCCCAACACTATGCACACATCGCATACCTATTGACCCTGACAGTACCCCATCGTGGCGAACCCCGCAAGAGGCTCAATAATGCGCGATGCGTGAAGTCGTGAAGAAGGAAGTTCTCAAACTTCTTCACGCGGGATTATCTATCCCGCACCACCACGATGATTGGGTTAGCCCAGTCCAAGTGGTCCCTAAAAAGGGAGGAATGACGATCGTTGAGAACGCTTAAAACGAACTCATTCCACAAAGACAAGTCACGAGGGTGGAGAATGTGTATTGATTACTGAGAAAACTTAACAAGGCAACAAAGAAAGATCACTTCCCGCTGCCCTTTATTGATGAAATGTTGGAGCGGTTAGCGAAACACTCTTTCTTCTCGTTTCCTTGGCGGGTATTCTGGCTACCACCGAGATCCCGATCCACCCCGATGACCGAGCAAGACCACGTTCACATGCCCATACGGAACCTATGCCTATCGTAGAATGTCATTTGGGCTGTGTAATGCGCCCGCTTTTTTCAGCGGTGCATGATGTCTATCTTCTCGCATACATGATCGAAGAAATCTTGGAGGTCTTCATGGACGATTTCTCCGTCTATGGTAAGACCTTCAAAGTCTGTCCGAAGAACCTAGACCGGGTCTTGCGGCGATGCCGTGAAAAGGACCCGGTACTTAATCGGGAAAAGTGCCACTTTATGGTCCGAGAAGGCATCGTTCTTGGGCACCTTGTGTCCGAGAGGGGGATAGAGGTAGACAAAGCTAAGATAGAAGTTATCGAAAAGCTACCACCCCCTGAACGTCAAAGGTATCGTAGTTTCCTAGGCCACGCAGGTTTTATAGAAGATTCATAAAAGATTTTTCGCAAATCGCTAGACCTCTTACGGCCCCGCTAGCCAAGGATGTACCCTTCGACTTCACGGATGAGTGCTTGCACACGCCAAAACCCTAAAGAAAGCACTCATCTCGGCCCCGATCATCCAACCCCGGATTGGTCGTTGCCATTTGAAATCATGTGCGATGCTAGCGACTACGCTGTTGGTGCGGTCCTAGGCCAAACCAAGGACAAAAAGCAGCATGCCATCGCATATGCTAGCAAAACTCCGACAGGAGCCCAGCTTAATTACGCCACCTACGACGAGAAAAAGAGCTCATGGCAAGTAGTCTTTGCTATCGAGAAGTTTCGATCCTACTTAGTGGGCGCAAAATAATCGTTTATACAGACCATGCCGCCCTTAAGTACCTTCTCACCAAAAAGGATGCGAAACCTCGCCGATCCATTTGGATTCTTCTACTCCAAGAATTTGATATAGAAATAAAAGATAAAAAGGGAGTAGAAAATATAGTTGCAGATCATTTGTCGCGTATGCGGTAACTAACATGCAGGAACCACCAATTAACGATTACCTGCGCGACGACATGCTACTCAAGGTGTCGCACTTCAACCCATGGTACGCAAACATTGTGAATTACATGGTTGCAGGATACGTACCACCTCGGGAAAACAAGCGGAAGCTCCAAATGGAGAGCGGCGGCACCTATGGGATGACCCATATGCATGCAGGGTGTGTGCGGACGGCTTGGCGAGAAGATGCATACCCGGGGAGGAAGGAATGCGGATCATCGAGAAATGTCATGCATCTCCCTACGCCAGGGCATCCGGGAGTATTTCGCACACAAGCCAAAATTTGGCAAAGGCGGATTCTTCCGGCCGACGATGTACGACGACACGAAAGAGTTCATCGAAGATGCTACAACCGCCGTAAGACGTGGAACATCACAGTTTCGTGATGCAATGCCCCTACACTACAACCTTCAAATAGAAATATTTGATGTGTGGGGCATTGACTACATGGGGCCATTCGAGAGAGATCCCATGATTCCGAGTATATCCCGGTGGCAAGACTACGTGTCAAAGTGGGTAGAGGCACTACCATGCGAGAGCTGGCGATGGCAAGCATGCACGCAAGATGTTCCATGAAATCATCTTCCCCCGTTTTGGAATGACACGCATGGTGATCAGTGACGGAGGATCGCATTTCAAGGACAAATCATTCAAGACATTCTTGAAAGAGCTTGGCACTCAGCACAACATTGCTACCCCTTATCATCCGCGAAACCAAATGGGCAAGCCAAAACCTCCAACAAACAAATCAAGAATATCCCCGCAGAAGACGGTCAACGAGATGGGGAAAGGTCGGAAGAACAAGCTACCCGATGCTCTCGGGCATATCGGACAAGCATAAAAAGCCCCCATCGGCATGTCACCTTACCGGTGGTCTATGGCAAAACTTGCCATTTACTAGTTGAGCTGGAGCATCGAGCTCATTGGGCCATCAAGAAGTGGAATATGGACGCCGACTCACGGGAAAAACCGCCGTGAGACAAATCTCGAACTAGAAGAATGGCGAGAGAAGGCGTACCACGTGCAAAAGCTCTACAAAGAGCGCACAAAAAGATGGCATGATCAGCGCATCAAATTCAAAGAATTCGCCACGGAGACAAAGTACTCCTATTCAATTCCCGGGTGAAATTATTCGGCGAAGGGAAGCCGAGAAGCAAATGGAAAGGACCGCATAACCGTCATCAATACATCGCCACATCGCGCAATCACAATTCAAGATGACGCAGTGAAATACAAAAAGGTAAACGGTCAACGCCTTAAGCTTTTCTTCAAGCCGACTGATTTTAACCAAGAGCTCGATAGAATAGATTTATGCTTTGAGAATTAATTTGTTTGATCAGCATATAAAAAAAAATTAATTAATAATAATAAAAATGTATTAAAATTATCACAATTAAAAAAATATATATATATATATAATAATATATATATATAATAATAGTAAAACATAAAAAGTTATCTATATAGTTTTACTTTGTTTTTAATTAAGTATTTGCCTTTTTATTTTCCTTTTATTCTATTAAATTTATGCTGGTCATTTGCTAGACAAAGAATTTTAACTTTCTAAATTAAATCAAAGCATAAACTATTTTCAAATTTCAAATTTGAGGATCAATTAGAGATCAGCAAGAAAGGAAATGTTTCTCGTGGCGGTAAACCCCGATTCAAAACTTTGAAAAAAGGAAACGAATGTGGATGTGAAAAGCTTCGACCGGGGGCGCGCTGGGTGGTGCGCACGCACCACACCGGTGCGCCCGCACCACTGCCGGCTCCGCTCGGGCCGGGATTTCACCCATCACCTTCCTCTTTCTCATAACCTACAATGGTGAGGTGCGCTCCGCGAGATTTTAACCTGCCAAAACAGAGAGGAGTGTTTGTCCTATAAAATCCACCCTCCTCCTCTCCATTCTTCACACCTCTCCTTCTTGCTCTTCTCCTCCTCTCAAATTCTCTTCTTTTGAGCCAAGAACCGGCAATGCAATGGCAGACCATGCCCTTACCCTCTACAACTCCTCTCGCTCACTTTGCTCTCTCAATGAGGAGGACTTAATCTTCCCTAGTGACGAGGTGGAACCATCCCTCTGTCGCCCCTCTTGCCGTGCTCCCTCCCCCACGTTACTCATCGGTGGAGGGAACAGCCATGTGTCCACGGGCAGATCCGTGACACGCAAGAGTATCCTTGGGCGCCCACCCGCCCTACGGTGGGCACCCTGGGCATCAAGAGGAAGGAACCCGAAGCAGCTGGCGCCCGTACTTCTTCAACAGAGACGTCCTCCTTCCACACCTCCGACTACAGTTACCCGTACACCGTTGTCGGTGTCGACATGCCCACAGGAGGACGTGGGAAAGGGCTTATGAAGAAGCCAACCCCTGCTCCCGACGTCTCCAAGTGCTCCACTACGTATCCCCGGGCGAATCCTAGAAAGGCCCCCGAATGTTGTTGAGAGTCGCCGAGTAGCGAAGGCCCTTTGAGGGTACCCCGTGCTGCACCTAGGAAGGCTCTAATGTTTTCGAGAGCCGTTCGAGGGTACTCTCATCACTAAACACAGCTGGGAGTAGCACGATTCCTAAGGTCCCTTCGCTAGCAACCTTAAACGCTAGAGTTAACTCTAAACAAGCTAGCGAAAACCTTAAGCGCAGAGGTAGAAGGGGCAGATTTAGAGAACGCTGATATCAGGAAAGAACTAGACTCTTTCTGCCTAAACTTCAAGACTAAGCTAGCTAGGGTCGCTAGAGCGGCTAATGCAGAGAGCGCCCTACGCAGGCCAGCTTAGAAGTACTCTACCTCTTTATCAATAATTAGGCGCGCACTAGTTTAATTTTCAGTATTTTCCCTTCCAATCATTTTGTAATTTCTTCAAGTGTGCGCCCAGTTTTTGAATTATTTATAAATTCAATAAAGTTTTATTATTATATTATTGTCTATGTCTCCACTTGTTTTTGTCCTTGTGCAAAAAGAAAATAAAAATAGGTACAAAAACAAGTGTGGGGAGGTTCGCAAGTCAAAGGTACGCAATTTATTAAGATTAAATTTTGACTTGTGATCTTCTTTAAGTGCTAAAACCTGAACCAAGTTAGCAAAACTCCATCTCTACATCTACCAATTGATACATGGCATGCGTACATTTTATTCCTCGCCAAAATACCAAGCTTTCGTTAAAACAACTACTCATCAAAAAAAAAACCTGATTCATGTGGGTTGCATATGCTCTATCTAGTCTAAGTTGTTGCCAAATATGATATGGTATAAATGGATTTGCTATGCCTTCGTCCAGAAGAGAAACTCAACATCCGGGAATCTATTCTTTGAAAAAGAGAAATGTCTTGGGCTATGCTAAAAAAAAAAAAATGAGATGAAAAATGGACAAGTGTCCGAGGGCTTAGTAGAGCCCACATCTCTAAAAAAAAAAAAAAGAGAAAAGAAGAAGAAATGAGATGAAAAATGGGCAAGTGTCCAAGGGCGAGTAGGGCCCACATCTCTAAAAAAAAAGAGAGAAAAAGAAAAGAGAGGAAATAAAAGACAAAAGTCTAGGGCGAGCAAATACCACCTCTCAAAAAAAAAAAAATTATAGCAATAAAGCCCATGCTTTTCTCGAAAAAATAAAATTTTATCTAAATAAAACCCCGGATAAAAAAGTTGATCAAAAAGGATGAATGATAAGCACCTCTATTATAACCGTTCTATCCGCAACCACTCAAGGCTCGGAGAAAAGCTAGAAAGCCCCACTACGATGAAAGGTAATAAAGGGTGGGAAAATGCTCACAAGGGCAGGTAAGGCTTGGAATAACATGTATGCAAGCTTACATCTTGGAGATTGAACCACTTTAGTCCTCGTGCCTTCACTCGAGGACGAGTAAAGGGCTAAGTGTGGGGAGTTTGTTGACGGTAACCAACGACAAATTAAATACCGTCAACACAACACCAAAACAACCTAGAAATAGGAATTTCAACTAACATATTCCAAAGTTTTGGTGTTTATTTGGACTTGCAGGTACAAACTCATGGATGATCACTTTGGGCCAAAAAAAGACAAAGAAAAAGAAATAAAATCAACAAATAGAAGAAGGCCCAAAGGAGCAAATGGCAAGCCCAAACGAAATCGCAACAAAACGTCGAAACTAGGCCGGGCCAAGTCCACCTTACAACTTTTCGAGCAAGGAAGCCTAGCTCGCCGAAGCCGGGGGCCAGCCGGCCTCGGCGGGGGGTGCGCACCACCACGGTGCGGCCGCACCGCGCCGAGGCGATTCGAGCCCAGCCGGGGGAGGCGGTTTGTTACCTTCCAAAACTGGTGAAACCGACGTGGGATGGTCGGTTTTGGCGTACATGGAAGGTTTTCCTAGGTTGGTTTGGGTGTTTTTTAGCACTTAGGTCCCTCCCCTTGTGTATAAATAGACCCCCCTCTCTCCCTCTCAAAAAGCAATACAAATTCAAAGGAGAAACCAAATCCACTTGTGCAAGAGAGTAGAATTAGATCTTCTTCTTCTTCTACTTCTTCTAGTCTATCTCCCAATCTAGAGAGTGAGAGAGGGAAAGGCTAGAAAGAAGCTTGATTCTTTCTACCCGAGTTGCCCGGTTAAGCCCCTCGGTGTTCCATGGTTCCTAGGAGGGACGGAGTGCGGACTTGTCGGGCACCCGCCCCGGCTTGTACCTCGCAAGCCGCTTACGCTTTGGTAAGGAGTCTTGTGATTATCTTGCAGCTACTTAATTTCCTTCGTACATTTCTTAGCTGTTGTAGACTTGCGGGATTGGTAGATCGATCGTTTTACGTTAGTTCTTGGTGGAGGGACTCTTTGACCGGGGAACCTTGGCCAACATCAAGAAGCTGTGACCAATAGTGCAAACGTGGTGTTTGGACTAGCGTTCACCTACCTTTTGTGGCGCATCCCACGGTTGAGGGGGTAGGCGGCTTGGTCATGACAAGCCTTGTCCGTCCCTTGAAATCCCCACGTTCCAAAAATAGTTGCTAATTGCGGGACACTTCTTTGAGCGTGGGCGGTGCGAAGTGAGTAGACAATGGACTTTAGGAATCTTTGCACGAAAACTTAGCCTATAGATACCTCGCTACTCTTAGAAAACAAACCCTTGCCTTAGGTTGACATAGACCACGAAAAGCCACCGCGCGACCGTCCCCTGTGAAAAATACGATACCACGCTACCACCGGGTGAAGTGCTACAACGGTATTTCCGTGCGCTTGCGGATTTCTCCGTGTGCGTAAGAAACACCAACACTAAACAATCAAGCGTGTCAATAGGTCTCATCACAGGTCGGGTCTCATAGATGGTACATGGTCGCACCACACGTAGCGACTTCCATGATGATTATTGCGCCGACTTTGCATCTACTAAAGGCATTGAAGCCTAGGAATCTATGGCGGCTAGCTTAACGCTTAGCAACTAACGCTACGGCATTGCTTGCACCACAAGCTTGCAAAAGGATTTTGCTACTCCTTGTCGCTTGATTTGTATGCCTTATGGTGATTACTAAGGCTAGACTTGCATACCGTATTAGCACCCATTTAGGTACTCGGATGTTCGATGCATTTCCAGTTGCATGCTGGTTAGCATTCGACATTCCTTCCTGTTGGGCTCTAAAATTACACAAGTTTGTTACGTACTTTAGTACTTGGTCTCTTTGATGACTCATTTTAATATCGGGAAGGCCAAGGTACCCTAAGTACTTCAAAGCATCTCCAAGGGGAGTTGTAGAAACTCTCCTTTGTTCAGGCAGTCCGATTGAGATCATCCTTACTAGTCCGTTGCTGCAAAAGTTTCAATGTTGCCATCGATTTCGCAACACACGAACTATTGGAGTAAGGCGTACCCATAGCGACAAGTTTAAAAGTAGTTATCCTTATGTGGAGTTAAATTTTCTGTTAACCCAAATTCATCCTATGGACAAGCTCGGCTCGATACCATTACATCACGCCCCACTTTTAATGGGTCAGTTAATCACACGTGTTTGCGCCGGGATCACGCCACAAACACGTCTATTAGTAACAGATGATGGTAAATAGAATTAATAATAAACCGAGCTATAAAAATATAGGATGGGAAGGGACTTACAGTGGCGACGAAGGGTCACCAAGTCGGGGTTGCGATATCAGAGTTGGCCAACCGAGAAGCGGTGGATTAACTATGACGCTGCCCCGTACTCCACAGGCAGACTTGTGCATGGATGAAATCTGGGCTTCAACGTCCTTCTCCTAAGCAAACACCTTACGAACTCCTATGTTACGCTATCCTCTACCTTGTCGCCGATCTTACCTTTATATGTGCCGATATACGTAAAAAAATAGAGGGGTGAGTACAAACGCGTTTCAAGAAGTCCCAACCAGGGGTTGTAGTTATTAAGGGTTTGGGCCCTAGCAGAGTCTCTAAAATCGCTCTCGCTAGTTCCCGGGTTATCTCATGTCATCACGGGCTGTCATGACACCACGGGTTAATCATCATCAATGTATATCTAATCATAGATGTTCAGGCCTAGCACTTGCCCATTCCAAGGACGTGGCTATTCGAATAGATTCAATTAACTCTGCAGAGGTTGTACACTTTCCCCACACGATGGGCTACCTCCTCCCAAAATACGGTGGTCGAAAAATGGCCCAACGAGATCTCTCGTACCGCCGGATGCCTCCTAGGTTTTGGTATATCTTCTACCAAAGGTTTTCGGGGTTGGAGAATGGGAAGGTCACTCAAAGCATCCCATTAGCACTCAGCATTTCGGATGATCACTCAGCACCCGTCAACTTAATAATTCGTATACGATAACATTGCGCCAAAAGTTTTTCGTGGAGGATCACAAAGCAACCACGCCAACCGGACCATGGGGCCACTCTCCCCATATCTGCTCCCGATAGCCCTTCTGCCTACCACCGGCCTCCTAGGCATACAATATACCTTGACCTAACGGGGTGTGAGATCAAGCCGCCCCATCCCGGCGTGTGGCTGTACGTAATATCACACTAGGTAGAAGGTCTATGAACCGGTCCTTAGGGGAGGCGAGTATCTCTCCGCAGAACCCCTCGCATGGGCGATTCCCCGACGTGGTATTTAGGCTCTACCGGACTACCACTACTCACCTCTTTTGTTGGTTAGGGTTCATTAGGCATTCTTAGGTTTCTCTTGAATACAACGTATGAGCGTAGATAATGTGGATAGTTACGTCATCCGGTTTGACTCCCTAGCTACGTTATCAGGCTCATACCTCTATTTACTAATCCGATTATTATATCATTACATTATTAAGGTCATGATTAGGGGGTAAGGACTTGCCTGGGAGGTTCTTATGAATCGGCACGGCGTCGAACGCTCCTAGCTCGCTTCGGACGGGAAGCTTCTAGGCGGTCGTCGAATCTACTTTACGTCCCGCGATAAACCTAGCTTGAACTAGAACATATAAAACAAACATAGGACATTATGGTGGCAATGGGTTAGATGCATAGAGCTAGATTTTTAGATGAATTATGGAAGTCGTTTCACGCTAAACGGAGTTAGTATGCATGAGATATGGATTTTATAATATTAATCCCTAATTAAATCATTACGGTAATATTATAATATAATTTTATCATGTAATAATATTGGAACTAATTACATGATAAAAATTCTATAAATCAAATAATGAATTTACAAATTTTTCGGGAATTTTTTCGATAAGGGAAATGGTATTTATAATAGTCCGTGTACACATATCGGGTAGACATAGCATTTTTAAAGTAGTGTACATAGGACTGTGTGTGGATGCTGTTGTCACGATCGACGGTGGGTCCATTAGGGCCATGTGGGCTGCTAGGTGTCGCGGTGGGCGTGGGGTTTTGCCGACGGGGCAATGTGACGGCGTCGGCGGCGCGCCACGCGTCGGCACCCCACTGGGTTCCTCCTTGGCCAGAATAATAGCAGCGGGTGGGCGCCGACGGTGGGGATCGGTCCGCCGGCGTGCCCGTCGCGGCGGGTCGCCGAGTTGGCCGGAATCGGGCATCCCTTGATGATAGCTCGCCGCGAGAGCGTCGTAGGGTTCGGCTCGTCGTCCCGTCCACGTTGGCCGGCTCTACGGCGGCGGTGGAGGCCTTCTTCCTCGAGGGCCACGAGTGCACCGGCGGAGTCCAGCCGCGGTGGTGCTCGGGATGGCTCCCACACCGTGCCAAAACTTGAGAGAAAAGGGGCGGAATCGAAAGGAGAGGAAATGGGTGACATTATGGACTCACCGGTTTGTCCTTGACGCCACGAAATCGACCAGAACGCCTTGACCTAGCTATGGCGGCGGCGGCGGACCGATTTGGGGGAAGCTTGGATTCTCGCCGGGAGGGAAGGGGAGGGAGGAAGCGATGGTGAGCACCGTGTGTTCCACGCTAGGGCGGAGCTCGGGAGTCGAATGGCTCGGCCGATTAAGCTCTGGCGGTGCTATTTATAGGCGAGGCGGCGGCGATGTCGACGGCGAGATATTTCGGCCGGGCGCCGATCTTTTCCGGCAGCCCCGGTGTAGTCGTGGACCTCCCGGCTTGTGCTCGTTGTCTCGTTCTCGGTCTCATCCCGTCCCATCACCGGTGAGGCGCCTGTCCATCGTGGCGTCTTCAAGTCAGTCGGTGGGGGTGTCATGGCGACAAAGGTGGCCGTGGGCGTGGCGGAGGTTGAGGGGTTGCGGCGTCGTATGGTGTCGTGGCTCGGCGGGGAGTTAGTGAGTCCCCACATTCGGGTTCGGTCTTCGTCGTCCGCTCGGCGTGGGGGCGCTCCGTCCGGACTCACCATGGCGGCCGACATCTCGGCGTCGAGGTCGCTAGGCGTCCGGCAGCCATTTAGGGTGGGGGACGAGCTGAGCTTGCTCGGCGTGACAGCTCGAAGGTAGTGCCGAGGTCCCCTGTGCCCTCATCGCCGTCACCGTGGTGCCCGGTTTTGTGGGCGGCGAGCTCGTCTTGTGCTGTGCCGAGGTCGCCGTCCCGGGGAAGGAGGAGGAAGCGGCCGGGCGCTGGGGCCGGGCGTCGGTGTAAGAAAGGGAGAAGAGAGATGCGGCTCACCGGGCTTACCGGCTGGCGGCCGGGCCGGCCCGCACGGCCACGCGGAGGAGGGAAGCGGGGAGAGGGAGGAAAGGTCTGCCGGGCCGGAAAGAATGAGCCCTGAGCAGTTCCTATCCCTCCCTATTTTCCTTTCCTTTCTCTATTTCTTCTTTCTTTCCTTCTCTTTTCTTTATTCCATTCCTTTATTCTTTCATGTGTGTCAATGCATATATATTGTAAATATTTGCACAAGTACTCATAGACATTCCCATGACTTTTATTTGTAGGAATATCTACTCAATTGTACTTGTTTAAATATAAATGTATGTGCACACACGTTTTCCCCCGTCCTATCATTTCATGTGTGACCTTTATTCTATAAATATTTTCACCAAAGACCTTTTATGTTCTCAAGACTTATTTGTTGAGGACATTTATTTATTGTGCTTAAAAATATTCACATATATTTTGGTGCACACTTGTTTCGTATTTTATTCCCAGAGATAATTTGTAAACCATTACTCATGCAATATATATTTCCATAATTTAAATCTAGGGCTTACCTTGCATCTTTGGTCACCATAAAGCTTGACAAGCAACAAGCAAGGTTTCCTAATTCTAGATGGTGGAATTTGAATGCGTGGTTTTCGAAAATAGGGTTTCGGTTTGGCGGAAAATAAATCAAGTTTTAGTTGTAATTAGAAAAAGTTCAAATTTGTAGTGAATTTTAAAATGATGCAAAAACACGGGTGTTACATAAACCTTCCTAATCTCGAGCAAACCGACCAACCAAGGGCGGGAATCCCCATTTGGCGTGTGCATGAACCGCCTCCCGAGGCAGGGGCCGAACCGCCTCGGGGAGGGTGCGGCCGCCGGGTGGTGCGCGCGCACCCCCCCGGGCCCGCGCCCGCCCGGTCTCGTGGGGTGTCGTCTTCCGTCCCGAAAAGTTGTGGCCGGGCTTGGCTCGCCCATTTTCGATGTTTTGGGTCGATTTGCTCCCTCGGGCTTGAGTTTTGCAATAATGCACTTTCCCGGATGGCGTACTTTTGGTCGATTTTCCACTTGCTTTTATTATAAATCTGCAAAATAAAATACTAGACACTACAAGTGGAATTTATTAGTGATAAATGCATATGAGTATAAAAAGGTATAGTTTTTACTCCCTTTATGGAAGTAACTTGACGGGAAAAATATGTCGTTAGTGACCGTCAACAAACTCCCCAAGCTTACCCTTTGCGCGTCCTCGAGCAAAAGAGATAAGTACTTGGTTGTTGATCGGGAGTTGCTACTATGCCGATTACATTTCACAAGTGCCGGGGTTATAATAAGATTTTCTACTAGAGGTTGAATAAAATGGCACATCTTCTTCTCACCCTTTATTACCTTTCATCGTAGTGGGGCTTTTTTAGTTTTTCTCAAAGTCTTGGGCGGTTGCCAGATAGAACGGTTATAACAGAAATACTTATCATTCATCCTTTTGATCAACTTTTTATCCGTGATTTATTTAGTTAGATAATATTTAATTTTTTCGAGAAAGCATGGGCTTTATTGCTCTCTTTTTTTTTTTTTTTTGGAGAGGTGGGCTCTTGGCGCCCTAGACTTTTTGTCTTTTTATTTCCCTTTCTTTTTTTTTTTTTTAGAGATGTGGGCTCTACTAAGCCCTCGGACACTTGTCCATTTTTTTATCTCATTTTTTTCATTCTTTTTTTTTTTAGCATAGCCCATATCATTTCTCTCTCTTTTCTTTTTTTTTAAAGTAGATTCCCCGTATGTCAAGTCTCTCTTTTTGGGACGAAATCATAGCAAATCTATTTGTACCATATCATACTTGGCAACAACTTAGATGGATAGAGCATATGCAACCCACATGAATCAGGTTTTTCAGATGAGTTTTTAGAATTAGCCACTAAACCCAAACTTTAGAGAAATTCGAATTATAAACTAGGCAATGTGCAAAACATAAGACAGAGCAACTATTCATCATTTCAACAAGGGACTAAGACTAAACATTTTTATAGCTCATATATATAAGCATTAAGGCACAAAGAAGAGCTACTTATTCTATTTTTGGATTTTTTTTTAAAAAATGCAAGATTGCTGAAATTTAAACATGCGAGAATAAAATAAAAATTGATGGAAATAAATATGCAATGCAATGATACCGTGGGGTCTTCCCCAAGCTATCTGGAGGCCTCTTGATCGGGATCGAAGCCTTGGTACCTCCAAAATGCTTCCTCGCGCGTTGCCGAGTAGCCATGTTGGACTCAATTGGGCCCATCTCTCGTTGACTTTTGCTCCCGATTCTGCGCACGCCATCATGGGGTGTTTTGCATGGGTATTGAGCGTGTGCTCAATGTTCCTAGTGCGGACGTCGAGGTGCTGCAGCTGGATACCGATAGCCTCCACCCCTTGTGGTGGCTGCCTGTGCTGGACTGGTGGGGGCATATCGTCGGAGCTGTCGTCAAAGTCAAATCTGTTGGCCCTCCATGCTGCTGTATCTCCTTCAGGCCACTCTGATGGTGCCGGTGTCTGAGGCGGCGGCTCCCACCTAGGATCATACCCGGGTATTACCCCTGGGGTCCCCATAGGATGAGGCCATGCTGCCTGGAACACCGGTGTAGGCTGTGGCTGTGGCTGTGGCGTGAAGTAGGGCCCATGGGAGGAGGATCCGACCTCCGGTCTCCTGACACTGCGTGAAGAACTGATGGGGTGTCTTTCCTGTGCAAGCTATCGGCCAGTCTCGAGCTCAAATGTTAGTACCTGGCTTTTATACAACTGTAAGTCCGGGTTAGGTAACCGAACTATAGTTGCATAGCCAGGGAAAAGATGACCAAGCTCGCCAGATGGTAAAATCTTAACTAAATGCCCCCGCACAAAGCTGCAAGAATGATCCAAAAATCCACAGGGGTGTGGAAATGTACTCTATCTGCTGATTATCCAAAGCTCCAATCGCAGAAGCGAGGCGTGTGATAAGAGATGTGCAGGTGACAGGAACAGCAACTTTTGTGATAATATGTAAAAAGTTCCTGCACATCTCTACCACTGGAGCTACTTTTTCCTTGTGGACAACAGCATAGAGTAATTTTAATTCAACCTCATTCACCCATCTAACCTCGTGTCTAGGAAACAAAGTCAACGAGATCCGGCGATGGATATATCTAAGTGATGGGTCTTTGGATGCGTGAGTGGCGAGGTTTGAAAGTACCGGCCTCATGAGCACCGGATATCTCCTCCCAAAAGTGGTTTCGACAAAGTTTAGGGGAGAGCAAAGCATCTATGTTTATTGCACATCTATAACTGAAACCCCAGTGACGAGCTAGGTCCGCCCACGTAACATGATAAAGTGTACCAAAGAGGCGGAAAGAAATTCCTAGCTGGTCCTCTACTAGTGTGCATAGAAACTGAATTGTCAGGAGGCGAGAACCTTCCTCCTCGAGAGGAGGAATATCCACGCCACCCGACTGCTCTCCAAAGGATAGGGAATTCATCGTCCATACCTGTTTGTTCGAGGAGCTCGGAGTCGATTCCGGGCGTGTCTTTGGGAACACGCGGTCCTTGAGTAGGAGATATGCTTGAATCTCCCGATGTCCACGAAGGTCGAGGTACGGCGCGTTGGCCGTCGATTGTTGGGGAGCTTGAGCTTCTTCCTCCCCGATGGGTGCAGCGTCTTCTTGCATGGGGGAGCCTTCAAGGTCGTCGGTTGAGGGCGGAGCTTGTGCTTGTATGCCGTGAGCTATGTCTTGACGACCGCCTCAACCCAGTGATGATCTTCCCGGCTTTCTTCATGGCTCTTGCAAAAACGATTGAGCGAGACCTCGGGTGTGCAAGGGTTAGATGAAAGTATAAACTTTCACACCCGTAATCTTGCTCGACACAATGTTTTTGGTGGGAGAAAATGGAGTGTAGAACATGTGGGAGAAAGTGTGAGAGTGAGAGAGAGTGAAAATGAGAGGTGGGTGCTCTCACACCGGTGCTCGGGGCTATTTATAGCCGAGCCAGCGGCCAGGGGACGCTTCACACAACGGTTAGGAGCCGTTGGGCGGGACCCGAGCCGCTAAAGACGTGGGTGCGGGCGCACCTTGGGGTGCTTGTGGCGCACCCAGCCCGTCTGCCGCCGCTCGGCTTTGGCGGGCGTGCTCAACGGTCCGCGAAAAGTTCGGCCGTTGTTTGCACGCTACTGGTTCGACCGTTTTCTCCCCTTTTTTTGATTTTCTCCAAAAATTTTCAAATATAAATTTATTTTTCAAATAGAAAAATTATTTTAGAAATATTTTTGTATGTACTTTTTATGTAGAAAATATTTTTCTTTATGAAAGAAGTTATTTTATTTATAAAGACTTTTTTATTTTATTTTAGTTTTTGAAAATATTTTCTTATGTAATAAATATTTTTGTTTATTTTGATAATAAAATATTTTATAAAACAAACCAAATTTTTTTTTTTTTTTTGGATATACCCCATTTTTTTTTTTCTTTCCCATTTTTTTTCTTTTTGGATATACCCCATTTTTTTTTTTTTTTTTTGGATGTACCCCATTTTTTTTTTTTTTTTTGGATATACCCCATTTTTTTTTTTGAGCGGGTTATTTATAGTCGGCTTGTGCGACTCTCCCCTGCATCGGGGGGGAAGCACCTGCTCCGGGGGTCTCGGAGTCGAGATCCTTCAACATTCCACACCGGTTTTGATGACGATGATTGCCGGGTGTGTTGTTGTTTGTACCCAATGAATGGGCATTTTACCGCCTTGTCTCGATATGGAAGACGATGAAGCCCTTCCCTGCACCGATGTCGGCTTTGGTCAGTATAGAGAAATGGTCTCCCCAAGAGGAGAGACACATCTTCTTTTGGGCCCATCTCTAGGACCACAAAGTCTGCGGGGGATGTATTCATCTTGGATTTTAATTAACATGTCTTCGAGAATTCCCTCGGGCCGCCGTGTTGTTTGATCGCCATTTGGAGGACAAATCTTGCGGGGAGCAAGTGTCCCTCCATGGATTCTGTCGAAGGTGGCCCTGGACATCACGTTGATACTGGCCCCCAGGTCACGAGAATGCATTGGCGAAGTTGTGGGGCCCAATGGCACGCCTAATGATCGGACGCCAGGGGTCTCCCTTCTTGGTAATAAATGGCGAGTCCACGGGGATCTTTTTTAGCTCACCGGGTCGACCGAGCCTCGAGATATCATGTTAACCGACTCGTGTGGGACCTCGGGTTGCCCCGGGATCCTTCCCCGAGTCGTTAAGCGGCACTTGGGCGCAATCTGGGCATTTGTGTCTCTATCATTTTATTGAAGCTCGGTGATTCTTCACGGTGATGTCAACCCTTCGAGCTTATTATTCACCCCTTCAAGGATCTTATCTTGATGGCTCATCTTTTTGGTAAGATTTTCGTTAATTTTGGCCTGCCCAAAGCATCAGTCCTTCAACGATGGTGACCAAAGTTGTAGTTGAGTTGTACCCTGGTTGCCTTGGAATGGTGGCTGGATCGGTTATTCTGACCTCGGCCGAGGTTGGCGATACTCGTTCTTTGTTGTTGATGAAGGCGGCTTCTTCACGGGTCTCGGGGCGGTTATCCCCCGAGTGGCCAACTTCACCACATGTCTCGAGGTCATGTGGCGTTTGTGGCGTAAAGCGGGCGCCGCGTGCGATAGAGAGTCTGGCTGCGCTCCTCCGGTTTCTTCGGCGAGAAGATCCATTTTGCGGCAAGCATATCCGCCTCCTTCACGGTATGCATGCCTTTTTGTGTTTTGGCGGGGCTCACGTCTTCGCCCCAGCTACGGCTTGCCACCATTTTATCAATCGGGGCTATTGCCACGATCGATGGTGAGTGATAGGAATGCGCCACCGCCGGCGGCGTCAAGGTGCCCCGCCGATATGGCCGTGAGACCATTGTAGAAATTCGAGCACCGGCCGGGTTCTCCATCCCGTGGTGCGGGCATGCTAGAATGTACTCCTGCAGCCTCTCCCACGCCTCGGGAATGGGTTCCATTGATGTTTCTTTGGAAATTGGCGATCCTCCCCCTCAGGGCGTTGGTTTTGCCCATGGGGAAGAACTTAGCCAGGAACGCCACGGACCACTTGGCCCACGCATCGACAACTTCCTTGTCCTTGTAGAACCCCTTTTTTGCCTTCCCCACGAGGGAGAAAGGAAACAGACGGAGCCTGATGACGTCTAGTGCGACGTCCTTGATGACGATAGAGTCGCACAGCTCAAGGAAGTGTTGGAGATGAGCGTTGGCGTCCTCGCTGGGCAGTCCAGAGAATGGGACTGGGCTCGCACCATGGTGATCAGCCCAAGGCGCAGCTCAAAGTTTTTGTCGCCACATTCACCATCGGCCCGGTGGGCACGTTGGTGACGGCCGGGAAGTGGAGAAATCGCAAAGCAACTTCTGGGCCATAGCTTGAGATGCGGTTGGTGCAGGGATGTCGGTCTCAACTGGCGGGGTTTCAGCTGAAGAAGAAGCGGCACGAGATCTGTTCTTCCTTAGGAGTGCCTCCGGATCGGAGATGAAGTTTTCGGCAGTAGGAAACCCGACATGCACTATCTGTTTTCACCCACAACGAGGAGAAAACATAAAAGATTAGCTTTGTATGAGTAAATGGTAGCCACGCACACAGTTCATATTCATAGCCAGCTATTTATTTATTGTTTTTCACAATGCCTTCCCCGACAACGGCGCCGAGAAATGCTTGTTGGCATTTCTTAACGCAATCAAAGGAAGCGGTATAAAACCCATCCCCAATAAAAGCGTCGAAATGCACCACGACATTCCCGAATGAAACCACCATGTCGGTGATCCGAATGGGATTATCAACGGGATAGATCTTGCCATCGTAGATATTTCATCCGCAGCGCCGCGGATCTATCATTGTAGCATTTCACCGGAAGTATTCGGGGTATCGTTATTTATATTTTCCCAAAGGAAGGCATGAGATTTAATAAGCTAGCATGGCATCCGAATAGAGGAACATGTGTTTGCTTAGACCAAATTGTTCATAACGAGGGGGTAAGCAATACGGTTCATGGATAGTGTGACACACACTTAAGAATCCACCAACAAAAGGATAAAGAAAATAGATAAAGAATAAATGAATAACCTAATGGAGTAATTCTAATGTATCTAGTTATGGTCATACAAATGAATAGTTAGGATCATATGCAAACCGATCTAAGCATGGTTAGGTCTAGGATATCGGGGAGACTCGGGTGCCATACGGCCCAATGGAAGCATTTACGAACTCCTACAGCACACACAAACATGGGGGGATTTCAAGGGACGGTCAACGCTTGTCACGACCAAGCCGCCTACCCCCTCAACCGTGGCATGCACTCATATTCGTAGGTGTCGTAATACCGCAGGGCACCATGCCCGCATATCGAAAGCACTACTCTTGTCCCCAGGGATCCCCACTCGTCGAATGGACGGACTAGAACAAGAGCAAACCCGAAGGAACAACGAACCGATATCCCACCTCTAATCAAGTTAGGCATATGATGATCAATGAAGAAATGTAATGAACATGTCAAGATGATGATATGTAAACTATATGCTAGTTCATATACCAACACAAGAACATGAACAAGACTATACTCTAGTTCATAAGTTAGGCCAAGAACATAGATGTAAGACTTGCAAATAGAAGAATGCTCCATAGAGAAGATGTATTAACAAAGCACTTTCTTCTAGGAGACAAGCCCTCCTTGTAGCTCTTCTACTCCAAGTACTAACCAAGAAATAAGAAGAAAGAAGAAGAAGAAAGAAGAAGTAGAAGAAGAGAGAGAGGTAGAGGTGGTAGAGAGAGAGGGAGAGGGGGCCTACTTATACACTTGGAGGAGGGCCTAAGTGCTAATTTACACCAAAATCGACACAGTAAACCTTCCTAATGCGAGCAAAACCGACCAACCAAGGGCGGTAATCCCCATTTGGCAAGTGCATGAACCGCCTCCCGAGGCTGGGCGAAACCGCCTCGGGGAGGGTGCGCCGCACACGGGTGGTGTGCGCGCACCCCCAGGCTCGGGCTGGCCGGGTCTCGGTGGGGTGTCGTCTTCCGTCCTGAAAAGTTGTGGGCCGGGCTTGGCTCGGCCTGGGTTGATGTTTTGGGTCAATTTGCTCCTGGGCTTGAGTTTTGCAATAATGCGCTTTCCGGATGGCGTACTTTTGGTCGATTTTCCACTTGCTTTTATTATAAATCTGCAAAAATAAAATACTAGACACTACAAGTGGAATTTATTAGTGATAAATGCATATGAGTATAAAAGGTATAGTTTTACTCCCTTTATGGTAGTAAGTTGACCGGAAAAATATGTCATTAGTGACCGTCAACAACGAAGATGTCTTATGGCGGTCTGCTGGCTGCACGAGAGGGACGCGTCGACGCTTAGTGGAGGCTCCCTTGTGTGCACGGCGTGAAGCTGTTGCCCTGCGCATGGTGGTGTAGCTCATCTCCTCTGTCTTCTTTGTTTTTGTGCTACCACTGTACCATCTTCTGCAAAGATGCTGTGGTTTCGACAAGTACAATGTCGAGCACCTGTGTGTAACTTGTGAATATAATAAAAAGTAATAAATGTTCTAAGTACACTAGAGCTTTTGTGTTTACCCTCCTTATTGCCTTTGTTGGCGGAGGTGTCGTGATGCCCGAGCTGGACAGGTCTTTTTCAGCTTTTTAGTTTTTTGACACAAGCCGTTGTGCCACCTCGATGCCTACACGCCGGGTAGGACTTTTTTTGAGGATTTGTGGAGACCGTTTTGTTGGTCCATGGAGGTCATTTTTAGGTTAGAACCTCGCGTTCTGTCCATAAAAATGTCCTCTTGGGCATTCTTGTCACCTTCGTCGAATTACGTGACTTTGCTTTGCTAGTCACTTTCGACTTATGCTTTTCTTTGTGCTTTGGGGAAATTTCCTCTTTATATTTCGAGAGGATTTTACATTAGTCTTGCCTCGTTAAAAACCTCACCTCCGCTAGGAGTTTCCCCGTGAGGGAAAGAGTGCAAGACCTTGATTGAAATCTTTGTAAATCTACTACTACTCGCGAAAAGTTAAAGTAGTGGCCATCCTCCGCTTATATTTCGCGGGGGATAGCCTTACACGTAGTACTTGCGAAGGTTGTCCACATTCCACGTGTGATCGGAGGTGTTGCCTTGCCCATCCGCCAGACGGAAGGCTCCTTGCCTTCTTTGTTGCTTTTTTGCGATGAATGGGCCATCCCACTTTGCTTGCGGCTTTCCTATGGTTGAAGCATTTGGTTTTCTTCGAGCACTAGGTCTCCGTCTTCAATGTTCTTCTTGCGGACCTTGGTGTCCCTCCATTTTTGGTCTCGGCTTGGTATTTTTGTATGTTTTCTACGGCCTCCAACCTTGTTTGCTCTAGGGTTTCTTTTTGCGTACTCTTCATCTTCTACCATTTTTTGCTTTTATGACGCGGAGGCTTTTGTGTTTCAGTTCCTCCGGGAGCATTGCTTCTTCTCCATACATGAGTTTGAATGGGGTGAACCCGGTAGCTCGTGAAGACGTTGTGTTATGGGACCAGATTACTTTTGGTAGTTCATCTGCCCATTGGCCTTTGCGGAGGTTGAATAGTGTCTTTGATATTGCGGAGAATATTATTCCGTTTGCTCTTTCCACGCTTCCGTTTGATTACGGGTGATATACGAGATGCGAAGGCTATCTTTGTTCCCATTTGGGAGCGTAATTCTCGAACTTGTGCGAGTCAAATTGTTTGCCATTGTCATTCGTTACCATTCTTGGCACTCGAATCTGCGGATTATGTTACGCCAATAGAATTTGGTTATGGATTACGATGTTATCTTCGCCGGTGCTTCGCCTCTATCCATCTGAGTGAAGTATTCGGCGACTACAAGCGTGAATTTGTTCCCTCCCTGTCTTTGTTGGTAGTGGGCCGACAATGTCTATTCCCCATCTCTGTAGTGGCCAAGTAGGAGGTATCAATTGCGTTTTCCGTGAAGGGTTTTTCTGGTGAGGTGCGAAGTTTTGGCAAGCTTCGCATGTTTTGACGATTTCTTTGTGCGTCCTTTATATGCGTTGGCCAGTAAAAACCTTGGCAGATGGCCTTTGCTGACAGTGCTCGTGGTCCGATGTGAGATCCGCAGATGCCGGCATGTATTTCTTTGAGTAGTTCTAGGCCTTCGCTTTGTGGAATGCAATTGAGCATTGGCTGGACTAGCCCCCTTTTGAAGAGTTGGCCATCGACGAGAGTATAGTTTCTTGCTCGTGCCTCTGTTCTGATGGCCTCCGCCTCATCTTCTGGATAGCTTACGTTGTTGAGGTTATCAACTATTGCTTGTCTCCAATCTTCGCCTTCCACCAGCATGACTGTCTTGAATGCTTTTTTCAGTGTTTCTGTTGCTGGTTTGCATGCCACGTTGTAGACAGTGTTCTGGGGCATGCGGAGGTTATTTGCTGCCGCTTTAGCTAGAGTGTCCGCCTCGCTGTTCTGCTCTCGCGGGATGAACTTTACAGTGAAGCCCTGGAATCTTCGTTCCATTGCTCTGACCACCGCAAGGTAGTTTACAAGTTCCGGTTCTCTGGCCATGCATTCTTTTTCCACTTGACCTGCTACTAGCATTGAATCTGTTCTGACTTCGACCAGTTTTGCGCCGTAGGCCTTTGCTTTGGCGAGCCCTAGTATGAGTCCTTTGTATTCTGCTATGTTGTTTGTCTGGGAGCATTCTAGTCGTGTGGCGAAGTATGACTTTACGCCTAGTGGTGACATTATCACCGCGGAGGCTCCTGCTCCGTGTCTACCCCATGCTCCATCTGTATAGACTGTCCATAGCTCCGACTGATCATTTTGCTGTTTCTGCTTGTGCGGCGTCCATTCTGCTACAAAGTCGGCTAGTACTTGAGATCATATTGCGGATCTGTGCACGAATGTTATTTCGAACTGGGAGAGCTCTGCTGCCCATTTACTGATCCTTCTCGAGGTTTCCTTATTTCTTAGGACCTCTGCTAGTGGCTGTGAGGTGGGCACTATCACTTTGTATGAGTGAAAATAGTGCTTGAGTTTTCTGGATGCTATCACGAGGGCGTATGCTATTTTCTCTACTTCTGTGTAGTTGATCTTGGCTCCTGTGAGTGCCTCCGAGACATAGTATATTAGGAGTTGGATGAGGTGGTCGTTTTCGATCTTTTCTTGAACTGCTACTGCGCTAACGGCGTAGTCTGATGCTGCGATATAGAGGAGTATGGGTTTCTCTTCGTCAGGTACTGTTACTGTTAGCTGTTCTTGCAGATATTCTTTGAGCTTTGCAAAGGCCTCCACTTGCTCCTCTCCCCATCTAATGTTTCCTCCTCCCCTTAGGGCTTGGAAGAAAGGGAAGCTTTTTTCTGTTGACTTGGAGATGAATCTGTTGAGGGCTGCTATTCTGCCTGTTAATTTTTGTACCTCTCTTTTTGTCTTAGGCTCCGCCATATCTCTAATTGCCTTTGTTCTTTCTGGATTGGCCTTGACCCCTTCAGAGCTGACAACATATCCGAGAACCTTCGCTTTGGTTACTCCGAAGACACATTTCTCGGGGTTTAGTTTGAGGCCTGACTTCTTCAGGTTTGCGAAGGTTTCCTGTAGGTCGGAGATGTGGTCCTGTTCTTTCTTGCTCATGACTATGAGATCGTCTACATATGCAATCATGTTTTTGCGTAGTTGCCCCATCAGTACTTTGCCCGTCATTCTGGCGAAGGTTGCACCAGCGTTTTTCAAGCCCTCTGGCATTCTAACGAAGCAGTATGTCCCGAATGGGGTGGTGAAACTGGTCTTTTCTTCATCTTCTTTTCTTAGCCATATTTGGTGATATCCCGAATAACAGATCAGCGGTGAGAACCTCCGACACCCTGCTGCCTTGTCAACAGAGGTGTCTATCCTTGGTAGGGGTAATTGTCCTTTTTGGTTGCTTTGTTGAGATGTGAAATCTATGCACATCCTCATTTTGCCGGAGGTCTTTTTTGGAACTAGGACAACGTTTACCAACCCGGTCGGTGTACTTGACTTCTCTAATTACTTTGGCATCAAGCAGTCTTTGGACCTCCGCTTGAGCTGCTAGTATTCTGTCTTCTGACATTTTTCTCTGTCGCTGCTTCTTTGGCCTCATTTTCGGGTTGATATCTAAGACATGTTCGATGGTGTCTCTATCAACCCCGCGGAGGTCCGCTACCGACCTTGCGAAGATTTCTGTTTTTATGAGGAGCGCCCGACTCTTTCTCTTCTTCCTTGGGTAGGTCTGCGCTGATTGTGACTGTGTGGTCTGGGTCATCATCTATTCTTATCTTCTTGATTTTCTCCTGGCCCTTGGCACTTGTTTGCTCTTTTTTCATGTCTGGTGGTTCTGGACCTTCGCTCTCTGATTGTACTGAATTGAGATTTCTGTGGGCGCGATATATGGCCTTTTCTATGTTTCTGGCTTCTTTCTGGCTCCCGTGCATGGTTATAATCCCGTGAAGCGCTGGGATTTTCATACACAAGTAACACATATGTATTGCGGCATTGAATTTGTTAGTGAATCCTCTGCCGAATATTGCGTTGTACGGGGAGTAGACATCAACGATGTCGAAGGTTATGTATTCTGTTCTGGCGCTTTTTTCGTCTGCGAAGGACACTGGCAGGGTTATTTTTCCCAACGCTTGTACTTGCCTTCCACCAAATCCTATGAGTGGCGAGTCTGATGGCTGTAGCTGATTTTTGTTGAAGTTCATCTTGTCAAAGGCGTTGGCGAAAATGATGTCTGCGGAGCTTCCTGTGTCCACAAGTACTCTTTTCATTTCCCATGTTGCTACATTTGTTTCTATTACCATGGCGTCAACGCGGGTAGCTCTCTAGTTTGAGATCCGCTTCGAGAAGGTTATGGAAGTCTTCGACCACTCTCCGAACCGACCGGGCAGTTTGGACCGCTACATTGTTGACCGTGCGGAGGTGGTCTCTTTTCTCGTTTTTTGGTTTCATACTCTATTGATGAACCCCCCGCGATTGGCATTATGGTTCGGATGGATGGTAAGGGAGTGTGGGGGTTGTATTGACTTTCTAGACTTGGCTCATTTTTCATGGGAGCGGGTGGGGGTCCTTGCGGAGGTGGTGGTAAACCCCGGTTTGAGACACGGTTGACAGGGCCGCCTATTCGTATGTTGAGGCTATCCCTGTTTCGATATAGGTTAGGTGTTGCCTCGGATTTGAGTAAGACACGCTCGATTCGGAGGAATGGTTCTCAAGCCGGTGGCGGAGGTGGCGAGGGTCTCCATCTTTGGTAGGAAGTCGGGATAGTATGCGTTTTTCGGCGTTGATGGGTGTATTTGGTTTGATGTTAGGGAGAGGTAGACAGGCAAGATATTCCGGGTGTTGGCTCACGAGCTTGCGGAGGCTCGAGCGTGTGTATGTGTAAGCATTATTGACCTCCCTCGTTGGCTGCGGAGGTTGGTTTGTGGGAGGTCGACCGGGTTAGTCCTTTGAGTGCCTTATCTCTTTCTTATTGGATGATGGGCAATCTCTTGTATAGTGACCTTTCTCTTCGCCATGTATCGCTTGAGTAACTATTTTCTTGGCCTTCTATTCCAGTTTTTCGGGGCCCCTTTTCTTGATATGGCTTCGATTGTCGGGTGGCCTTGCTCCCCGAGCATTGTCTTCGGGCCAGGCTCCGCTACCCGATTCATTGTTAGTACTTGCCCCCTGAACCCGCTTGGGTTGTTCTTTGCGGAGGTTTCGATTCTCGGGTTCCTCTTGTTGCCCTTGGCCCTTTGCTTGTCCATGTTTTGTTCCTCTAATCTCTTTTCGGTAGTCTTCGTCCGACCGGATCCGTGATTTCAAACCATTCACGAGCTCCCGCATTGTTCTTGGTTTCTTTTCGTGCCGTTCTCCGCGAATGGTCCTAGGCGAGCCCTCTCGATGGTCGCGTCTATCACCACTTGATCGGGACGCTGGGGCCTTCGCCTTGAGCTGTAGGAACCTCTCGGAAATAATCTTTTCGGTGGCTCATTGTAACCTTGCTTGCTTTGGAATAGGTCCATGGAGGTGAGTGATTGTACGACCCAGGCCTTTGAAATTTTCCAAAGATTTTGTCGCGGAGGTTTTCCCATGAATATATGGTCTTGGGCTTCGGCATGGAGTACCAAGCTAAAGCGTCTCCTTCTGCGGCAATTATGAAAGCCTTTGCCAATCTTTGCGTCGTTGCCACCGGCCGAGGCTACCGCTGCCTCATAACTCATTATGAACTGATGCGGATCTGTCTTCCCGTTGAATCTTGGGAGTTGGGTGGGCTTGTACCTGGTCGGCCATGGTGTCCATTGTATTCCTTTTGATAGCGGAGATTTGGGATCGAAAGGCCTTCGATCCTGTGGGACATCATGGACGATCAGTGGGTTGGGCGAAACTTCTGGGTCAATGTTCATCGCCAAGTGACTCGATATGGGGATGGGCGGGATGATCAAGTTTGGTTGAGTTGGCGGAGGCTAGTTAACGAACCGCATGCTCTGAATCTCCGCTTGCAGGAGCGCTATTCGCTACGATTTCAGCCGCCTGCGCCGACGCCTGTTGCGATTTGAGAATCTCCACATAAGCGGCGGCCGCTTTGTCTCTTTCCTGGCCGCAACTCCGTGGAATGAGGGCTCGCACCGGGCGCAACTCCTGGCGTGCGGGTGGGGATCCCACCTCCGGGGCTCATTTGTCTCTTCACCTCCACCCCATCGCTTCCTCCTCCCCTTGCTCATCATCAAGCGGAGGGTCCTCCCCCCCGCCGTTGCGTAGGTACTCCTCGTGCTACGCTTGGGTCGGGTGCTCTTTGGTGGTGCCTTAGTTCTCGTGGTAGTTCTCTTCCTCTTCTGTGGAGCCATGGTTTCTTTGTTCGAGGCCCACGGTGGGCGCCAATGTTGAGCTTGGGGTTCTCAACACGGAGTGGGACCTCCGCTCAGGCGGTGCCCTGAGGGAGAAGGTCTGGGGTGGTGTGTACAGGGACTAGGAAGAATGACAATAACTGCTCATAATGGAATTCACCAACCTCCTTATTAGGGGAGGGCTCCTCCTATTTATAGTTTTACAATTGCCGAGGGATACAAGATTACGGATTCGCCCTTCAATATTCCTGGTATATTCCCCACTCTTAAGCACAGTAGCGGGCTCTTGGCGTACTTGCACACTCCGCACCGCCTCTCTCCCGCCGGGCCCGTCTTGCTAGTTCGGACCCCCGACTAGGAAACCTCCGCGAGCCTTCCTCCGTGGTTGCTAGGGCCCCGCTTGATCCACGGGTCCTCAATTGGCTTCGCCGGGCGCTCGGGGAAGACCTGGGCGGGGGCGGCGACCTCCGCGATCTCCGCCTGGGTGGGGAGATTCGACCCCCGTGGGTGTGTTGTTCGGCGGGGAGATAGGGACCTTCGCCTACTCGGTGGCGGAGGTGCGGAGGTCGTCCGCTTCACCCGAAAAGGGCACAACATCATAAACTCGATCGTCGGCATAGACCTCCGCACGCGTTTTCTCCCACTGCTATCACCTCCTTCGTCCGGCTGGGATCCGTGTCCCAACATGCCTCTTAGCCTAGAAATGTGCCCCTCCTCTATTGCCCGCTCTAGAAGCTTTTGCAGCAGATCCATTGCTATGACAAAGAGCAGTGGCGAAAGTGGATCTCCTTGTCTTAGCCCTCTGCCATGCTTGATCGGCGGGCTAGGAGTACCGTTTAGCATGACTCTCGTTGAGGAGGTGAAGAGGAGTGTGGCTATCTATTCTCTCCAACACGTGGGGAAGCCTAGCTTGCTGAGCAAGGTGAGGAGGTATTCCCATCTGATCGAGTCAAAAGCCTTGGTGATGTCTAGCTTTAGGAAGAGAGTTGGGCTTTTGACCTAAAAGTAATGGCATATCGCGTTGCGTCTTGCCATGTAGTTGTCATGAATTCTTTTTTTATGAAGGCGCTCGCGACATTTGAGACAATGGAGGACATATGCAACGCCAAATGTGTGGCCAGGACTTTGGCAATTATTTTGGCGAATGAGTGGATTAGACTAATAGGTCGAAAGTCTGTAATGCACTCAGCTCCATCTTTCTTGGGGATTAAGATCATGTTTGCGGTGTTTACGATAGGGCGACTTTGTGTTCTTAAAGCGTGAAAAGCATTTGCCGCCCTAATGAAGTCAGCCTTTATGATCTCCTAGCATGATATGAAGAATATCCCTGTAAATCCGTCTGAGCCCGGTGCCTTATCTGTCGGCATTTGGTGAATAACACTCTTGATTTCCTCCTTGGTGAAGTCTGTGTCTAAGCCCGTAAGGTCGTCTTTGGGGTAGGGACATGGCGTCCCAGTTTAAGTCATGCCGCCTTGGCGGCGATCGCTGAACCGGGAGAAGTGGTCGTGTACTAAGTCTGCCTTGTCGCCGTGGTTCACTGCCCAACCTTGCCCTTGCTTGAGTCTTTGGATGTGGTTTTTCCTTCTTCTTGCATTTATCCTCCGATGGAAAAATTTCGTGTTTGCGCCGCCAAGCGTGAGCGAAGTCGGTCTTGAAGCCTGCTTGCATCTAGCTCTCTCAATTATTGCAAGGCCTAGCACTCGCTTTTTTAGCTTGGACCGCAAGGTAAATTCCTCTTGGGAGAGGTCCTTGCTCTCTTGTGCAACGTCTAGCCTCAGGATGATTTCTTGCGCCATGAAAAACATTTCTTTGGCATTAAATATTTTCTCCTTGCTCCAGGTTCTCAGCTTCAGCGCCGTAGAGTTGAGCTTAGGCCAGTCTCAATGGAGAGTTAAACCTCCCGGTTTCCAAGATGTGAAACTTTGGTATGAAATAGGCGTCTCCCTCAATGCACATTTTCATTGCACGTTACATAGGCTCAAGGGTCCTACACCTCTCTCTCATTGCATGGTTTAATTACATAGTTCCATGGTGAAACTCTATTTTTGTCTCAATGGGGGTTTCACCCCGTTTCCAACGATATGAAACAGTGCCTAAAGGTTTTACCATGGCGGAACTTTTTCCTTCTCTCTTTTAGGTGTTTCATACAAAGTGAAGTTTTGTTGATGTGGCGCTGCATTTAATGTGCATGAAACACCCATGAAACCTTCGTTGAGACTGGCCTTATGGTACAAAGCGTGAAATGGCTCGTAGTGGTCCACCGGGGCATCCCAGGCCTCCTGCACAGTTTCTTTGAAGCCTGGGAGATGGGTCCAGAAATTCTCCAACTTGAAGGAGCGCGGCCTTCTCGAACCCAATTGGCTGTAGAGTAGGAGTGGGCAGTGGTCGGAGTGCGACGTCGACAGAGCGTTTAGGACGTGTGAGCTGAAGGACACATCCCACTCCGCGTTACAGAAGAAGCGGTCAAGTCTGGCCATAGTTGGCCTTTCCCTTTGGTTGCTCCAAGTGAACTATCTACATAATAAGTTTGGATTCAAAAGTGATAGTTATTATTAGATAGTTACTATGTACATAGAACCAAACAGAGCCTTAATTATGTGTAGACAACCATCTAGACGTGTTTAGGTGAACGCTGATATCAATCAATCAATCAATTCAATCTATATACAGTTTGCTACCCGTATTGGTCAACCATATACAACCAAATAAAAATACTAAGAAGTTGCATTGGCTGATGTAGATATATAGCACAAGTGTGGGTGGACACGGTTCCATGCATGACTTGGGTAGATGACCACTGTGGCAGGGGCAACTGGGTGGCGACGTATGACAGCGACCCTATATGCTGACGGTGACGAGCTGTTGTTTGAATAGTTGAACAACAATTTTATCTCTACTTAAGAGCCGCGTTTGAATAGTTCAACAGTGGATCCGGTTTAGATCAGTATATATATATTTACTCGATCATAAGTGATCAGTCTCACACATTATGTGTACCTCATCCCCGAAATCCACGGCAAAAACATTAATGCCTTATTTTATTGTCAAAACAAGAAAAAAATATGAAGGCCTTGGGAGCAACACGGGGTTTTCCAGAAATCGACAGACTTGACGAATTTACGAACTCTCCGCTGATCATTCAAGCATGGCGTCCATGTCCATCCAACGTTAGCATTCAATTTGTCGCTGTCCGGGGAGAAATTGCCAAGACCCCACGACCCAAGGCACCACAGATCCCCGCACCCTGGCAAAGCAGCCCGAGCCGGAGGCAAATTGTAATATTGTATAGGACCTGGTGTTTTCAGTATATCTGAGAGACCTCCCCGCTGATTCGTCTCGCAATGTACATCTAAACTGTGTAATTAGTAATTTTTTTACCTATATTTTATGCTCGAACATATGTCTTGTATTTAATGTGATGTGATGGAGAGAATCTAAAAATTTGCAAGTTTTTGACAACTTTCTTGCCAAATAAACAAGGCCTTGTGCTACTTCTCATTTTGTCGTAGCGAGAGTGACGCCGTTAGCACAGTGGCGGCCAGCACGAGGCAGCTACAAACCTGCAATCAGGCCCGGTCCTTGAGGGGGCCGAGAGGGGCGGTCGTCCCAGGTCCATTTTCTGGATGGGCCCCTAGGCATGTGTACGTAGTAATATAGGTAGTGTCCGTATCCCTGTGTCGAAAAAAAATGTATCCCTGTGTCGAGTCCCTGTTCGTGAAACGTGATCACGCGCGCATTCGCGCAGCCTTCGGCCATTCGGCCTTCCTTTCTGCCTCCCGTGATCTTAGCAAGTTGCGACTGGCAGCATACCAGATCATATTAATACCAACGTGTTCTAAGGGAGAAGCGAGAAGGCCAGGGCGAGGCGGCGTTTCCTTCCTCATCGCCTGATCCACAGTGATCGTCTCCCCTGTTTGGCTTCAGTGCTTCACCGCAGGAAGCAGTTCCAGAGGTTACAGCAGGGAGGTACGGTCATCGAATTTTTCACTAATCGTTTCTCATCTAAACCTTTTTTTACTCAATATGTATACAAATTATTTCATATAAATATTGCTTTTACATTCAGTTAACTACTTGTTAATATCCATTCAGAAATACATGTGTATAATATTAAGGGATAGTATTATTAGTAGTATTATTGTGTTCATATAATAGGTCCAAAAATTTAGCTTCGCTCCAGGTCCTCAAGTACATAGGACCGGCCTGCCTGCAATCTTCTACACAAACACACCGATAGAACATGCTCGTCGGCACCGGCATATCGCGCAACCGCTTGTTGCTGCAGGGGGGCCGTCTCGGACCCACCTTGACCCGCTCCCCCGCCCCGCCCCACCGGCCGCCCCCCGCCGCGGGCTCGGCCGCGCCGGCCACGGACCCACGCCGGCCGCTTCCGGTCGCTGCCCGCCTGCCCCCCGCCAGCCGCTCCCGTCGCGGACCCCGCCAAGCCGCACCGAGTTCGTCCCTCGCCCCTGGTCTCCCTCTCTGTTCTGCGTGGACGCCATGGCTGCAACATGCTCTGCCACCGCTGTCTTGCAAATGAGCTTGCCTCGGTCCCCTCACTCTATTATTCGTAATTGTAAATGATTTCAAGCAAGTCTGTTTTATGAGGTTTGCCTGGTTGGCTGAACCTTGTGTGTTCAGAGGAACTAGCATTTGCTTTCGTTTTCTGTTGTTCTAGGCTCAAAACTTGCGACCACCACGAGCCCCCGCGTCGCCCACCCCTGCTAGGCGACTCGGGCGGCGGCAACCCAGCCGCCGCCGCCACACACCACCACCCCTCCACCCGCCGCTGCCAGGGGCCGACGGAAGCCCCGCGGCCCCGTGGTGGCGGTGGCGGCGAGGCTCCTCGAGGTGGCCGCGAGCGCGCAGTGCGGGCTGGTGCTCGGCGCCCCCCCCCCTTCCCAACCCCATCCCTCTTCTCTTCGGCATGATTCTCCAACGGGCGGCTGGGTCGGAGTTTCCTTGGGGCCGGATCTGGCGATCCCGGGCCGGGCGAGCGCAGGGACGGCGTTTCCTCCTTGTGGCGCCGTGCATATCGCCCGGGCACAGCTGGTTGTCCGCCGCCTGCGGGTCGGATCCTCCATCCTCGCCATGGATCTGCTCGCCTTTGGCGGTTCCCCGCCGGCCATGGCTTCCGCGGGCGGCCAAGAGGAGGAGCCGGCGACCCACGCGCCCTAGCTCACGGCCAGGCCCGCGGCGCCCGGATCCCGCTCGCCGGCGGGCCGTTACGGGTGACGGTGCCGAGAGGTCCCGGGTGCGGCGCCGACCGCGGCGGCAGCACCCAAAGCAGGTGAGGCCTTGAACGCGGCCAGTTGGCGCGCTGGCGTGCCTCCCGGTGGGCCCCTACGGGCCAGTAGGAGGGTTGTGCGCTTCAGCTCTCGCGTTTAGGTGACCCCGCCCCGGATCCCCGGCACTCCTCTACGGATCCCCGTGCGTGCCCCCTCTCGAGGTCGGTGTCCGTGACACCCTCTGTTCTCTATGTTGTCCGGCCTCTCATGGATTAGGGAGTCCAGCGAAAAAGCCTTACACAGCCATGGTTGTGTCGCCCGACGGCGACGCCAATTCTGGCGCCGTTTACCTTCTTTGGAGGCGTCGTGTTGTCTCCCCCATGACTAATGTCCCGCCCTATCCTCCTGGTGAAAACCAAGCTCCGCCTCTCGGGAGCTGGTGGTGGCGGCGTCGGCCGACGTCGTGTCCCTCCCCGAGGGGCGCCCACCGTGGAGGGCAGATTACGGCTCCCGTTTCGACCTCCTACCCGGTCCTCGGTGCCACCTTGAGCTCTCATGTCCCCCCCTCCCACCCCTCTCTTCCTTGGTGTCTCTCCCTTGGTATCTGCTCATTCCTTGTCCCCCTCCTTGTGTGCCTCATTTCCCTAGAGAGAGTCCGGGTCATGCTTTGGGCGTTCTTGTTCCTAGATGAGTGTCCTCCTCGGGCGCCTCTGCTCAGTTGGCGCTCTCCTCGATGGACCAGGAAATCCTATGTCGGGTGGTGTTGCCACCGCTGCCGCCATTCCCCTCCATGGTTTCCTCCTCGTGGACGGCGTAGAATGGTGTTATGTGGGCCCGGATGTGTTGCGTACCTCACCATCACTTCAAAGGAGGTTGCCGCGTCCGGTGATCTTAGGTTTGCGTGTCCTTCACCATTCTTAGTCCCCTTTCCATTGGCCTGGTCCTCCGATGGAGGATGACAGTGGAGTGGCGCAGATTACAAGGTTTGGTGCAAGGCACATGGATCAAAGTGAAACCGGCGAGTTTGTTGTTTGGTGGTGGCACAATTCGACGAGCGGCTGGCGTCTCTCGGCCTTGGTCTAGGCTTCTCCTCGTGGATGTGTTTGTGTTGTTTGTAGTGGTGCTATGTTGGTGTTTCTTCTCTACCTCCCCGTTGTGTTGTTGTTGTGTCATGTGTCGTTGTATCCCTTCTCCCCTTTTTTCATGTATTCCCGTGTCTCAAACCTTGTAAATCTGCCATTTTGGGTACTTTTTGAATATATACATTCAGGTGGGAAGCTCCCCTCCGGTGACTTATTCAAAAAAAAAAAAACTTGCTATTGTAATTTCTTTGTTGCGTGGCAGTACTTTTTTATATAGCATCACAATTCTTTTGCAAGGCGCATCTCTCAATTCTGTGTAGGATTGATGCAACGATGTAGGACTGTGATGCAAAATACAAAACCCACTGCTTTCAGCCTGCAATCCTCCTGCTTTCAGCCTCTAATCCTTCGTGTGTTAACTCATTTTTGTTTTGTTTTTAGATTATATAATGGTTCAAAGTTCAGAAAAATTCAGAAAAAACTAACAGAGTTAACTACCTGACAGCTTTGTATTGCTTTGTAGTGCTTTCATAGAAAGCTTTTAAAACTTTCTGATTTTTTTTTGTTTTGACAGAAAGCTTTGTATTGAAATGCTGAAATCGTACGATTGGGGAGGAAATTACCATATCATATTCTAGGTGTTGTGCTCAGTGCTTACAGTCATAAGATGTGTAAACATTATATTTTCCTAGTTGCATTTGTGAGCAATACATTATTTAGATTCCCAGTGGTAACTTCCATTGATCAATTTAACTCTTGTCTTGCTGATCAGGTCTATGAATCGAACCTGCTTTTTGTCCCGTTGTAGAATTGAAGCCTACAAGGCTCGACGTTCGAACAACGAAGAACAAACATGTATTTATCTTGACCACTTAAAGAAGCTCTTGGCATGCCTGATGATGCGCCACACCCATTGCTTATAAACATGCAGGTAATAGGAATTCCCATGCAGCTAGTCCTCTGGTTGATAAACCCCTTCAGTATTAAACTATTATGATGTATGTCTGATCAGAACATTTCATTTTTTATCCAAAAGTCTAGTATTTTTTTTGTATTTTACCCATTTTGAATTTGTTGATTTATGGTGCATTACAGAAGGAGCCTGTGACCTCAGACACCTTCCTGTCCCGCTGCCGCCGGTTGCCCTCTCCACGTGGTCACAGGCGCCCATTCCTGATAAAGCTGGATAAGTCGACTCGGTCTGCTATTCCGAGTCTTCAGTTTTTTAAATCGGTTTTGATCTGTTTTGGACTTGAGAATAATCTTGAAAAATGTGTTTTGGACTTATTGTTTACTTGTAGCATTTTAATATATTTAGGCAAAGATGCCATCCAAGTTGCTCAGGGAAAAAATTAGGAGAACTGTCCAGCGAAGATATCAGTAAGAATTCCACTGATGAATCAAATTTGGGCCTTTGTTAATAGATATTTCAAACATATTGATATTAGAGCCCGTCTCTTTAAAAAAACAATTTACGAAGACAACCTTTTCTATTAATCGACGATTTTAGAAGGCAAGGACACCCACACCGCTAGCCTTTTTTCGTAAAATCATCTGCAGGGTAGTGTTATATAATAACCAAGCAACAAACCGGCAATTTATATTATGGCTAATAAGACAATAAGATGGTGGATTATCGGGCAACAAGGCTCGCTCACAACACAACACATAAACAATTACTCTGTGGCTATAGCCTGAATGTATCACTGATCGACCAAGGATGAGGAATCACAAATGATCCGCCTTTCGGACCTGCTGCATTTTGAGTTGTATGCTGAAAGTAGCACTTTGGCTCTGCCCACGAGGGTTGACATGGGTTCTCCGTCCTCCAGCACCACTCCTATGTTGCCGTAGAACACTTTGTACTCTTCAACTCTGGATGGAGACCTCTCTATCTTGGTTAGTGTTGCCATTAACCGTTCCATCATCCCTTCTTCCATCAGCTTCTCCACCGTGCTATGACACGATTCCAGAATGGATATGCTGACCTTAACTATGACCCTTCTCATCCTTGGGTATTCAGGATTGGGAATCTTCTTGGAGTTGAGTGTACACACAAGCTTCTTAACAAGTTCTGTCCCTCTGTTGGTGTGTGACTCCAGTTCACGAGCAAATGCTTCACGCATGACATCACCTATTCCAGAAGCAAGGCTGATGAGGGATTCCAGTTGTTTGCCCTCTGCAGCGATCATATGTTCCATCACCTGCAAGCAATGCACGGTGTGAATGTGATTGATCATATATCACTAACACTGGAGAACAGGGGGACCATTTCATCTTGAAGGACCGAAACGGCGACCGGAGGGGGTGAATGGGAGCCTCAAATAAATTCTTTCGAATTAGTTGACTTGTAGCTCACGACCCTGAGCAAAAAGCACACACCACATTGTATGATCACGACCTTGGATGCAAGGTGGATGAGCTAGAGTTTGCTCTAGACTCACGGCGGATCAACCGGAAACCGAACGAAACAATCACGCAAGAGACGGAAGAAAACAGCCTGGGAAAGTGACCGGACTCACCGGGCGAGTCCGGTCCAGCGCCCGTCAAAGCGCCCGGTCGGAGCGTCGGTTGATCGCCCTTTGCAGACCCTCTCGCCAGACGCACTCGACCGGACCGTCCGGTCAACTCTGGTCGCGGCGTCCGTCACCCCGACGCGACAACAGCACCGGAGCGTCCGGTCAACGGGCGACGTCGTCCGGCCGTGGCGTCCGTCACCCCGACGCGCGAACAGCACCCCGCCCGGCGGCGACTCACGTACAAAATCGATCCAAACTCACTCAAATCGCAACCTCAGGTCACAAGAATCGAGCCATAGCATCTAGGCATGTGGGTGACCAATTCCCCCTTGGAAATTTCGAGATTGACGGAGTGAATCAAGAGAAATCGCGGATCACACGAAGAACAAACCCAAAGAGTCACCTTGATCCAAAACTCGCCCGATCTACATGCTCGTGAGGAATTAGCTCAAACCCTTCGGTGGAAATGATCCTCTCACGTCCTAGCACGAATCAAGGCAAGAAAAACGAGATCAAACGGTGCCAAATCGAAGAAATCGCGAAGAGAATAGAGGGGGAGAGGATGAACTCGGGAAGAACAAGTGATGAACAAAAATCACAGCACAAGATCAACAAAGAACACCGATCGAATCAACCCAAACGTCACCATGTGACAGGCTACTCAGAGCTAGCCCTTGCTCAGCAAATTCGATACAAATCGGTGGACCTCTCACACCACCACTGTCTGAGAATCCTAGACTAGAAACTGTAAAAATGAGAGGCAAGGGAGAATGAAGGGGTATGCCTCCGCTAAATAGCCCCTATTCCCTCCGCCTAAACTACCCCTAGGATACATGAGTCGATTTTGTAACCCTAAGGCTATTTCCGTCGACTCGGGTAATCTTCGATCCGGCGGCCACCGCGCCTTCCTCACCGGTAGCCTTGCCTCCACGCAATCTCCCCGATGCCGCCACGTGCCGCCCTTCCGTCCGCCGGAACACTTCGGGTTTTGAGGCGCAAACCCGCGAAACTCCGCTTTGTGGTTTTGAGGCACAAACCACCAAACCCGCCCGTGGTTTTGAGGCCCAAACCACGAAACCCGCGCCGATGGTTTTGAGGGCAAACCACCAAACCTCCTCGACACGTGTCACCGCCGTCTTGACCGCCCGAAGTCGCCAAGTCATCCGAGCTCCCCTTTCTGCTCGCACGCTTCGCCGCCTTGACTCGATCGACACGGTCCCGCCACGCCCTCTTGCATCCGTCGATGTCCCGGATGTCAGCCACCACGGCTAGCCGCCCGCACCCCGGTCCCTCGGTCCAAGCCTCACGTCCCGTCCTTCACCTCCACCGGTCCGTCCGGCCCCGCACGTCCTCCTTGGCACCTTCACCTCTCCTCGGCTACCATCTCCGAGCTCCACACCCGCACAACACGAACCAAGAGATACGTCTTCGACACACTCCACGTGTGCCGGTGAACCATAGCCGAAGCAGAAAAGATAAAAGAAAAATAGAGAAAGAATGTTGAGTGTTGACAATCACTACATCAAAACTAAACACATTTGAGACAAATCAACCATGTGTTCGCAATCTCCCCCTTGATGAGTGCATTGTCAACATTCAACACAAAGACAGAATAAGATAGAAGAAAGCACATCCAGGCAAGCTAAGACAACCTAACTGGATAGCAAACATGGAGCAAAAACTTGGTTCCCAAAGACATGGGCAAAAGGCTCGACACAACCAAGCTAAACAGCTAGTCCTCAAGAAGAGGTAGAACAGGCTCAACACCACTAGCACAGCTCCAAACCAATCTCTACCAATTTCTTTCACACACAAGCTAGACCCTCAAGACAGAGGCAAAGGCTCAACACATCTAGCTCAAAGTGGTAAAGAGATACTCCCCCGGAGTTACTCCCCCTTGACTAGTGCGCATAATCGAAGATACCAATTCACAATTCACTGTCTTTGTATCTTTCTCCCCTTGTTGGCACATGCACTAATCAAGCGATGAAAATGCATGCAAAGTGCAATGAGTGAGCTCCAAGTTTATAGTCATCCAAATGAGAAGATGCTCTAGGTAGTGTCAAGGCAACAAAATCAAGTGCTTAACACGATGCTCAAACTGATCAAAAAAGATATGAGATATGACTTGAAAGCATTTTGATTCAGTTTTAAGCATTTCAGAAAAGGTGTCCACCACAAAGAATGGCACATAGCATAAGTAAGCCGGAAATCTACCAAGTGCTACACATGTATATCAAGAGGACTACCCCAAGCAAAGTTTATCCATCATGCCAAAGAAAGAACCAACACTTGCCAACAACATTTTAAGATTATCGAGATTTAGCGGATACAAGCATTGGTCCAAAGACATGAGTGCGAGTGGTTATCCACAACCGTCTGCCTTTTACTAATCAACCATGTCAAGCCTATGCATGTGAGCAATCGAAGCTTAAGGCAATGGGTCCGGGTCAAACACTACCAAGCTCGGGGTTCAACTCAAGTGCAATGAGAAGCAGTCCCAAGACTTGGATGTGGGACGGTATGGACCCATCTCGATCTTTTCCATACACTTAACTTAGATTTCAGATTTTAGCATATGAAAGCATGTGGTCATCTAAGCAAGTGTATAACTCGATTGAATGAGACATAGTCACCTTAGCATACATGATAAGCACAAAGAATCTCAACAACTTAAACATGCTAGGAACTATCTCAATGGTGAACATTTTGCAAGATTCAACGTTGTTAAGCAAGTTCACATGAAAAACAGCTTTGCTCATAACATATACCAATTGAATGTATGAGCACAAGCTATAAGCACCAACAAGTAATTGTTACACTAAACAGAGCATAGTCTCATTGTGATCAATATAACCAAGAAGCTCAAGATGCAAAAGTGTACATGATGAATGCAAAATGATACAAGATGATGCACAAAGTAAAGCAACCTAGCACTACAAGCGTACATCAACTTCTGAGCTACCCCTCAAAAGGGATAGCACACGCCCAACCAACTCTCGGCCGGGCAAAACGGACTTGATCTAATGGCTTGGTGAAAATGTCCGGCAATCTGTTGTTCTGTGTACACATGCTGAACATCTATATCCCTTTTCTCCTGGTGATCTCTCGTAAAGTGGTACCTCACCTCTATGTGTTTGGTCCGGGAATGCAGGATTTTGGGTTCTTGGCTACACTCACGCTCCCATGCTATCACACAACAAGGGTACACGTGAAAAGCTCAAACCAAAGTCTCTCAAAGTGGCAACCATCCACAACAAATGGGAACAACAAGCAAAGCCGGAAGCAACATACTCGCTTCAACGACCGTTCGGCGACACCCGCATCGCTTTTAGACGACCAAGACACAAGAGAAGTACCAAGAAACCGACAAGTACCGAAGTGGACTTTCTATGCATACGATCACCAAAGATAATCGAGAATCGAATAGCCAACCAACTGGAGAGAGAGTGGAAGAAGCCGAAAGTACCATAGGCCAAAGTCGGGGTAAACCGCAAGTACCAAAATCCCTTCACCGCCCGATAGTGAGAGGTGCGCGGCGAAGATCGAAACCGCTTGCGCAGAGGCACACAAAGAACCGATGTCGGGCGCGTCGCCGTCGGAGTACAAGCTAGGCGAGCGATCATGCTTCGTACTCCCTTTGGTCCACGGCTTCTCCATCCTTGTCTTCGGGGCGTCGCCGTCGACATGGGCGTCGAAAAGAGGCTTGGCCTCACCCATGCGAAAACCCGCGGATCATGTCCTTTCGTGTACTTGCCCGGTGTACGAAGATCCCATCCTTGGTTTGCTTGATTTGAAGTCCAAGGAAGTAGGTCAACTCGCCCATCATGCTCATCTCGAACTCCCCGCTCATAATCTCTCGCAAAACTAGACACCAAAACATGGGAAGAGCCACCAAAGATGATATCATCCACATATATCTGAACGAGAAGGATGTCATTGCCTTTTCTAAGCAGAAACAGGGTCTTGTCTACGGTCCCCATCACAAACCCCTTACCTAAGAGAAAAACTTTCAACCTCTCATACCACGCTCTGGGGGCTTGTTTCAAACCGTATAGGGCTTTTGTGCAACTTGTACACATAGTCTGGTCGTTTGGGATTCACAAACCCCCGGAGGTTGCCTCACATACACCTCCTCCTCCTCAATGAACCCATTTAGGAAGGCACTTTTGACATCCATCTGGTATAGCTTAAAACCCTTTGAGGCTGCAAAAGCAAGCAAAATCCTAATGGCTTCTATGCGAGCTACGGGAGCAAAGGTTTCCTCATAGTCTATTCCCTCTTTCTGACAAAACCCCTGGGCAACTAATCTGGCTTTGTTTCTCACAACCACCCCATCCTCACTCTGTTTGTTCTTAAACACCCACTTGGTTCCTATGGGATGACACTCAGCAGGGGGTGGCACTAAAACCCAGACTTGGTTTCTCTCAAAGTTCTGCAACTCTTCATGCATGGCATTGACCCAATCCGAATCAGATAAAGCTGTGTCAACATCTTTGGGCTCAAGAGTGGAAACGCAGCGGGAATGAGCAAAATGACACATGGCATAGGATTTGGAAGCGAGTTACCCTATGATTGAGTCCTCCAATCATGGTCTCCAGGGGTGGCGACGCTGAATGTCTTGAGGCGCCGTCTTGGCGAAGATGTCACCTCCCCTCGACTGGAGCGGGAATCTCCTCGTGCGATTCGTCGCGTCGAGGGAGCTGCTCCACGGGACCCCGGGAAGTAGTGGTAGTAGGGTGCGGTCCGTGGCGGTTGTCGCCGTCGCAGGTCGACCAGGGCAAGCGGTGGAGTCGCCGGGATCACCCAGCCAACATCTTCCTGCTCCTCCTCCACAAAGATGCTCGCTCCATCTCTTCTTTCCCCGCACACTCAAAACACAGAGGAGGAACAAGGCGCCAGCCTCATCATGGAAGGTAACCTCACATGTCTCTACAACGCGGTTAGTCTCAAGGTTAAGAACCCTGTAGGCATGTGAGTGCAAAGCATATCCAAGAAAAATGCCATCAGCTGATCGAGACTCAAACTTGTCAAGATTACCTTGCTTGAGAATGAAGCACCTGCATCCAAACACACGGAAGTGACTCACCTTGGGCGATCTTCCAAACCGCAACTCATATGATGTCTTCTTGGTGAAAGCACGGAGGAAAATGCGGTTGGAGACATGGCATGCCGTGTTGATTGCCTCAGCCCAATACTTCCTCGGCGTCTTGTGTTCATCAAGCATGGTCCTCGCCATCTCCACAAGCGTCCGATTCTTCCGCTCAACAATCCGTTCTCGCTCTTGCCGGAACATAAGGGCTAGAAAACGGTGCTCGACACCCAAGTTAGCACAAAGAGACTCGAACTGAGAGTTCTTAAATTACGTGCCATTGTCACCGCGAATCGCTCGAAATGGTCAGATCGTCAACCCGGTTCCCGGCCTCAAAAACAAATCGCGAGCAAAACCGAAAGCCTCATCCTTGCCTTCCATGAAAAAGACCCAAGAGTATCTCGAAAAATCGTCAACGATCACTAGACAATACCACTTCCCACCCACCGACCTCCCGAGATGGACCAACGGTGTCCATGTGAAGGATCTCTCCGGTCTCGAGGTCATAACTCGGCGGGTGGTGGGAAGCGGATACCATCTTCCCGTGACGGCGGGGATGGCAAAACCAAATCCTTCTCAAATTTGAGTTTAGGCAATCCTCGGATTAGACCCATGGAACTTAACCTCGTGAGAAGGTCAAAGCTCAGTGTCCAAGTCTCCTATGCCATTTCCACAAATCGGAGGAGGACCCGGCCAACAAGCAACAAGAAGTGCCAAAGCCCACGAGAAAAATCAGCACGAAAGACTTGCCCAAATGGCACGATCCAAGCAAAATAAGATCATCGCGAGAGTCCAAAACTCGAGAGCATCCAACCTTAAAAGCGCACCTCATACCCATTTGCCATGAGCCGGGAGACGAGAGTAGGTTGAAGTGCAGGTTGGAAACGGCGCCACATCCTTGAGCACAAAGTGGTCATTGATCCCGATGGACCCTCGAGATAGAATCTTCCCTCATTCTGCTGCCCCCGAAAGTGATGTACTCTTTTGTCTTCATGGGGGTGAGGTCGAGAACCACTTGGAGTTTCCGGTCATGTGTCGAGAACAAATGAGTCAATGAGCCACATGTCCTCCAAGCCTTCGGCTTTGTATCAACGATAAAACATGGGATGAGCATATGGCACAACACTGGGGTTAGTAAACTTGGAAGAGTACCAAGTGTTGACCATCTTGCCCCAAATATGCATTAGGCAAAACAAACATCCCACGCCCCATCTTCTCAAACCGCTACCACGCACAACAAAGCGTGGTGCTCTCCTCTTCTCAACCTCAAAGCTCCCAAAGCGAGGATCTACATTCACTTGCGGAGCACGACCACCAAACGATCTCACGAACCGCGGCCCAAACCTCCGAGGCCTCCTACCTTCGGGCCTAGCAAATCGCCTCTCGAACCGATCGCACACCCTTCTCATACATGCCAAGTGGAGGGTGATACAAGTCGCGGTTCTCGAACTCAACTTGACGCCTAGCATCCCTCTTCCTCCTAAAGCAAAACTCAACCAAGTGACCATCCCTCTGGCAATACTCACACGGTGATACCTCACCCTCTCTTGGGTGGTGGTTGGTTCACTCTCTTGGGTGGATGGCTCACTCTTGTCGTGGTCTTGGCCTTAGGAAGGGTTTCCTCGGGATCCCGGGCAAAGTGTCAAGTGGGTTCTTGAGGTGGTTCGGTTTGGGAAGCCACACTTGTTTGGGAGGTGGAGTCTTAGTGGGTTCTTGGAGAATGCCATCTTGCACAATGGGCTTGGTAGGCTCGGGTGGGGTGATCTTGGTCAATTTGGGAGTGTTTATTGGTTTTTCGCTCGAGCTCAAACCACTACCTTGACCAACCTTACCATAGATAACTTCACCCTTCCCACCTATAGCAAAGCCTAATCCCGATGTGTCGGTCCCCCTCTTGAACCGACTCATCATCATGCCAAGTCAGCGGCTCTCCACAAGACACCCAACTCAAGGCAGAGCGAAGATACTTGATCTCCTCTTCGACTCTCCCCTTGTCATGCCTACAAGACATGAGCTCCAACTCCAAAGCTTCACACTTAGCACATCCCAGACACGGTGCTATCCGAGGTTGGCCTTCTCAAGCACAGACAAGCTTGGCACCTTCTACGCCAACTCGGATCGCAAAGTGCGGACAAGACTTGCACGCGCCTCAACAAAGAGGGCCTAGACTTCGGATCAACATGCTCATCTAGCAAAGCCGAATACTTGGACTTTGCAAAAGACATGATGCTAGACATATGCACAAAGACAAGCATCACACTCCGTCTCATCGAGACATCGATGTGCTTCCTAAGCAACTCTATCTCCGTCACAGACCATCTCCCACTTCTCCTTGTACTCCTTTCTCTCCCTAGCGCACGCTTAAGCAACTTCTCTTGACACACAAGCGCATCGCCCAAAAAGATTCAACCTCATCGAGAGAGATTCAATCGTAGGAGGTACCTCGGAGGAAGAAGAATCGTTGCGTGTGGCTTGGCCGTTGTCGGCCACCGCTCCATCGAGGGCCATGGTGCGAAGCCCCGGGCTTGGAGTCGGTGAAGAAGCAAAGTCCATTCGACTTTTCCTCAACCTTGCGCCGACTCTCATCGCTTGAGGAAGATTGTCCGTCAGAAGAGTCGTTGTCGAGGTCGGCGAGGGAAGCAAGGAAGGCGTGCTTGTGCTCCTTGGCACGCTTTGAGGTACTTCTTCTTGACTCCTCCTTGTCGAAGCCCTTCTTGGACTTGTGCTTGCCGCAGAGGTGTACTCGCGCTTGTCCTTGCGCTTGTCGGAGTCGCATTTGGAGTAGTACTTCTCTCACGGAGTACTTGTCCTTCTTCTTTCGGGGCATGCGGCGGCGAAGTGGTCGGATCTCCGCACTCGAAGCATCCGCCCTTGGATGGGCCGCCACGCCCGGCCAGTTCAAGCGGTTGTTGTGGAACCGCGAGAATCGGGCCGATGACTAGTGCAAGCTCATCATCCCAAGACTCTCCATCCGCTCCTCCGTCCACGGACACACCAAGGAAGACAAGGCGAAAGAAATGCGGATGGGTTAGCGGAAGAGCTGGAACCGCCCTTACCGGAGGACGAGTGCAACGTTTGGCGCGAAAGGGTTCTTCGGCCGCCGGATGCGCCTCGATCTCGGAAGACTTGAGCTTTGCCGAGCTCGTCGGGTGTGAGGGTGTCGTAGTTTGCAGGACTCCATGATCGCGGACACCTTCATCCCACACGCCAGATCCAGGGCGTACAGGGCATCGCCTTCTCGTGCTCGTCAAGCCTCTCCAGGCGGCTTGTTCGCCCGAAAGCTTGTTGCGGTCGTCGTGTAAAAACCTAGCAAAGAGAGAATCGATGGACTCGCCATCAAGCTGGATGAGGTTGTTGTACTCTCTCTTGTAGGTCTCGTAGGCGGGCCTTGACTTGTGGGGTTCCCCGTGGTAGCTCTCTAGTGTCTTCCACACCTCACGAGCGGTCTCACAAGTGGCAACTCTCTCAAACTCGGTGTCTTTTGAGGCTAGAGAACAAGACGCTCCTCGCTCGGTTGTTGGCATTGTGTTGGGCTATTTGATCCTCACCCACTCGAGCGGCTAGCACTTGGTAGTTCTCGTCCTCAACGATCTCCCACACTCTCCAATCTATCCCCATGAGATGCGCTTTGCATCTTGATCTTCCAATAGGGATAGTTGGTGCCATCGAAACTCGGAGGCTTGCCACCAAAGTGACCAAACCTCTCCATGTCGCCTTTCTCGTGGATCAAGAACCGATTAAGGTGGGTATGATCCTTAACCTGCTCGATACCAATTGAAGGACCGAAACGGGCAAGAGGGGTGAATGGGAGCCTCAAATAAATTCTTTTTCAATTAGTTGACTTGTAGCTCTCTACCGACCCCTCGGGCAAAAAGCACACACCACACCGTATGATCACGACCTTGGATGCAAGGTGGATGAGCTAGAGTTTGCTCCTGACTCCACGGCGGATCAACCGGAAACCGAACGAAACAATCAACGCAAGAGACGGAAGAAAGCGGCCTTCGGAAAGTGATCGACTCACCGGCCGACTCACCGGGCGAAGTCGGTCCAGCGCCCGGCCAAAGCGTCCGGCCGGAGCGCCCGGTTGATCGCCCTTTGCGAACCTCTCTCCGACGCCCGACCGGACCGACCGCCCAGTCAGCACGGTCGCGGCGTCCGGCCACCCCGCAGCCTTGAGAACAAGACCGAACCGAGCCCCGGCCAAACCTCGACGTCGCGTCCGGCCAGGCGTCCGGCCACCCCGACGCATATGGTCAGCCCCGGCGGCGACTCACGCATAAAATCGATCCAAACTCACTCAAATCGCAACCTCAGTCACAAGAATCGAGCCATAGCATCTAGGCATGTGGGTGACCAATTCCCCCTTTGAAATTTCGAGATTGACTCGAGTGAATCAAGAGAAATCGCGGATCACACTAAGAACAAACCCAAAGAGTCACCTTGATCCAAAACTCGCCCGATCTACATGCTCGTGAGGAATTAGCTCAAACCCTTCGGTGGGAAATGATCCTCTCACGTCCCAGCACCGAATCAAGGCAAGAAAAACGATCAAACGGTGCCAAATCAAGAAATCGCGAAGAGAATAGAGGGGAGAGGATGAACTCGGGAAGAACAAGTGATGAACAAAAATCACAAAGCACAAGATCAACAAAGAACACCGATCGATCAACCCAAAACGTCACCATGTGACGGGCTACTCGTGAGCTAGCCCTTGCTCGGCAAATTGATACAAATCGGTGGACCTCTCACACCACCGTCGAGAATCCTAGACTAGAAATCGTAAAATGAGAGGCAAGGGAGAATGAAGGGTATGCCTCGCTAAATAGCCCCTATTCCCTCTGCCTAAACTACCCCTAGGATACATGAGTCGATTTTGTAACCCTAAGGCTATTTCCGTCGACTACGGGTAATCTTCGATCCGGCGGCCACCGCGCCTTCCTCACCGGTAGCCTTGCCTCCACGCAATCTCCCGATGCCGCCACGTGCCGTCCTTCCGTCCCCGCCCGAACACTTCGGGTTTTGAGGCGCAAACCCCACGAACCCGCGCTGTGGTTTTGAGGCACAAACCACCAAACCCGCCCGTGGTTTTGAGGCCCAAACCACGAAACCAGCGCCGATGGTTTTGAGGGCAAACCACCAAACCTCCTCGACACGTGTCACCGCCGTCTTGACCGCCCAGTCGCCAAGTCATCCGAGCTCCCCGCTCGCCTGCCGCTTCGCCGTCTTGACTCGATCGACACGGTCTGCCACGTCCTCTTGCATCCGTCGATGTCCCGGATGTCACCACCACGGCTAGCCGCCCGGCACCCGGTCCCTCGGTCCAAGCCTCACGTCCGTCCCTTCACCTCCACGGTCCGTCAGCCCGGCACGCGTCCTCCTTGGCACCTTCACCTCTCCGTCGCCTACCATCTCCGAGCTCCCACACCGCACAACACGAACCAAGAGATACGTCTTGACACACTCCACGTGTGCGGTGAACCATAGCCGAAGCAGAAAAAGATAAAAGAAAAATAGAGAAAGAATGTTGAGTGTTGACAATCACTACATCAAAACTAAACACATTTGAGACAAATCAACCATGTGTTCGCACATCTTAATATATACTCTCTCGGTTTCAAATTATAAGTCGCTTTTGATTTTTTGGTGCATCCATTTTTCTATGCATGTAGATATAATAATTTTTATATACGTAGCAAAATGGATGACAAAAAAGTCAAAGCAACTTATAATTTGAAATGCAGAGACTATCCATCAGTGACAGCAAAACCAACTATCTTAAGTACTAGTATAGTATATGCCTTCTTGTCTGAATCACACCTCCATTCTCATGCATGCATAGCAAACTCTGGATTGAATTGCGCTACAAATTAAATAAATGAACTAACTGAAGAAAAAATGAGGAAATGAAAATGCTAGGGGTTCCCCTAATAATATAAGTAATAAGTACAAACTGCCAAACTGAGAGACGACTTACAGTGGTTAAGGCCGACAACAGGTGCTCCCTTGCGTGTGGATGACTCAGCAGCAGGTTGACACTGCAAATATTCACCAGTAGACTTGCTGCGACATATCTGTAGTCGTCGTCCAAGAGCATGTTCGTGAGATCATTGATAACCTGATATCCTGGTTCCTCCAAGATGGCCGAGCAATTTGCAGTGCCCCAGAGTGCAAGATTTGCCAACGCCTCCCCTGAGACCTTTCGCAGCGACTGATCATGGTACATGTTGGTTGATCCTTGTCTCCCAAGAAATGCATGCAGTAACCTTGCAGTGATCACTTGGATCTTCCCAATCTCGAGCCCGGCTGCCCGGTCCAAAGCCAGCTTGGCTATGATATCCATGGCTGGCTCCCAAAGCTGAGGGCTGCCGTCGTTGCTGTCATCCTCCAAGACACGTGCCAGGCAAGTCAGCAGGAAAGGGTGGTTCCACAGCTCATCCCGAAGTGATGCGCCGATTCCCTCGCCGGTGGTTACAAGCCTCCTCAAGAATTTCAGTGCTGAACAAACCAGTGCATCATTCTTCTGGTTTTCACTAGTAGCCAAGCCTATGAACCCTATGGTCTTGGATATGAGGTTTGTCGTATCATCTTTCAAGATTTCTACACAGTTGTCAAGATCACGAGCAAGTTTCTCTAGAATAATCATGCCCAGCACGGGGGTGAATCTTGGTGACTCAAGGTTGGCTCCTCTGGTATGGACCAGTACCCCTCTTTCATCCGCTGCCAATACCGAAAAAGACGGCCGAAGAGCGCCACCTTCCATTACTACTCCCTTGACCCAACTGGGAAGTCGCTCCATTGGCAATGGCAAGAGGTGTTTGCTGATGGCCATGTCCCAGTTGATTAGGCACAAGCACTACAGCATCAGCATTCTCGGTAAGCTCAAGGAGTGAGGACACCAGCTTCAACATGCCTGGGATGCTGCTAATTCTGATGCTGCCAGCAAGCTCGGCTGTGACCCTAGCGGCCATCAGTCTGATAATGATAAGATAGCTGTGCTTGTCTTCCACTTCCACATCTGTCCAGGCGAGCATACCGACCAATGTGGACACCGCTGTGCTGGAGCTGGTAACTCTAAGAAGGAGTCTTTGGGTGCTGCTGTCGTCCCTCCTCTGTTCCTGCAGCATGTTGTGAAGAACACAGAGCCCAGCCACCTGCACGTCACGTGATGAGTTGCTGGTGTTGAGGGACTCGATGGCGAAGTCCGCGAAGGCCATCGTGCTTCTTGCTGCACCAAACAGGCCCATCTCCATCTGTTTCGCGTACGCTCGTTCGTAGTACTGAGCAATCGCCTTTGCTCCCAGCTTTCCACCAAGTTTTGACCCCTGCATGAGCCATCGGCGAGGAAAGGCGGACAAGAGCCCGAGAAAGCTTGCCATGATGTAGAGTGATCCTTGGCATAGCGCCAGCACATAGAAGACAGCTAGTGCTGGCACCATGTTAGGCTACTTCCGCTCGGCAGCGGGTTATAATCAATGTGAGTCACTAGCAAATCTATTAAGCGCAGGGAAGAGAGCATGATTTGGGCGACGGCTGCGGGTATCTGCAAGTTACCACTGAGCAGCAACACCAGCAGTAACACCAATGACAGGCCAGCCCAAGAAAGTATGGATAAATCGGGCATGGCCACCATCAGTTGAATCAGGGGAATAATTCCACCGAATAGAAAATGAGAGATATGTGCATGATAGCGTCAGTGCAGCGACCAAACAGGCTACCTTCATGCTTCTGGAGGCTGCCAAGTGATAGTAACAATTGAGCGAATGGTTTGACCAAATCAAGGATGAATTTAATTGTGTTGTAGAAGCGGGTGCTGGGATCAACAAACATGATGAATAGGCCACCAGTAGCCAAGCATATAGCTGAAGTAAGTTTAGCCAAGGATATTAATTTGCGTCCACAAGGAGTACTTGTTAGATCGGCAATCCTCTTGGGCCTCAAGATAGGCATCAACACTGTCACAAACATTATTATGTCTTCTACTATTATGAAGGCGGTGGGCCGTAGTGGAGATTTGAGACGCCGCAACAGTCCTCGTACAATGTCTCCAGCAATATAAACTAGGTGGGCTATTGCGAGAGCCCGTATGTGCCACTGTTTCGGCCGTCGTCGCAGACGCCAGCTCCAAGTAACAAACACTACCATCCCAAGAATTACCCGAAGTATTACGCAAGCCAATCTCGATTCTGTGATATTAAAGGATAATGTGCTAATGAGGTTCATCCACAAACATAAGACCAGCACTCCTTCATTCCCTTCCTGTGGTCGCCCCAACATGCGCAGGAAAGAGGAGTTTGTCCATCTGAGTGCCCTTGTGGTCCCGAACAAAGACTGGCCGTCTAGTTTATAGCGGTGGCTGAAAATCCTGTTTTTTTTTTTTTTTCAGAATTTTCATATCCAAAGTCAAATAATGGATAAAGGCACACAAATAGCAATTATATTGTGATTTAGTTGTGTTTGCTCCCAAAAAAAAAAACTCAAACAACAAATAAACCATTATTGCAAGAAATGCACTGCAATGCTGTGGCGGGCGTACCTGAAGGATTCGATGAAGATCATGACCGTGGCAAACCAGAAATCTTGACGATTGAGAGACGAGCAGAAGCCGCCAAGCAAGACTCCGGTCGCCCACAAGAAGGCCAGAGCGCCCAAGGCGTTGCCGCCCCACTCCCCAAACGCAACACAGCGCACGAAGCCGCTCAGCTGCTTCTCCGGGTAAGCGTTAGCGGCGGCAGCAGCAGCACCGCCCTCCACATCCCTTGGCGGCAGCACCCGCCACCTGCCGCCGCAGAAGCAGCGGGCATTCGGATGGCGACATCGCCGCGGGCACCAGGGCTTGCTGCTGCTGCTACGACTGACGGTGGTGGTATGGCCGCCATACTGTTCCGCCACTGGTACCAGGTCGTCGACGCTAGCTAGTCTCCTTCCGCCTCTGTTACTTATCCTACATTCCTACTCCTACACCGTGATCGTTTATGAACGGATCGGAGTGATCAGTGTGATAATCTAGGTGCTGAGTGGCAGTCATTGGACGGATCAAAAGGTTCTTTCTTGTTAAATGCTGTACTTATACTTTACTAATGCACGCTTTGCTTTGCGCCTCACGCGGTTGTTCGCATGTGACGATGTCCACTACTAGGCTACGTGCTGCGCTTAGGCAATACAAAATTTAACTACCAATATGATGGCCGGCCGAGAATGTGTCTCCTGCACATGGACACTGACCAAGGAGTCAAGGCACTACAGGAAACAGGCAACGTGCTAAATTTCAGTCACTCGGCAATGAACAATGGCGGGCACTCACTCGGCAAACATTTTAAAAAAAAAACAAATGAAATGCTCTTTGCTGAGTGTCGGATTGCAACACTCGCAAAGCGAACATTTGCGAAAGTGTCACGTATCTGGCACTTGGCAAAGAAAAGGTTTGCTCGATTGTCAAACCCGACACTTTCGGCTAAGTAATATATATTTTTTATTTTGACCTCCAAATTTTTTCTACGGTCCTCTTACCATACCTTTTTTTTACCGAACCGTCGGGAGTCCCCAACGTATTTTTTTATTTTAATTAAATAAAAGAATGGTACAAAGAGGAAGAGTTACAAGGCAACCAGGCTCAAAAAAAAAAAAGAAAGAACCTACACATGACTATTACTTCAGGTACTAATCTTAGCACTCTTAGAGGGTTTGGCTTTAATGCACACTAAGCCTAGATCCTCTCTAAGGAAAATTTTCCACCTCTCTAAGTTTCTCTGACCATTGTAAAAAATGATGCTTCTATGTTTCCTCTTACCATACTTGGTACTCCATGTTCAAATTTGGTACAATTCTTGGACCTTTTACTATATTTCTTTAATTTATTTCATTTAATTGAATTTTCTTTTACAAGTCATATTGAACTAAACGTTATTCAAATAAAAAATGAACTAAAAAATGATATTTGTATTACTAAGTCTTATGTGAGGCCGTATCCAGAGATAGACCTGAAATTTTACTTTTATAAGCCACCTTTGCGGAGGGCCGACACTAGGCAAAGCAGCCATCACTAGTAATTTTTTTTTTTTTAAGTGACGGGCAAAGATAGTTTTTTGCGTGGTGTGCAACGGCGCCCGTCATGCAAGCATGGTCACGGTTAACGGGGAGGAATATCCGTGGTGGGCGCCCTTGCCCCCGCGGTTCACGCGAATAAAAATAAAAAAGCCCGCCCAACGCCAAGCCCATACGGGCGGACGTCGAGCCGGGACACACCGCCGTTGTCCGGGATCCTCGCCAGCGCCATCATCCTCGTCGCCATCGTCGTCGATTGGCCGTCCTCGCTCCTCGATCCGTCGCCGTCGCCCTCGATCGAATCCACCGCCGCATGGCCTCTCGCGTGGATTCGCCATCCTTGTCCTCGATCCGCGCGCCCTTCTTCTCGCCGCCACGGAGGGCCTCGGACGCCAGGTCCACCACCGTAGGAGGCCACGTCTGATCCGCCGCCGGGGAGAGCCGCCCCGCCAGATCTTCCGCCGAGGGGCCGCCATCGCCGGATCGCCGCCCGGAAGGGCAGCCGCCGGGAGGGCCACCTGGCCACCCACACCCGGATCCGGCCGCCGGGAGGGCCACCACGCCCGGATCCGCCGCCGGGAGGGCCGCCGCGGCCGGATCCGCGCAAGAGGGCCACGCCACAACCCTAACTTGCGAGCCACCGGGAGGACGCCACGACGGAGGTATCGAGGGAGGGGTGGTGGGAGAGGTGACACTTAGCCATGCCCGAGCGAGGGAGCGGCGCATGGAGAGAGGGAGCGCGCGCGGAGAGAGCGCGGCGCGTGGACTTTGCGTGGGAGAGGGAGCGCTGGAGCGGTGGGCCGAGGCATAGAGTGGGGTGAGACAGGGGAGCGTGTGAGGAAACCCTAATGCCCGGTTTTATCTTGAAGTGAGTTTGGCCTAGCCTGGGTTCGATTCGGCCTCATTCTTTTTCCGTGGCGGGCCTTTTATGTTGCCCGCCACGGAAAAAAAAAACGCCCACGGTTAATTGGACCATTAACCGTCGCCCGCCACATAAAAGATTGGGGGTTGTCTCGCAAAAATCAATTCGTTAGTAGTGCATCTTTGTCGAGTGTCCACGAGGAGACGCTTTTGAGAGCCATGAAGAAGTCGTACATATCGGGAAGCCATCGGGGTGGGTGATCCTCCTGGTCTCTAAGTACAACGTGTCATAGCTGTGATGCGGTGGTTCGGCGGCGGCGACGGGTCCCGGCGCTATGGTTTGGGGAGGGGGCAGCGGCGGCGAGGTGTTGGGGGGGCGGCGCTAGGAATAGAGGCAGGAGCTGGGGAATATTTTTTTTTATTGCTTGAGTAATGAGATTACTTCTCCTTTGCTTATATAGCTCTCATTTGGGACTTGTAACCCAAGCAACGTCTAAAGGTTTCCTTATAGATCGGAATATCTTTTATAAAGTGGAATATCCCCTTTACAAGCAAAAGATTTAATTCTATCACAAACTCTTACTTATTTTATTTCCTAATTTTATGACTGATGACGATGATGGTGACGTGGGTGGCGGCGGCAGTGCCCCTTCCCGCCCCTCCCCCTCGATTTCGCTGGGGCCTGCTTCCTGTGGGCCGGGCCGAACCTGTACTATGACATCTATATTATAAAAAGAATATTGGCTTTCATTCACACTCCTCTAATCGCCATTTCGTCTTTGAGTCCACACTCCACACCTAACAACTGAAACTGCAGGAGCACAAACGGGCAAGGATCGGATCCTTGCGTCAACCAATACTTCCTCCGTCCATCTATCCAAGGGATATTACCAAAAATAAAATTTCCAACAATCGGAAGGGATATTAGCCGTGGACCACACTTGCCTCCTCGTTCGAGGCGTTCACGGCCCGTCAGAGGCGCCGCAGCCTATCGTTTTATCGCGGCTAATAGGAAATTAAACAGCCGCTTAGCTATTAGCAGAGGGTTTTCTGGGAACGGCAATTTAATGAATAAACTTGCATGCGCAGGCTCTCCTTGGTCATCGCGCAGGAGCCTAATCTCCCTCCGATAGATGGACGGAGGGAGTACCATGTTCTTCTTATAATAATGTATGTATGCTTTGGCCACATTGTGATGTTACTACATATAAGCTTTGTGAGATTCATGCGGCCTTGCCTTGGGGCCAGAGAAAGCACGGTTTTATCAGTGTCGTGTAGTTTGCCTTTCATTGTCTTAGAGCGCATGTATAGCAGAGTGGGCATCACATGTGAATGAACGCGTCACGCGCAAACTAAAATATGTAACATTAGTAACAGTATTTAACAAGAAGCTTTTCCATTGGTCCAACCACCTACGCGTCTCTCAAAAGAAATTACTCGACAGTCGGCATCCTGTTCAGACGGTGCAGGAGTAGAGTATACGTTCAAAACAGAGAGGGAGTAGGTAGCGTCATGCATGCATATGGTGGCGGAGCAGGAATGCAGGATCGGATCGGAGTGACAATATGGCGACCATAGCAGTAGTACCAGCAGCAAGCTCCGGTGGTGGCGGCGGCGATGTTTCCGTCCGAATGCCTGCTGCTACTCCGTCGGCGGCGGCATCGAGGGAGGGGGGAGGACGGTGGTGCTGCTCCTAACAACGGCAACCTGGAGAAGCAGCTGAGCCGCTTCGTGGGGTATGTTGCGTTCGGGAGTGGGCGGGCAACGCGTTCGGCGGCCTGGCCTTCTTATGGGCGACCGGAGTCCTCCTTGGCGGCTTCTGCGACGATCTCAACGACCGAGATTTCTGGTTTGCCACGGTCATGATCTTCATCGAAGCCTTCAGGTACGACCGGCACAGCATTGCAGTGCATAAAACTTGGAATATATATTATTCACTCATTATTCTCCATCCGCCTATAAATGCATTCATATAGTCCCGCGAAAATATATGCACTTTTAATGAAGTATTAATGGTAGTTTCTATCTCTATTAAATAGTTTATCAACTAAGTAAAATAGTGATGTGGCAGCCTAATTAATTAGAAAAGAGAGCAGAAATCATAGAAACAATATGAATCAATTATGTCATTAGGGAGAAACCACTCACTACTGCATGATCGTCATTTATTCCCCGGCTCATTTGGGCCTTTTAGTCCCGGTTATAGGACCGGGAATACGAGTTGGGGAATAGAAGTAGAGGAACCGTGAATAGAGGTAGGGCTTTATTCCCGGTTGGGGTACCAACCGGGAGTAAAGCTCCTGCCAGCACGTCGGTTGACCATGGGCTTTTCCGGTTGGTACCACCAACCGGGAGTAAACTTGTTGTTTTTTTTTTTTTGTTTTATTTATATTCATTTCAACCCCTAATTTGTTTTGGATTTGAAATAGGTTTTCGAATGGGCATTTTGCAGTGCCAATAATATATGTGAACGCGCATGTACATGCAAGCCGGTATATACCTTTTTGTTTCATTTCAATTCTTGTCAAACAAAAAATGCTTTATATCCACAATAATTTACACGTCCATAGGCTGGCGCCATAGCTACATGCATTAAACCTTAAAGTTCTCTGAACTAAAAAAAATCCTAGTCGAAAAAAACAGCAAATAAAATGTAGCCATCTCAAGAATCAAGCATGACATCACTGAAACTGAAGATGAATGCTCAAGCTTCGACACTGCAACGCTTCCAGCCACTTGGTCCAGATCATGCCTTCCTTGGGCGATGATGAGCCATCCGCTACAACACAGAGTCCAATAAGCAAACTTCCATGACCATGGGTAAATCCCCAATTGTAGAACTAGAAACCTTAATCCGTATGAGTAGATTAGAAAATCTCACCAAAGGAAGGGCTCCTCCTCGTCCTTGTGCTGTGACCTCGGGCCATGGTCTTGAGCGCTCGGGACGCCGCACCTCATACTTCTTCCGCATCGCCATAGCATCGAACAAGGGGCGACGCGTGGGGGCTGGCATCATCGGCGACATCGATGAGGAGGCGTCGATGGAGGCGGCAGCGGGCAAGGGGGGCACACGGTGGAGGATGGCGGCGTCAAGGGAGGCGGGGGTGGCGTCGACGGTGTGGAGGAGACGTCGATGGGAGGCCGGCGTGCAGGGGCGAGCTGGGGCGAGCTGTGGTGTCGTCAACGAAAAGGAAAGGGGAGGAAGAGGAAGGGGGCTGGTGGCGCACATCTTTATGTCGGCACATTTACTCCCGGCTCATGCCTATACCCGGGAGTAGAAGTGCTTTAATCTTGGGCCTCAATAGCAACCGGGAATAATGGCCTAACTCTTTACTCCCGGCTCTAGTCCCCACCGGGGAGCAAGGGCATTTTCGGGCGGCCCGCAAAATGCGCCGCGACCTTTACTCCCCGGTTACAGAGCCAACTGGGAATAATTGTAAAAATTTTCACCTTCCCGCCATTCGTGTGGATAGTTTTCATTTTCTTTTACTCCCGGTTATAGTTGCCAACCGGGAGTAGAGTTTTATTCCCGGTTTGGGTGAAGAACGGGGAGTAAAGGTCTTTTATTCCCGGTTGTAGTCCCCCAAGGGAATAAAGGTCCCGGCACGCTGGCGCTGCCTGCCACGCTGTGACATTTTACTCCCGGCTGGGGATTCGAACCGGGAATAAAAGTACCTTTATTCCCCGTTCAATTTCGAACCGGGGGTAACCGCGTTTTTGGGTCGAGAAGAGAAGTCGTATGTGTAGTAGTGACTGGTCTCTATGTGGTTAATGCAATGCTCACGACTGGTGGAATTAGAGAGAGAAAGAGAAAAACAATTATTACTCAAAAAAGATACTACCAGAATGAAGAGTGGTTTTACGTAGATGATTTCTTTTGTTATCGAAATCGTGTTAATTTCTTTCATTAGGACTGCCCTAATAAAGTATATATCTACTGATTAGAGGGCAAAATATACTAGTAATATACTGGTATTCGTGGTTTTTCCATTATTTGACTTTGGATATGCAAAACAGGATTTTCAGCCGCAGCTATAAACTAGATAGCCGGTCTTTATTCGGTACCACAAGAGCACTCAGATGGGCAAACTCCTCTTTCCTTCGCATGTTGGGGCGACCACAGGAAGGGAATGCAGTGGTGCTCATCTTGGGCTTCTGGCTCAACCTCATGAACAAATTTCTTTACGAAACGATTGCCAAATTGGGGATATATAAACCATTTCAGTCAATTCTTACGACGGCAGTATTTGTGACTTGGATCAGGCATCCGCGACGGCCCAAACAGTGGCAAATACGGGCCGCTATTGCCTACGTACTTGTTACTGTTCAGGAACTTGTAAAAGTAGAAGAAATGCAGCCGCCGCCGCCACATCTTCTTTTTTACATGTTACCACTCATAGTAGAGGATATGGCAGTGTTGCTGGTCAACTTGAGGCCCCGGAGGATTGCCAACCTAACAAGTACTCCTTGTGGACGCAAATTAATATCCTTGGCCAAAGTTATTTCAGCTTTATGGTTGGCTATGAATGGGCGGCTAAACATGCTCTTGCGCTTCTACTTCTCCATTCCACTCCCTATATCCGTGAAAATTCGTTTCAGCGAACCATTCGCTCTGCTGGTACTATCACTTGGCAGCCTTCAGAATCATGCAGAAGGTAGTCGCTGGAGCTGGACTGACGCTATCATGCACATATCTTATCTTTTATATTCCGTGGTATCAGTCCCAATGTACATTGTCTAGGCTAACATGACCGATTTATCCAATCTTTCTGCTGATGGCCTGTCATGCATGTTACTGCTAGTGTTCCTGCTGAGTGGCAACTTGCAGATACCTGCAGCCGTGGCGCAAATCGTGCTCTCATCCCTGCGCTTAATAAATTTGCTAGTCGATAACATTGATTATAACCCGCTGCCGAGCGGCTTTAGCCACAACATGGTGCCAGCAATATCTGTCTTTTATGTGCTGGCGCTATGTCAGGGATCACTCTACATAATGGCAAGCTTTCTCGGGCTCTTGTCCGCCATTCCTCGCCGATGGCTCATGCGAAGGTCAAAACTCGGTGGAAAGCTGGGAGCCAAGGCGATTGATCTCTACTACGAGCATGCCTACGCGACAAGGATGGAGATGGGCATGTTCGGTGAGGCAGGGCGCACGGGAAGCTTCGCCGACTTCGCCATGGAGTCCCTCAGCTCCAGCAGCTCAAGGGACATGCAGGTGGCTGGCCTCTGTGTTCTTCACAACATGCTGCATCAAAGGAGAAGGGATTGCAACAGCAAAGACCTCACTCTCAGAGTCACCAGCTCAAGCACAGTAGTGTCCACATTGGTCGGCATGCTTACCTGGACAGACATGGAAGACGACGGCACTGGCAGCTATCTTATCATCAGACTCCTTGCTGCTAGAGTCACAGCTGAGCATGCCTTCAGCCTCAGAATTAGCAGGATCCCAGGCATGTTAAAGCTGGTGTCCTCTCTCCTTGAGCTTGCCGAGAATGCTGATGCTGTGGTGCTGGTGCCTAATCAGCTGGGACATGGCCATCAGCAAACACCTCTTGCTATTGCTAATAGAGCTGGGAGTGTCCAGTTGGGTCAAGGGAGTAGTAATGGCAGGTGGCGCTCTTCGGCCGTCTTTCGGTTTTGGCGGCGGATGAAAGAGGAGTACTGGTCCATACTAGAGGACCCATCCTCGAGTCACCAAGATTCACCTTCCGTGCTGGGCATGGTAATTCTAGAGAAACTGGCTCGTGATCTTGACAACTGTGTAGAAATCTTCAAAGATGATACGACAAACCTCCTATCCAAGACCATAGGGATCATAGGTTTGGCTACTAGCGAAAACCAGAAGAATGATGATGCACTGGTTTGTTCATCGCTGGAATTCTTGAGGGGGCTTGCAACCACTGGCGAGAAAATTGGTGCAGAACTTCGGCAGGAGCTGTGGAAACACCCTTTCCTGCTGACCTGCCTGGCACGTGTCTTGGAGGACGACCGCAACGGCAGCCCTCAGCTATGGGAGCCGGCCATGGATATCATAGCCAAGCTGGCCTTGTGCAGTGCAGCAGGGCCCGAGATTGGGAGGAACCAGGCCTTGTTTAGTTGGGCAAGTTTTTGCCTCCAACTTCCAAGTTTTCAGTTTCTCTTTCCATCACATCACATTAAATACATCAAAAGACATATGTTCAGAGCAGTAAATGTAGGTAAAAAAATTAACTAATTACATAGTTCTGTTGTACATGACGAGACGAATCTTTTGAGCCTAGTTAGTCCATGATTGGACAATATTTACCACAAACAAACGAAACGTGCTACAGTATTCAAATTCTAACTTTCTAACATTTGCAAAGGCAAGTTGCCTAACTAAACGAGGCCAAGTAATTACTACAAGGTTGTTGCATGTGTTTCTCGGTCAACATGGAGCAACCAACATGTACTATGATCAGTCGCTGCGGAAGGTCTCTGGGGAGGCGTTGGCAAATCTTGCACTGTGGGGCACTGTAAATTGCTCGGCCATCTTGGAGGAACCAGGATATCAGGTTATCAATGATATCACGAATATGCCCTCTGTCGATCACCAGAACAGACATGTCGCAGCAAGTCTATTGCTAAATCTTTGTGAGCACTGCAGTGTCAACCTGCTGCTGAGTAATCCACACGCAAGCAAGCAACTGTCGTCGGCCTTGACCTCTGTAAGTCGTTTGTCAGTTCCTACTTATATTTTTAAGAGAACACTACCTAGCATTTTCACTTCCTCATTTTTTTCAATTAGTTCATTTAATGAATGCAGGTGATGGAACATATAATGGCAGCAGAGGGCAAACAACTGGAATGCCTCATCAACCTTGCTTCCCAAATTCATGATGTCACCCGTGAAGCCTTTGTTCGAGAGCTGGAGTCACAAACTAACAATGGGGCAGAACTTGTTCAGAAGTTACTCTGTACACTCAACTCCAAGAAGATTCCCAATCCTGAATACCCAAGGATGAGAAGGGTCATAGTTAAAATCGTGATATCCATTCTGGAGTCATGTCATCGCACGGTGGAGAAGCTGATGGAACAAGCGATGGTGGAACAGTTAATGGAATCACTAAGCAAGATACAGAGGTCTCCATCCAGAGTGGAAGAGTACAGAGTGTTCTACGGCAACATAGGAGTGGTACCAGAGGACGGAGAACCAATGTCAACCCTCGTGGCCATAGCAAAAGCACTACTAGTTCAGCGTACAACTTAAACTGGAGAAGCTCAAACAGGCGATGATTTATGATTCCTCATCATCCTTGGTCGACCAGTCTGTCCGACCGCTTATATGATATACATTCAGGCTATGGCCATGCTTTCTTTAAGGGGTCCAGCATAATGTAATCTCTGAGTATGCCTCGGCCTCAGGCCGAATCTTGTAATTTAAACTATTCTTCTACTTGATATACAAAATTCTCTTGCATATTCGGGGAAAAAGATAAAAGATTTTCTTTACTTGATCGAGGTACAACATTTTTTTTTAAATCTATGAAACATATTTAGTGTGTTTTACCTTTGTCAAAGTAGTAAGAAATTATTCCCACACGTCTAAAGCTAAACAGTGTAAATGAATTTGCCAAACAATTAAAAATCCAATAAACTAGTTCCAGTACAAAGAAGCACCAAGCAAGCATAATCACAAATCCGCTATACCATGGCCGTGCCCGTGCGTGGCCTCCATCGGATCGGTTTTGGTACAAAATTTGGGCCAGGCTTTTTGCATGTCACCAAAGATGAGCTGTGTGTTTATACCCGCCCAGCATAAAAAACTGGCCCAAAAAGAGAGTTTCTTAAAGCTTCCTGAGCTATTACCGTTTTATTATTTTTATGCTCCTTCAAAACAAGACATATTCCCTGTTAACTCTTGAAACTATTTGAATTACCTTCCTAATCTGGTTAGAATTTTTTTATATGTTTTTGATGGGCAGGTGCGAGGTGGGCGACCAAACAGGGCCCCGAAATCCATGAGCCCGACCTCGCATCCACCCAGTGATAATCAGAAGTCAAAACGTGAAACCCGGTGCAGGCACCAACACTAAGTAGCATAGCAACCAATGGATCAATTTTTTTTGTAATTATTTGCAACACATTGAAACATCCACGACGATGAAAAGCCTAGCTTACTGATAAGCTAATACAAACTTTTGATAAGACAACGAAAATGTTCAGTCAACATGTTCTGAAACTCAACAGGGATATATATGCATATTCCTAACATGCAGCTCCATTTTGCTACTCTGCTTTTACAGCAGTTGGATCTGCATAATTGGACGTCTGAAAAAAAAAAAATCAATAAATAAAAACATCATGGAAGTTTGAGGGAACGTTACCAGGAAGCAACAAAATATATCATATGACAAGCCTTGTAGATTTTATCAGCGAAGTTTTGCTGGAATGTGCATAATCACACTGGAGGAGCCATGCGCCAATACTGAATACTGAATGTGCAGCATTATTCACGAAATATGGCACCTCTGGAAATGTTTTTGCATGCTTTTACATACAGGGTCTCCAGAAATAAAATCAAGAAGCTAATGAAGTTGGATGTTAGAACAATGCTGAAACTTCATTTGCGAACACATGGTTAATTTTAACCATTTGTGTTTAGTTTTGTGATGAGTGATTGTCAACAACTCAACATTTTCCTTCTATTCTCTTTTTCCTCCTATTTAGGTTACCCGTACCCGCACACGAGACGTGTCGGTCGACGCGTTGTCTTTCGGCTTGTGTTGTGCAGGTGTTCAGCTCAAGACGGTGGCCGATGGTGAGGTGAAGGCCAAGGAGGACGTGCCGTGCCGATGGACCCGGAGCGGTGAAGGGGGACGACGTGAGGCTTGGACCAAGGGACCGGATCGCGGGTGGCTAGCCGTGGTGGCTGACACTTGGGACATCGACAAGTCGCGAGGGCGTGTGGAGTGACCGTGTCGATCGAGTCAAGACGGGCGGATGTGTAAGTCGGCGGGTGGCTCGGAAGACTTGGCGGCCGGGCGGTCGAAGATGTCGGTGACACATCTTGGAGCGGGGGACGATATGCGGTATGCTACTCGCGGCCTGGTTTGGTGGTTTGGGCCTCAAAACCATCGGCGGAGGTTTCACGGGTTTGGGCCTCAAAACCGGGTGAAGGTCCCGATGCCGAAAGGATGGCACGTGGCGGCATCGGGGAGTTGAAGCGAAGCTACGGTGAGAGGCGCGGTGGCCATCGGATCAGAACGCCGAGTCGGACCAAATTGCCCTTGGTAATGTGGTGTGACTCATGTATCGGCTTGGGGTAGTTCGATCATTCGCACCGGGACTGTATATAGAGGTGGCAGCACTCCACTCTTCTCTACCTCTCCATTTTGCGTCTATCTTCTAGGGTTTCTATCTCTAGTTTCTCTCGCTTTCTGCGAGGTCTCCGGACTTTTGTGGATCCGTGTTCGTAGAAAGGGGCGGCCCTAAGTCCACTTATGCCCTCTAGGCTTTTGGATTGAGATCGAGTTCATTTTGCATTGTGTTCTTGTGTACTTTTGTCACTCTTTTCTCCTCCCCTTCCCAATCTGATTGATTTCTTCGTTTGTGGATCGTTTCGATTGAATTTTGTTGTTGTGATTTGTGCTATGTCGTGGAACCTAAGTGATTCACCGAAGGATATTGGTTGAATCCTCACACTAATCGCAAATCGAAGCAAGTTTGTGTCTAGGGTTTGAGTTCTTCGTTTTTTGGCATGAGATTTGAAAATCCCATTGATTCACCCGGTGAAGTGCAACGGTTTCTTGGGATTTGCTTCTCCTCAGTGCCTAGATGATCTGGTTCAATTTTCATGGCTAGTGATTTCGATTTGACCTAGATTCGAGCATTAAGTTTGGGGCAATTTTTGGGTTTGCTAGAACGACCGCGGACAGTTCGGCACCTAGGCGCGGATATCGGCGGTCGGGGATTGAGTTCCCAGCAAGTTGCCCGAACAGGTGCCACTTGACACATCGAGGTGCGGACAGTCCGCCTAGGAGGCGGATAGTCGCCCGGGTCATGTGGAGTTCCAGCGAGGATTGCGGTGAAGTTCGTTTTTGAACTTTTGCCGGGCGGACGATCCGCCTTATGCGTCGCGCGCCGATCGACGGTGTGTTTTCGTGTCGAGTCGGGGGAGGTGGTTTCCTCGGTTACGTTTTTGAAGTCACCGCGACGATCCGTCCCTATACCATGGACCGGTCCGGCGTTATCTTGTCGAGCCTGCATACCGATCCGCATTCCTAGGTCCCGACAGATCCGCCCTCGCCGTGTTTTGTTGTTTTGATCAATCTTGTGATCGTTGCTTCCACCTCTCTCCGGTGATTCTTGTGAGTGTCTAAAACTTCATGATTAACATCTAGCTACCGGTTAGCTTTGTGTTACTTGTTGAAAATAGTGGTTCCAAAGGGGGAACCTCGCGGGGCGTTGCCCTAGGGGAGGAGAATGAGGAAAAATATAAGTGTAAACACTCGTATTAAATGGCAATAAGTTTTCATTCACCAACCAACCGACAAGAAGGACTGCCCTATTTATAGCTTACAAACAGGTAAGAGTGCCAAGTTACAATTCTACCCCTCTCGGATGCCCGGCATATTCCGGTCTTCGGTCTTTACAGTCGCGGGGCCTTTGCGTCCTTTCCTTGTTTTGAACCGCCTTTGTTCGGGCTTCTGCTCGGCCCATTTAAGGCTCGACTCTTTCCTTCGGCCCACCGGACGGCGTCTCCGCGGGACCGAAGCCGCTTCCTTCCGCTCACCCCGGCTCTTGTCGCGTCCGCCGGTGACCTTCAATCAAAGATCCCGCGTCCACGATGCCGGCGAAGATCTCCGTGCCCCCCCGCGGGCGGCCGGCGAGTCCTCGCGAGCCGGTGGAGACGATACCTCTGGCCGACACCATGTCGCCGCGCCATCTCCGTGTTCTCCTGCGATCGGCCGGCAGATCTCCGCGGAGCGGGCGGAGATGATACCTCCGCCGACGCCATGTCGCCGTGTGCCATCTCCGCGTTCTCCTACGACCCGCCGACGGATCTCGCGGGGCGGCGGAGATGATACCTCGGCGGCACCATGTCACCGTGCACCAGTCTCCTCGGGTTTTTGCAAGGTAGGCTCAAGCACAAACGAAAAGATCAGTAACCACCATCGCGAGCACACCTCCGCATGCCTTGGCTTGGCCCGCTTGGGCGACATCTCCACCAAGTGCCGGAGACCATGTCCCAACAGTCCCCCCCTTGAGGGCTAGGGAACAAAGGCGGAGACGTGCCCTTGACCTCAACTTTTTCGCAATCGGCGGAGGTGTTGAGGGTGCCTTCCCCCCTGGCACGTTTTCCCTTGTGCCTCTGGGAGCGAAAGTTAGAGCGTCGCGGCTCCAACAGACAAAAATGCACGCTTTTGAGGCCGATTTGACTGTTAACCACCGTTGGTCGCGTCCGTTGGTTTTGGCATGCGAAGGGACGCTTCACTTCCTATATAAAGCCCTGTTGCCGGGATGTGGAGGGTTACCCCAAAGTTGTCGCTTTCCTTCCCGCTTTTGGCTAACCTTCGGTAGCCCTTGCTTTGCTTTAGCTAACCTACGCTACTTGTTAGAGAATCTTCGCTTGAGTTGCATGCGTGAGGGTGCTGGGCCATGCTGCATCAATGGCTATTACCCGTGCTACGAGATCTACGGGCCGTACGCGGAGCTTCTTCCGATACGTTCCTCTCAGTTTGCTCGATTATTACGAAGATTGCATGCTAGAGGCTGCTCGGGCTCAAGATCCGGAGGAATCACTATCGACATCGAAGCCGGTCGGAGATCTCATTGGACCGGAGGAGATGGGTGGCGTTACTTACGAGTTTGGGAAGTCCAAGATGACTCGAGGCGATGTTAGATGAGTTGGTGGAGAAGGGCTGGATTGCCGCAGCCACGCGGAGGTTCCTAAGGATGAACCGAGCCTAGGGTCCACGAGAAGTGGGGGTCGTGTTTATGGATTTCTTTTATTGTGGACTTCGGGTTCCCTATCTGCCCTTTCTCCGCCGGATCTTGGAGGCTTTTCGGGGTTCAAATCCACCGGCTCACTCCGCATGCCTTCGACCATCGCTAAATATTGCCGGGCGTCGCGAGTCATATGGTCTTGGCGGAGATCTCGCACCTTACGCGAGTTTTATGAGCTGCATAAGCAGCCCGAAGATGCGAAAGATGGCTGCGACGGGTCGAGAAGAAGTGTCGATGACGGAATGTGCACTTTCAGCCCCGCCCGCTTTCGGGGGTGCTAAGAAGACGGAGATATCGTATGCTCAAAAGAATAAGTGGGATGCGGGCTGGATGGAGTACTAGTTCTCGTCGGTCTAGTTCGACGACGGGATGGTTGATGGTGTGGAGGAGACGCGGTATGTATTTGCGTCGGAGCTTATTCCGGTGGATGTGGATACCGGTCCACTATCACTATGGAGGATTCCCCCACGCCGCATTGCCACTCGCGAAGCTTTCATGGCGGCGTGCGCTACTCCTCCGGGGACGTGATTTGATCGAGGAGATGTGCGTGGCCAACTACTGCTGGCTAAGGAACAACCTCGACACTATCGAGAGGGTGAACCTTCCCGTCTTCGGAGAGGAGAAACTTGTTCCCTGTCCCCGTCTAGGTTCAAGATTGCCCGAGGGCGTTAGCGGAGATGCCTACATCATGACCGTTGAAGATAAGGCACGGGAGATTCTCGGCATGATTAGTCAAAGGGAGTATCTTCTTGGCGAGGAGGTCCGCCGCAGGAACCATGCCGCGCCTGAACCGTGTGTTCGAGGAAATGGGCATTCGCTATGGTCCTCATAAAGTTCTGGCAGTGGTCTTGGCCGCGTTCTTTGAATCGAGAAGAAAGATGCCGAAAGAAGCGACAAAGCTGTTGACGGGGGGCGGCCCGCTCAAGTGCTGCCGCAAAAGGAAAGCGCCTCCCGCTACCCGTGCGGTGCCAAGAAAGGAAAACCTATCGACGAAGGGCACCTCCACCCGGATTGTCGCCGCGGGCCGCCAAAAGGACAGCCGTGAGGGAGGCAAAGAAGAAAAGAAAGAAAAGATTTGTAAAGAGGGGACTGCCTACCGCTAGTGGCGGAGATGGATCCGCCCACGGTGATCTCACCGGGAGGTGAGTCCTAGGGAGTTGTCACGTTTCGGTGGTGGAGGCACGGGTCTTCGCTAAGGGTTTCAGAGGAAACCCCCTCGGCTGCTGAATTCCGCCGAAGCTTTCGATGGGGTGCTTTGGTTTGAGGAACCCAAGGTCATCGCATGTTCTCGCCGGGTTTCCCTCGTCATGTGAGAGCTCCGCTGGTCTTCCTCGAAAGGTTCTACGTCCCACACCGAGGTGGAGTCTCCGAGGGCGGTGTCCGAGGCCCGCGTCCGCCCCTTTCACGAGGTTGGGGTTGATGTGGATTCGGAAGATAGCTTTATTCCTCCTTCTAGGCGCAACATCACCACGCCCAAATGCGGGGAATTCCGCGCTATTCATAGGCGTAGAAGATGAAGGGGATAGAGGAGGTGGGGTCCGAGGAGAAGGCTCGGGCTGCCGCGGAGGCCCTAAACTCTCTGCACACCTCCGGCCGTCCCCTGCTTCAGGTGACAAGGGTTCATTTGCTGCTGATGTTTTTTTTGCTTTTAGCTAACGTGTTTTTTGCAAGTGCTGGTGCGTCGAAGGTTGTTACCATAGGTGAGACGACTCATCCTCATGTGGTGCCGAGGGAGGCTTAGGTATTTTGTCTTCGCTTCCTACTTTCTTTTTACTTTTGACTTGTTTTTGAACTTGTTTACTTTTCTTAATGAGATATCATTTCTGAATATTTTGAAGGTGGTGACCTGTTTGAGGTCTTCGATAAGGCCCCCTTGACCAAAGCCTTGTGGTTCGTTACTTAGCTATTTGCCTTAGTGATTTTATTTTACTAGCGGAGGTTTAATATTCTGCAGGCTTTTGCAGATGACTACCAGTCTGGATTGCCTTCACAAGCGCATTCATGATGAGCTTGCATCTCGTGACCAGCTTCTCAAGGAGCTGGAAGCAAAGGCTTTTGACTGGAAGGCGGCGAAGGAGGAGGCCGAGAAGCTGCTTGCTGATGAGCGGGGCTTCCATTCCAAGTACGAGGAGGAGGTGAAGGTAGCGGAGGCTAAGCTGGTTGCTAGGGCTGAGCGGGCTGAGAAAGCGCTGGAAAAGCTACAAACGAGGCTCGAAGAGGCCAACGCCAACTTGAATTCCTCTCGGCTTCATGCTACTGCACAGAACAAGAAGTTGGAGAGCATTCAAATTGCATGTGTTCTTTGCCGAGGCCTATGCGGCGCCATCACCTCCTTTGGGGCTGCAACAACTCCCTTTCCTAAGGGGCGGCGGCCTTAATTTCTTTGGGGTGGATGTCCGCGAACTTGGCGAAGCTTCCGGTCGTTTTTCGAGGCGTCTCCGACTTTGGGGCCCGCGCTGCGGTGATGAATGCTGCGCCCATTCTTAAATCCGAAGGCTGCGAGCACATGGAGAATCTCCGTGTGAAGGATTGTCACCAATATACGCTCTTGCGGATTTGTCTAAGGGGGCCTTGCGGTTTGTTGGCACGTTTTTGAAGTCTTTCTGGGCCAAGCACAGGCAGGCGGAGGCTTCGTTGCTCGCCAGCTCTTTGTTGCAGGTCTGTTCGTTTATTCTTTTTCTTTGCTCTTCGCTTTGTTTGTTGCGTGGTTTATACTTTTTGTTTATTTACTGGCGCTTTGTCTTTTTTAGACTGCTCCACGAGTGGAGGGTGCTCCGGTGATTGAACCGGAGGCTGGCCAGGGGTCGGGAGCTCGTGAAGGTGAAGCTCACCGGGAGGTGTCTCCGCAAGCTGCTTGTGAGGATCTTGGGGAGAAGGCTCCGTCTCCGACTCGGGATGGCGAAGAGGTCTAGCTTTTAGGCTTTGTTTTATGTTTAGTGTGGGTATTTTGCGCGGGTTACGGCCTCCATTTGTGTAAATGTTTAAATGGCTGAGGCGTATAAATGAAGTCTAATAGTTTCCTTGGATATGAAAAAATATTGCCTCCTTGGTCTCAGGTGGTGAGCTGCGCGCAGAGGTGTCACCTTTGTGCTTTTATCGTGATGGTGTCTATGTGGGCGGTGGCCGTGTGGTCTCCTTTGGAGAGGGACACCTTCGCGAATCCTAAGCGTAGATGAAATGTACGAAGATGTTCTTTTTGACTTAGGGGATATGCGAATGGCTTTCACGCATTCCGTAGCTTGGGAGGGACCTCCGCCTTCTCGGTTAATAGGCGGGTGTCTTTGACTCGGTTTTTGTAATGCATACATTAATAAAGAAGCATTTTTATTACATGGTGTCGGGTTTGTAATGTTTTTCAACCTTCGCTTTGGTTGCATTGCTTGCGCTCTCTTCTTCGTTCCGTCAGTTGTTTGACTGGCAACCTCCGCGGACGGTGTGAAGCATGCTTCCTAGTCACTTGTTTGCGGTGCGATTCCAACATCTCCGACCCACGGAGCTCCGGTGTGGATCGGGGCTTCGCTTGTTAGTTTTGCTGTGGTGCCCGCGTGAATGGTGCTCTTCTATCTTGACCTTCGCGGGTCTCGGCGTGGATCTCGCTTGTGGATGCCTCATTGAGGTTTTTAGTTTCGGGGCGATGTTACGAATCTTTACGCTGTGCGCCCCCTCAACATATCAGTGCGAAGATCCTTACGAACCTTTACTCGGTTTCATGTTTGTCGGTTGTTGCTGGCGGAGGTTTACATCCACACTCATTTTTGCTTTGGTTGTTTTCGCTGTTGTAGTCTTGTTTCTTGTTTGACTGGCTAGGGCGGTGGGTGATGGTGTTGTTTTTATAGTGGCCTGGCCTCCGTAGGCATTTACTGGTTTTGTCCTATGGTAGGTTTAGTGGTTGAGCTGGGTTAGTATATAATGTAAGCGTCCCCCCCCCCTGTCTAGGTTGATCAGATGTGTGGGTGTAGTGATGGTGTACTGTGCTTATTGCTGACACCGTGTAAGGATTCGTAACTGTGATTGTGAGCCTTTGAGTGTGGTGGCGCCTTATTCAGGAGCTGGAAGTGCTGACTAAAACAGGCACGGAGCTATCAATTCTTGGCGATGGGCATGGGATCTCCTGGTGGAGATTTGGTTGAAGTTGGGGCATGCCGGTTCGGCTCTTTGTGACTACAAGCACAACTCCAGCCCTTGTTGTCGTTTACGCTCACGGAGGTGTTCCCACATCAAAGGTTCGCGTAGTAAGTTGAGGGTCTTTGTGACACGACGCATCGATGGAGGCGTGTGCGCTTGTAACTGCTCTTAGTGAGTCTCGTTGTTTAGCATGCCGGGCGGAGGTGTCTCCTCTTCTTTAGCCATAGCCGAAGCTAACGTTGTACACCCCGCCTGCGAGAATGTTTGCGGTTTGACAAAAGACAATGTCAAGTACTGTCTTTGTTTGTAATTTTTTTCAACGAAATAGAAAAATGCTAGAATTTGTTCCCGATTTTTCTTGAGGTTTTGATTCCCCTCGGCCTTTGCCGGGCGGAGGTGTTGCTGATGCTTGATGTTGACGGGACTTGTCTCGGCTTATATTTTTGGCTATTTTGCCGTTTTACCTCAATGCCTGCGCTTCGGGCGGGACTTGTTTTGAGGATTTTGTGACCATCGAAGGTCTTGGAGGTCGTCTTTTGGTTAGGGTCTCGCTCTAACCTAAAAGAGGTCCTCTGAATATGTTGTTTGTGTTGTCGAATTGCATTGATCTGCGTTGCTAGTCACTTTCGACTTTCGTGATTTGTCTCAGGGGAATTTCCTCTTTATATTTTAGAGGATTTTTACATAAATTCTGCCTCGTTAAAAACCTCACCTCCGCTAGGAGTTCCCCTACGAGGAAAAGAGTGCAGAATCTTTTTTGAAAGCGATAGAATCTACTTTCCTACTAAAGCAAAAATAAAACCCGACCAACCTCCGCTTATACTTTGCGCGAGGCGGTCTTACAAGTAGTACTTGCGAAGGTTGTCCACGTTCGGGTGTGATCGGAGATATTGCCTTCGCCATCGACAAGGCGAAAGGCTCTGGTCTTCTTTGCTTTGCCCTTGCGATGAATGGGCCATCCCATTTGGCTTGCAGCTTGCCGACTGTGGAGGCATTTGGTTTTCGCTTCAGTACTAGATCCCCATCTACGATGTTTTTCTTCTGGACCTTGTTGTCCCTCTATTTCTTTAATCGATCCCGGTACTTGCGTATGTTTTCCACGGCTTCCAACCTTGTTTGCTCCAAGGTCTCTTTGGCATAGTCTTTGTCCTCCGCCATTGCTTGCTTGAAGACGCGGAGACTTTCATGCTTCAGTTCCTCTGGGAGCATTGCTTCTTCGCCCGTACATGAGCTTGAATGGTGTGAAACCGGTTGCTCATGAAACTGTGGTGTTATGGGACCAGATTACCTTTGGCGGTTCATCTTCCCACTTGCCTTTGCGGAGGTTGAATAGGGTTTTGGATATGGTGGAGAGAATTATCCCATTTGCCCTTTCATTTGCTCCATTAGACTACGGGTGATACGAGGCGAAGGCTATTTTGGTGCCCATTTGGCTACAAAATCCCTTGAATTTTTCTCGAATCGAATTGCTTGCCATTGTCGATCGTGACCATTGCGGGCACACCGAATCTACATATTATGTTACGCCAATAAAATTTCTTGATTTTGCCGGATGTGATTTTTGCTAGCGGCTTGGCTTCTATCCATCGGTGAAGTATTCTTAATCGCCACTACCGCGAATTTGTTTCCGCCTTGCGAGGTTGGTAGTGGTCCGACTAAATCAATTCCCCACCTCCGTGGCGGCCATGTCGGAGGTATCGGTTGTGATTCTGGCGAGGGGTTTCTCTGGTGTGGTGCGAAATTTTGAAAAGCTTCGTAAGTTTTCACAATATTACGGCGTCTTTGATGTGCGTAGGCCAATAGAAGCCTTGACGGCTGGCCTTCTCGCCGACGATTCTCGGGTCCTCACGTGGGATCCACCGGACACCGGCGTGTATTTCTTTCGGGGAGTTCAATGCCTTCGCTTTGTGAAATGCACTTTAGCATGGGTTGGGCTACTCCCTATTTGAATAGTGTGCGTCGGTAATGGTGTAGTTTCGCGCGTCTTTGCTGTTCTTGCACTTTCGCTTCCTCTTACGGGTAGCTAATGTTGTTGAGGTTGCCTACTATTGCCTGTCTCCAATCTTCGCCTTCTACCAAAGCATCACCGTCTTGAATGCTTTGTTTAATGTTTCGGTTGCCGATTAGAAAGAGGCGCTGTAGAAGGTGTTTTGCGGCATGCGGAGGTTGTTTGCCGCTGCTTTTGCTAGTGTAATGCGCCTCGTTGTTACGTTCTCTTGGGATGAATTTTTACCGTGAACCCTCGGAACCTTCGCCGAGCACTCGACCAACGCCAAGTAGTTTATCGCTCTGGTTCTCGGCCATGCATTCTTTTTCTACTTGCCCCGCGACTAGCATTGAGTCTGTTCTTACTTCTACAATCTTCGCTCCAAAAGCCTTCGCTTTAGTGAGGCCGAGAATGAGGCCTTCGTACTCTGCTGTGTTATTTGTTTGCGGGCACTCCAGTCGTGTGGCAAAATAGGATTTGATCCCGAGGGTGACATAAGGACGGAGGAGGCTCCTGCTCCATGCCTTCCCGGGGCTCCATCTGTGTATACCGGCCCATAGTTGCGAGTCTTGAGTCTGCTGTCCTTGCCTCTGCGGAGTCCATTCTGCCACAAAGTCTGCCAGTACTTGAGATCTTATTGCTGACCTGTGAACAAACGAGATTTCAAACTAGGAAAGCTCCGCTGCCCGTTTGCCTATTCTTCCCGATGTTTCTTTGTTTCTCGGCACCTCCGCTAAGGGTTCGGATGTCGGCACTATTACTTTGTACGAATGGAAGTAGTGCTTGAGTTTCCTGGACGCGGTTAGCAGGGCGTATGCGATTTTTTCTATCTCTGTGTAGTTGATCTTCGCCCCTGATAGTGCCTCTGACACATAGTACACGGGCAAGTGTATGAGACGGTTGGCTTCGAGTTTTTCTTGAACTGCCACAGCACTGATTGTGTGATCGGAGGCTGCGAGGTATAGCAATAGAGGTTTTTCCTTGTCCGGAACTGTTAATGATAGTTGGTCTTGTAAGTGTTCTTTGAGCTTAGCAAAAGCCTCCGCTTGCTCTTTGCCCCAATGGACTTGACCACTCCCGCGGAGTGCTTGGAAAAACGGTAAGCTTCTCTCCGCCGACTTTGATATGAGCCTGTTTAGCGCCGCGATTCTCGCCTGTAAGTTACCATTGTATTTCTTTCTTTGTTGAGGGTTTAGTCATGTCTCTTATTGCCTTTGTTTTCTCTGGGTTGGCTTTCACGCCTTCTACGAGCCGACTATGTACCCAAGTACCTTCGCTTTAGTCACACCAAACACACACTTTTCAGGGTTCAGTTTGAGTCCAGACTTCTTGAGGCAAAGGTTTCTTAGAGGTCTGCGATGTGGTCTTGTTCTCTTTTGCTCATGACTATCAAGTCATCTACATATGCGATCATGTTTCGAGCAATTGTCCTACTAAGACCTTACTGTCATCCCGGCAAAGGTTGCCCCAAGCATTTTAAGCCCTCCGGCATTCTAACGAAACAATAAGTCCCAAAGGGAGTGGTGAAACTTGTCTTCTCCTCATCTTCTTTTCTCAGCCAGATTTGGTGGTATCCTGAGTAACAGTCCAGGAGGGAAAATCTTCGACAACCTACCGCTTTGTCAACAGAGGTGTCTATTCTTGGCAATGGGAAGTTGTCCTTTTTGGTTGCTTTGTTGAGGTCTGTGAAGTCAATACACATCCTCATCTTGCCGGAGGTTTTCTTTGGCACCAAGACTACATTCACTAGTCAGTCCGTGTATTTGACTTCTCTGATGACCTTCGCATCGAGCAATCTCTGGACCTCCGCTTGGGCGGCTAGTATTCTGTCCTCTGACATTTTTCGTTGCCTCTGCCTTTTGGGCTTCATACTTGGGTTAATATCTAGGATGTGCTCGATGGTGTCCCTGTCGACTCCTTTGAGGTCTGCTGCCGACCAGGCGAAGATATTTTTGTTTTTAACCAAAAGCTCCGCTAGTTCTATTTCTTCTTCAGGCGGAAGATTGGCACTGATTGTCACCTCGTGCTCAGGGTCTTCGTCTATTCTTATCTTCTTCACATTTTCCTGCCCTTTCACACTTGTTTGTCCCTTGATCATATCAGGTGGTTCAGGGTCTGTGTTTTTTGTTTGCACGGAGTTAATATTTATGTGCGCCTTGTATATAGCTCTTTCTATATTTCTGGCCTCCTTTTGGCTTCCGTATATGGTAATGACTCCATGGAGTGCTGGAATTTTCATGCATAAGTAACCCATGTGAATTGCGGCATTGAACTTGTTGGTGAATCCTCTGCCAAATATTGCGTTGTATGGGGAATAGACGTCAACGATGTCGAAGGTTATGTATTCTGTTCTTGCATTCTCCGGGTGTCCGAAGGAGACGGAAGAGAAATTTTTCCCAACGCTTGGACTTGTCTACCTCCGAAGCCTATGAGAGGGGAGTCCGATGGTTGCAGCTGATTTCTGCTGAACTTCATTCTATCGAAAGCGTTAGCGAAGATAATATCAGCGGAGCTTCCACTGTCAATCAATACTCTGCTCATTCCCCAGGTTGCTATGTTTGCTTTGATTACCATTGCGTCCACATGAGGATAGCTTTCTAGTTTGAGGTCCTCTTCTGAGAAGATGATCGGAGTTTTTGACCACTCGCCAAATCACCGCCGATTGATTTGCTATGTTGTTGACTAAGCGGAGATGATCCCTTTTTGCCTTTTGGTTTCGGTGTTCCAAAGATGATCCTCCGGCTATGGGCATGATCATCCCGATGGTCGGCAGTGGCGTGTGGGGGTCATATTGGTTTTCTGGATTTGGCTCGTTTTTCATAGGTTCGCTAGGTGGGGGACCTGGCGGAGGTGGTAAATGTGTATTGGTATTTTGGCTGGTATGCTGCCTGTTTGAGTGTTGAGGCTGGCTTGTTTCGACATAGGTTAGGTGTTGCCTGGAATTAGGGTAGGACATGCTGGACTCGGAGGAGTAGTTTGGCGTTGGTGTCGGTGGTGGAGGCGAAGGTCTCCATGCTGGCAGAAAGTTGGGGTAGTACGCGTTTGCGATGGTGGATGGATGTATTTGATTGGAGGTAAGGGATGGGTATACGGGGCAGTATTGCTGGTGTTGGGCTTGGTTTAGTGGAGGTTCTGTTCGTGGGTAAGTGTAGGCACTATTGACTTCCCGCGTTGGTTGTGGTGGAGGTTGACTACTCGCGCCTTTTAGGGCTTTATCCTTTTCTTGTTGTATAACGGGGCCGTCTCTTGTGAAGTGTCCCTTTTCTTCGCCATGTATGGCAATGAGAATTGTTTTCTCGGCTTTGTTCCATTCTTTCCAGGCCCTTTTCCTTGATAGGGTTTTCGAGGGTTGGGGGTCTTGCTCCCCGTGAATATTCTTCTGCTGATTAGCCTCCATTTGCCTCGATCAAGCGCTAGGACCCGCCGCCCCGCCCCGTTTTCGCGGAGGTTTCCGCTTTGTTGGTTCCTCTTGTTCCCCCTGGATTGCTGCCTGTCTTGGTTTTGCTCTTCCAGTCTCTTTCGGAAATCATCATCCGATCGGATCCATATTTCAAATTGTTCATAGAGCTCCTGCATGGTCTTTGGTTTCTTTCTTGCCAGTTCCCCGGCGAATGGCCCTAGGCGGAGGCCTCTGATCGCCGCATCTATTGCGACTTGGTCCGGTACATCCGGTGCTTTTGCTTTGAGCTGTAGGAATCTCTGGAAGTAGTCTTTTAGAGGTTCGTTTTGGCCTTGTTTGCACTGGAACAAGTCCATGGAAGTGAGAGATTGGATGACAAGTCCCTTGAAGTTTTCCAGTATTTTGTCGCGGAGGTTCTCCCATGAGTATATGGTGCTTGGTTTGAGCATGGAGTACCACGCCAAGGCATCACCTTCGGCGGCTATGATGAATGCCTTCGCTAGAACCGCCTCATTGCCTCCTCGCCGACGCCACCGCCGCTTCATAGCTCATTATGAATTGATGAGGGTCGGTTCCGCCATTGAACCTTGGGAGTTGGGTGGGTTTGTACCTTACTAGCCACGGTGTCCTCTGTATCCCTTCTGACAAGGGTGATTTTGGGTCGAACGACCTTCGCTCATCAAGGACATTGTGGACAGTTAGCGGGTTGGGTGCGATCTCGGTGTCTTTGTGGTCGTCGCATTTGCGGCCGAATCTGAGGGGATGGATGCGGTGATTGGCGGTATCGGGTTGGCGGTACCCTAGCCAATTACCACCGCATGCTCAGATCTTCGTTTGTAGTAGCGCGATTTCTTGCCCGACCTCGCTCTTTGAGCCGATGCCCGGCTGGATTCCGATGGGTCTCGGCGTACACCGCTTTGCGCCTTGGTCTCTTTCCCCGCTTGTAACCTTCGGGAGTGTGGCCTGGAGCTATCGCACTCCCGGGTCTAGGTGATATCTTCGCCCGAGGCGCACCTCGCCGAAGTCGCCGTGTCACCCTCCTCATGAGTGGCGGGTGGATCTTCGCGCTCTTCTTCCGCCGTGGGTCATTCCTTGTCGTTGCGTAGGTGCTTCCGGTATTACGTTTTCGGGTGTTCACGGTACGCAGATGGCGGACTTGGTGGTGGTTTTTCTTTTTTTGAGGAGCCATGAGTTTTTCCTTGAGGGCCCCACGGTGGCGCCAATGTTGAAAATAGTGGTTCCAACAGGGGGACCTCCGCGGGCGTTGCCCAGGGGAGGAGAATGAGGAAAATCTAAGTGTAAACACACGTATTAAATGGCAATAAGTTTTCATTCACCAACCAACCGACAAGAAGGACTCGCCCCTATTTATAGCTTACAAAGCGGTAAGAGTGCCAAGTTACAATTCTACTCCTCCGGATGCCCGGCATATTCCGGTCTTCGGTCTTTACCGTCCGCGGGCCTTTGCGTCCTTTCCCGGTTTCGAACCGCCTTTGTTCCGGCTTCCCGCTTTCGGCCCATTTAAGGCCTCGACTCTCTCCTTCGCCCCACGGACGGCGTCTCCATGCAGGCCGAGCGCCGCTTCCTTCCGGGCCGCCCGGCTCTTGTGTGTCCGGCCGCTGACCTTCGATCAAAGATCCCGCGTCCACGATGCCGACGAAGATCTCCGCACCCCCTCGCGGCAGCCGGGCGGGTCCTCGCGGAGCCGGGCGGAGACGATACCTCGGGCCCGACACCATGTCGCCGCACGCCATCTCCCGCATTCTCCGCAATCGCCGGTGAGATCTCCAGCGGAGCGGGCGGAGATGATACCTCCGCCGACGCCATGTCGCCGTGCGCCATCTCCGTTGTTCTCCCGCGAACGGGCCGACGGATCTCTCGGGGCCAGCGGAGATGATACCTCCGCCGGCACCAGTCTCCTCGGGTTTTCGCAAGGTAGGCTCAAGCACAAACGAAAAGAGATCAAGAACCAATTGCATCGAGCACACCTCCGCATGGGCTGGCCCGTTTGGGCAACATCTACGCCAAGTGCCAAAGACCATGTCCCAACATTACTCGTATTTGGATAGATTTCGCTTCTTGGAGTTTGTGAAATCTGAAGTTCTCAAAAGAGCGAAAGATTTTTCCAAAAGCCACAAAGAGCTCAATCAAACGAAGCTTCAACCATCCAACGGTTAGCCTTTGATAAAGCTACTTTTTTCAAAAGCCACACCCAAAGCAACTTTTCTAAAAGCCACGGCCCAACCAAACACACCCTAAGGACGGTTTTGGTAGCCGCCCTTACCACACCATTGCTACAAATGCACAATTTGTAGGGACAATTTTTCATCCAGCCTCTCAAATCAATTTGTAGGGGCGGTCGCTTCTAGTGGATCCCGACACGCCCATTTCTAGGGGGTTGTTAGTGATGGAGCCGTCCCTACAAATAAAAGGTGGCGTTGCTACAAAACGTTTTCTACGTAGTGCATCAAATCTAAGCGCTAGACGAATTTGTTGTGCTACGGATGGTTTGATGAGAGATGGATCCGTTTCTAATTTTCTCGTATATAAGTCATTGCTCTATGAGAAGTAATTTTATTTAGTTCTTTAAAAGTAATAATGAAAAAGAGCATTCCTCTCCTAGTCTCCCATCCCATGAATAACTCCCCTCTAGCGAGGTGGAGATACAGGTCCAAACATGGGTACCGGCAGCGTTAGGACGCGGAATGCCAATAATGTCACGGTACTCTCGAGCAAAGTCGAAGTCGAATAAAAATCCACGTCGGGGAACAGGGAATCATATCATTTGGGAATATGCCTAGAGATAATCATGGAGATGATTATTGTTGGGAATATGCCCTAGAGATAATCATGGAGATGATTATATCACCTTGTATCCATGATATATTATGTGTTCATGAATATCCATTAAAGACAACTTGTATCGATTGGCAATTATGTGAATTGTTTGTGAGACTCTTTACTTGTATGGTTATTCAATAATTGTCCTCGATCGGAGTTCATGTGAGAACACACATGAATATTAGATCAGCACATGTATTAGTTGATGACTATGTTTCACAAGTCATAGACATGGAGATGTCAAACTAATAGTGTGGGCACATGTATGACATGGAAATTTTGGATTGACCCGACATGAGATGTTATTATTATCTCTTTACACATCATTTACGTTATGTCCTTAGACCTGAGATTGTCATTATGTACTCAAGATGTGAAACGACCTACTTAGGGACTATCAAACGTTACTCCGTAATTGGGTAGCTATAAAGGTGGTCTTCGGGTTTGTCGGGAAGCATCTTTGTGAGTCATAGTCAATCAAGATGGAATTGCCCCTCTCCATGAGAGAGATATCACTGGACCACTCGATTGATTGGATCAAGAAATGCATGGCGTGCTTGGGTTAAGTGTTAACTCACGAGTTGGACCAAATATCGTGTGGCAAGGGAATAACGAGTATATGGTTTGTGTGGTTCGTCCGATATGATCATTGCGTACACATGGGAGTTGGCACGTCTTGCTAGAGGCCGTTTGTCGACTATTGGTCGAGTAGGAGTACTCGGGCCATGTCTATGTGTGCGTGAGCCCATAGGGTCGCACGCTTAAAGGGAAGGAGGCCCAATTCGGATTTGATCCGGTTGGACGAGGCTTATAGAGTTCTAATACTAGGAAGAGGATTCCTACTTCTAAACGGACTAGGAATAGGATTCCTACTTCTAAACGGACTAGGAATAGGATTCCTACTTCTAAACGGACTAGGAATAGGATTCCTACTTCTAAACGGACTAGGAAGAGGATTCCCTACTTCTAAACGGACTAGGAATAGGATTCCTACTTCTAATACGACTCAGCTCGGGAGCTTTGTTAGGAACGACTATATAATGAGAGGTGGGCGGGGGTGACCATGGGAGTCTAAGCCACGCCACTGGATGACCGCCGCTGCTCACGCCTTCGCCTCTTGCTCCTCGCGGACCTAGCAGTCCCGAGGCGCACGCTTCCTCCCCAGACGCGTGTGGGATACCTCGGAGGTGCTGCATCCGGAGCACAAGGACGAGGACCCGAAGGACGAAGGAGGAGGAGGACGTGGACGGACGACCACGCAACTACATCGGCACTGGCTGCGACGCCGCATACATATCGTCGAGAGTCGACGCTCACAAGACCTGCGCTGTCTAGAGGTAATCCCGTGATCTATAACTAGCAGTAGATTCTTGGTTTATGGGTAGAAAAGTTTTGTTTTCTGGCTAGCGTAGCGATCCCATATTTCCTTCAGTGGTATCGGAGCCGATGCTGTGTCGTTATAGATTCGGATATGTGCATATGGTGATATGCGGTTGTTGATGAGTCTTTGATCTCGGTTCATGATCTTGCCGTGACTTGGTCTTGTTCGATCTACTCCTACCGGTCGGAATTCCGCCATCGGAGTTAAGTGATACATGTAAACCCGGTCATGGCGAGTTAGAGATCAATAAGATTGATCGAATCAAACCTAGGTCATGTCCTAGTCGGGCGCATGTGATGCGAGTTGCGGTGGTGGTAGATTTGATCTTCCACCGATCGTCGGTCCGATTTTGACTAGGAATAGGATTCCTCCTTCTAAACCGATTAGGATTAGGATTCATCCTTCTCTTTTCCTTCTAGGAAAGAGTATGTGTATGAGATGCATGTGTGCAATTAATTCATGACTTGCACAACGAGAGGATGGCATACTTGGATCATGGAGATGGAGATCATCATGATGAACAGAGATTGGAGATGGAGATCCCCAAATGTGATAAGTCACAACTATTTTATGTCATTCTTATCGTGTTCTACTTTCACGTGGCGTGACTATGTTTTTGTCTACATATGATAGTGAAGTAGAACAATCCTCTAACAAATGTTTTAAGTTTTGATGCTCCCCAAACCTTGCAATTGTCATAAGTCTTGTACAATCGATGGTGGGTCTATGAAATTAGGGTACCACCGGTTTTCCATGACTAGGCGGGTTCGTATCGATCGAATACTACTCAAGGAAAGGTTTGGTTACTTGAACAAGATCATCCTAACGGTTAGGGATCTTGGAGCATGGCAGGTTGGCGTTAGCATAGAGATGCTGCCCAACAACAAGAGTCATATGTGATATGATTAGCAAAGAGTTGCTTACCGATCTACCATGTCTTCTAGCGGTGATGCTAAAGCTCACTAGTTGACTTGTTAGTTGTGGGTCTTGAATCACTAAGTTTCAATTGAGGGATATTGATTTTAGTGGGAGTACATTCTATTAAAAGTTAATATGTTTTTACTCTATCTTGGATACATTGTCATAGTATTTTGCATTATTTCATTTGTAGATAAATGGCACCTAACAATCAACCATTTACTTTGCGTTCGGTTCTTGAGAAAGACCAATAGGGAGTCCAAGCCACGCCTAACTGGACGCCATCGCCACGCTTCTTGCTCCTCAAGGACCTAGCAGTCCGGAGGCGCGACGCTTCCCTCCCCTGTACGTGTGGGGATACCTCGAAGGTGCTGCATCTGAGCACAAGGACGAACCGCACGAAGAGGACGGACGTGAAGGACGAACCGCACGAGGAGGACACGGACTGACCACCACTAGAACTACACGGGCACCGCACGCGACGCTGCATATCACGCTGAGAGAGTCGACGCCTTCCCGCCGCACCGGCGTCTAGAGGTAATCCCGCGGATCTATAACCAGCAGTAGATTCTTGGTTTATGGGTAGAAAAAGTTTTGTTTTAAAGCTGGCGTAGCGATCCCATATTCCTTCACTGCGCACGCGGGATCTATAGAGGTTTCTCACGGGGACCTTGAGAGGATGGAGTGAGGTCTCCTCCCAGAGAGAGCTCGTGGTTCGAGAGAGTTTGGTCGTGGCGCAGGGTGGCTGCCAAGAATGGTTGTCCTCAGCGTGGGTCCTTTTGGCTCGGGAGAGCTCGTGAGACGGAGGAGGAGCCCCTCGGGCGCATTGTCACCTAAAACATGGTGTCGAGGGCCTTAATTTGATTGGTTGGGGGGTGTCCCCAAATATCGAACCCCCACAAGAGCCCCCCAGTATTTGAGGGAGAGGATGTCTTCCTCAAATGCTTGTTCACGCAACATCTGCCGTGGAGGTTTTGATTTTTGCTTGGGGGTGCGCTACAGCACACCCGCTGGGTGTAGCTTCGAGGCCCGCGGAGAACGAGAGTTCTCGCGAGGCTTTTGAATTTTCGTGGGCTGAGATCCGCGGCCCCCTTGCAGTCGCGTGCAGGGGTGGCGAGCTCGAACCTGGCCTTACCCCTGTTGGCCGAGGCCGGGTGCTCGTTGAGCTAATAGCGGACATCCCAGGTGAGGCCCGAGCTCGTCAGCTCGCTCGCTCCCGGACCAGCCGCGGATCGATTCCTCAAATTCGAGAGCCCGACATCCACAAGCCGAGCCCTCGAGAGCGGCTCGGGTGGGTAGACGCCTCGTCCGCCGAGGTAGCCTGAGTCGTCGTGGGTTCTCGCGACCTGGAGGCGCCGCAAACGAAAGCCCCTGAGTCTCTTCTGCGAGCTCGGGGCGCAGACCGCCGTGTCGCCCATGTGGCGCCCTACCGACGCCCCCGGGCGCTCTCGGAGCTCTCCGTGTCGAACTCAGCCTTTGAACCCTGGGGACGCTGAGCTCGCGGCGTTCGCCGAAGCCTATTCGCTGAGCTCGAGAATCTAACCGCTAAGGCCGAGCCTCGGGCATTTACCCCCAGCAGAAAATAGCCGCGGGGATATTTCGCTAAGATTTTTACCGCTGGACGGGGTTATCGCGATTAACTCCCGCGAACGTCGGGACCCGCCAGGTGGCTGGTCGCGCTGATGTCGCAGCCGCCGCAGCAGCGGATGTGACGCGGAGCGGCCCACCCCGGCAAGCAGCCGGCGCCTGGTCCGCGCTCGAGCCTTATAACAGGGCGGGATCGGGTGGACGGATCCACCTTCTCCTCGCTTCTGTAGAAAGCCAAAGAGCACATGAGCGCAGAGAAAGAGAAAGAGAGAAAGAAAAGAAAGGAAAGCATACCCCGCCGCTCAGATCCAAACCCCCACCTCCCCCGCCACGGGCCGCCACGGAGCGCGAGATGGGCACATGGCGCCGGGTCGAACGGGCAGCCCGAGCCGCTGGAGAGGTGGCCTTGTGGCCTGATGCCGCACCCGGCGACGGAGGCCCAGGAGTGGATTATTCCCACCGTCGTCGCACGACCCCGGATCCGGCCGCCGGGATACGCCGTGGTCGCTTCTGGGCCTTCACGAAGCTGGCTCGGCGCGGCCCGGCCGACGGCTTCCGCGTACCGCTGGGGTAATCAGCGCCGAAGCTCCAGCATCGACGCCCAAGATCCCGCTGTTTTCGGATTGCGATGATGCAAGAAGGCTGGTTGGGGATTGCCCCCAATCGGGAGCTCTTCGTGCACTTCATCTACGCCAACATCCGTGGGTCAAGGACGGAGTTCCGCGCCACCGCCCATGCTTCAAATTAAGGCGGCAAGGTCCGCGAGCTCTTCCCCAAGGGCGACTCTCCCCGACCGCGCAACCCCGGTGGAGGGAGAGTGGTTCGCACTCAAGAACGACTCCCCACCGCCTTCCCGTGTCGCCCGGTGGACGCTCGAAGCCGGGGCGATTGCGGGCGCCGAAGGCCCGCACGCCCACGCCAAAGGGCAGGTGGAGGAGGTGGCGTTGAAGGTGAAGGCGCTCCCGTGGCCGGATTGACGATGAACCACATCATCGAAACCTGGCTCGTGAAGGCGTTGGTGCCTCTCCAACGCGGCGCCTTCATGCCCTCGGGAGATGAAGGAGGAGCTCGCGCTGCGTCCCGTGGACGGCGAACGCCGCCCCCGCTAACCGTCGACCAGGTGGAGTGGTGGATGGGTCGGCTGATGCAGACGGGCGTGAGGGGTCCAGGAGCCCCCCAAGTTCTCCCTAACACAGAGACGCAAGCGCTGGTAAGAGCTCGTGCCTTCGCCTTATCGAGTTGTTAATTTGTCGCCCGAAGCCCTATGAGGTGAGCCTCGAGCCGTGTAGGTCGGCGAGGCGAAGTCGCCGGTGCGCATCCTCCTTCGCACGAGAGGGCGATGCCCGGTGGGCGCTCCGGCTCCCGAGGGAACGGGCTCGTCGGCGGTGGTGGGCGCACGGCCGAAAAGAGGAGGATGCCGCTGCCGAGCGCCAGGAGCCCTTTCCGGTCGCTCCTCGAGACCCCCGGCTGAGGGGTCGGGATGTCGTCGAGGCCTGCGAGCTCGACGCCGATCGTGCCATCGGCGGAGGCGGCGCCGCGCCCTGCCTCGGGTGGCGCCCGCGCCGGGGCCGGGCCGGCGGGGGCCGGGTGCCAGGGCCACCCGAGGATCTCGGGTGTGGCGGGCGGTGCGGGGAAGAGGAAAAGTGTCGACGCGGTGAGTTCCCTCCTCCCGTTGTGGCCGCGACATGATACGTCGCTTGCTGCGCGCGCTTAGCTCGCATTGGCGTTGTAGGGCGGCCCGGTACCGGCGCCTCCGGCCGAAATGGACGAGCTCGGCCAGGCGCGTGGACTCGGGCGCGGAGATGACGAGTTCAGCGGATGCTTCGACGACGAGCTCGGCCTCCGCGAGCTTGGGTGAGGCATTGGTGAGCCTGGGAGTCGCCATGACGAAGCTCGGCAATGCCTTCGACGACGAAGCTCGGTGACCTCGAAGCTCTTCGGCAGGCGCCGTAAGCTCGGGGGGCTGCCACGGCGTCGGCGGAGAGGGGACCGTGGGTCGCGAGCTCGAGCGCGGAGGCGGCGTGCGACAACGAGCGCGGCTACGGGTCGCAGATGATGGTGTCTGTTCCGTTCACGGGACTGCTCTCGAAAGCTTCGCCGCTGGTGGATACGGGCGCAGCGTCTTGAAACCCGCTCGAGCCAAACCCCCGTCGGCGCTTCCACTTCCCTTCCGTGGGCCAGGTCCTGCAGGGCGTCGCCGGACCCGGCCGGTGAGGCCGCGCCCGAGGCGCAGCCCGGGCCGAGGAGCAGGCTCGGCGCGGATGCAGGGCGCCGCCCGCCCCGGCTCGAGGGGCGCTGGCGAGCACGAGGTCATCGAGATCTCCGGCGACGACACGTGGGAGGAGGAGCGGGAGGAGGCGGACGACAACGTCGGACGCGGGTGCGCCCGCCGCCAAAGACCCCGCCGCCGGTCGCATGAGGAGACGATGCCGCCTTCGAGAATCGTCGGGGGGACGTATTCAGAGGTGGGCGCAGCCTCCTCCTCGGCAGGTCGAGGAGCGTTCCCCTCAGAGTCCAGAGATCGTGGTGACCGTGGCGATGCCGGCCAAGCCCCCGCGACGAGGGCGGCCGGCGGCGATGGGGGCGGAGATCCGGGACCCTCGGCGGGAACGACGCCACGCAACTCCGCCGGCTGTCAAAGGTAACGGACTCATCACTATCGTCGGTTTCCGCTTCCCCTTCCCGCAACCTTTACCGACGTGTTTTGACGGTGTGCAAGATGCCGCCGGGGGGGTACAATCGCTATCGACGCCCTTCCTCAAAGCCGGCAACCTCGCCGTAGGGCTGACGACTTGTCAGCGCCGAAGTTACGCCAAGAGCTCGGGGAGGCACAGCCAAAGAAGCAAGCCATGGGAAGCCGAGCTCGAGGTCGCCGCCTTGCTGGAGGAAGCGGAGGAGCCGCTGCTCGCGCTTGGGCGCAGAGAGGGTGGATGCGCCGTGGAGGCGTCGCCGCAGCCAGAGAAGCTCGAGCTCTCCTCTGAGGCGACAGCGCCGCCGAAGATGGAAGAGGAGCTCGCGGCCCTCGCGGGCGTTGGAGAAGAAAGAGCTCGAAGCGCCGGCGCTTGAGTTCAACGGAGCAACTCCACCAAAGCAAGGACGAGCTCACCAAGCAGCTACAAAGACCGCTGACGCCGAGCTTCAGGTGAGCATCCTTTCCCCGTACTTCGCCGTCTTCTGCTTTTTTTTTGGTTGTCGGGGCTGACCGTTGTCGGCGGCGGGACCAAAGTATGACCGCGAGGCCGCCAAATGTGGTGCTCTTGCCATGCGTGACTATTGCGGAGAGGGACCGGCTCAACGCCGAACGAACTTTCGGGCGCAACGAGCAGGAGCTCTACTGAGCTGTGGAGTAAGCGGGCGACTGCTTTCGACTTGCTTTTGAGCTGTGGTGACTCTTGTCTTGAACCATCTTCTTGTTTTGCGGGAGAAGGAGAAGTCCCCACGGCGGCCCGGATGTCGAGGACAAGGGCCGGGCCGGCTTCCGCCGAGGCTTCCTGCGGCACACACGCAGCTCACGCTGCGGAGAAGGAGGCGGCCTTGGAAGCGGCGCACCGGCGAGCTTGTTGATGCGAAGAAGGAGCCTCGGCGTCTCGTGCTCATGCCGTCAAGGCCGCGAGAGGAGGCCGAGGGCTCGGCCAGCGCTCGGAAGGTCTTGCGTCCGCGGCCGACGCGTGTGCGCGACGTCCTCGGGGTGGAGGGAGATGGCGGATCCGGCTGGCGGGTGTCGGCGTCCCGCGCAAGGTGACGGAGGACGCGGGGCCGCGTGGTCCACAAGGCTGTCGGCGTCATCGCCGACCACTACCCGCGCATGGATGTCGAGGCGGTGGGCGGGTGGGCGCCAGGCGTCGATGACGCCCACACCGAGCGAGAAGAGTGCCGCCGCCGAGGTCGCCTCGCGGAGTTGTCCGCCGAGCTCTTCAAGCTTGCTACCGAGGAGCTCGGCGTCCTGGAGCCCGTTGCTGGGAGAAGTCGAGCAGCCCGAGCCGGAAGCCGCGGCGGACACCTCTGCCCTGGAGGCGATGGATGAAGATCCCCCGCCTGCATAGAAAGTAGGAGCTCGAGGCCAAGCCTCTTTTATAATAAGTTTCTAAGTCCTCGTAGTCGAGGCATTATTGTAAAACTTTAAGGGAGCTCGTGCTTAATGAAAATTTTGTTTCTTTCCTTATCGTGTTTTTACCTTTACTTCAACTTTTCACAAGTTGTTACCCGAGAGTTGGATGGCGGGCTGTTTCTCATTAGCCTCGGAGGCGTGTGAGATCGTTAGGCCATCGCGCCATTTTTTTACTGATGGACTCGTTACTTAGTCGTTTTAGGATGTTGCGTGGGGAAAGGAGCGCGAATTTGCGAGCTCGAGCTCGTGGTGGCGCTTTTGTGAAAAAATTGGTGCGTTAAAACGATGGGGGTGCGCCCCATTCCTTGTAGCCCCCGAGCAAGGGCAGGCCTTTGTCGGGGCAAGGGCTTGTCGTTGCTCGGTCTTGGTTGAGCTTAATGTATGAATTCGAGATGCTTGCACAAGTTTTTGCATCGAATTGGTGCTCTAACGAGCTCTTACAACTATGAGGTTTCGAAATACATCTTAAGGGTAAAAAGCGACGTAGCTGTTCGATGTTCCACGTTGGTGAGGACTCGTCCCCTGATGGTCCTTGAGTTTGTACGTGCGGCCTCAACACTTGGTCGATGGTGAAGGGCCCTCCCATGGCGCCGAGTGCTTGTGTTTGTCCTTCGAGCTCGTACTGCGTCGCAGGGGCGTGATCGCCAACGCGCTGAAGGCTCATCCTTTGACGTGTCGCTCGTGGTAGCGCTGCATGGATTGTAGGTACTTGGCGGAGTGGATGAGCGCGATGTCACGAGCCTCGTCGAGCTGATCAGCGGCATCTTCGAGCAGTGCTTGGTTGTTGTGTTCATCGAAAGCCCGAGCTGGGGCTGTTTACATCGAGCTCGGTAGGGAGGACCGCTTTGGACCAAGACAAGGAAGAATGGGGTCCGCCACGTGGCCCTATCGTGTGTGGTGCGAAGACTCCACACGACCGCGGGGAGCTCGACGAGCCATCGACGGGCGTATTTTTCGAGCCTCCTACAGATGCGGGACTTCACGCCCTGCAGGATCATGCCATTAGCTCGTTCTACCTGTCCATTGGTTCGGGGGTGGCCGACAGAGGCCGTGTCGACGCGGATGCCGTGATCGCTGCACCAGTCGATGAAGACTTCTCCCACAAAGTTGGTGCCATTGTCGGTGATGATCGAGTTCGGGACCCCAAAGCGGCGGATGATGCCGGTGAAGAACTTGACGGTCTCCTCAGCTCGACACCGCGCGATGGGCATGACTTCAATCCACTTAGAGAATTTGTCGATGGCAACGAGGAGATGTGTGTATCCTCCAGCCGTCCTCTGGAATGGCCCCACCATGTCGAGGCCCCAGATGGCAAATGGCCAAGTGAGTGGGATCGTTTGAAGGGATTGGGCGGGGAGGTGCGTGCGCTGGCGAAGAACTGGCAGCCCTCGCGGCGTCGGGACAACCTAGGTGGCGTCGGCGACGGCGGTTGGCCGATAGAAGCCTGGCGAAAACCCGACAAAGCTCGCTGGCGCCAGCGTGGTGGCGCATTCGCCTGCGTGGATTTCTTTCGAGCTCTTCACCTTGCTGAGAAGGTGATGCTCTTGAAGGACTCCGCTTGCCCCACGCCCGAAAGAGCTCTTCTCCCACGAGGGCGAAGGTCTTAGCTCTTTGGGCTGATCGTCGCGACTCCTCCCGCCTGGGGAGCTTGCCTCTTTAGCCATCGTAGCAACGGGATTCGCCGGTCGGCGGGGTGGCCGGTTTGATCCGCCCCGAGGGGAGCCCGTGCGGAAGAGCTCGTGGCTAGCAAGCCTTCGTATTGGGGAGCTTGACCCTTGGGGGACATCGGCGTCCATGGGGTCCGCCTTAGGGGAATTTGAGCTCGCGCCCTCCAAAGAGGCTCCTCTTTGAGCCGTATCGAGGGCTGCGTTGCTCGTGCATGAAGACTCCGGGGAACGGCAGCGATACGATGCGAAGCTTAGCGAGGACGTCGGCGTCGGCTGTTGAGGTTGCGGTGGGCGTGGTTGACCTCCGGCTCGTGGAAGTGCTCCTCGAGCTCGCGGACCTTCCGGTGGTATGCGACCATCTTTGGGTTGACGCAGTCGACCTCTTTCATGACTTGGTTCTTGAATGACTCGGAGTCCCCCGACCTCGAGGTAGGATCCGAAGTTCGGCGTGCGATCGTGACCCATTTACCAACGCCGTACTCGGCCCACGTTGTTGGAGGCGGGGAATGCAGGCGTATCGAATACTTCATGCGCACTTTCTTAGGAGAGGTGAAGACGGGGCCGGCCGACGCCGCTCCGTACTTTTCACCGATCCGTCGAGGTCGCAGGATCCCAGTACTCGACATCGTCGGGCCCGGTGGTTGCTCGACCTCGGTCCACTCTCGCAACAAAGTCCGTTAGGGCTTGAGACTTGATGGCGCCTCTCGGGCGCATAGGTGATTCGGTCCCCATGAGCTCGATCGCCCATTTAGCCATGCGACCCGTGACCTCGGGGCGGATGACCTCTCCAAGAGGGTACTTGGAGACGACGGTGACCGGGTGGAGCCGGGCGTAGTGTCCGAGCTTACGCCGGGTGATCGCAGTACACGAGTTTTTCGAGCTGTGTGTAGCGAAGTCTTGGTATCGGCGGAGGACCTCACCGACGGCACACCGGCGTTGCACCTTGAGCGCGTGCCCCTCCCTCCCTCTCTCGACGACGAAGCGCGGTGCTCACCACCTTCGAGGTGGCCGAGATGTAGAGGAGGATGGGCTCGTTAGCCACGGGGCAACGAGCACGAGGAATGGGCTGGCTAAGAGTTGTTTCAGCGAAGTCGAGAGCTTGCCGGGCCTCGTCGGTCGAGGAGAGGCGCCTCGGTCTTTTCAGCAACTTGTAGGCGGAGGAGGCTTCGCTCCCCGAGTCGAGCGCTATGAAACGACTTAGCGCCGATGAGACAACCCGTGAGCCCGCACGCATTTGATGTTCTTGATCGGCCCCATATTCGTGATGGCGGCGATCTTCTCGGGTTGGCCTCAATGCCGCGGCGGAGACGATGAAGCCGAGCAGCTTCCTCGCGGGACCCGAAGACGCATTTTTCGGGTTGAGCTTGCCGCCCAACTCTCTGAGCTTGGCAAAGACCTTTTCGAGGTCAGGATGAGCTCTTCGGCGCCTTGTCTTGACAACGATGTCGTCGACATACGCTTCTACGAGCTTTCCGGAGGAGCTCTTTGAAGACTTTTCGCATGCACCCTCGGAAGGTGGCGCCGGCATTCTTCAAACCGAAGGGCATCGTTGCGTAACAGAATGCACCAAACGGAGTGATGAAGGAGGTGGCGAGCTGGTCGAGCTCGTTCATCGCTATCCGGTGGTAGCCGGAGTAGGCGTCGAGAAAACAGAGTGTCTCACACACGGAGGTGGAGTCAACAATTTGGTCGATCTTGGCGGCAAAGGAAACGGATCCTTTGGGCATGCCTTGTTGAGACCCGTGTAATCAACACACATTCTCCATTTCCCATTCTTCTTCTTTGACTAGTACGGGGGTTGGCTATCCACTCGGGATGATACACCTCCTTGATAAACCTAGCGGCTAGAGCTTATCTAACTCCTCGGCGATTACTTGGCGTCGATCGTCATCGAAAACGTCTAAGCCTACGCTTCACCGGCCGAGAGCCGGGTTTAATGTTCAGGAGTGCTCGGCGACTTCCTCGGTATGCCGGGCATGTCCGAGGCTCTCCACGCAAACACATCGAGGTTCGCGCGGAGGGGAAGTCGACGAGCTTCGCTTTCCTATTTAGGAGTGAGCTCGGACCCAACGCAGAGGTGCGCCCATCCTTGTCGACCTCGACCTCCTTAGCGTCCTTTCGGGCTCTCCGAAGGCGCCAGCGGTCTTTTGAGCCCCTCGGGTGAGCCCGATCCCCCGAGCTGCTTGAGCTCATCGAAATGCGAGTTTCGTGCTCGCGACCTTCTTGAGCTCGGGGGCGTCCTGCGCTGGCCCAGGCCGCCATCTTTGGCAGCATTCGCTCGATCTCGACCGCGGCGTCGGCGTACTGGACGGCGGCAGCCTCGCAGCCGAAAGCATGCTCGAAGGTGGAGTCGATGGTGATGACCCCCTTGGGCCCGGGGATCTTGAGCTTGAGGTGGGGTGTAGTTGGGGGACGGCCATGAACCCGCGCATAGCACGGCCGCCGGTCCCAAGGCGCGTGGTAGGCGTTCCCTGAGGGAAGCACCCGAACGTGGGGACCTCCTTGCGGAAGTTGTCCGGGGTGCCAAAGGTGACGGGAGGTCGGTCGCCCGAGCGGGATCATCATTTCCCCGGCACCATGCGGGTGGATTGGGTCCGGCGAGGGGCGGAGGCGCGCCTTGGTGATGCCAAGGGCTTGGAGTGCATGAGCGTAGAGGAGGTTGAGGCGCTGCCCCATCCATCGGCACCTTGCCGAGGCGCTTGGTGCCGATGATGGGATCGACGACGAGCGGGTACCTTCACGGGTAACGGGATATGTCGGGGTGATCGCGCCTTGTCGAAGGTGATCGCTGAACTCGACCACTTGAGGTAGGTGGGTGTCGCAGGCTCGGTGGTGAAGAGGACCTCACGGCGCGTGAGCTTCGTCGGCGCTTGGACTCGTAGCGGAGCTCCGCCGAAGACGGCGTTGGCGGCGCCGTCCTCGATGTAGACGTCATCGCCGCCGGTGTCCTCGAAGCTCGCCGTCAGTCGGGTCGGCTGCTCGCCCTTCTTCTTCCGCCCGCCAGCGTGCCCATCACGTGCTTCATCCGGGAGCCGGCGGTCCTTCATCTTGTGCAGCGGGGCCCTCGTGATGTGGACACGGGGCCTCGAGCATCTTGTCAAAGTGCTCCTTGTGGGCGAAGCCCTTCCCTCCCTTCGGAGGGGTCTTGCGCTTGTCCGCGGCACGGCTTACGAATTCCTTGTCGTCGTCGTCATCGCGGGGACGCTTGTTCTTCTTGTTCTTCCTTTGCGGGAGCGGGAGCCGGATCCTCCTGTGGCCTCGTCTTGGCCTTGAGCTTGCCCCCTTGCCCGCACGTGACGGGCGGAGGAAGGCGTCCTCTCCCTCGGCGTGTGGCCGGTGGCGAGGTCGAGAAGCTCCTTCACGGACCTAGGCTTCCTAACACCGAGCTCGCGGATGAGGCTCTCGCAAGTGGTGCCGAAGGTGAACGCGGTGATGATCTCGGAATCGGAGGTCTCGGAGAGGTTGTTCTGCGAGCTTGGAGAAGCGCCGATGTAGTCGCCTGGGCTCTCCCCTTCTTCCGCTTGCATCGGCGCAAATCCCAGGTCGTGCTTGGCCCGGTGTAGGTGCCCCGAAGTTGCCGACGAAGACGTCGCGTAGGTCCTCCCGGGGTCGCGGATGGTGCCCTCCGGCGGTGCTCGAGCCGAGAACGAGCTGAGTCCATAAGGTAGAGAGGCAGGCTGCGGATGATGAAGTAGTATTTGTCGGCTCCACCGCCCGGCACCCAGGCGGTAGTCTTCCAACAACGTGGCCGGTCGGTCTCCTGTTGTACTGTACCGAGGTCGGGGGCTCGGAGCGCCGAAGGAACGAGGGCCTCGTGGATGCGTGACGTGCTGAACGCCTTAGGTCGCCTCGAGCTCGAGCTCAACGGCAGGCGATCTCGCCGGCTGATGGGCTCCGCGGTCTTCAGAGACGGGCGTCGGGCTGCGACTCTTTGTCCTCCTCGCTGCTGTCGTGTCGCCCGCGCGGCTTTGCTGTATCGCGTGCGAGGACGCCGGCCGCGTCGTCGCGGTGGTACTTGCCGTCGCCCCAGGGACGTTCTTATGCCGCTGGCCTCCGCCTTCGTCGGGCGTTGATGGTATCGCGTCCGCGGTTCTCACCGATCCGCCGGCGTGCGTGAACCTCGCCGTGATGAGACGCGAGAGCTTGCCGCTTGTTGTACTGCTGCGCTTCCGCCCACGAGCTTTTGACTTGCTCGTGGGTTCATGTGCCTTAGGGTCCTCGGGACCCGGACCGGCGCGGGAGCAACGCGGGCGGCGCCGTTCGGGAAGCTCTCACTACTGCCGCGGGGAGTTGCTCGGCGTCGTCGTCGCGGTTGATGCGGTCGCAGACGTCCGTGCTCGAGCTTCGCGCCGTGGCTGCCTTCTCTCTTTCGGCGAGAAGAGCTTGCTTCTCTCGAAGCCGCCTCTGCTCGAAAGACTCCTCGAGCCGTCCGCGCGTCTTGACGCTTGCCGATCGGCGGGCTCGCTACGCGCGGGCAGCGAGCTTCAGGCTTGAGTGTGCTCGAGTCGCTGGAAGGGTGGCTATCAGTCGCGCCGTCGGGGTGTGGCACATGTAGCACTGGCGTGTGGGGTCGCAGGTCACGAGGCTCATCCCGCGCCGGGCGCAGCTCGAGCTCGTGGACTAAGGTTTGCCGAGGGCTCATCGCCCCAAAAAGGGGAGACCCGCCGCCGTTGGGGTACATCTTGGCGTACGCCGCCGCGAACTCGTCCACGGACAATGCGTCCTCACCGGCGAGCCGGAGGACAACGTTGGTGATGGAGAAGGTGACATCACGGAATAGAGCCTGTGTGGGCTCGCGCCCTAGGATGTCGGGGAGGAGGTCCTTGATCAGGGACAAAGCGGCGTCCGGCCGCCGCGGATGGGACGGGCGGCCTCGGTGGAGCCTTGCCCCATGTCGGCGGGGCGGAGTCGGTGGCGCCACGAGGCGCACGGGGATGTCCTCATGCCGGACGGGGGGCGAGACGGCTCCCGGGGGACTTCTCCGGGGCCGGTGCCGGTGGTCGAAGGCGCCCGGCCCCAAGACGGGCGCTCCGGGTCGGCGGTGACGAGGAAGAAGCCATTGAAGTGGAAGATCGTCGCACTAGCGCTCCCCTACCTCGGCGCGCCAAGCAAGCCGTGGTCCGACACCACCGTCGCGTATATCGGCTAATGCGTGCTCCAAATGGCCTAGCTCTAGAGACAATGACACAAGATTTATACTTTGGTTCGGGGCGAAATCGAGCTCCCTAATCCAGTGTGATCACTATCCGAGCTCAACGCTCATACCGGGGTGCGTACAAGCGAACCGAGAGAGGGATCGGGATCCCAAGTCTCTAGGATTGAGGCAAGTGCCAATATCGAGTGGGATGAATGCGTGAGTGAGCGGTGAAGATCAGCGAGGGCTAATATTTTTCTTGCTCCTTTTTCTTCTTCTTCTGCCTCAACTGAGAACCCTACCCCTCCTTTTATAGTGACAAGGGGAGCAGGACATATGAGCTCTTCGAGTTGAGGCGAGAATGGATAGAGTAAGGAGCTATGGAGCGGCGGGTAGGTGAAAGAGCTCTCCGAACGAGCTCGTTAATTGGCAGGGGAGCTCTCTTCGAGCTCTCGGTAGCTTTGGATGCTGAAATCGGTCATAGTCGCATGCTTGCGAATCCTGGTCCGGGCGGAGGTCGCGCCGTGGGCGTCTCCAATCGTAGTTGGAACCGGCCCCGCTGTCATGGGCGTGGCCATACCGCGGGATGAGGTGCACACACGTCGTCGTACAGGAGTGCACCGTGGTGGCCTTTGTTGGGAGTCGATGGGGTATGGAGAGGTGATTCGATGGAATGCCCTATCGCCACTGCTCCTCGCATGGCTGTGCCCGCGCCGGGGGTGGTTGGCCAACTCCCATTTTGCGGTCTTCCGTGTGACGCCAAGGGGACGAAGTTCGTTGTCGGACGCCGTGCGGCTCGGCTGAGCTCGAGCTCGAGCGAGGCGGAAAGAGGTCCCGCTTGGAGAGCTCGCACACGCGGATCTATAGAGGTTTCTCAGCAGGGACCTTGAGCAGGACGGAGTGAGGTCTCCTCTCCGAGAGAGCTCGTGTTCGAGAGAGTTTGGTCGTGGCGAGGGTGGCTACCAGTAATGGTTGTCCTCAGCGTGGGTCCTTTTGGCTCGGGAGAGCTCGTGCGGGACGGAGGAGGAGCCCCTCAGCGATTGTCACTGAAACATGGTGTCAGAGGGCCTTAATTTGATTGGTTGGGGGTGTCCCCAAATATCGAACCCCCACAATAGGCTCTTCTCCCAGTTTTTTCCGTAGGCTAGTACGCAGGCTCGTAGCATGTCTTCTAGTATTTGATTTACTCGCTCTGTTTGTCTATCGGTCAGAGGATGGTAGGCTATGCTGTAGTCCAAACGTGTCTTCAGTGCTTCGTGTAGGCTTTTCCAAAATCTTGACGTGAATTACGATCCCCGATCAGTCACTATTCGGCTAGGTACTCCGTGTAGCCGAAGGATGTGGTCTATATATAGCCTTGCTAATTGGTGTCCTTGAAGAGTGGTCTTTACTGGAATAAAGTGCGCTACTTTGGTCAACCGGTCCACTATGACCCATATCGAGTCGTTTCCATTCGAGGTTCTCGGAAGTCCAACTATAAAGTCCATGCAAATCTCATCCCATTTCCACTCGGGTATATGTAAGGGCTGTAACAATCCGGTTGGTGGATGATTCTCTGCTTTTATTCTCTGACAGAGGTTACATCTTGCTACATAGTCCGCTATATCTACCTTCATTCCTTTCCACCAGTATTTCTGCTTCAGATCCATATACATTTTGGTTGCTCCGGGGTGTATAGAGTAGGGGGAGTTGTGTGCTTCATCCAATATCAAGTTTCTGAGAGTCTCTTCTTGTGGCACACATATCTCGTTGTTGTACCATAGTTTCCCTTGTTCGTCGATCTTGAATCCAGGCATCTCCTTTTTGGTAGTCAGCTTCTTGAGTCCTTGAATTTCTTCGTCTTTGTCTTGCGCTGTCTTGATCTGGTCTTCTAGAGTTGGGCGTACACTTAGTATGTTCAGTATTCCTTGTGGTACTATCTGTAGGTTCAGTCTTCTGACTTCTTGGGCTATCTCCGGTCTTCTGTTTAGGGTCTTTAGGTAGTGGCAATGAGGCTTCCTGTTGAGTGCGTCGGCCACTACATTGGCTTTCCCGGGGTGATATTGTATGCTCAAATCATAATCTTTTATCAATTCTAACCACCTTCTCTATCTTAGGTTCAACTCCGATTGGGTGAAAATATATTTCAAACTCTTGTGGTCTGTGAATATTTCGCATTTATTTCCAATGAGGTAGTGTCTCCAAATCTTTAACGCATGTACCACGGCCACTAACTCCAAGTCATGAGTGGGGTAGTTTTCTTCATGCTTCTTTAATTGTCGTGATGCGTAGGCTACCACTTTTCCATCTTGCATTAGCACACATCCTAACCCTTGGCGGGAGGCGTCACAATATACTACGAAATCTTTATGTATGTCCGGCAAGGTGAGTACCGGTGCTGTGGTCAACCTTGTCTTCAGGTCTTGGAAACTCTTTTCACAGGCTTTTGTCCACTTGAATTCTTTTCCTTTTTGGGTTAGTGCTGTCACTGGCTTGGCGATCTTGGAAAATCCTTCTATAAACCTCCGGTAGTATCCTGCTAGTCCGAGAAAACTATGTACTTCTATTGCATTGGTCGGTTGTTCCCATTCTGATACGACCTTGACTTTCTCCGGTCTACTTTTACTCCTTCTGCGGTGATGATATGTCCCAGAAAGGCGACTTCTTGTAGCCAAAATTCACATTTGCTGAATTTTGCATATAGTTCATGGGCTCTTAGCTTGTTCGTAATTATCTTCAGATGTTGTTCATGTTCTTCGACGCTCTTTGAATAGATGAGGATGTCGTCAATGAATACCATGACAAACTTGTCTAATTCCTCCATGAACACCTTGTTCATTAAATTCATGAAATAAGCTGGGGCGTTGGTTAATCCGAATGGCATGACTGTGAACTCGTACTGTCCATTGCGGGTTACGAAGGTGGTCTTCGGTATGTCACTGAGTCAAATCTTGAGTTGATAGTAGCCGGATCTGAGGTCTATCTTGGAGAAGTATTTTGCTCCCTTCAGTTGGTCAAATAGGTCGTCAATTCTTGGTAGTGGGTACTTGTTCATGATGGTGACTTCATTTAAGGATCTATAGTCGATGCACATGCAAAGGCTTCCATCTTTCTTCTTGACAAACAATACTAGTGATCCCCAGGGTGACGAGCTTGGTCTGATGTATCCTTTGTCTTGCAATTCTCGTAGTTGCTTCTTCAATTCTTCAGTTCATTGGCGGCCGTTCTATAAGGTCTTTTGGCTATTGGTGCAGTTCCCGGCATTAGGTCAATGATAAACTCCAAATCTCTATCCGGTGGCATTCGGGTAAATCTTACGGGAAGACGTTGGGATACTCGTTTACAATTGGTACTTCTTCTACTGAGGTGGCTTGTAGGTTGCATACTCGTGGTGCTAGGGTCGTAGCTTGGGGTTGGCACTTCACTTTTCTTCCTTGGTGATTTGTGAGGGTTACCATTCTGCCGTTGCATGAGATATTTCCATGGCGCTTTTCTAACCAATCCATTCCTAGGATTATATCTAGTTCATCCATCCTTAATACCACTAAGTCCGCTTGGAACTCCACTTCATTGATCATGATCTTTACTCGAGGACACTTTAGTGTGCATTGAAGAACAGACTCGTGGTGCGAATCAAAAGAGGGTGGGTAATAAAACCGATCTCAAATCATTTTTCAAAATGAAACGGTCGGAAATAAACTAGTGCGATCTTTGAAGTCGAATAACACGGTTGCGAGAGATGGAGTTCACAACAAACTCACCGTACCACAAAGATCCGGTGTTGCCTGTACTTCCTCCGCGACTTGGCATGATTTACTCAGCCTTGATCGAAACTTGTGGCGTTCCTTCTCGGTGCGCCTGAATTCTCGAGGGGCATTACATCCTACTCTGGCGGCTGTCTGTTGCTTGCAAATGCAGATGGGGTGTAACAACCCCGAAATTTTGACACCTAAAAATTGCAACCAACAAAATTTTTTTCTTAAATAGCCCATGATTGGTGAATTGTCATGTAGGTAAACCCTACCCTAGTTGCACAAGTAGGCCCTATTTAATTTTTGTTGGAGCATTTGCATTTAATTAGTCCAAGTGTGAGTTGGTTCTTATGATTTTATGTGATGGCTTAATAAAATCAAATAACAACTTTAATAATTATGTGTTGCCTACCATTGGATTGGACTCCCTAAACCCTAGTGACCTTAGAGGACCCCAATAGGGTGTGATCATGTTGGCAACACATGATAACACATATAGGAGCCTATGAAGTAGAATAGAGAAATTTGGAATTGGAAAAGAAAAATAGAAAAGAACTAAGAAGAGGGAGGACAAGGCAAGGCCATTTTGGCCTAGTGGCCCAATCAATCGATCATCCGCATTCCCCGGCCCGGCCTGCCGCAGAGCCCACGCGACTTGCCTCGCCGCGCAGTAATCCGTGCCGGCCCAAAGAAAGAACGAGGCCAAAGACGGATGCCACCCGCCCGCGTGGCAAATGCATTTAAGGGCGAGGCGTTTTTTTCCGCCGGACCGCCGACGCAAGCCCACGGGACCCGCTTTGTCATCCTTTACCTCGCTCGCCCTTGCGCTTTTCCACGTAAAGCAGCGCTGGGGAGGGGAATCCCGTGCACTCCGCGACCGTCGCCGGCCGTCGGCGCTTCGCCACCAACTACACGGACGCGTTGGATGCACGCCACGCCCTCGAGCCCGGCCACCGGACCTCCCACGAAACGCGTGGGCGTGGCGTGACGCCGTCGCCATGGCCCGCAAGACCCTGTCGCGCCGCCGCCCTATAAAGAGGAGCCCTAGGCACCCTAGGGTTCCCAGTGCCACCGCCGCCACTTGTGGCCTTGCCCACACTGCCCAACCGAGAGAAGAGAGGAAAGGGGGGAAGAGAAGGAGAAGCAAGGAGGCGGGAGGAGCAGAGCCGCCCGACGCCATTTCTTGCCGCGCCGGGGTTCGCCGATTGCTGCTATACCGCGACGCCGGAGTCACGCTGCTTCGAACTGCAAGCCGGAGAAGGATTTGCGCACGCCCGAACCACACGCGCCAGCCACGAACGCCTTTCACGGCCGCCCCGGTCGACGCTCGCCACCATCGGTCGTACCGCGCAGCGAGCCGCCCGAGCCAAGGAAGAGCCGCCGTTGCCGTGCCGCCGCCGCTCGGACCATCTGCGCGCCGCCCTGCTGCGCACCCGCTTCAGCCGGCAACCACCCAAGGTGAGCACCGATCCGCCGCCGCCCGTAGTTCTTTGTGCCGCCGGCGTTCTAGCTCATCGCCGCCCGTGGTGTTCCCCTCGTTCGGAGAGCCAAGCCGGATCTTTCTGCCGTGGCCATGGATCTCGTGAAAGCGAAACGGCCAAAGCGCCGGCCGGCCACCACGGCCGAACGTGCACGCCGCCCCTAACCGGAGGCGCCGCCATGGCGAGCAGGCCATGGCGAGGTTCTCCAGCGCGGCACACGCCACCTCATGGGGAGGAGATCCACCGGCGAGCTCGCCTCGTCATGCCGCGCTTAGCGTCACCTTGGAAAGAAAAAGCGAGACGCCTTGACCTATCTCGCCATCGTTGTCCGCTCGCCGGAGTCGCGATGCGTGCCTTGGGTGGAGCGAGCACCGCCACACGGTTTGTGGTCGTCGGCGATGCCTTCTATGCTTTGCGATACGACTAATCGCGGGAAAAAGAGCGCCTTTGCCTTGTTGCGAGCCCGCGCCTCGCGCCGGCTGCTCGCCCGTCGGAAGCCGGCCGTTGCCGCCCGCATCCGGCGCTGAGCCCCACGGCCATGTCCCAACGCCTTGCGGCGTTCGTGAAGCACCGTGGAGCCCGGCGCGTGCCTCAAAAAACGACGGCGCCTCGCCTCGACCATCCGCCTCGGCCGCCGTACACCGCCCCGCCGTCGTCTGTTCGCGGCGCCGGCCACGGGGGTGCGGCAATCCGCCTCGAACTTTCGCCTTGGTGACCGCCCGCCTATACGGCTAGGGGACCCTAGAAGCCCCCTCGAGACCTTGCCGAGAGGCCACCCACGCGTCGCCGCTTAGGGAAGCTCACCGCCGGCCGGATTGCTGCCGCGCGGAGCAGAACAGAGGGATGGGGAAAGAATGAGAGAAGGCGCAACCGTGGCTAGGCCTTGTCCACCGTGAACCAGCAGGGAGGAAGGGAAGGTGGACGTGGTCCACCGTAGACCACGCGGTGCTCTATGGACCACCAACAGACAGTGGAGAGACTCATCGAACGGGCCATACGTGGGCTGGACTCCAGAATCCTCCCCAGTGCAGGCCAGAATAAATGGGCACTCAATGGAGGCCCGTATCCCCCATCCCCCCCCCGTGCAGGCCAGAATAAATGTGCTATGGGTGAACGGATCTCTTCTTGGGCTGAGTAGACTCAAAGGCCGTGTGGATCATTGGGCTACTGCTGCCTTTTCCCCTCTAATAATAATAACTTTTCTTTTGCTCAAAAAAAAAAAACTTTTCTTTCTCTTTTTTATCTTTCTTTATTTATTTAAAAGAAAAATGGCCTTGTGTTGTTTACAGTGGGCTACCGACTGAACCAAACCGCAGAATGTGCTGCGATTGCAATGATAAACTTGGAATCCCTCGAGATTCCAGCTTCAGCATGATGGAGATTATATTCTCCATAGTCTCAGCTGCCAAAATCACTCCTTGCGACCGAGAGAGACATCCCAGAAGCACAACTCGGCCGTGCATCGATTTACTCCGATTCGATGACTCTTTTCCGTGCTTGTGAACACGCCGCCCTGACGCATCTCGCTCCGAATCCGAATCTTTCACGACGACCTCCTCGAGTCCGAACCGTAGAACACTTGACCGAACTTGCGGCTGCCGCGTCGTTGTAGGCTCGTAGCCTGGCATGCATCGTGCTACCAGCCTGCCGGCCGGTCTAGATTAATTGATCTTAACCAGTGGCTCGACTAAAGTACCGTCATCTTTAGACAAAACGGTGCAACAGCGGACTTGGGGCACATTGTTTATGTCCACACATTGGAAAGAGACGGGAAAAATAGACGCAACGTACGACGCTTGATTTGTGGTTAAGATAGATGGAGTCATTAGACAGCCGAAAGTAGAACCGGCCGGCCGGACTTGTGGTTGGGTTAATTCGGTGAGAATTGATGAAGCCGGCGGCCAAGCATAGTATGGCTCTTCATTCACCAATCACCACCATGCAATGTATCCATACTACTGTTTGCAGTTGCAGTGGCTCGTGCTACAAAAGTTTCTTGAATTCTTCTACGACTACATTCGTGCTTGCTGTGTGTGTGTGTTTGAGATGTGTGAACCAGAATGGCACACGAGACACACCCCCGCCCCCAATATCTCCTCCGTCTGCTTCCGGTCCCTCTGCAACTGGTGGATCAGGCGGTCACGTTGATGCGAGCACAGCAGTTATTATTAGAAACAAGCGCGGCGTTGCCGCGCGCCTGCCTATGTTACGCCAGTCTATGCTACCCGATTACGTGAGAGTATCAGTGCCGAGCAGATGCTTCCAATAAATATATCTTTTTAACGATGCAAGACTAATATTTTTAACATATATCTTCTTTTTTAGAACCAGGAAGTTCTCATTGCAATATTGTGGGAGAACATTGATGAAATTGTTGGTGACAATGATATTATAGAAATCATGGAATTTCTTTTTTTTTTTTTTTTTTGAGAATTATCATGGCATTTCAATGGAGAAAGGGATATACATGGTAACATAAAACTTTAAAAACTGCATGAAGAAAAATAAATAGGATATATAAGTTGTGCATGTAATTCAATCGTTTTTTGAACTCTATATGGAGTGGAGTTTATGTTAAAATTGCGGTCAATATTTGACGCTTGTTAGAATCAGATACCTCATTGACTAATCACTTTGTCCATCGCTTTTGCCATAGGTAGTGCAATATGACCAAGTTTCAATAGAGAGCCACTAGCTAAATGTGACAATCGCTTTCCCATTTCCTAGTTCGTTTCATCTCAGAGCCAGGTAGTCAGCGCTCTTGATCTTTTCTCTCTTGTTTGTAATGCATGAATATTTCATTTGCACCCAAAACATATTTTCCTGCAAACAATCAACCAAAGAATGAGTCCAGCAACAAAGCACATATATATTTTTGCCAAAAATCACATTAGGTCCGTGCTAACGCTTAAAGACCACATTAGGGGCCTGCTTGGTTGGCTACTAATTTTTGCCCAACCAAAATCATGGTAAGCCAAAACTTAGGCTTGCCAAATAAGGATTGCCAAAGTTAGGGAAAAAATATAGGTGTGCATTTAGTTGATTGCCAAAATAAAGGCTTGCCAACTTTCTTTTTTTCACATCTAGTTTAAGAAAATTCTAGAGAGTTGCCAAAACTTTGGCATAAAAATTGATGATGCCAATTCTTTGCCAATAAACCAATTGATGACCAAAATTTTGACATGCCATGATTTTGGTTTGGCAAGAATTGGACACCAACCAAGCAGGCCCTAGGTCCCTCAATAACACCTAGAACTCCAACAGCACTGTAAATTTGTCTGAGAATGGAATGACATGAAAATGAGATCCAGTTGCAACTGCCCCTAGTCCAGGCTTAGAACCCTCCCCTGTAGAAGGTTACAATGTTCAATGGGCATGATAATTCCAGTACATAGCAAATTTAACAAAATCAAGAGACATTTCAGCTAGATATATATTATTACTGCAAAATCATTACATGACTCCTAAATCTAGAATCTTACCAACAATATCTTCTCAAACAGCAAGGCCAAGTTGATTCATTATCCCTTTTATATACCTAGACATCATCAGAAGCACAATCCAACAATCAGCACAGGGAGGCATGGGATATCCACTTTTAGATTTACAACTATCTGAACCCACAATAATGCAAACTAAAGTCAATGGATCACTGTTGCACACAAAACTAAGTTTTTATTCACTAATCTTGCATCTAATGCGGCTGGGCATAAACACAAATACCTAACGTGCAGGCTGGCATGGTGGATCACCTTGAGCTTTGGCCTAGAGGCATCTGCTTGCCTGTTCTCCTGATTCGTGACCACGCAGCGGCCGCGGACACAACTACAACTGCCATCCCTGCACGCAGGGGCAGCGAGCCATTGCCCGAAGCTCGACGTGCGAGGGCCGGCCATAACTACGCAGGCGCGCAGCCACCTGCCGCCAACCCGGGGTGGACGGAGGCCGGCGGCGAGGGCACCGAGGCCGGAATGGCGGCGTCGTGGGTCGCGTTGGTATTCGTCGGCGACGCTGCGGTGATGGGCATCCGGGCTGCTGCAGTTAGACGGGCTGCGGACACCCCTGGAGCTCCTGCCGCCCCGGAGCTGATCCCACGGGCAGACGCGACGCTGCCGCGCTGTTCTTGGCTCGCGATCGCGACGAGGGGCGGCGTGTAACACGTGGGAGCGGAGCCAGGCCGGGCGGTGACAAGGGAGCGCCGCCCGTGTCCCGATGGCCCAGGCCGAGGCTGGCGTAGACACGAGCTTGAGGAAAGCTCTAGAACTGAGAAGAGGATTTGGACTGCGACTGCGCATGGATTTCTAGAAAGTTTGAAGGCTTTCTTCAAAAATGTTCAGGCCTCACCAGATCTGGATCGTCCACATGCCTCATCCGACGGTCGGGAATTGGAGGCGACGTGGCCTGCTTCTGTTGCCAGAGCTTGGCTCTGGTTTAGGATGTTAGAGATTGTCTGGCGCCTGGCACCACACGAATTAAACGCACCACATGGCATGGGCGCGCACTGTGCAGGACGGTGCGGTGAGGCCCACGAGTTTGCTTCGATGTTGAGGCAAAGGCAAGGCAAGGCCCACGAGTTTGCTTCGATGTTGAAGCAAGGCAAAGGCAAGGCCGCCCGTGGGCCGGCAGACCAGCCGGAATATCCGATGTTGCCAGCGACAGAAATTCACTGGAGGTCGTTGTATCTTATACGTAGTAGTATGAACACAAATTGGGGAAAAAAAAGGTGAAATTTCGGCCGAAATTCCGGACCGTGGCCGGTAGATTGACCAGGCCACAGACCCACAACACACGATCGATGGATGATGGATCGATTATTGTGTTGGAAATGAAATGAAATGAAAGGAGTGCGAGCGTCCCCGTCGTCTCTGTCACTAATAAAGTTTAATAAGTGGCCGGCCAGCATCAGGAGGAGATCGAATTAAAGAAGCCATCCATCGATGTGTTGGTTGTCACGATGCAACTTTTTGGACGGGTTGACCCGATGACCCAAAACCCAAAATCAGAAGTTTGGTGTTTAAACCCATTGGGTGGACCCACAGGAGTTTGGTGTTAAACAGTGTTGGAGCCTGTGGGTTCTCTGGGCCGACCCAAAACTCACGATGCCAGGAGTCATCCGCACGGGCGGACATAGCTAGGGTGACTCGTTGCGAATTGGCTTGAAAGTCAAATGGTAGGACGGCCGGTCGGTGGACGCTACCCACCTGGGGTTCAAATCCTGGTGCTTCGCACCTTTTCCCGGGATTTTCCCAAGGATTTACCGGCGTTATGCATTAAGTGGTAGCGGACGCCCGTCGCCGACGACGAGGCGCCTATGGTGACTTCGAGAATCTCCAGATCCGCCGCCGCCCTGGGGTCAGCCCGGAGGTGCTCATGGGGGGTAGGGTTTGCGTGCGTGTGTTCATAGGGGGGTGAGTGTGCGTACGTGTTGTGAGCGTCTGCGTTGTACCGTGTAATTCTCAAAAAAAAAAAAAAAAAAAAAGCTAGGGTGACTTGTTCCGTCGCCGCCGCTGCTCCCGTGGCATCCGTCTGCCGCCGCTGCTCCCGTGGCATCCGTCCGCCGCCGCCGCAACCACCACCATAGCAGCACGGGCGGCCACCCCATCGATGCTCATCCGCATGAGGTCAACTCCACCTGTGCCCTGTTCCGCCGCTGCTGCCGATCCGACTGTCACGGGCGGCCACCTCCCACCACAGCGCGGCGGCCATGGCGATGATGGTGCCCCGTGGGCAGGCGTCGCCGGACTACATCAGCTGCACTCCCCCACCTATACGCCCGTCGATCCTGTGCTTAACGTGGAGGTGAGTCTGTTCCTCTCCGGATCGATCCTTCGCCTCCCCGATCTCTTCTTGGCTTGCCTTGCCGGTGCCGTCCAAAAAGAAGAAGGCCGGTCACGGTGGGGGTGACGACGATGGGTAGTCACCGCGGCCGTCACGGCTGTTGCTGCATATGCATATGCCACCGGATCGATTGCGATGGCAATGCCGCACTCCGCCGCGACGACTGAGGCCGCTGCCGCCGCCGTCGCCCTCCACCGCTCGGGGGACGTTTTGGCGAGGTCGGCGGCCACGAGCCCGCCCGCGGTCAGGACCTCCTCGATGAGGTGGCCCGGGAGCTCGTCGATGGAGAACGCGCTCGGCGCCTTCTCCCCGGCCATGGATCCGCCGCCGCCGCCGCCGGGGCCCGGGTGAGGAGGTGGCGGTGATGAAGCCTTGCGTCTCTTGGTCCCGGATCGAGGGGAAGAGTAGCACGGGGCCGCGGCCGGAAGCTCCCGCGTGGAGCTCCGGTTTGGACCATCTGGAGAGGAGAAAGGAAGCTTGGTGGCTTCCCATCGACCCGCCGCAAAGTCGTCGTCGTTGTCCATCTCGCCGGACCTCGCGTGGCCGTGCCTCATGGCCGCGCCGCAGGTGGCAACGGTGTAGGGACATAGCAAGCGAGTCTAGGAGCAGCGAAGGCGACAGGTCCTCCTCTTCCGCAGGCCGTGGGTGCAGAACGCCGGTGTTGGTGGTGCTAAAGATAGTCGTGTTTCCACCATAGCTCGAGGTGAACGGGAGCAGCACCATGCTGCCGGTACGTCCACAGAGCAGGGATGGGAAGAGCACGAGAGAACAAAAGGGCTTTATTGAGGTGCTCGCCTCGTCTTTTTTTGGAGGAAGCTCCCGGTGGCCGCCATGGCCGCAGAAGCTTCGCCCACCACCAAAAAAGACGGCGGCGAGGAGGACAACGGTCCTCAGAGAACCATCAAGGGGCTTTATTCCACTAGAGGAGGGAGGACCCGGCCCTCCTACCTATCGCCGACGAGATCGTCGGAGATTGGCAGGCCGGCGGCGGCGGTGGCTGGAAGAGGTCAGAGGTAGGGGAATGAGTACTACTACGAGCTTACTACAGAGAGCGTTGTTCGTGACTTCTTGTAAGGTTGAATTTCAGTTTCAGTCTTTGAACATTAGTCATTTTTTCAGTTTAAGGACTTACGAGATTCATAGGTTCAGTTTTGGATAACAGTCCTACAGTTTGGGAAGTTTGGATGTTTCAGTATTAAGTGTGTGACATCGAAAGTAGTCAATCTTGTATGCTTCGTTAGTAATTAGTTTTTGGTCTGGTAGGTTTCAATGGTACTTGATAACTCCACTGAATCAAGTACTGTTAGTCGCCACCAGTTTGTTTGTTGCTGTAACGAAACGAATGGTGGTTGACTTGACTGAATAAATCTTGTATAGTTATGCTGCTCCCCAAATATGTTTATTTCAGTTCAGTTATGCTGCTCACATTCCCATTGTTTAGTTTTTTTTTTTTTTTAGATCACTAAGTCATTTTTTTTGTAGGTTTTTAACACTATGGCTGGTTCTCCAATGTCTACTCCTCCAGTATATGATGATGAGGACATATCTGCTGGTTCTCCTTCAGAGAGAACTCCAGTAGTGCAGGTCATAATGCCACAGTCCATCAACTCTATGAACCTCCCAGAGAACAAGAGATTCAAGAGCTAGATCAAGATTTGATCGGGCGAGGAGAGCAAGGTGTCTAGTTGGTTCTCCCTGTCTCTGGATAATCAATCAGATTTGAATGTCTCCAAGACTAAGGTCCCCTAGAAGCACGACAACTTAAAATTCAAATGGTGAGTAACGATTTCTATTGTTGATGACAGCCCTACTTTTGCACGACAACTCAAAATTGATAAGGAATTTTACAATAGAGATCAAGATATCGCATCTATGGCAAAGGAGATGGAGAAGAAATTTATGCAGTACTGGGAAATTACATGTATTTATCTTTCTCCATCCCAGTTATTCTTGATCAAAGGTTCAAGTATTCTTATGTGGATTTCCGTATGAAGCAATTCTTTGGCTCAGATGCAAGGTTCAAGTTAGATATAATAATGAGTACACTTAAGAAGCTTTTCAGCGAGTATTCTTCTCAAATGAATGGCTCAGGTGCACATGAAATGAATGGCTCAGGTGAAGTTAATGTTGAGAGGGATGACACATTTGATGACTGGGACCAACATAGAAGTGTTCAGATAAGTACTCAGTCTTCGAATGAGCTTTGTGCATACTTGGCTGAAGCTACAATTCCTATAGTTGAAGAGTTTGATTTCTTGGGATGGTGGAAATCAAACTCTGCAACATATCCAGTCCTCTCTCGAATGGTTTGTGATGTGTTGTCAACACCAGCGACGACTGTACCATCTGAGTCAGCATTCAGCACTGGTCAGCGAGTTGTTAGTAATTTTCGGAGCAGGCTAAGCACTGATACTGTTGAAGCATTGATTTGCCTTCAGGACTGGATGCGGGTTCCCTCTCCAGATCTGCTTGTTCTTCAAGTGGTAGCACCACCGGTTAGTATTCTGGTCTGAAACTTGTGGATATGCATTGATACTTTATTAGTTCTCTTGTTATAAAGTTTTAATCTTCTTATTAACTAATTCTCTTGCTGTTACAGACTTACAAAGTTTTGACAAATTCAGACCTTTCCAGTGATGAGATAACATATCAATCTGACCTTACTTCATGGGCATAACAGGTACCTACAATGTCCAGATCTGGACTATGAAGTGATTTTTTAAAGTGTCCAGATCTGGACTATAAAGATTTTTTTGTTTTTCATTCAGTGCCTACAATGTCTTAGTCAGCTAGCAGTAGATGTAGTCTGTAAAATACACATGGTTGCAGTACCACTTGTGTAAAATACCCAGTCAAGGAAAGACATGTAGAACAGGCTTATGGGCATTGAAAATGCCGGGATGCAGTCATTTTGGGCAATATGAATGCCAATCTGTAGTATATGTTGAAGCTTTTATTTTAGGATTTCCTTTTTCCCTGACCGTCAGATAGCTCCAGCTGACTTGGAAGCAATTTTGATCAAACACCCTGGAATTGTTGACGTGGCTGTGACATCGTGAGTTTTAACATAGCTACTAGTTCCTGATGTGTTCTTCATATTTTGTCCTGTGCCTAATCCTTAAAATCTTATGGTTTGACTGATAGGAGAACTAAGGTACCAGTTTGTTGATTTTGTCCAGTTTGTTTGTTTCATTCAGTTTCGTCAGTCTAGCTTAGTTGATCCAGTTTCTTCAGTTAGCTCGTTTCAGTGTTGTTGGCCTGACACATGTTCTTGTTCATGCAAAGGCATGTTTGAGTAATTCTATATTTAGCTCTTTTTTTTGTGTGGCTATGAGCTTATTTCTGTTGCATGCCTTTCAGTGAATGCACTTGTTTTTGCTGCAGTGGTGTTCACCTTGAAGGCAAGACTTCTGATCCAAGCTCTGATGGTGAGATGAAATGACGTTGAGAAGTTGCATACTGATCCAAGCTCTGACGGCTCGATTGCGGCTTCTGATGCTAATGGCAAGAACCAGTCCGAAGTTGGTAGAGGAACAGTGCTCTAGACCGATGTTATGTACTGTCTTTGTAGGCTGTCGTCGTTCAAACAAGAATAGGATATGCGGGAGTATGGCTCCATCATCTAGATTTGAGCAGGAACAGACTACAATTCCTAGAGTCCTTGGGTTCGTGGAAATTTGATGCATTCAGTGATTTGCAAATTGCAATTGTTCCTTGTGCTCACGGAAGAAGTATAATAATTATTTGACTATATTTATTTAGCGCTGTTTGTCTGTATGTGTGTGCAATCTGGTTGCCTAAATGTGTACGTGCCTGTATGTGTACGTGCGCTGGTTGCCTGTATGTATGTGTACTGTGCGTGTATTGGGTAACCCACTTAATTTGTGGGTCAAGCATTGGGTCAATCCAGAACCCAAAAATTATTTAATGGGTCATGTGGGTCAGGCACTGGTTGACCCAATGCTGACCCAATTGCATCGTGAGTTGGTTGCATAATTGCATTTCCATTTCCATTTGCATTGCAGCCACTGATGGATCGGGTGGATATGGATGTAACTGGGGCAACAATTGAAGGACCGAAAAGGCGACTAGAGGGGGTGAATAGGAGCCTCAAAAATTCTTTTGAATTTTGAACATGTAGCTCTCACACCTCCCTCAAAAACGAATCGACCACGCCGGCGAGAGAACAAACAAGTCTAACACACCAAGCAAGTCGGCGGACTGTCCGGTCTTTACCGGAAACAGGAGTGCGGACTGTCCGCAAGAGAAGCCTGGACTGACTCCTCACGACCTCTCTCCGCCTCGCACGACCTGCTCCGAACAGGGCGAGCGACCTCTAGGTCCTCACGACCTCTCTCCGCCTCGCACGACCTCCAGGTCCTCACGACCTCTCTCCGCCTCGCACGACCTCTCGGCTCTCACGACCTGTTCGCGTCTCGCCCGACCTGCCAAAAAGGCCGGACTGTCCGTGCCTGTCGGGAAGAACACGAATAGCACGAAAAAACGAACTCGCCTCTTGCACAAAACTGACCACAACTCAATCAAAACTCGATCTCAGATCACGGAAAGAACGAGTTTCTTGACACAAGAACACAAAATTACTTGAATCCGACGCGACACAAGAGGATTCAAGCAAATTCCTTTGGTGAGTCACTTTGGTTCTTGGTCATGAACGAATCAACGCAACAAGAATCACTCAAAACGATCCATAATCGAAGAAATCGAGATCAAGAAGGGGTGGAGAAAAGAGTGACGAAAATTCCAACTCAAGAACACGAATCACAACACAATACAGACACGATCCATCGATCCGAAAAGCCCAGAGGGCATGCACACACTAAGGGGTGTGCTTCCTACGAATAAGCGATCACAAAGTGTCTGGACCTCTCACACTCAGCAGATGAAACTAGAGAAAGGGAAACCCTAGCAATGAAAAACTGGAACTGGAGAGGCAAGTCTGGGGGAAGGGACTGCCTTGATATTTATAGTCCAAGTCCGAGTGACCTGACTATGACTACTCTACCCCTACGGATACACTGCGTCTAAACCAATAGCCGGGGCATATCAGTCCAACTGAGATGATTTTAGATCGACAACCGCCGCACCTCCTCATCGGTAGCCTTGCTCGGACGCAACCTCCCCGATGCCGCCACGCGCCCGTCCTTCCGCCCGCCGGAACACCGTAAGTTTTGAGGCTTAAAACCCTAGGAAACCCGAGCCGTGATTTTGAGGCCCAAATCACGAAATCCGGCCCACCGTTGGTTTTGAGGCCCAAACCAACAAACCTCCGACGAGTGCCACCGGTCTCGATCGCCCGACCCGCCAAGTCATCCGAGCCACGGGCTACGCTTGCACGTTCGCCCGTCTAGACCTGATCGACACCGCCCCCGCATCCTTGCACTTGTCGATGTCCCTGTGTGTCGGTCCCACTGCTAGTCGCCCGCACTTGGTCCCTCGGTCCAAGCCTCACGCCCGCCCTTTCACCGCTCCGGTCCATCGGCACGGCACGTCCTCCTTGACCTTCACCTTGCTGCCGACCACCGTCTCAGACTCCACACCTGCACAACACAAGCCAAGAGACACGTCAACCGACACACCGCGTGTGCCGCGTAAGCATATCCGAAGAGAAAAGAAAATAAAATAGAATCAAAATGTTATGTGTTGATCAATGACTCATCACAACTAAACACATTTAAAGGTTGGAATCAACATGTGTTCGCAACAATATCTCGCTGTGACCGGACGCGCGCGACGGATCCTTCCATCTCTGCTGGCTGCGGGCACACAGTTGCTGGAGCAGCCAGCCAGCGATTCGGCATCGACTGTGAGCCTAGTGAGGCTGTGACTATGTGACGTCGTCAGGCTAACTTTTCTAGCAGTGTTTAAATACTTTATCTACGTACGAACAGAGGTTTGAAGACCTTCGCTTTCAACAGAGTGGGCCGCACGCTTGCCTTAATGCGCGCAGCTTTTCAAACTGTAGCTCACGGGTTGTCAGATCGCTGCGCAGAAATTTCATTTCACGGGATGTGTGGTTGGAAAGGCCGGGCCGGCCGAAGGAGTAGCGTAACGGTAGGATATAGGAGTACTCCTCGTGAAGGAGTAGTCGAGGACTTGAAGTTGACCCTAGCGATAAAGAGCAGAGCTAGTAGGGAGATACTCCAGCGAGGAGGATGCATGTCTCTAGGCTCTACTAGGGCCGGCCCACACCAACAACGGCTACTGGTAACTAAAGATGAAAACGGACGGAAACGAACGGAAAATCGCTCTATCGAGCAGAGCTAGTAGGGAGATACTCCAGCGAGGAGGATGCATGTCTCTAGGCTCTACTAGGGCCCGCGGCCCACACCAACAACGGCTACTGGTAACTAAAGATGAAAACGGACGGAAAACGAACGGAAAATCGCTCTATCGTTTTCATTTTCATATTCTTAGACGGAAAACGGTAGCGGAATAAACGGTAATACGAAAACGGAAAATACGATTGGAAAATAGACGGAAACGAACGGTAAGCGGAAACTTAAGCCGGAACATTTTGTCGCATATTATAGGAGAGAGCAAGGTCATAATATCACAGTCACGGCATAGTAAATGTGTTCACAGATCATAGCAAACGAAGAGAGCACACAAATATTGATGAACGGTCACCAAATATCCCTACATTCATTACCATTTCACCAACAACATATAGTAGAAATGACACATCATATAACACATTAGGGTTTCCATATTTTGAGCCAAATTGGGCTATGTTGTGCAGGGCTGCCTATCCCATATTTATGAAAAACGGGATGAAAACGGGATAATCCCGGTCAAAACGGAAAACCGTAAATACGAACGGAAAAATACTCTACCGTTTTTGATCCCGTTTTCCGTTTATCCTGCCGAAAAACGGTAACGGACGAAAAAATATGGTATACGGTTTGCGGACGAAACGGGATTCATCTCGTCCGTTTTTAACTTTACTGGTAACTGCTACGGGTGGTTCGTTCTAGAGGCCGGCAGGCCCCAAGACGATCGAGAGGGCCCACGTCCACGTCCACGCTGACCCTGACGCCTGACCCCCTGATCCTGATCCTGACCTGACCTGTACTCGCTCGAGGCTTGACCTTGAATGGAATCGACGTGAGTCGTGCCGTGCAATTGGTGAAACGCGGCAACAACGTCCGGATCGGAAACGGACATTGCATTGCATTGCATGGTGTGTTGATGGATTAGCTAATGACGAACCGGACACGCACGCCATCATCCATGATTAGTTTCCATGCACACCCGTCAGTTCCAAATTGAAACCATTTAGCACGCAAACGCAACCACACGTACGTATACAGTTACATATGCGCGTCGCCGCTCGACGGACCCGCTGCAGTTATATTTGGATACGCCTACGCGGTGGCGTACAGCGCTCGCGCGCTTATAATAAGTGCATGCTGACACTCAAATTTAGACTATTTTTTAGCGTGATCGAGGTTCACACACCGCTTATCATGCCCGGTGTTGGTATATGGAACAGAATCGAATCGTTGGCGGTCTTGTGTCAAGTCCCAAATCGCATCTACCAGGTCCAACCTTTTGACGCACAAGTGCGAGCGCGTTTGCAAATCGCAAATCCAGGAAACATAGGTTCTCATGCACTCTGGAAGCTGAAATTACCAAGTAAAGTAAAGATCTTTGGCTGGCGAGCTTTACGGGGCTTCATTCCTTGCAATGGCATTTTGGCAAATAAAAATATTATAAACCAAAGCTCCTGTCCGATCTGTCACTTGGGCTGTGAGGATGTGAGGCATATATTGTTCACTTGTCAGAGAGCCCAGGCGATTTGGCGCTGTTTGGGAGTGTGGGATCGAATCAGGGAAGTAATTATTGAAGATCATTCAGGCTCGGTTATTTTGGAGGAGATCATCCGAAGAAACGTATTGCTATCAGAACTGAATAATGTGGGTTTTTCAGAGCTTATTTTGACTGGAGGATGGTACTTATGGTGGGAAAGAAGACAGGTAGTTCATGGAGAACCTGTGCAGAGCTTCGCAAGGTCAGCAATGTCAATTGTTGTGCTAACTCAGAACTACATTAACTCCACAAAGAAGGAGGTCCGGGAGAAGGAGGGATGGAAGAGGCCAAATGAAAATTTTGTTAAACTCAATATCGATGGGAGCTTTAGTGAAGAAACAGGCACAGGCGCTACGGGTGCTATTATTAGAGACCACACAGGTGGAGTGGTTGCCATGGGGCAACGATACTTAACACATGTTGGTGATGCACCCATGGCAGAGGCTTATGCGTTGCTGGATGGACTTCGTCTTGCGGAGCAGGTCGGATGCAACCGCATGATAGTTAACTCGGATTGTATGCAGGTTGTAAACTCAATACAGGACGGCTTCTCAGCAACCACAGCAGCGGCAGTTTATGATGAATGCTTATCAATTTGGATGTCCTTTAGTTCAATATCCATAGAGCATTGTAATAGGGATGCCAACCAAGTAGCACATGAGTTAGCAAAAAATTCCTTCGTCAATAGGACTTCCTGTATTTGGGGCGATGAGCCGCCTAGTTTCCTCATTGCTACTTTGGCAAATGATGTAATCTTATTCCATAATCAATAAAGTCAGCCATGATGGCATTCCCAAAAAAAAAAAAAGTTCCCCGAAATAATAGTAAGAGACATCGATGATCGGAGTCAGAGATGTCACCGCCGGTGAAGAGGAAGCTCATCGGCGCCTTGGGTAGCCCGCCACAAGACCGTGCGGAGGCGGCCCTGCACCTCAAGGGAGTTCCCTACGAGGTCGTCCTGGAAGACCTGGAGAACAAGAGCGAGCTGCTGCTCACGCACAACCCCATCTACAAGAAGGTCCCCGTGCTACTCCACGGCGACCGCGCCATCTCCGGGTCGTTCGTCATCGTCGAGTACGTCGACGAGGCTTTCGACGGGCCGCCGCTGCTGTCGGCAGATCCCTACAGCCGCGCCATGGCTCGTTTCTGGGCGCACTTCATCGATCACAAGGGATGCATCTTATTAACTATTTCCTGCTTCTTCGACCTCCCAAGTTTCACTGAATGAACGCTGGCCGTCGTCGATCGTGCCAACCATGCATGCATCGTGTTGCAGTGCTCGAGGGCCCTGAGGGAGACGAAGGCGAACCTGGCGCTCCTGGAGGCGCTGCTGCTCGAGGGGTCGGCGAAGAGGTTCTTCGGCGGCGACTCCATCGGCTACCTGACCTTGCGGCGTGCGGGCTGGCGCACTGCCTCGCCGTGATCGAGGAGTCCACTGGAGTGAGCGTGGCGAACGACGACGAGTTCCCGGCTCTCTGCCGGTGGGCCAAGGAGTACGCCGCCGACGAGGCCGTCGCACAGTGCCTGCCGGACAGCGACTGGCTCCTCGCCTACTACACTGCCAACAATGATAAGTACAGACTGATGGCCAAGGCGATATAATGGACTGAATGCTGCAGCGGTAATTTTGTTCTTGGAGAATTTGTACGCCTTTTCAGTTATCTGTGTGTGGAATAAGACATGGATTATGTACACAAATGTTTTTTCCAAACAAAAGGACGTGTCTTGCCCAGAGAAATACTACAGTAGTACAGATCAGTTCACCCAAGTCAGATACTAATCAGGTCACTGCCTCACTCACTGGTATAACTGCTGAACTGCACTATCGCCAACACACAGAAGCCCAACATGACACTGAAAACTAAAAAAATGGAAAAACATTGCATGCATGCATTCAGGGGCCCTGCCCCGACCCCGATTCCCCAGAAAAAGTGCTTCGATCGGGGCCGCTTCCCGCTTCATCACCAGTTGGCCACTGCAGGTGTGGTGTCCCAGCGTGAGTGCGCGACCGACCGTCGTCCTCTCTCTGCCGTCAACGCCGAGCCGAGCTTCTCCTTTGTATCCGATTCCATCCCCATCTCCCTGTAGACATTTGTGCCGAGCTCCAGATCGGAACGAAGGAGCGGAAGGAACACACGTCCAAGGAGCTCTCACCGCCACCGGGCACCGGGCACCGGCCGCCGCCGTGCGCCCGCGCCGCTCACCACGCCGAGACGCCTGCGGCCACCTTGCTCCACCGCGTCGGCCAACCTCCTCCCAGGGGCCTCCCAGCTCCTTCACCTTCATCTTCCCCTTCTCTGCTTCCTGACCTCGCCCTCCTCCAGCCACGTTGTCGCATCGCACGCATCCACTTGTATGTAACTCTGAGAACTTTCACCCAACCACAGGCAACCACCATGGCGGAAGCAGTTGTGGGCCTGCTGGTTGGCAAGCTCGGCACGGCTTTGCTCAAGGAGGCATCAAGTTACGGCGCATCGTTGCTCTGCCATGAAGTCAATAATCTCAAAGGTCTCTTTGGCCAGATCCGCAAAGCCATGGATGAGCTTGAGAGTATGCAGGCTTATCTGAAAGGGAGGGAGCGGTTCAAGGACACTGATGAGACCACCGGCCTCTTTGTCCAGAGGATCAGGGGCTTCGCCTTTGAGATCGAGGATGTTGTCGACGAGTTCACCTACAAGCTGGAGGACAAGCACGGGGGTTTGCTGCCAGGACGAAGAAGAGGATCAAGCATGTCAGGACATGGCGCCGACTTGCGCGCAAGCTGCAAGATATCAATGGCAGGCTTCAAGAGGCTAAGCAGTTGAACCAGTAGTATGTCGTGCCACAAATGGACAGAAATGTTGGAGGTAGTGCTTTTCATTCCAATCAAGCTTTGAATTTCACCAGGGATGAGGACCTTGTGGGGATTACCGAGAACAAGGAGAAATTGACTCAGTGGTTAGTTGGTGATTTAGAACAGGGATGCAAAATCACCACTGTTTGGGGAATGCCTGGTGTTGGGAAAACAACTTTGGTTGCTAATGTGTACAAAACCATCAAATTGGGCTTTGATGCTGCCGCATGGGTTACCGTATCGCAGAGTTATGATGTTCAAGAGCTGTTGAGGAAGATCGCTAGACAATTTGTAGTCGAAGCTGATGTGGACAACATGGAAGTTGGAAGAGTAGCTGAGGCCATCTATAACTATCTCCAACATAAAAGGTATATCTTATTTCTAGATGATGTTTGGACTACAAATGTCTGGTCAGAGATAAGGAAAGTTATTCCATCTAATTGCATCGGTCGATTTGTTATCACAACAAGAAATCATGAAGTATCATTGTTGGGAACTGCTATTCACTTGGAACCACTTAAAGAAGATATGTCTTGGGATTTATTCTGCAAATCAACCTTTTGGAACGATGGTGACAGAAAGTGCCCACCACACTTAGAGGGTTTGGCTTTGAAATTTGTCGAGAAGTGTGAAGGGTTGCCTATTGCTATTGCATGCGTAGGCAGCCTGCTATCTGGGAGAGGACAAACTTACGCCGAATGGAAAAAAGCATATGATGAGCTAGAGCTGCAGTTGGTAAAAAATGCAATGCCTCAAGTTGAGACAATTCTGAAAGTCAGTTTGGAGGACCTTCCATATGATTTGAAAAATTGTTTCTTACACTGTGCATTATTCCCAGAAGATTATCTTATCAAGAGGAGGACAATAATGAGGCACTGGATTACCTCTGGGTTCATTAAGAAGAAGAGGAACCAAACATTGGAGGAAGTGGCGGGCGAGTACTTGACTGAGCTTGTGAACCGAAGCCTCCTACAGGTAGTGGAGAGGAATAATACTGGGCGGTTGAAATGTTGTCGGATGCATGATGTCATACGGCTTGTTGCCCTCAATAAAGCGGAAGAAGAATGTTTTGGTAAAGTCTATGATGACTTTATAGAAATTTCTGTAGGGTGCATGCGTCGTATATCAGTCCTACGTGGAAGCCTTGACCAAATAAATCCATCAAATGCATCACATATCCGTTCACTTCATGTTTTCGAGAGGTATATTGATATTGATTTAGTACAGCCCATCCTAGCATCTTCAAACCTGTTGTCAACGTTGGATCTGCAAGGTGCTTGTATCAGCGTGTTGCCTAGTGAGGTATTCAACTTGTTCAATCTGCGTTATTTGGGACTTAGGTATACTGCTATTGAAAGTCTACCTGAAACAATAGGAAGGTTGCAAAACTTGGAGGTATTGGATGCTGCCAATTCTCAGTTGTCGTACTTACCAAACAACATTTTAAAACTTAAGAAGTTGAGATACCTTTATGCATGTTATGTTTTTCGTGGAAAAGTTAAACTTATGAGTGGTGTAAAGGTGCCTAGTGGCATAAGACACTTGTCATCACTGCAAGCTTTGCAATGTGTGGAGGCAAGTTTAGAAATTCTGCGTGAGGTGGGATATTTGACAGAGCTAAGAACATTCAGTGTCTGCAATGTGAGAAGTGAACACTCTAGTAATATAAGAGATGCTATCAACAAAATGAGCCGTCTTGTTCATCTTGAAATTTCAGCTCTAGAGGAGAGCGAAGTGCTGCAGCTAGAGGGGCTTCATTTACCTCCAACCATTTCTTGGCTTCATTTAGAAGGGCAGCTGGTGAAAACATCAATGCCTCAGGTTCTGTCATCTTGGTCTCACCTCAGTAGCCTCACAAAGTTGCACTTGTCATTCTCCAAAATTGATGAGGAATCGTTTTCCAGTCTATTAGTGCTACGTGGTTTATGTTATCTTGCACTCAGGAAGTCTTTCATTGGGAATAAGCTGCACCTCACTGCAGGATGTTTTCCAAAACTTCGTTTACTATCCATATGGGACGCGCCGCAGCTTAACCATGTTCAAATAGAAGAGGGTGCAATGCCAAGCCTTACTGAGCTCTACTTACAAACATGTCGTCAATTGAAGTTTCTTCCTCAAGGTATTGAACACCTCACAAACCTTAAGGAATTAAATCTGTTTGAGGCATCAGAAGAGCTCACAGAGAAGCTTGGGCATAAGGGAGAACCAAATGAAGGCAAAGACGATCTTATGAGTATTAGACACATCAAAAAGGTTATTGTTTGATAATAAAAGAACGATAGCTGGAGAAAGTATTGTCTGGTCAGACTACCTCTGCTAAGGTAATGTTTTCTTTGCGGAGGACTCCTTCCTCCTACTGCACTGTCCACCTTTAAATATACTACACCATTCATGCTTTTTTATTTTCCCGTGACCATAGTATTGGCCTGCACCTAAGTTATACACCCAGCCATTCAAAATTACACAATCTCCCTTGAGCGCATTACCACATAGTCAAGCACCCTGTGCGTTTCTTTTTTTCCAGAGAGAATGCCCACGCCAGAGTTTTATTGAAAGCAAAAGAAAAACAATATGCACCATTTTTTATATCATTTAAATGAAACGAAGATTGACTTCCCTGACTTTATTTCATTGCCAGGCCTTACGAGTGTCAGAAGCTGCAGTGGCTTGAAGCAATTCCACTTCCTGAGTTCCATACTCCAGTTTCTCTTCTCGTCAGCTGCTTACCAGAATGCAAGATGAATGTCAACCAGCACATGTTTATTTTCTCAGAATGTCAGCTGTTGGCAGCTGGCATGCGTACCAGAGTGCAAGATAGAATTGGTGCATGCGTTTGTACGCGCTCGTGGGTCATCTTCTCTCCAAAAATGAATGAATATAAGCAGTACCTATGAACCAGTCTTCAGATTCGATTGTATAAGTAGTTACATCAGTTGGCAATTGTATAAGCAGTACCTATGAACTAGTCTGTGCTAGGTAGTCTTTTCTGTAAAAATTCATTATTACAGATTCGATGTTTATTTCGCATCGTCGATTTGGTGTTTATTTCGGCATCGTCACTATGTTTTTTTTAGAAAAGGGAATATATTAATATCTCAGCTTCTGCATCGACCAATGCATATGGCTGTTCATTATTACAAACAAGAGTATAACGTTCTAAGGAATCTCAAAAATAAAGTTTTGAGCAATAGCGAGCACCAAAAGTATTTACAAAAGCCACTACTAAGAAGCAAGTCTATTACTAAATCTCCAGCCGTGTCTTGCAAACACCTCCATCGCGATCGTCTCAATAGTCCCCGCATCCCATCTTCATTGTATGGCTATCCTCCTTTTCTGTAACATGGACGAGAACCTGGTCCAAGAAGTCCCCTTAAAGATAACCCGCAAATAAGATGGTGCTAGGACCTTGTCGAACATGATGTCATTTCGAAGTTAACCATATGGCCAACAGATTGCACTTGCACCCACAAGAATCTGAGATTTCTGCTTTCCTATTTATTCCTTCCAACCAGCCTGTAAACTAGTTGGAGGTCTTAAATTAAAGGAAAACCTGAACAGTTCTCTAGATGAAAATAGCAAACTGGCAGTCAAAGAGTAAATGTTGTATTGACTCGTAAGAAGAACAGAAACAACATCTCCTATCTGCTTGCCACTGCCGTCATGTTAAATTATCTTTTGTTAAGATTACTCCCTTTATATATGTACCACATGAAGACTTTGATTTTTGAGAGGTGGTTTAAGTTTCCAGATTAGGGTGTTATATGGTAAGGCTTCTGCTCCTAATAATGCTCTATACATGGATTTGACTGAAAACAACCCATTCTGATGTAGCCCCCACACAAAGCGGTCTCTCTGGTTTCTTAGCTGTACATCTACAACCATAGCTACCACGTCATGCCATGCTTGCAAATTAGCACCCACCAGAGATCTCTCCCGAAAAGCCACATTTAGCGGTGTTGTAGACATTACCGATCGTATAGATGCACCTTTTTTCCTTACAATATTAAATAGTGCAGGAAACAGCGATTTTAGAGGACATGGTGTTATCCACGAGTCCTCCCAAAAACGCACTTGTGACCCGTCACCTAGATCAAACTTGCCCAATGAGAGGAACTCCCCCTTGACCTTCATGAGGCCACCCGTAACTGAGAGTCCCCTGTGCATGTATTGAACCTGTGTCAAAGTTTTGTCTCTTAGGTATTTATTCCTAAGTAATTGTTGCCAGACCCTTCTCCGTTCATCAAATTAAAAATCCATTTGCTTAGGAGACATTTATTGTGAGTATCCAAATTTAGGACTCCCAACCCACCTTGGTCTTTTGGTGTACATACTACCTCCCACTTAGTCAATCTATATTTTTTCTTGTGTTCGTCACTATGCCAAAAAAACATGATCTAAAAATAATCCAATCTTTTCAAGACACCTCTAGGTATTTTAAAGAAGGACATCATGAACATAGGAAGACTACTCAAAAACAGAGTTAAGTAAAACAATCCTCCCGCCTACCGACAACATCTTACTCCTCCAACAACTTAGTCTCTTTTGAAATCTTTCTTCAACATGTTTCCAATCCTTATTCATTAATTTTCTATGGTGCATTGGAATTCCTAAGTATCTAAACGGAAATGACCCCACATTGCATCCAAAAATTTGTGCATATTCATTTAGACTAGTTTTAGCTTCTCCATAGCAGAAGATTTCACTCTTATGGATGATCTTGAGTCCACGATAACTGTTCAAAAGTACAAATCAAAAGCTTCATGTTTTTGTCCTTCTCTAGATCATTGTCCATAAAAATAACAATGTCATCTGCATATTGAAGAACTGAAAGTCCCTCGTCTACCAAATGCGGGACAACTCCTTGGATTTGTCCAACCTCTTTCGCTCGTGAAATAAGGATAGCCAACATATCAACCACTATATTAAACTTGGGAATGGAGATAACGGATCCCCGGCGCGTACTCCTTTCCTTGTTTGGAAATAATGGCCTATATTATCATTGACCTTTACTGCAACACTCCCTCTAGATATGACTTTTGAAATCCATTCACACCAAGTAGTTGAGAATCCTTTCATTCTGAGGACTTGTTGTATAAAAAGGCCACTTTAGTTTATCATAAGCTTTTTCAAAGTCTAGTTTTAGTATCACACCATCTAGTTTTTTCCTATGCAACTCATGAATCGATTCGTGCAAGATCACAACTCCTTCCATGATATAACGACCCGGAATAAAAGCATGCGTGACTATCCAATCAATTTATTTGCCGTTTCAAAATTCTATTGTTTAGCACTTTCGTAAAAAAAATCTTAAAGCTCACATTTAAAAGACATATTGACCTATATAGTTGTATTCGGACCGCATCATCAGTTTTTGGTAAAAGTGTGATGACCCCAAAATTTAGACTATGAATAGGTAATCGCGCCCAAGCATGGAACTCATAAAATATGCTCATCAAATCCGGCTTCACAACCTCCCAAAAGAATTGGTAAAATTCTGCGGGAAAAACCGTCCGGACCGGGTGCCTTATTATGTTCCATATCCGAGACTGCCATTTTAACCTCCTCCTCACCGAATGGAGCCGTCAAGTAACTCATTTTTCCTCCTCCGACACTTGAGGTATGTCATGCCTCACAGTCTCGATCCATTGAGAAATTTTTTTGTATATGAGGTCCAAACAGTCCTTTATAGTATTCAGTTATATAATTTTTCAAATTTGCATCCCCTACAGTAATTCCATCCTCCTGTTCTAGCTGTACAAATTTTTGTTTTCCTATGTCTCCCATTTGCCACCGGATGGAAATACTTAGTATTATCACCCCTTGCAATAGCTTTGTTACTTTTGACCGTTGGAGCCAATAAATCTCCTTCTCTCTTAGCAACTTAGTTAATTGCCCTTTGAGATGATGTCTAAGCTCCACCTCTTGAGGTGACAACAAGCTTGTCTCTGCCTTTCTGTCTAAAGCATCTATCCTAGCCAAAAGATTAGATTTATGCTTCTTGTTTTGTGAAACTAAATTCCGCGCCCATCCTCTAAGGAAACGCCGCCGTAGTCTTCTAATTTTATTTTTGCCGCTCCATGGGTGATCGACCCCTATTCTCAGATGCCCAGACCTCTTTTTCACCAAATCAAAGAAACCATCCCTTGTTAGGCACCCTAGTTCAAATGTAAAATTTCTAGCATTGCTCTATGAGATGGCTCCCCTCCATCTAGCAAAAGTGGTGTGTGGTCTGAGATTTCTCGGGTGAGTGCCTGGACAGAAGCTAGTGGAAATTTTTGCTCCCATTCAATTGTTACCAAAACCCGGTCTAGCTTTTCATATGTTGGAACCTCTGCATAATTAGCCCACGTGTATTTTCTACCTGTCATATCTAATTCTCTTAGGTTCAACGTTTCAATAATAGCATTAAACAAAAGTGGCCACTTACTATTATATCTTGGGTTAGTTTTTCCGACGGGTTTCTAATGATATTGAAATCTCCTCCTACTAAGAGAGGAAGATCCCCACAACTAATACAAGCTCGTACTAGTTCTGATAGAAAGTGCTCTTTGTGCTCCTCTTGTGCTGCGCCATACACAGACAAAAGAGCCCATCGAAAACCATCTACTTTATTTTTTATGACAAACTTGATATGGTAATCCCCGTCTATAATATTCTCTACTACAAAATATGCTTGATTTATCCCCATTAGCATGCCTCCGGACATACCCCGAGGGCATCACCAATGCCAAACAAAATCAGCCCCCGCACAAAAATTTTCTAGACACTGAGTCGAGAAGCTATTTTTGTTGGTTTTTGGTAGAGCGATAAAATCAAGCTTATTATCCTCGGCCACATCATGTAAGAATGTATGTTTAGCTAGATCACATAAACCTCTACAATTCCAAAAAACACCTTCCATTAGAATAATATTTTTTTCTTTGCAACAATATTCTTCTTGAGGACTTTCTTTTTCTTTTTAATCTTTGCCACGTTGATGGGTACATCTACAAGTACTCCATCGAGGTCTGCATTATAATCGTCCATCACCTCCTCCGTTAAGTCGCCATAGAGTCGACTAATAGTGGAGGCGCCAGGATCGATCTCATCTTCCTCGAAATCGCATTCACTCTCATGATTGTTCACAACTTTATGATCTTTCATTCTTTCTGTTTCGACGTCTCTCGATTAAAGAAATAGACCCATGAATTAAATTATCATTACCTCCCAAAGTAATGCCCAATCCCCTAGGTTCTCCGTAATATTAATATATTCCCTTTTCTAAAAAAATTCTTGTTTCTTTTCGGCATCGCCGAATTGGCCACCGAGACGCACTTGTCCCTCGACGGTGGCTAAGTAAGGCAAGGAGCGGGCATGATCCGAACAGCGCCGCCGCAATAGGCTCTAGGCAATGCTTGTTGTAAGGATCAAATGAGTGTTGAATTGAAGTGCAGGCATGTTGAATCATACCATACGTTACCTTGTTCTCAAAGGAATGAAGTGCACCCTTAAACGGGCCATGGTGCGCTCGTAGGGGTCGGGTGGCGAGGGGCGGCCCATCGACGCACTCAACGATAACGAGTGTCTCGCAGACGGCCGGGTCGCCGTGGAGGAGCACGGGGACCTTCTTGTGTACGGGTTGTTCTGGGAGTAGGAGGTCGCTCTTTCTACTCATGTCCTCCAAGATGAGCTCGTATGGGACTCCCTTGAGGCGCGGTGCACGAACGGGCTGCCGAATGCGGCGATCAGCTTCCGCTGTCATCATGTTCATTGTTCCCTTAGCGCTCCGGGATTGTGGTGGCTGGCCAGCAGTAGTTGGTGTTGAAAAAGGTTCCAATGGGGTACTGAGATACCTCTGCTCGGCCGGTGCTCCGAGCAAAGGTAAGTATGAATGACTAAGTATAACAAGGCAAAACTGTGGTTCCACAAGGTGAGGGAAACCTCCGCTTGGTCGGTGCCCCGAGCAGAGCAAGGCGTGAATGGCTAAGTATGAAAGTATGAGCACATAGTAAACTCAGTGTTTCATAAATGTATCCACCAACCCTTACACAGGAGCCAATGCTCCCTATTTATAGTCATTGTTGATAGCCACAGCTCAATTACAATCCAGACCCTCAAATATTCCTAGGATATTCTTCCCCCCAGGGTCTTACAGGGGCACAATGGTCTTCTTATCTTAGTTACCGCCTTAGCCGCTGGGCCTATCATCTGACCCATTTAGGGCCTAATCTGCCTATGAGAGCCGTGTTGGCCATCTGTCTTGAGGCATCATCTCCGCTCCTGCTTCTGGGTCCGCCTCCTCGGGTATGATCTCGGGCGCAGCGAAAACCTCCGCCGTTTCTTGTGCTCCTCGCCGAGATGATCTCAGGCGTTGGCGAAACCTCCTCAGATCTTGTGCTCCTCGCCGAGATGATCTTAGGCGTTGGCGAAACCTCCTCGGATCTTGTGCTCCTCGCTGAGATGATCTCGGGCGCAGGCAAAACCTCTGCCGGATCTTGTGCTCCTCGCCGAGATGATCTCAGGCGTTGGCGAAACCTCCTCGGATCTTGTGCTCCTCGCCGAGATGATCACCGGCGCAGCGAAACCTCCTCCGGATCTTGTCACCCTCACCGAGATGATCTCGGCTCCTCCGCAAGGTCTCCTAGGAGGGAGACGGTGGAGGTTTTAGGCAAAGGTTTGGGTGGAGATGTTGTCTCCACTTCTTCGAACCGGGGTGCTGTGTCCGTCCCTGCAAGGAATACCTTAACACATGGTTATTTGTTTAGGATGTCTATATGACCTTGGTTACCTCCGCTCACTGCCGGGACCATGTCCCAACAGTTCCCCTCCTTGAGGACTAAGGTTCAAAGCAGAGACGGGCCTTTGGCCTCCACTTCTCCTACAGTGGTGGAGGTGTTGGGTACTACTCTTCCCCTAGCACGTTTCGCGTTGGACCTCCGATTTGTAATTATCATGCGTTACCTCCACAATTTCCCAACCGGCGCGTCTTTTGACGTTGATGTGACCATTATCCACCCGTTGGTCACGTCCGTTGGCGGGGGCAACCGAAGGGTCACGGGGGTACCTATATAAACCCTCCCGCGGAGAGGGTTCCTTACCCCCGCCATCGCCGCTATCCTCGCCGTACCCTCTTTTTCGCTGCGCATGGCTCCGCTTGCGTGCTTGCGAAGATAAGTATCTTCTCACGCGTATTTCTTCGTGTTAGCAAAAACCTCCACGCCGCAGACCGCTTGAGTTTTTTTTTTTTTTGTTTTAGAGGTGGCTTCCCCCGTCAAGACCTTTTTCATCGGAGATTTATTGTGTGCCGAGGAGTTTGCAAAGATGGGTGAGATAACCTATGAGTTTGGTTGGTCGAAGATGACCTCGAAGATGATTGATGAGTTGGTGAGGCGGGTTGATCCCCGAAGGTCTCATGGAGGTTCCCCAAGGGGAAACTGTTCCAAAGGTTCTTGGGGAAAGATATGGAATTGCTTTCAAAGACTTTTTCTATTGCAGGTTTCGATTCCCTACCGCCCCTTCGTGCGTGGCGTGCTCGAAGCTTTCAAGTGTTAGCTGTATCAACTCACACCACACGCCTTCCCGGGCGATGACCAAGTTTTGTTGGGCTTGTGAGTCGTATGGTGCTCAATCGGAGATTAACACATTCATGGAGTTCTATGAGATCCACTACCAACCGAAGAACCAAGAACTGACAGATGGTACGGAGGCTACCTGTCAGTATGGTAGTTGCACCTTCTCCCCTAAGAGGTTCCAGAAGGGGGAAAAGGTGGAGATCTCGTTCAGCCAGAAGCACAAGTGAGATGCTGAGTGGCCTTGGAGTATTGGTTTTATTTGAAGACTGGGAGAGTTTTCACAAATTTGAAGAATGGTGATCGGTTTTCTCACTACCCGCTTGCATCGAGTTGACCCCTATAAAGATTCATAACAGCGTGTCTCCGAGGCCGAAGATGATCGATGCTCGGGTGAGATGCCACTAAGCTTTTCTCGAAAGCTTGTTGGTACTGCAGGTCATGATCTAATCGAGGAGATATGCGCCGTGACTACTCTCCACCGGCGAAGACAAGACAAGAGATTCGCGATTGAGGAGGTTATCCTCCCTGTTTTTGGTGAGACCCTTGTTCCTTTTCCCCGCCTCGGGCCGCAGCTTCCCGAGGGTGTTACCATGGAGACATTCATGACCTTCGTGGAACGTAAAGCTTGGGAAATGGTGGGGCCTATCTCCAAACGGGAGTATCTTGCACAGAGATCCGCCGCCGGTACACTACCGCGGCCTGAACCATGTGTTTGAGGAGATGAAGGTTGCGTATGGGGACCATAAGGTTCCCGGGAAGATATTGGCCAATGTTGCCAAAAAGGAGAAGATGATGAGGGAGGCCCAAGACAAGGCGGATGCTGAAGTCGCAGCCGAGGCTTTGGCTCCTACGGGCCCAAGATGAGGAAAGGGTCGCTAACACGAGGGGCGCTATGAAAAAACTTCGCGCCGATACCTCAGCCATCGTGGCGTCCTCCGCCCGCAGCTCGAAGCATGGTGTCTGTTAAGGAGGCTAAGAAGAGGAAGGCTGCCCACAAGGTGGCAGTAGCTGCTGATGTAGCTGCGGAGGTTTCTATTATTCAAGTTGCTCAGGTTGGTGAACATGCTGGAAAAGACCTTGAAGGCTCCAGTGATATGGGTGGCGGGTTATTTGGATCAAATTGCCCGTCAGTGAAACTGGAGAGCATGAAGATGCCGCAACCCCGACCCGAAATGCCGAGGTTGTGAGCGGGGATGCTAAAACTAGTGCATTTTTGGAGGTTTCCCTCTCAAAGTTTTTGTATTATGGTCGTATGTTTGCGAATAAAGTCTACAAGATTACTCAAAGATGTTGAACATTGTGCAACTTTTTAGGTTATCTTGATAACCTTTATTACATCTCTTTCGTTCTGGTTATTACATTTTTCATTTGAGGTTTTGCTTGCAGCCGCCTCTTTCGAGGTTGCCGCCTTTCCTCTCCCTTTTCTTATGCATTTTGTCGGCTTCTTTTAGCTCATCCGTTCGTGGTGTGCGAGGTTTTATCGAGGTTTTGTGCGTGGACGCTTACATGTGCCACTTGGTTGCGGGGGATGTTATGAATCTTTATGCGATCTCCTCTCGCAACCTCTCGAAAACCGGGTCCAGCCTTTTACGAATCTTTACCCGATATCTAAAGTTTTTCTTTTCTAGCTAGTGGAGGTTTACATCCGACTCCATGGCGACTGGCTCTTGAGAGCTAGCTATTGGTTTTTTTCTTTCTAGGTAGGCGGACTTTGGGGGGGACACTTGACTTTAAAGTGCCTGTTGACGGTAGTTAACGTTAACTTTTTACCATGAAATGATAGAACATATGAGAACAAGAACAATAGAAGATAGGGTTTATACTAATGATTTCCACGAAGTTTTGTGCACACTCGGGTTTTGCGGTGTGAACTTGAAAAAACGAGAATATCGAGAGAAAAGAGAAGAAATAGAGAAATGGAAGAAAAGGACCAAATCAGGGCGATTGGTATAAATTCCAAGGGTCTAAAGGACAAAAGAAGACAGCTCGCTAAGGCGGGGCCCACATGTCGATGTGGGGCCGGGCAGCTCGACATGTGGGCCGCGCGGCACCCCCTGTGGGAGACACATGTCCCGCTTCGAACCTTCCTACAACCGACCTATAGAGTAGATCTACACCCGTCCAATCAAGTCGGTTTGATCCAAGGGCTAAGATTCATCCTATGGGGCTATAAAAAGCAAGGGCGACCTCACCCCTAAAACCCTAATTCAAGTATTGATAATTCAGTTGAGAGTCCGAATTCCCAGATCAAGTCCGAGCCATAAACCCTAGTTCTTGAGTAGTTCTAGTTCTAGAGAGATTAGCTACATAGTAGTAGATTAGAAGGAGATCCAAGTCTAGGAAGACTTGAGGTTCAGATTCGTCAAGGTGTTTCATAGGTACATTATTATATATCTTTTTGATATATTTATTACTCAAGTTCATCTATGATATTGCTTTTATTCTTTATTATATTATCTATTGCATTGTTTATTGTTTGCTTTAATATGTCTAGTAGAGTTAGATATTTATTATATATGGATTGCATGCTTAGGATTGTATAGCCCTCATCTTGTAACGTGAAAGATAGGTGTTATAACTTATGTAAACATGAGCAGAACACTTAAGATATATAGCTAACATAGAAGTCATTCCAAAACATTCCTTGAACAGGTGGGGATATGTGGCACTAGCTAACATATATCCTTGAGTGGACGAAAAGTGGAATCGTTCTCGAAGCAAAAGTCATCTTCCCATATTCACATCATAGTAACTTGGAGTTTTTCAAAGTTTTCACAAGAAAAGCATAGTTCACTTACCTCTGTTAAGGATTTTTAGAGGTGGTTATTGTGTTTGACCGCCCATGCCCACCTCTTTTAATGATTAACAAAGGTAGACTCTTTCCTAGGGCCCAATAATATAGGCGGGCTCTTTCTTAGGTCCCGCATCGCCATTTCTAGAGGTGGCACCCTAGAATGTCCCTCTTTGTTAGTCAAGGGCCCTATCTCTAGAAATCCTTTATGTAGAAGTAACTCTATGAATTGTAGTTGAAAAATGGACGACGACAAAAATAATGTTAGGATGTCGAACTAGTTGATATTGTTGGAATATATGGGCTTGGCCCAAGAAGAATTCTGAAATTCCTAAGAAAATCTGAAAGACCAATTCATGTGAGGGAAGAGAGAGGAATGGGAATTCTTTAGTACCACCTTGCTTGGGAAAGTGGAGGTAGCCATGCTTAAATATGGAAGTCCTCTCCACTTTCTCAAGTCTAGTGTGAGGAGGAGAAAGGAAGCCTCCGCGCCCTCGCTCTCCTCATTTGGGCTAGGGGGGCACACCTATGTGAATGGTTTGCCAAAATCTGCTCCTCGCTTTGCAAGGGCATAGCCTCTTTTTTGCGTTTTTTAGATTTAGTTTCTTGGCCTTTAAATTGCAGAGTCCTAAATGGTTTAGATTGTGATCGCGACACAAGATCGGCTTGAACAGGACCATATAAGTAGCCTATCAGCCATGCCAAAATGCATCTAATCGATCTAGGGTTTTTTCCTCTTCTTGTTGTTGCGCTGCCACCGTAGTTTCTCCATCTTGACCGCCTGTGTGCAATGGCGATCGGGAGAGGTCTCCGGAACCTTTGTCCTTGTGATCCTTCAACAGGAAAGGATGAATAAGGTTTTAGGAAGCTCGTCGCCGCGATCGCACCGACTTCAATGACAGTCATCTTTCAGGCAAGTCAAGTGGCGCTACATCCCTAAGATATTCGCCGTTAGCTACTCCAAGCTCTTCCTCCATTGCTCATCGATGACTTCACACCACCACCACCACCAGTGCCATCTCCATCATCAGTAAAACCGTCTTCATCTGCAATCGAAAGGTATACACCCCATGATCCAATGTCTCTATTTATGCTGTTTAATCTGAAGACAAGTGTACGAGCTATGCTTACACTACTAGTTAAGTTTATGCTGTTTAATCTGATATCCAGTGTACGAGCAATGCTTACACTAGATCTTTTACTCATGTTATTAATTCATACTTGTATACAAGCTATGGTTATACTAGTTTGTGAGATTGTCATGATTTATATTCTAATTTTAACTGAAATTGCCTAATTGTTTAATAGATACGAGCCCAAGTTACACAAGTGGATTTGAATTTGGAGGCCAAAGTTGTTTAGCCATGAGATGGCTCATGGAGACCGATTAGGGTTCTCGCCTGGTGCCTACCACGGCGCCGCCACATCGCCGCCGCCGCCGGCCGCCTCCCAGCACCGGCCGCCCCTTCACCCTCCCCTTCCTCTCCCCGCCCCGTCTCCTCCGTTTCCCCACCTCCCGACCCAGGGCCTCTCCACCCACCGCGCCACGGCCGCAGCCATGGCGAGCTCATTTACATAGGCGGCAGCCATGTCGACATGCCGCGATAAGCGCCGGGACCAGCATCCCCTACTCCACCGCACTCCCTTCCTTAGCTAGTGGGCTCCGGCGTGGCCACCGCCGAGGCGAGGCATGGACACCGCAGCGGTCCTTCTTGGTGGTGGCGGATCGTCCAGACGGCATGGTGCCGAAGTCGTCGATCCTTAGCTCGCGGTGCTCCACCCAGTTGGAGCGGCATCCTTCACCAGCCGCCGCTGCACCCCGCACTTTGCCCGAGTCCTCCCCATTGCCACCTACATTTGGATGGCCGGCGGGCGCCACGGCCGCCTCCGCCGTCGAGCACCTCCTCGACACTTGACCGGCTTTGGGATAGGACGCACCGGCCGCGCTTCCTCCACCGGCTCCGACCATCCCCGACGCGCCGCCGATGCCCGCCACGGCCCCCGAGCCTAGCCGGGGGGCGGACGCCGCAAAGATTGGGCGGAGTCGGCAGCGGCCGGGGGTTAGGCTCGACACGCCGCCTCTTGGTGGATGTGGACAAGGACGGGTGGCCTCGCAATGTAGCTCACCGGCATCGCCCATGTTGACACCGACGGGGGGCCCCGCCACACCACTAGTCCACGGAGGACGAGTCACCGGTCGCCGAGGAGGAGGACGTTCTTGCCGCGCTTCGCTCGACGTGGCCCCTTCATACCATTTTCAGCGGGTGCTCCAAGCACCGCCGGTGGGCTTGATGATGACGGCGACGCATCCAACGACGAGCCTCCTCATCTTGCCCGGAACGCCGCCTCGTCGCCCGACAAGGCCTACCTCTGCGCTTTGGGTGCAGCCACCGGTGTGTCCAGGTGAGATTCCGAAGCCGAAGCGGAGCGGGCCGCTGGCAGCGAACCTCACGGTGGCGGAGGACGGCGGTCGGCCACATCCCCAGCAGGTGAGTGCATTCCTACTCGACCGTTGACGGTCGTGTCCCTGCCCCGCAGCGCCTTGGTCGTCACGGGAGACCATGCCCCCAACGTTGATGGTTGGCGTGACATTCTTCCCCGCCGAGAAGTCACGCCCGTGACGGCTCCGGTGGACCTCTCCCGAACCAGCCGCTTCCCCGGAAGATCCCTACGTAACTTCATGACAGGTGCTTTAATTGCTTGTCCAACTCACACCGCATAGCCTCTTGTCGACCGCCACGGCGATTATGCGCTGCCGCCGCCTCCATCACCTGCCAAGGGATGCAGATGCCCGGGGCCGGCCGCTAGGACCTCGGCAGAGAGGGCTGACCCACCATGGTAGCCTGCCAATGCTGGCTCCCTTCCGCCCCTCCCACAGGCAGCTTCAGCTGGGCGCGAGGGGTGCCATGGGCATGGCGCGAAGCCTCGACGCCGGCGTTCGCAGCGTCGGTTTCAACCGGCGGCGCGGACGTCACCATGGGTCCGACTTGGCCGACCGCCGCCCGCGGTTCTCGCCTCCGGTCCGCCCGGGCCCGAGGCTCGGTCGCCGCTTCACTAGCCACCAGGCTCCGGCCAGGAGGTGGGGCGCGGGCTCGGGCCGAGCCATGCGGGCGCCCGTTGGGAGCGATGGCGAAGGACGGCAACAACGACGTCGGCCGCGGCCGCCGGCCGGCGAAGGAGGAGCCACAGCGCTCGCCGAGGCCGCCCAAGCAACGCTTGATGCCGACGCCCGAGGCTAGGCACGGTGTCGCGGACCTGCACGACGTCCACCGCCGAGGTCGACCCGTCCGCTGGCTACACATATGGACGCCACGGTGATCGTGACTCGCAGACGATCCGATGTTGCCGAGCTCGCGGCGGCGCCGGCAAGGGCCGGGTCGCCCGTGGTCTCTATCGGTTGCTCGCCGGAGGAGGAGACGCAGAGTGGTTGACGGTGGCTGCCCCGGCCCGGTGGAGGTGACGCCAACGCGCCGCACCATAGCAAGAGGATCGCCGCTCAGCTGCTCTCGCGTGTCCCGGATTCTAAGCGGGGGGAGATGTTGGTGATGCAGCGGATGGGGTTCATCGATGGATGGATGGAGCCCTCCACGGCGGCAAAGGAGGCCTAAGAAAGCGTCTTCCACGAGGACCCCAACTCCTCACATAAAGAGGCACTGCGAGAGCTCTTCCCGTGTTCGCTAGGAGAGGGGCCGAGGCGGTCGAGGCGCGCGAAGCCGCCAGCGTCTCGATTGACGGTGACGGCTAGGTAGTATAGCTAGCGAGTAATAGCGTTTGATCTCCTTCTGCTAGGGAGGACAGACCTGATTGTATAACTTTATTCCTTCTAGTGCGTCATTCGTGGTGCGTCGTTGTAACCTTCACCTTTTCTCGTCTTAATACAAAAGATGCGTAAACCTATTGCGTATTCGAAAAAAACAAGTGGATTTGGATTTCGTGGTTGCATTGTATAATTGACTTTGGGGAGCTTGTCATTGTAGCACATTATATTACCATTTTTAATTTTGTATAGAAGGATATCATCCCGGCGTCGTAAAGTAGCCTTTTTTCCACTTTGTGGGCCAGCGGCACATGTACTTCTTTTCTGGAGAAACATCGTATCCGGGACAGTGACGACAAACATGCATGTTGAGAGAAGTAACGTTAAACGGTGACACTGACCCGGCCGGCTTTACATACAGTATCATTTAGCACTGGTACTTCTTGTTCTGCGTGAGTCATCCTGGAGGTGCTGCCCAGTGCTCATTGCTTTAGTTGTCGGATAAATTAATTAATTAGCATGCAGAATGTTCGACAGATCTCATTAGATTCGAATGTACAAAATCAATAATTAACAACATGCCACGCGTTGAAGCGTGAAATTTCCACATATTTGCAAAAATAAAAAAGAAAAGAAACTTTTCCCGTCCTGAAAACTGGAACAATCGACTTGTAATACTAAATATCATGGGTCCAAAACAGTTGACGTTCTAAAGTGCACGTAACTGAACTTTTAAAACACGTACTAATACCAGCAAAGGTAATAGAGTAGTATTACTTGTTATGGGAGGAGGAAATATGAAGATTTTACTACTCAAAAGCACTTCTAAAATATGGAGGTATTGGCTAACCCTAAAGACTATGATGGGGTGTTGAAGGAAAAGAAGTTCCCTTTTCACCCGGTGCAGATAGTTGTAGCAAACATGGCTCAGATGGTTGTAGCAAACATGGCTCCAAAGCCATGTCCTTTGTGATCTGGTGATTGAATAACAATATAAACATTTGGAATGACAAGTTTGTTAAGAATGTTAATTACAGAGATTATAGGTCATATAAGGATGCAAGATATAAAGTAGCAATGAAGATTGGCTTGAAGAAGAAACAAAAACAGTAAACGCATAGAGAAAAATGGTCTGACCAAATGATCCGGCAGTAGAAGGCTGAATGCACTGGAGTATTGGACATGGTAGTAAAAACGCGGAGGAGAAAAAGCACCAGTACTCCGATGGTGAAGGAAATTGAGGGACCGGATTTTTTTTTTTTTGAAAGAACTGGAGGGGCCATTGAAGCCAAGCAGTACAGAAAATAACGTTACAAAGTTTACAACGAAAGGCAAAAGACAACTAAGAGAAGCATTCAGGAGACAAAGAAAATAAAAGAAAAGCACACAACTAGGCCATCTCTAGGGATTGTATCCATTGATCAAAGATGATGGAAGAACTATGCTTGACCCTCAGCTTTAGAAGATTTAGCTCAGAGAAGAATCTTCTTCTACAATCTTGAAGGCTGAGCCGATTTGCATTAAAGATTATCTCATTTCTGGCTGGCCAGATTGTCCAGGACATCATAATGATTGCTTCCATATAAAACTGAGTTTGTAAGTGTAATCTGAAGGAGTTGAAGTTTGACAGTATTCCTTCGTCGAAACCACTAGGTTGATGAAGCCCCAAGCAAAGCTGCAGTGAAGGAAGAGGTGCGAGACGGATTCCTCCTCCTGCAGATTACATAATTCACAATTATAAGATTGCAGCTCCATGTTTCTTCTTTTTAGAATGTTTCTCGTGCTCAGCTTATCATTCAGCAGGAGCCAGTTCAGCAGGAGCCAGGCAAACACTTTATGCTTGGGTTGACAACAACTCTTCCAAATCCACCTTAACTCTGGTGGCCTTGGTGTATGGCCAATTAATGATCTACACATTCTCTTGGTTGAATAGTTAGGAATTCCACCAAAGTATGACCATTTGTCATTATCACCATTAAGGTCTATGTCGAGACTTCCTCGTGCTATGATTTGCAGCTGAGCAAAGGCTTCTTCTGATAAAGGCAAAGAGAACATGTCACCTATATTTGGAGCATCCAGAGCCTTGTAGACAGAGAGATTGATTTTTTCTTACCAAAGGAGAAGCATTCAGGGTACTTAAGTTGAAGTGGTTGACCCAACCAGAAATCCTTCCAAAAGAGGATAGATTCTCCATTGTTGACTTGGACAATAGAGATTTCTTTGAATTTAGGGAGGAGCTTCAAAATATCTCTCCACCAAAATGAACCTTTCCTGTTGATATCGGGGAGTCTTCCATTTCCATAGTGCTTTTCCCAAATCATATTGACCTAGGGAATATCTTTCCTATTGAAGAATTTGTCAAGGTCTTTCATCAATAAAGCCTGCTTTTGTAATTCAATATCTATGATGCCCAAACCTCCATTTTCCTTTGGCTTAGAGACCATAGGCCATGCTGCATTTGGTTGAGATCTACCATTGACATCTGAACCCCTCCAAAGACAGTGTCTTCTATATTTGTCAATTTGTTTTATCACAGTTTTGGGGATCTCTAGGGTACATATGTAATATGTTGGCAGGGCCAAGAGTACTGCAAAAGTGATTTGTAATCTCCTTGCCTGATTGAGCATAGAACTGATACCTCCTAGCCTTCTTTCACACTTGTTAACTAGGGGCAGAAAATCTTGGAGTCTTGGCTTTGTGATACCAAGGGGAAGCCCTAAGTAGGTGAAAGGGAGTGTGCCTTTTGAGCACCCAAAGGTTCTAGCTAGGTGATCAAGCCTTTCTTCTGAGATGTTGATAGGAAGCATCATTGATTTGTTGTAATTTACTTTCAAGCCAAGAGAGTCTCGCAAAATTTCTCAACAGGGTTTTGAGGAAGAATAACCGCCTGGGGTCTACCTCAAGGATGATCAATGTATCATCAGCATATTGGACCACAGGGAAGTCAGTGGTGGTTTGCAGGGGAATAGGTAGTTTTAGCAGATTCATATCCTTGGCCTTGTTTATCAGAACTTGGAGATAGTCAGCTGCCATCACAAAAAAGAAGAGGAGAAAGAGGATCCCCTTGTCTTACTGCCCTTTTACAATGGACAGTTTTCCCAGGGCTACCATTTAACAGGACCTGATAAGTGCTCGTGCCAAGGATGTTTTTAATCCATGCAATCCACTTTTCACCAAAACCTTGGGCTTGAAGGATTGTTATTATGGCGGGATGTTCAATCTTATCAAAGGCTTTCTCAAAATCTAGCTTAATGATCACCATTTCCTTCTTAGAGTGATGACACATGTGCGTGTACTCAAAAGCCAATGCTAGGCAGTCTTGAATTGTTCTTGTCTTAATAAAGCCATATTGATTCTTGTGAATAAGAGGGATGATAGAAGATTGCAGCTTGTTTGCTAGGATTTTGGTCAATAGTTTGATGGAAGTGTTGAGAAGTGAGATAGGCCTGAAGTCATTTACTGTCCTTGGGTCATCATTTTTTGGCAGCAAAGTTATGAAAGAGGAATTGATACTTTTCAGGCACACTTCATTGTTGTAAAATTGCTGACACAGCTTGTAAAAGTCCTGCTTTATGATTGGCCAGGCATGCTTGATAAATTCATTATTAAAACCATCTGGACCAGGAGATTTAAAATTAGGAAGACTCCTGACTATATTATCAATTTCTGACTCTAAGATAGGTCCTTCCAAGCTAGAGAGCTGCTGACTGGGAATGATGATGGTGTTTGGCTGGATGGTGAATCTGCTGAATTCAGAAACCCCCAATCTCTGTTTGAATTCTTCCCATAAGATCTTCTCTTTTTCAATATGCCCAGAAACTATAAGGTTATCAGCTGAAGTGATACTTGTAATCAGATTTGCTCAGGCTTCGATAGTAGCACGTGCATGGAAAAAAATGAGTCCCAAAGATCTCCCAATTGTACCCATTTAATATTACCTCTTTGTTTCTAGTATTCTTTCTGCCTTTCAAGAAGGGAAAGGAGATGTTGTTCTAACACAGCCTTGAAATTCCACTCCATTAGACTCAATTCCCTGTGATCTTGGAGGATTTCAATAAAGGAGATGGTCAACCTTACCTTTTGGATCTGGTCTCTGAGTGAGCTCACAAAAGCCTGCCACTGCCTTATTCTTTTTCTAAGTGCTTTCATTTTAACAATGATGTTTTTAGCACTATCATTGTTCTCTTGTACTTGAATCCAACTATTTTCAATCACCTCATTGAAACCTGGAGTGTTCAACCAATAATTCTCAAACCTAAAGATTTTGCTTTTTGGAATTTGGGTTGAAATTGTAACCAAGCAAGGACAATGGTCGAGGGAACCATATCTAGGGCCTTCACTGAAGTATTTGGAAAATTGATAGTCCAAGTGTTTGAAGTAAAACCCAGTCAAGCTTTTCTAGAAGAGGCACTGGTTGCATATTAGACCAAGTATACTTTCTACCATGAAGAGTGTTGACACCTACTAAAGCATAAAAATACAAGTTTAAAAACATGAATTAAGGGCTAAAGTCAAAGACAAAACATAAGTCTAGGGGTCTAACTAACATAATTCCATGAGTTTTGGCATTCTGTGACTTTGCAGGGACCTAATAGATAAATGCAGAGAAAGATGGAGAAGGTTCCAGAATATACAAGACTTATCAAGACCAAACTTGTCCGTGAATCAACTCAACCCGAAAAGTGGACTAAAACATTCTAGAAGATACCAGAGGATAGGAGAAGAAACGAGATGGTGAGGTGGCATGCCAGACTGGCGGCCGCCAACCCTCCACCCTGGCGGCCGCCAGGTGGGTCCTGCCTCTCAGCCTCACATTTTTATGTCGGTTTACCACCGACATTGAGGTTGTTTCTACGCCGTTGTTCAAGGTCGGTTTGATCCAAGGGTTGACGTTCATCGACGGGTACTATATAAGAAGACCAGCTGACCCTGAGGCTCATAACAAATTTCATATCAACTTCATTATCAACTCATACCCATCAAGTCCAGCCAAGTCTAGACATAAGCTCTAGTTCATACTAGTAGTCATTAGCTATCTAACTAGTTCTAGTTGAAGATCAAGTTCATCTTGAGTTCCCGATTAGTCAAGAAGTAGCAAGGATCGTTCTTGAGACTTCTCTCTTGTATTCAATCTGTAAGTACTCTTATATCTAGAATACAATTGTTATGGCTTTGATCTTTATAATTATCATATTCTTATTGATATGTGTTTATGCTTGCTATGATTATATATTTAGTTTAGTAAGATTGCTTTATATTTTATGCATGGAATTGTATAGCATCCATATAGATGATCACTATGTGGGTGATAAGCAATGTGTAAACGTGGTGTTTATACAACGTTTATCCGCAATTGCACCCTACATTCGGGTCGTGTGGTAGATCGCGGGAGTGACAAAGTCTGTCGAGTCCTTTGTAGTCCACCGAATGTAGGACAAGTCGAAGTTAGATTACGGTGGTGGATAAGTTTCGTCCTTATTTGTCATTGGTAATGCTTGCCATGTGTAGAAGTAATCCAACCTTGCCATGATAGCTAGATGTATTGCACTAATTATAGTATTCATTGATATGTATGATTAGGGGTATCTTAGGAATATTCATTCTAGTCTAATTTATAACATGCTAATTTCTTGTATGATTCTAGTAGCTTAATGATCTTAGACTTGGGTATTTATCAATTATATATTTATCTTTATCCTGTGACTTATCCTGTTGAGTAATGTTAGATACTTATGGCAACTCGCATTATACTCTTTGTGAAGTGGATGATCTCATAATTAAATCACATTATATAAATCTTTAGACATCTTTTCTCTCTACCTTTCCATAGACTCCCTTCCCCGTGGTAAAATATAAATACGATACCGGATTACTCCCGGTGAAGTGCTACAATTGGTATTTCTATCTGTGCGCTTGCAGATATCATGTTCATTCTTTTATCAAGGCCAATCAAGAATACCATACCCCGCATTTCTTAGCGTTATTGCTAGGGTGACAGACTAGTGTATAGGTAATGCCTAAAAATGAGTGGTATATCTTGAGTACATATCCCGTGAGATTAACTCCACTATGGATAATGTTGCTAAGTTACATCCCACTACTAATACCGCCTAACTCCGCTTTGTTGGATCATGAGGTTAATCCCATATCCAAGCTAACATGATTAGATAGATATCCCATATATATATTTCTTTCGCCGCCCCTAATTGGGATCGTGTAAGAAATATCAACAAGCATTTCGGCGCCGTTCTTCTTGGGAATGCGTAGTCTATTTAGAGAAAATAAATTTTATCTTGGCTTTGTTTTTCAAAACTTTCCTAGTTTGGGAGAGCATAGTCAATCTTTCTATCTTTGAAAATGTGTTTCCAAAACTTCAAAAGTTTTTCTAGTATTTCTTTCCAACTATCTTTAGTTTGGGGGTATTAGCTAAAACTTAGACAGTTGTTATTCCTATTAAGTTGGTATTGTTTCGACTTATTAGTTAGAAAGGGTGCTAGCCAAAAAATCCTATAAACACATCATATAAAAGGAAACAAGAGAGATCCCTTTACATCACCTAATGCATTGAGAACCCATTATCACATACTCAAACAGTTCACCCCTATTCTTTATTTTGTTTTTATCTTATGCGGGGAAAATATATGTATGAATAATAATCTTCCAGATAATTTTGTTGAAGATCCTGAAAAAAAATAATCGTGGAGGCCAAAGCAAAACTCGACAAACCCAAAGCACCTACATCATCATCATCATCATCATCATCATCATCTTTGTCGATAATTTAAGACCCACTGAATCGGAAGTTAATCAAGTTACTAAAGACTTGACATCTCAATTTGAAGCTATGGCAACCAAGACACTTCGTGAATTTTTAGCTCCTACCACGGAAAACATTCTTGTTGGTCCGAAGGTAGAGGTTGGAGACAAAGGCTTTGAGCTTAAGCCGGGGCTCATTAATATGGTGCAAGCAAATCAATTTTGTGGAAAGGCACATGAAGATGCTAGTGCTCATCTCCAACACTTTTCGGAGATTTGCACAAGATTCACTATGAAGGACGCACCGAAGATGCCGTATTGCTCCGCCTCTTTCCATTCTCACTTTGTTGGGAAGGGCCAAGCAATGGTTTTATGCTACCAAAGATAAGAATATTACATGGGATATATGTTCTACAGCCTTTCTTGCTAAGTTCTTTCCCGTGGGTAAGACAAACGCCTTTAAGGGGAAGATATCCAATTTTCAACAACAAGATGATGAATCAGTCCCCTGAAGCATGGGAGCGTTTTCAAGATTATATTTTAAAATGTCCACACCATGGGATGGAGAAGTGGCTATTGATGCAAACTTTCTATCATGGGCTTATTCCCAGTGCTCATGAAACTATGGATGCCGTGAGTCGGTGGTGCTTTCTTATCACTTACATTAACTCATGCCACTGAACTTGTGGAGAAGATGGCTTCCAACCAAGGTTGGAGTGAAGAACGTCAAACTCGCAAGAGGGGAATGCACCAGCTAAAAAAGAAGTAGATATGCTATCTCGCTAAAATGGACCTTATCATGAAGAAGCTAGAAGATAGAGATATTCAACCCGGAGCAGCTTATGCAAATTCAAGACTCACATATGACATGTGAAGAATGTGGAAACTTAGGCCACTTTGGAAGGAATTGTCCAGAGACTCGGAGGACATTAACTTTATCAATAACAACAATAATTTCCGTCCTCAACGAGAATCAAGGTTGGAATCAACAGAGGCCCAACTATCAAGGTAACTATCAAGGAAATTACCAAGGTAATAATCCGTGTAACAATTTTAATACTTATCAACCTTCTTTAAGAGATCTTGTTATTAACCAAGGTAATGTAACATCCAGATGTTATATACAATTAAAATATTGATCATGTCATCATTACATTGCAAAGCATGCATGTTTGTGGATAACCTCCTATGCATTAAGTAAAATAAGTTTATTTATTTAGCATTTGTTTGAGCTTAGGGGTTAGAGTGATTTCCTTTTTGATCACATGTTTATGCTCCTAAGATTATGGTTGAATGATTGTTTTTATATTTATTAATTGTTGGTGTGAAGTTTGATCCAATTTCATTTTGATTTGGATTTCGAAAACCCTAACCTCAATGTCTTCTTTTTATCCCTTGATCTTTAATTTTTGATTTATGCTTAATTTGACAAAATTTCCAAAAGGTAGTTTGTAGGTTTTGTTTTGGTGTACAAAAGGGGTATTTTAAGTTTTTCAAGTTTTTTATATAAATTTAAAAGCAATTTTGAATTTATTCAAATCCCTTTTGTTCCCTATTTCAAAAGGTCTATTTTGGAGGCCGAATCTTAAAATGTTCTTTTTATGAAAAGTGTAGATCTTGTTGAATTGAGAAATTTTTGTTCTTGGAAATTTTCAACTTTTATTCAAATTTTGCAAGATTTTTGAAGAAAAGAGAGGATGATGAATTAGTACATTAGAGAAACAGCCGTAGTGCACATACATACGTGCTTGCTTGCCTGCTGCCTGCTTGCTTACTGCTACTGTGCCACGAGACAGGGAGATGCACCGCCGCCGCCGATGGCCTTCGGCCAGCTTCCAGCGCGTCTACGTCGCCACCTCCTGCTTCAGCGTGGCAGCGAGTGCTCCTACGTGTCCTTGTCTCGCTCGCGTGGTCATCCTTCGTATCCCGAGCACGCCATCGTCCTTATCCTGACTCTCTGTTCCGCCGCCACCATCGACCTCTAGCCGCGCAGCACGCCGCTGTCGCTCCACCTTTCTTCATTCCATCTTGACACAAGCTCCGTATAACCCTTGCGCTTCATTTGAGCCCAGAAACGTGAGCTCGTCCCCGGAGTCGCCCGCACGTCGTCGTCTTCCTCGCTGCCGGCAGAGCGCCGCCGAGATCTGCCTCGCCGTCGTCCCCACTGCTCCGGTGAGCCTCGCACCCAACTAGCTAGTGCTATAGCCGCCTAGATGATGTGGTTATGGCGGTCGGCTCGACCGTTTTTCTTCTGCACCACAGAGCCACCGAACGTCGTTGCCACCGCGGAACACACCGCCGCCCGCCGTTGTCACCGTCGGCAACCCACCTCCGCCCCCGTCTCCAGTCCAACCAGCGTGAGCATCGAGTCTAGGTGGCGTGCCGGTAGTGTACCCGCCATCCGTTTATCATTTCCCACCACTGGACTAGCCGGAGCGTGTGCGCGCGCCGACGAGCCGACGTGTTGCTCGAGCACGATCTAGCTAGAGGGCCGTTTTGGTTGGATTAAGTTAGGGGAAAGGGTCGCTACGGTGTGCCGAGAGTGTTGCCATGCGTTGTCGTCTAGGAAAGCTCCGGTGAGCCGTGCGCCGCTTGCAGCGCTGCCATGACGGCCATGGTGCCGGCAAGGGTGCTCTGGTGTCCTAGGGTTTAGTTTTGGGGTGCCATGAGATGCGGCGGGGTCATGGGAGTGTGTTTGGGTAGGTCCGGTCATCCGCGACCTCTTGCCGAAAAACGAAGTTTTCGCCCGGTCAAAAGCGCGCCGCCCGTGGCGGTGCTCTGCTCGGGGAGTAGCTAAGGACCCGAGAAAACAAGAATAGGCAAGCGATCGGGGTCCCATTGCAAAGTCCATGACTCGAGATGAATAGTGGTTTACGTGCTTTTGTAATTTTCAAAGAGAACGAGGACCTTTTTGCAAAAGCGCCGGGCAACACTGGCAAGCCGCGATGGGCCGGACCTGCTCTCCGGCGGGCCGCGGCCCGGCATTTGTTGGACGCCGCCGCTTGCTGCGCCCTAGGCCGGTCGGGCTGAAATCGCCCCGTGTCCGATTTCCATTTAAATTTGTTTTTCTCGTTTTCTTTATTTGTGAATAGTGCCTAATTTTGTAAAATTCATAGAAATTCGTGTAGTGCTCCATAAATTCTGAAATTTTTTGTAGAGCTTTCCCCGAGTATGTGTGTCCAATAAAATTTTGAACCTTGAGTTTGGAGTAGTTCTTGCATGTTTTAAAATTTCATTCTTTAATTGAAAAATGCATCTTCCTTGATTTTTAGAAAATAAAATATATTTCCAAAATTCATGAAATTTTATTTGGTGCTGTTTTATGATGTGACCTTCTTGTAGAAAAAGTTTGGAGTCATTTTGAGATGTTCTATGTATTTCTTATTTTATGCTTTATTTGTTTATTAGAAAAAGGTAAGTGTTTAGGGTAGAATGACTTAGGTTTGATGTGTGATTTGGGATTGCTTTGTGGATCTTGGATCATACCACAATCAAATGGTCATTGAGAACTCCTTAGGCAATGGTGATGATATCTTGTAGTGTAGTTCAACAAGTTGGTTTTGTTAGGTTGCAACTTTATCGTGAAGGAAAGTGGTACTCAAGTTGTTTATCGTTTCATGCATTCATCGAGCATCATGTTTACCATTCCATCATGCTAAAGCATACATCATCATCTACGTGTAGATTATACGAGAGTGGTTCGGATCAAGTTGAAGAAGCTTTGGAGAAGGTGTTTGATGTGGTTCGTGATGGTCAAGCTTCAGAGAAGATCCGTTCGTCGACAAGGATGATGTCAAGTTTAACTCGGTGATCCGACTTCGGAATCTAACTTTTCCCTGCAACACAGGCAAGCCCCGGATGCATTTAAACCTTCCTTGATGTTTTCAAAAGCTTTATATCACTTATATATGATGATACTATGTTGCATTAAGTGAATAGGAGTTGATTGCAACCGTTGCTGCATGACTACCTTGATCTCCAGTTATACCCAAATGATACCCCACTAGAATGAATAGGTCGATATCTTTTATGCTTAGCAATGCTTGGATATCGGTAGAAGTCGAATGGTGGTTCACCGTTCGAGATATAGGTTTATCTTTGCTCTTTATGGTTATGTTTTGAAAAGAGAACACCTAGGAGGTGGTAAATGAGGTTAATAATTAATCTGAGACCGGTCGGGTAACTTGCATTGAGAAGGAGTCTCTTGTAGTGTTCGGGCGTGTCGGTTAAGCACCGTCGTGGTAAGGCCCTGAATGTAATCGGGAATTTGTTGAACGCATGCTGCGCAAGGAGACCGTTGGGTCAAAGGCACGATTATCCGTTGTCACCCCGGATAAGTCGAAGCAAGTACCAACCACATGCTTTTGTAAGCCCGATCTCGGGGGTGTGTCAAATCGAACGCATACAACCGTGTAATCGGGAGTGGAGAGATGGCGGGAGTACAAGATACCCTCGGTGGGTTAAAGTCCCGGGACGGAGGTGTATCAGTATTCTCGGGTGGCGAGGACGCGGTCCCGATTTGAACGAATGGGGAGATGGTTGATATATGCAAGCGGTGCTACATATATCGTGTGGAAGGGAATCCCGGTGGTGGTGTGGTTTTGAATCGATTGCCGATCGCCGTTGCTTCTCGCTGAAGGAGATCCGTTGCCCGACCTTCCTCGTAGTTAACTTATGGAACCTTGAAGTTAGTTAAAATGATGAGTTGGTTGAGAAGTGTTTGAATTAGCTTATGATCACCTAGAAGAGAGGATCAACTAAACTTGTGCTAAAACCTTGAAAGTAAGGATCTACTCTTAGTAAGCTTTTATGCAAAATGAGTCCTTGATCTTACCCATTTCCTATGGCCCGTGCATTCCCGAAGTCTTCTCCTATTTTCTTTAGTCGGGTAAGTCTTGTTGAGTACTCCCGTACTCGGGGTTCTTTAACCCTTGTTGCAGGTGTGGACTCGTGCTACTAACCGAGGTTATGTCGGTGGGCTCGACATGATCTAGTTATCTCCCTGTAGTTCTGTTCTACTTTCGCAATTAAGTTAAGTTTACTCAAATGTAACTTACTCACCTTTTATGAAATTAATGTTATTATCCTTCCGCACTCGATCTCTATTTTGTAACAAATGTTGTAATGTTGTAGCTACTCCTTTGTTGATCTGGTGTGAGGTGTAATCGGAGTTTCCGATGACACCGACAGCTTCTTAAGTTATTGGGTGTATACGCTTCTTTGTTAGAGGTCTTTGGGATAATAACAAAAGTGTGTGGGCCCAAGATAATTAGGAGGTTCATCACGGGTAAGACCATGGAGAATCTGTCAAGAAAGATAGCAACTAATGATAAAGCTCTTGAACTTATCAATACTCGTTTAGAAAGCTTTTCTTCAGCTATAAAAAATCAAAGGTTTTAATAAAATGATAGAATCTCAGATTTCTCGGTTATCTGTTCCACTAACCACACCGGGGAAAGATTCGGGGCAGCCGGAAGAATTAGAAACCGCAAACCTTGTCGATATTTATAATGCGGTCGTTACTATAGAGAGACCTCGGGAAGTCGTTGGTTGGATGACTCAATGCCACCTAAAAAGGAAGATCCGGGAAGACCGGTCATCACAATCAAGTTTGGACAACACACATTCGATAATGCTCTCTCGTGATTTTGGCTCAAGCGTCAACATATTACCAAAGGTAATTTATGAAAAGATTTATGGTAATGAACTACTTTGGAAAACGAATATGTGCTTGCAACTTGCGAGATCAATCATTTTGTTATCCCGAGGGGATCCTTGAAGACGTGTGTGTGGGAATCGAGGCTCTTATGTGCGGCAGGAGACTTCAAAGTGATAGACACTTGGAAGAAATGAAAGAGCAACAATCATATTGGGTAGACCATTCTTATGCTCGCCTAAAGCTATCATCTACGCAGACATTGGGAAGATTGTTTTCAATATCAAAGGGAAGAAGGAGAAATTCACTTTCAAAGATAAGGTACAAAACTCCCTTACTTATTCCACGAATACTAATCAATATATTGTAGAATCAAAGATGGAGAATTACAATCAAAATAGAAGGAGGAATCGAATCGAACAAGAACAAGATGGCACAACCAACAAAGGTAATGGTAGTAAATAAAACAACATCTTATAATGACCATTTACTTGAATATCCAATGCTTCGTCAAGAAGATGATCCAGTACTCCTACTATAGCATGTTCTATTCAATACTTAACTTTCTATAATACATATTGCGTCTTGGATCCGGGTGTTAACATAATGGCAAAGGCTACATATGAATTATTATTTGGAAAATTGACGTTGCAACCAACATTTGTGCAGCCTACTGGATGGTGAGACCAATCCTATAGAGTTCTGAAGGAATTGCCAAGAATGTACCACCAAGATTAAGGACCACTATGTTCTCACCGACTTTGTAGTCATGGACATGGGAAGAGAAGTAGATCCTCCACTAGTGCTTGGGAGACCGTTTCTCAACACTACTCGTGCAATCATTTACATCCATATAGGAGAGATTCATTTCCAATTTCCTAAAGAGAAGGTATGTGTTTACTTTAATAGCTATAATGAATATACAAATCCTAGGGGAAAACCGGGACAGCTCGTCGCGTCATAATAGAAGATGGACAAAGAATTTAATAGAAGAAGCAAAGGAGAGTGAAGAAGCTAAAGCTCTTACACTTACTACATCTACGGAAAAAGAAGAAACAACTACTTCAAAGAAGAGTACATCATCCAAAAGATGGAGGAAGAAGAAGACATCTCCCAAAACATCATCGAAGAGACAGAGAATCATCAAGTACCACCAATTGTGATCACCGATGTACCATGGGAGTAAAGAGCAGAATTTGGAGTCTTGTTCGAGGACTCTAAAACACCGAATCTTCGCGCCGAAAGGTAAGTCGGTAAGTTATCCATATTTAAATCCTCGTATTGCATATTATCCTCCATATCATTTTTATCTTTTTAGTATCATATATGTGCATTCGAAAACAACAAAAATATTTTATCTTTTGTTTTGTGAAAAATTTTAAGCCCCATGCTAATATCTCGAGAGACTAAACACCTCTATGCTATTCTTTGTGGTGGCATAAAAATAAAATAAAGATGTATCAATATTTTATCTTATCTTACATATGAAAATCAAATAAAAATTTGGAAAATAAAAATCTAAAAATAAATCCTGCACAACCTATGCAATGTGGCTAACCTCTAATACTTAACCAAGTTCCACTAGCTTTGTTGTCTATTTTGAGATTACAGATTTCAAGAGAAGAAGATATATGTTCGGCGTCACTTGATGCCAACTACCTCAACTTCAACATTGAAGACCACACTCCAATCTAGCTTGGGGAGTGCAAACCCCGATTATCCGGATAAGTATCTTATTACCTATATCTATTATTAGTTAAATATTTTGTTAGAAAGTTTAATAAGAGTTTAGTTTTATATAGTTTATATAGTCTTTTGTTTGAGTGAGAATAAAAGGATCGAGAGAGTGCACACTAAAGTTTACTTTGCTCGACTAAAAGGAACCTAAAATTTGTCAACAAGGAGATGATGAATAGTTGCTCCGTTGTTATACTTTTCTAGTACCTAGCTTTCAAGCTTAATTTCTCTCAAAGCTCCATTTGCAAAATAAATTTTTTACTTTGAAACTTAAAACATATGAGTTGCAAATGTTTGCTCTAAAAAAAGTCTAGGTGATTGACGGATATGATATATGAAAGTCCGAGCTACTATTTGATCTTACTCCTAGTGACACTAGATTTCCGGAGATTTATATTTCAAAAATTGAAAAATCACATGATAAATTCCTGTGTGACAAGAGTGTGAACCTCCTACCATATCTGACCGGATATACATGCTATTTAGATTAGGAAAATCTTTTGAAAAATAAATATATAAATATATATATATATAGGTCGCTTGCTTTGCATTGAGTTTGTTCAATCTTTGTCGACCCTTAGAAACTTGTCATGCTGATCATGTACACTCCACTCATTCTATTCATTTTACTATCATCCACTCACTCTAGCCAACAAAAATGTTCTACTCCTATCTCGGGAGAGCAACCAAAAATATTTACTATACCCATCCACCCATTCATTGCTAGCCAATATCTTACAAAAGCTCCATTATATTTATACCTCTCAAAATTATTGCAAAAAGAGATCTGGGTTGTGTATCTTTAAAAGAAAAGGGAGATGAAAAATGGACAAAAGTCCTATGGGCGAGTAGAGCCTACCTCCCTAAATAAAAGAGATGAAAAATGAACAAGTGTTCGAGGGCTTAGTAGAGCCCACATCTCTAAAAAAAATAAAGATGAATAATGGACAAGTGTCCGAGGGTCAGTAGAGAACCCACATCTTTATAAGAGAGGAAATAATGGACACAAGTACGTGGGCAAGCAGAGTCCACCTCTCTTGATTAAAAAAAAAAAAAAAGAGAGAGAAGAAAAGAAAGAAAAAGAGATACAACCCGGGTTCTCTACAAAATTATAAAAAGAGAGAAGATTCCTAAAAGGAGCAAAAGTAAGATTTCCCATCATATTCTATTCACTTCATACTTTACTACATTCCATATCATTTATATTCCTATCCACCATACACATGCACCACTTGATCGGTGTGACTTGTATCTTTGGATCCATTGCTTGAATTTACAATATATGCTTAGTAAGAAAATAAATTATTTTTCTCCTACCTATGAGCTCCACATATATAAGCTTTAGATATTAGGTAAGAGAGATAAAGGCATAGTAAGCTATTGCCTTAGTTAAAATATTATTATACTATGAGAGTAAGGCAAACGTTATATTATTGCCTAAAGAGAGGATCCACAAATACCATAAATGAGAGATTAGAGAGAGTCATCTTGAGGAACTTTGAGTTTTATTTGAAAATCAGTAAAAACTCCGGAAGGACAGTTGAACAAAAAGAGTTTGAGATTTAGTGCTTGATTTGATTTGTTCTATCTTTCAATTACCAAAGATTACGAAAAAAAGATAAAAAGTCCTAAAGATAATTAATTAAATAAAATTTGAAAAGTTTATCTTTTTTTCGGAGAGAAATTTTGTTTGAAGCATGTGTACTTTTTTAAGGGTGTGATAGCGTTGTAGCAACTCTGATCCAAGTTAGTGGTTTATAATATTTTTGTGTCTTGCTAAGAGACTAGCAAGAGGTAAGCTTTGGGGAGCTTGTTGACACCTACTAAAGCATAAAAATACAAGTTTAAAAACATGAATTAAGGGCTAAAGTCAAAGACAAAACATAAGTCTAGGGGTCTAACTAACATAATTCCACGAGTTTTGGTATTACGTGACTTTGCGGGGACCTAATAGATAAATGCGAGAGAAAGATGGAGAAGGTTCCGGAATATACAAGACTTATCAAGACCAAACTTGTCCGTGAATCAACTCAACCCGAAAAGTGGACTAAAACATTCTAGAAGATACCGAGAGGATAGGAGAAGAAACGAGATGGTGAGGTGGCATGCCAGGGCGGCCGCCAACCCTCCACTGGCGCCGCCGGTGGGTCCTACCTCTCGGCCTCACATTTTTATGTCGGTTTACCACCGACATTGAGGTTGTTTCTACGCTGTTGTTCAAGGTCGGTTTGATCCAAGGGTTGACGTTCATCGACGGGTACTATATAAGAAGACCAGCTGACCCTGAGGCTCATAACAAATTTCATATCAACTTCATTATCAACTCATACCCATCAAGTCCAGCCAAGTCTAGACATAAGCTCTAGTTCATACTAGTAGTCATTAGCTATCTAACTAGTTCTAGTTGAAGATCAAGTTCATCTTGAGTTCCCGATTAGTCAAGAAGTAGCAAGGATCGTTCTTGAGACTTCTCTCTTGTATTCAACTGTAAGTACTCTTATATCTAGAATACAATTGTTATGGCTTTGATCTTTATAATTATCATATTCTTATTGATATGTGTTTATGCTTGCTATGATTATATATTTAGTTTAGTAAGATTGCTTTATATTTTATGCATGGAATTGTATAGCATCCATATAGATGATCACTATGTGGGTGATAAGCAATGTGTAAACATGGTGTTTATACAACGTTTATCCGCAATTGCACCCTACATTCGGGTCGTGTGGTAGATCGCGGGAGTGACAAGTCCTGTTGAGTCCTTTGTAGTCCACCCTCCGAATGTAGGACAAGTCGAGTTAGATTACGGTGGTGGATAAGTTTCGTCCTTATTTGTCATTGGTAATGCTTGCCATGTGTAGAAGTAATCCAACCTTGCCATGATAGCTAGATGTATTGCACTAATTGTAGTATTCATTGACATGTATGATTAGGGGTATCTTAGGAATATTCATTCTAGTCTAATTTATAACATGCTAATTTCTTGTATGATTCTAGTAGCTTAATGATCTTAGACTTGGGTATTTATCAATTATATATTTATCTTTATCCTGTGACTTACCCTGTTGAGTAATGTTAGATACTTATGGCAACTCTGCATTATACTATTGTGAAGTGGATGATCTCATAATTAAATCACATTATATAAATCTTTAGACATCTTTCTCTCTACCTTTCCATAGACTCCCTTCCCTGTGGTAAAATATAAATAGGATACGGATTACCCCGGTGAAGTGCTACAATTGGTATTTCTATCGTAGGCGCTGCGAGATATCATGTTCATTCTTTTATCAAGGCCAATCAAGAATACCATACCCGCATTTCTTAGCGTTATTGCTAGGGTGGACAGACTAGTGTATAGGTAATGCCTAGAAATGAGTGGTATACCTTGAGTACATATCCGGTGAGATTAACTCCACTATGGATAATGTTGCTAAGTTACATCCCACTACTAACACCGCCTAACTCGCTTTGTTGGATCATGAGGTTAATCCCATATCCAAGCTAACATGATTAGATAGATATCCCGTATATATATATTTCTTTTCGCCGTCCTAATTGGGATCGTGTAAGAAATATCAACAAAGAGCTATTTCATTTAAACCCGGGGCACTAATTGCAAAAGATTGAACCTGAACATATCATTTAGATCACCCCCATCTGTTTCTATCTTCCGGCCTTCCGATCAAGTTGAAATCCCCCAAGATAATCCAATTGACATCATTAGGCATCCGAACATTTTTAAACCAATTGATGAAAGAAGTTCTTCCCTCTGAAGAGCAGGGTCCATAGATAGAAGTTAGGACCCATTCAGACCTATCATGGTTAGTGTTGGGGACAAATCTCCAAACAACTTTATTGATGATGAAATGATTACAGGGTAACCATTCGAGATGGTCTTTACAAAGAATGTCAGCGGGTATTTATAGGCCCCCCTGACTTCGGGACATTATAGAGAGTTGAAATTTTACAAGTCCTATCTATTTCTATCTATCTCTTTTAGCGAAGCCATCTCGATTAGCTTTGCTTGTCATCTTTGTTGGTCCTTGTTGAGGGAGCTTGAACTCGTTGAATTCTTTGGCGGTTCCATTGTGAAGTCGTCTTGGTAGCCGCCCAAACCTTGAAGCAAAATAGTCTTGACATTGCTTCTCGTCGGGACTTGTGATATGCGTTAGCTTAGCCGCATTCTTCAGCCTTGTTTCCATTCCTGCAACTTCAAAGTTTGACAAAAAGTTTATATGAACAAAGTTAGGTCCCAACAGCAGCCCCTCGTGGGCGAAGGCCGACTTCAAAGGCATGAAACCCATGAACTTTTATCATACTTTTTGCGTATATAAATGTTGTCTCGAACTTTGAAGTTGGACTTCTTTAGATAAAGGAAACACCTTCATTAAAAAATTTTTTTAACGGCTAGTTTGACCGTTTGGCGCCTTGCGAAGCAACCCCCTGTTTTTCTTATCTTTGCGAAGAGGGGCCATCCTTTTGAATTTTTTTTCTTAAATGCTTGCAAAGCCGATTTTGTGAAGCTTGATTTCAAAACTGTTTCGCAAAAAGTTGACTTTAGTTTTGCAAAGCCGTCAATAATATACGTAAGAATACTTCTACAAGGTACAACCGCTTTTTACTTCTTGCGAAGTTGTTTTTGATTTGTTTTGTTGTCTCAAATGTTTATACTTTATCTTACATACTTTATAGATGGCTTATGAAGAACAAGATGTTTTGATGTCTCAAGATGCGGAAATTGAGAAATCGACGGATCGATGAAGTTGGTGTTAAATCGACGATGACTGGCGGTGTGTCGGCGTCGAGTCCGAAGCGGTGCGATGATGGTATTTCTTTAGTTTTTGGTCCAAGCTTGATGGAGAAGAAAGATTATGATTCTATGGAAAAGAAAGGAATTTTGAAGAAAGATCGGTATAGGGTTCTTTGGTCCCCGGAAGAAACTACTCCTCTTCCGAAGCGGATGAATGTGTGGCTTTTAAGGATCTTTTTTCGCCTTGGCCTTCGGTTTCCTTGCCAAGATTTTCTAGAAGAGATTTTCAAGGCTTACAACATTGAAATGCATCACGGATTCGAATGCTATACTTAGGCTTTCTGTTTTTTTATATGGGTCGTGCGAAGTCGGAATCAATACCCGGACATCAATGCTTTTTGTGCTTTACATGAGTTGCCTTTGTCAATTCCAAAAACAAAATGATTGATGGTCATAAGGTTATGTATTATTTTTGGATGTTGTAATTTTAAAGCGCCGCAGAGCCAAGCAAATTTCTCTGCCGCAAAGAACAAGTGGGCGATGGTTGGTATAAATATTGGTTTTATCACAAGGTTCCGATGGTTGAGGAGCGGTTGAAGGGAAAGAAAGATTGTGTTCAGAAGTTTCCCTTGGCAGCTAGGATGCATAAAGAACAATTTAAGTGTAAGCCTGAATTTTCTAGGACGAAGAATTATCTTTGAGTGTATGAAGGCATTTTGTCTTGTGGCGAAACAACGGGCTACTCGAGATCTTGTTGAAGAGTATATAGCAGCTAGGGGTGGCCGCCGCAAGGAATGGATTTTTTTGCGTTTTCATGTTAAGAAAGTTAGAGGCAAAAGATTATTTGTATCCCGATAAAGAAGCTGTAAGGCCTGTCAAGTATGACGATGATGAGGCTTTTGTGAAAGATGTTGAAGCCAAAGCTTGTGATCTTCTTGGGAAGTATCTTTTTAAGGAGAGAGCTTTTATGGATGAATTTTTGGGGTCTGACTATGTTAGGCTTAATTGTATCTTTGAGCTTGCGAAGGTGACTTATAAGAAAAGACCACCTCCTGCTTAATCTCGTTCTAAGGAGGAGAAAGGAACATCCAAGGAGGATAAGGGAACTTCTAAATCTTTGAAGAGAAAGGCGAAGGCTCCTGCGATGCCTACCAAAAAATCTGCTGCTTCCAAAAAACCAAAGAGAGATCTTACTTCTTTGGTTAATTTGTCCGACAAATGAAGAAGGTGGTGATCTTGTCGATGGGTGTTTCTCTTCGAGAACTAGAGGTGAGAAAAAATGTGCTTAGCTTTTGCTCCCTCTTGGTTTGACTCTGAAATGTTGACTCTGTTCGCTCATTTGCGGACTTTTGGGTAGTTACGGGTGAAGCTAGTTTGAAGGCTAGCAAAGATATCCCACAAAATGTTTTACAGCTGGCCGTAATGTTACCCCTTCTTCTCCAAGTCTTGCAATGAATACACCTTCGTGCGGTTAGCTCATTCTGATCCAAAAAGTTAATTTAGGTCCTAGCCTCGATGACTTGAATAAGGATTACGATGAATTGGTCGCTATTGCTCAAGCTATTCAAAAGAATCATGGTATGAAAGGTGACAATCTTGTTTTCGAAAATGTTGATAGTGCTTTGAATTTAAATATGTCCGAGAAGAAATCCGGCGAAGTTGATCTTTGGTCAACTTGAGAAGAGTGCTCGGGATGATGTTGAAGAGGTTGCGAAGTCAAAAGCTTCGCTAGAAAATGATCCTGCTATGGGATCTGAAACTTTGGTGGGTAGCGGCAAGTCTAAGGCTATGAAGGTTCTTTGAAAAACTTCAAGAATCTTTGAAGAGGAAAGGGACGAAGGCTAGCTTTGTCATCACTTTTAAAGATTTTAGTGAAGATGTTTTTTGATGAAGATGTTGAAGCTGAAAAATAGAGTCGACTTGACGATTCTATGATTCATGTTGATTCTCGAGGAAAGGGTATCTTGTTCTTTGAAGGAAGGAGAAACGTGTTGGTGAGTTTTTTATCGTTTTGTAGATTTCATAATCTTGTTGTATTTTACATTTTCATGTTTTACTTGTTTGTAGTTGATTATTTTCCCGATGCTTCTACTTCTTCCAAAGACAAAGTTGTTGATGTTGGCAAAATGAAAGAAGTTGCTCGAGGATGTTTCAACTCCTTTCGTTCTCGACGAAGATGCTTCTATTCCTACCGTGTTGTTGTTCTTTGACTGCTCATTTCAAGGTTTTTAGACTTTTGCGCGCTCAAGGCGTGAATTTAGATACTTTTAAATTTATTGGTGTTGGGGCCGACAAACTTCGCATGATGCCGAGCAAGACGGAGCTTCATTTGGCTAAATGCATTGATGATGTTTTTTCGTTCCCGATGCCGGCTGAATTAGCCAAGAAGGATCCTCTTGAGCTTGCCGATGCAAGTGTTTCTTTTGATGTATAAGGTATAAATTTATTGTTAAGTTTTGTTGTGTATATTTTTTATGTTATAGTTTACTTACTTTTCTATCTTTCGAGGTGTTCTTCTTCTTGAAGTCAAGATAAATCTTTGGAAGATAGGCTTTTCCAAGATCTGCTCTTCGTGAGAAAAAAAAATGAATGAAGAGATTGAATCTTTGAGACTCAGTTGGTCGATAAGGAAAAGGAGAGGGTTGAGGTTGTGGATGATAATCACAAGCTTGAGAAGTTGTATCATGAAGCTTGTGATACTATTAAGGCGGCAAGGTGAGGTTGATGCAAAGCAAAGACTACTATTGCTTCTTTGAAAAAGAGAAAGAATATCTTGAAAGGAAGAAGAAGGAGTGGGTGTTGGTAAAAGTTATCCTACAGAATTATTTATAAATTTGTATAGTCTGCAAGCGAACAGAAACGATGAGCACTTCACCCAGGGGGTTTAAATATCGAATCCACAGGGAGAATGGTGTGGGAATACTGAGGCAAGAAACTAATCCCTGAGATAATAGAAAGGAACGGGAGTTCAGATAAAAGGTGAGAAGAATTCTATGGCTGTCTAGCTTATACTCTTGTAAGGCTTATAGATATTCTTTAATGGGGATCGTACTCAAGAGAAGGTGAGGGCGAAACTTACTATCTCCCAAAGACTTTCAGATCCTACGAATCCTATCTACGGGATGTGGAATACAAAGGACTCAATGGTACTATCACTACCACGATCTACCACTATCCCAAGCGGGTAGGGAGCAATTATGAGTTATCTAGTATAGACACCACGTCTACACTAGAGGTAACAACTTCAATTCAAGAGCGACAAGAATCAAAGTACTCTAATGAGTCATAAACCAAAAGAAATATAAATAAGTGAACTTACTCAACTATAAGGTTGATCCACCAAAGAAGTCTCAAGATCAAGTGCAATGAAGCCTTTGATCCCAGAGGTACAAGCGAGAGAGTCACCGACAGATCAGGTACTTCTCCTCAACTCTTCTAATTATCTCTCAAGAACAGATCTAGAACTCTAATCAAGTTCTTTGATCTATCTCTCAACTTTCTACTAATCTCTCTCAACTTGATCTAGCTCTTCTAATTAGAGAGGTATGGCTCTAGCTATGATCGAGTGAGTCGATGAATAATGATTTTCATGCCTAAGGCCAGAGGTAGGACCCTCCTTATATAGTCTGGCGGATGAATGCGGCCCTTGGATCAAACCGGCTTCAATAAGGCGTAGATGCAACCACAAGGTCGGTGGTGAACCGACATAAGAGGGAGAGGCCGACAGGTGGGACCCACACGGCCGCCGTCATGGCCTGGGCGGGCGCCAGCCAGGGTGGGCCCCCGTGTCGGGTCTTTTCCCGTGTCTTCGGGTGTCTTCTAGAATGTTTTAGTTCACTTTTCGGATCGAAAGTCTTCTCCGTAAATCTTCTTATTAGGGGGGGGTTTTCTCTCAATTTCCCGGTATTTTTCTGTTAAGTCCCCGAAAAGATATAAATCACCAAAACTCGTGGAACTTTATCAGTATAACACCTATTCTATGCCTTCTATTCTTTTTATACCTTTATTATGTATTTAATTGACACATAAAAACATGGCTTAAGAGGTGTCAACAAGCTCCCCACACTTAGGCTTTTACTCGTCTCGTTAAAAGGATGGTTAAAAACAAAACAAAGAGACAAGCAAGCAAGTATAGAAAAAATTATAATCACATTTTTATTTTATTATGCCAAGAACTTTAAGTGATTGAGAAACAAGGCAGATCAATATCGAGTACTTTATTCTTTCAATCAATTCAATTTGGAGCTTTTGCAATGATTTTTGAAAAGAAAACATAGCTTACTTTCTTTCTTACGTGATACTCTCAAATCACTCAATGATGTATATATATATGTAGTATTTTTGGATCCTCACACAGCATATGTAAAAAATATATATTTCTAATAAAGCTGTATCACAGGGTTTCGGGGATTGAATAATATATAGCATATTTACTTTGCATGTATACGCAATATCAAAGATTGTAATCAAGGAAAAACATTATCTAAGATCAAGATGTGCATTGTGTATGCTAATTCTACTATGCTCTTTCTTTTATTTCTCTCTTTTTTAGAATAAATATTTTTTTGTAAACAAGATCATGGGCTATCTTTATTTTTCTTTTTTTTTTTTAGAGAGGTGGACTCTGCTTTTTGAGACTTTTGTCTATTATTTCCTCTCTTATAAAGATGTGGTTCTCTTTGACCCTCGGACACTTGTTCATTATTCATCTTTATTTTTTTTAGAGATGTGGGCTCTTCTCGCCCTCGAAGCGCTTGTTCATTTTCATCATCTCTTTTAGGGAGGTAGGCTCTACTCGCCCATAGGACTTTTGTCCATTTTTCATCTCCCTTTCTTTTCTTCTTTTTTTTTTTTTATATACTATTTTTTTGCATAGCCCATGCCTTCTGTACAAAAACTATTTATTATTTGTAGAGAGATCAACAAGCGAGCATATAAATAAATAAAACCGAGTGTACGTGTTTCTTGATCTTAAGACAAGTTTCTCAACTTAGTCACAAAATCTTGACAAAGCTCAACACAAAGCAAGCAACTTCTTTGCTGGTTTAATATAGTATTTGTAATAGGATATAAAATTGATCACAGAGATGAAGTAAAGCTATTAATTTTAATATTTTGAAATAAATTTCTCCAGAAGAAAAGATATCAAGAATTAAGCTCTCATCAAACTTCTATCTCAAATTTCACAACTACTTAAACAACTTGGATCTTATAGCATCTTATTATTTTAGCAAAAACTTATTCTAATTATGTAAAAACATTATGTAAACTTATCTCTAGAACAAAGCATATCAATTTATTTTATTCTTCTTCATTAGCAAAAACATAAGAGCTTGGCCAAAGCCCGAAGTAAGGTAAATCAAAACACGAACCAAAGCGAGAGATCGGAGATCAAACCGAGGGGTGAAGAAATCAAGAGACGAGGAGGAGGTTCGGCGGTCGCCGATGATGTCCCGGCGGCCGCCAGAGCTTTTGCGGCTACGTGGCTCGATCTTTATCGTGTTGGATCATCATTACATTCTTTGTTGTTTTGCTTCGCTTTCGAGTTCCGCCGTTGTTACGGTTATTTGTCCGTCTCTCCCCACACTTGTCTTTTTATTATCCTTTATTCAAAAACATGGTGGAGACAAGAAAACATATACAATAATAGAAAATAATAACCGAGAGAATCAAATTTAAAACTTATGATAAATAAGAGCACTTCTTTATTCATTTAATCATAACAAAGACTCAAAATAAACTTGACTTGATAAACGACTCAAAACTCTAATTTAAATCGAAAAACCTGACTCGATAGATAACTAGATAACCGACTCAACTAGTGCTCTAATAAACTTGGCGTTTTTACATATCCTTAGCACACTTAGTCAAAATGCGCTCAAGGTTGCCTAACTTCTCAAGAATCGGCGTATTCTTCCTCTCCGAATATCCAAACGTCCGGAGACATAGCTAAACTCCCTTCTTCTTTGTCATCGGGTTACGAGCGAGCAACGGTCCATGGATAAACTGTGGAGTTGAGGATGGTGAATCAACTTTAACTAATGGCTTGGGCATGTATGGGACTATAGCTTTTGTGTTATACAAATTTGTAGCCGCCTTAATAGGGTCATAAACCACCATGCGAGTCTCATTGTTCTTCATGTTGGGAATAGGAGGTTTTAGTCTTCGGTCTTGGAGAAGAATGAATTTAGATGAGATGAGATATTGAGAAAGGACTTGTTTAAATAGGTAAGAGGTATAGGATAGGAGGATTAGGCTCACAAGTATGGTCCTATTAAATAACTCGGAATGTACGTCATTACAACGGGCTTAGTTTCTAGAGTATTACGGAAAAAAGAATGAGGAAGAGGGAGGGACAGGGGATGGCGGTCGCCGAGCTCAATGGCTGGCCGCCAGTGCCCTTATGCACCGTGTCGTGTCCCTTTTTCAGAGCCTATTATCTCTATTCTAATTGTAATACTTATATTTTTGGCCCATAAAAACAAATTCTACTTAAAAAATCAAAAATCTTGAAACGGATCATTAAAGTATATCTCATCTAATTTATTTAATTTATTTATTTCATCGGGTTTATCAGGTTCATAGAAAATTTTAAGACGTTGACCATTTACCTTGAATAACTTACCTTCGGAGTCTTGTAGAGTGATTGCTCCATGTGATGATGCATTTACTACCTTGAAAGGTCCTTCCCATTTACTCGAAGTTTTCCATGCCCGAATAATTTTACCACCGAATTAAAGAGTAATACGATCTCCGGAGTGAAAGTTTTTATCTTTATCTTCTTGTCATGCCATCTCTTGGTTCTTTCTTTATAAATCTTGGCATTATGATAAGCTTTCTCTCTCCATTCCTCCAATTCGATAATTGCATTTTCCTTTGAATTCTGAAGCATCGAGATTCATATTCCATCTCTTGATTGCCCAAGTGAGCTTTGAACTCAAGCTCTACAGGCAAATGATAGGTCTTTCCATAAACAAGTTGATAAGGTGTCATTCAATTGGTGTCTTGTATGCTGTCCCTGTATGCCCATAGTGCTTACGAAGTCTATCCTTCCATTTAGTTCCCATTTCTTCAACTCTGTTTTTACGCAAAATATTCTTGATCTGTTTTATTTGAAGTCTACGCTTGACCACTTGTTTGAGGGTGGTAAGTCTGTAGCAATATTGTGACGAACTCCATGCTTCAAATTAAATATTGTCGGAACTTTTTATCAATGAAGTGGCTTCCTCCGTCACTAATTACCATTCGAGGTACTCCAAACCTTGGGAATATAGTTTCTTCAAACATCTTGATTGAACTTCTACCATCTCGCATTCTTGCATGGCAAAGCTTCTACCCATTTTGAAACATAGTCCCTTTGCTACTAAGATATATTCATAGTTTCCGGATTTTGAAATGGTCCCATGTAATCAATTCCCCGGACATCAAAGAGCTCAATGCGGAGATTGGTTGTTAGGGGCATAGCATCTCTTGTATTTATATTCCGTGCCTCCGACAAGCTCCACATCTTCGAATGAAATCTTTTGTGTCTTGATACATGGTAGGCGAGAGAAAAATCCAAACTTGCCAAATCTTTGCATGTGTTCTGAATGCCCCATAATGACCTCCATATGGTGATGAGTGACATCTTTCAATAATTTGCAATCCTTCTTGTTGACACACATCTTACGAGTAGTCCATCGGCACATACTCGAAGAGGTATGGATCATCCCATAAGTGGTGACGACTTTCATAAATAAGCTTCTTCTTATACGCCCTTGGTGCTACATATCCCGCAACCATAAAATTAACAAGATGCATACCGAGGGGGATCGGTATGGGTTATCCGATAAAACATATCGCCCCCGAAAGTGAGTCATTAATAGGCAATTCATTTGGGTTCTCAAATTGCATTCTAGATAAATGATCAACAACAGAATTCTCTACTCCTTTCTTATCTTTAATTTCTAAATCAAATTCTTGGAGTAACAAAATTCATCTTATCAAACGTGGGTTTAGCATCTTTCTTGGTGAGCAAATATTTCAAAGCAAAGATGATCAAGTGTAAACAATCACTTTAGCTCCTACCAAGTAAGATCTAAACTTATCTATAGCATAAACAACTGCTAGCAACTCTTTTTTTCAAAATTAGTAGCATAATTAAGTTGTGGTCCAGTCAAAGTTTTACTAGCATAAGCAATAGCATGATGTTTCTTGTCTTTAGTTTGTCCTAACACGCCCCCACAAAGATAATCACTTGCATCACACATAATTTCAAAAGGCAAAGACCAATCGGGGGTTGAATAATTGGTGCGTAAATAAGAGCCTTTTTCAATCTTTCAAAAGCTTTAAGACAAGCATCATCAAAAAACAAAGGGAACATCTTTGGCTAACAAGCTGGTAAGTGGTCTAGCAATATGTGAAAAATCTTTTATAAATCTACGATAAAAACCAAAGATGGCCTAGAAAACTTCTTATCTCTTTAACATTCACGGGGGAGGTAATCGTTCTATAACTTCTATTTTTGCTTTATCAACCTCTATTCCCTTTTTCGAAATAAGATGACCAAGCACTATTCCTTCTCTAACCATAAAATGATATTTTTCCCAATTAAGGACTAAGTGCTTTTCCTCACATCTTTGCAAAACTCTATCTAAGTTTTCTAGACAATCATCAAAAGTTTTTCCATATACTGAAAAAAATCATCCATGAAAACTTCCATAATCTCTTCAATCATTTTAAAAATATAGACATCATACATCTTTGAAAAGATGCGGGTGCATTACATAACTTAAAAAAGACATTCTTCTATAAGCATAGGTTCCATATGGGCATGTAAAAGTGGTTTTGCTTTGATCACTAGGGTGGATTGGAATTTGGTGATATCCGGAATATCCATCAAGGAAACAAAGTAAGAATGCTTTGCCAATCGTTCTAACATTTCATCAATGAAAGGCAAAGGAAAATGATCTTTCCTTGTGGCTTTATTTAATTTTCTATAATCTATGCACATTCTCCATCCATAACTTGATTCTTTTTGAGGAATCAATTCATTCTTATCATTCTTAACAATTTGTCATGCCTCCCTTCTTAGGCCCAACTTGAGCAGGGGCTTACCCACTCACTATGTGGCACGGGATAGATAATCCCGGCGTGTAATAACTTAAGAACTTCCTTCTTAACTACATCTCTCATCGCATTATTCAGTCTTCTTTGGGGTTCTATAGATGGGGGTATATCTCGGATCTGTAGGAATACGATGAGTGCAGAGAGCAGGACTAATTCCTTTTAAATCATCAAGTGCGTAGCCTAAAATCGAGCGATGTTTTTTCTAAGACGTTATCACCGAGAGTCCGATCTGGTGTAAGTTTATCATTTATGATCACCGGAGACTCGAATCTTGATTTAGGAAAGCATAAGTGAGGCCTGGTGGTAAAGGTTTAAGTTCAATAGGAGGTCTCGGTGGATTCTCAAATTCATCTAAAGGTTAAGTAGTAGGATTTTCATCCTCTTCTTCAATAAAAATTCGAATCATCTTCTTGATTGGATTCCACGAAATATTCTACGGTGGCCTCTTTAACTTCCTCCATAGGATCTGGTTACGGACAAGACTCGGATTTAGCATGAATAGCTTGGATGATAGGTAATGAGATTTGAAGATCTTTGTCTATTTGAAAATCTAAATCTCACGGGTTGTCCTTTAAAAGTAAGCTTTTCTATTGGTTGTCCTATCGGCAGGTCAAACTCCATGATATCAAAGATATAGAAACTAAGATGTACCATGATGTTATTCACCTTGATTGGTAAGACATAAAGAATTCTCGAACTTTGAATAACTTGTCCCGAAGGTGTTAAAAGTAATTTTGTAGTGGGACTCAATGGCATATTTTTGAGAAGATCTTGAACAAAGGATAATGCCATGATGTTTATCCCCACTAAAGGATTATAAAGAGCATCAAATGGATCTTTATCAATTTGGCGGCAAATAGGTACGTAAGGTGAATCAAGCGGATCACATCGGAGGAAAGCTCGATTCTTTTGTCCATTCACTACTAATGATTGAGACAAGTTCTTCTCAGAAGTTCCTTTCAAATGTGTTAAATCGAAGAATCTATAGGATAAGATTGTGATGATCTATTCTTTCGAGATTTAAATCGATATTTCGAGGTATTTCCATAATCTGTAAAGAGATCATCCTCGATATCATTTAAGAAGTCGAGACCGAAGTAACCTCTCGGTTCTTCTAAAGGTTCCGGATTATTTGGATGTGGTAAAGGATTTGGAATAGAATTGGATTCAGCTAATCTCTTCTTCTATTATTTCTTCTATTTGTAAAGATTTTCCTGCAGATTGGATCATCCTCCTTGTTCTCCACTATTTTGTTTAGGATAGCAATGCATTCGAGGGGGTGAAAGGTGAATGAAAGATCCATTCTGAAGTATTAAGATATTTTCTTGATTTTCTATTCGGACCAATATAAAAGTGTTGAATTAGAACATGGTCCGGTATGGCGAGATTTGGTCCGGATTTGGAAAGAAGATCATATCGTTCCCAATAGGCACTCGAGAGATTCATCATGATTTTGTTTTGAGGATAGGATTGAGAGCCTAAAGTTAACTAGTTTTGACATGGGAAAGAAATCAAGACAAAATTGAGTTAAACAAGTTTCCCAATTGCCGACCCATTCTTTCTCTATTTCTATTGTACCATTGGCGAGCTTTTCCTTTCAAAGAGAATGGAAAGAGCGCCCAAAGGATTGTTTTAGGGGACATGCCTTCAATATGTAAACATTTACATGTCTCCTCAAAAGTTTGGAGATGAATAAAAGGATTTTTCGTCTAATTCTCCGGAGAAAGTATGGTTTTGGACCATCTCTATCAACCTGGGGCGAAACTCATAGGATCTAGCTTGAATAGGTTCGGATGATAGCACAAGGTCTACAAGCTTGCCCATTGGGTGCTAAATTTTTGTAAAGAGGGGGTAGTATCCATTTGGATAATGATTTTAGAATAAGATAAGATAAAATAAAAAGGAAAATCTAAACTAATGATATGATACAAGATTTAGTTTAGCTTCGGATAATCAACAAACCGTTCTCCAAGAATCGGCGCCGAGAAATGCTTGTTGGTAAAAGTTATCCTACGTAATTATTTATAAATTTGTATAGTCTCGCAGTTTAACGTAAACGATGAGCACTTCACCCGGGGGTTTAAATATCGAATCCACGGGGGAGAATGGTGTGGGAATACTTGAGGCAAGAAACTAATCCCCGAGATAATAGAAAGGAATGGGAGTTCGGATAAAAGGTGAGAAGAATTCTATGGTCGTCTAGCTTATACTCTTGTAAGGCTTATAGATATTCTTTAATGGGGATCGTACTCAAGAGAAGGTAAGGGCTTAAACTTACTATCTCCCAAACTTTCGAGATCCTACAAATCCTATCCACGGATGTGGAATACAAAGGACTCAATGGTCTTGTCACTACCACGATCTACCACTATCCAGGCGGGGTAGGGAGCAATTATGAGTTATCTAGTATAGACACCACGTCTACACTAGAGGTAACAACTTCAATTCAAGAGCGACAAGAATCAAAGTACTCTAATGAGTCATAAACCAAAAGAAATATAAATAAGTGAACTTACTCAACTATAAGGTTGATCCACCAAAGAAGTCTCAAGATCAAGTACAATGAAGCCTTTGATCCCAGAGGTACAAGCGTAGAGAGTCACCGACAGATCCGGTACTTCTCCTCAACTCTTCTAATTATCTCTCAAGAACAGATCTAGAACTCTAATCAAGTTCTTTGATCTATCTCTCAACTTTCTACTAATCTATCTCTCAACTTTCTACTAATCTCTCTCAACTTGATCTAGCTCTTCTAATTAGAGAGGTATGGCTCTAGCTATGATCAGAGCTGAGTCTGATGAATAATGATTTTCATGCCTAAGGCCAGAGGTAGGACCCTCCTTATATAGTCCTCGGGCGGATGAATGCCGGCCCTTGGATCAAACCGACTTCAATAACGGCGTAGATGCAACCACAAGGTCGGTGGTGAACCGACATAAGAGGGAGAGGCCGAGGTGGGACCCACCGGCGGCGCCAGGGGCCTGGCCGCGCCAGAGGGGTGGGCCCCGCCCACGTCGGGTTTTTTCCGTGTCTTCTCGGTGTCTTCTAGAATGTTTTAGTTCACTTTTCGGATCGAAAGTCTTCTCTCGTAAAATCTTCTTATTATATGGGGGTTTTCTCTCAATTTCTGGTATTTTCCTGTTAAGTCCCCGAAAAGATATAAATCACCAAAAACTCGTGGAACTTTATCAGTATAACACCTATTCTATGCCTTCTATTCTTTTTATACCTTTATTATGTATTTAATTGACACATAAAAACATGGCTTAAGAGGTGTCAACAAAACAGATGAGTTTTTCTTGACCAAATTTAACAGGATGTGGGATATTTGTAAGAATAATTATGAGAAGTGGGGTGCTAGACCTGAAGAACCATGTTGGGAGCTTGGCGAGTTTGATCCCTTCATTAGCTGGTTGTCTTGCCGCTGTAAGTATGATGATTTGCATGTGCTAGTTCGGACTTTTGTCGATACAAAGTGTCATGTATGCTACACATGCACTTTTTCATCTAATGGGCGAAGCCAAAGATCCTTTATACTTTGAATTTGCCAAGAATGATTACAAGTTTCCTGCCGAAGCTGTTAAGCAGATCAGTACTCGTACTCAGATGTTGTGCAGGAAATTTTTTGAGGAATATTGGTGTATATGTGGTCGTGAGCACCGCTTTGAGAAAGTTAAGGGAAGCTGGAAAGGGTATGTTATTTTCTTTGATTTTGCTCTTATTGTTACGCTTTTCTTTTTGTTATTTGACTTTCTAATTTTAATAGATTGAGGATGAAATTTTGCGGGAAGAAGAACAGCGAAGTAGCAATGAGAGGAGGAAGCACGCAAGGCTCGTGATGATGATGTTAGTGAGAGGGATATTTAGATTTGATCTTAGTTTTTTTTTTTTTCCTTTTGAGGGTTTTGGTGAGGAAGATGATGTTTCGTAAGTTAAAACAATGTGATGTTTAATTATGATACATCCTGCGCAAGTATTTCAAGCGAAGCCTGCGCAGGATGTTGCTACTTTAATGCCACTGATCTCTACTACATATAATGCACCAAAAAAAACTTTCCTAAAGCCACATAGGAAACCGTCCGCCACAGTCATTATCTCTCCTAATCTTCTCTAAGTGCACCCATTGAAATATACCCCAAAGCTAAACAGTTTTTTGAAATGAATGGTCCGGATCTACTCTAATATCTTCTCTCACTCACCCACCCACATCCAAGGGATCAAATTCTTTGGGATCAAACCTCGTCATACTCATCATCTACCATCCCGATCCCAGCTCGGCGCCCACCCCCAGCCGCGATTCTCTCCCCTGCCGACACCTGTCTCTCTCGCTCCCCGAGGCCATCTCCTCGACTCCCTCCCGCCCGCATTCAACTCGTCACCTCCCTCCCTCCCTCCCCCAATCGAGCACGTGAATCTCTCTCTCCCTCTTGCCTGAACCCTAGATCGAGGATGGCGACAAAGAAGGAGGCCGGAGGCGCGGGAGCGGTGGTCACGCCGAGCCACGCCGCCTCTACCACAGCCATCTCCGCCCCCCGACTGGCTGGCTGCCACTCGCGGCAGGGGGCGCACGGCGAGAGCGGAGGTCCGCCACCGCCTCGGAGGTCCGCCGCTGATGACGCCGCCGGCCGGGCTGCGAGGCGCGAGTCCGCCACGGGTACACCCGGTTATAATGGGGCCTCCTACCGTATACATCCGCCCGACGCCGACCGCCGCCGTGAGGCTGCGAGGCCGTGAATCCGCTCGACGCCGCCGCGCCGACGCGAAGACACGGGGACGGGAGGAGGACGGGGAGGACGCCGACCACGCCACTATGCCGGGACGGACGTGGTAAGTTGCTGCTTTGCTTTCCTTTCACATATGAACATGGGGGCTTGATTAGTGATTAGTGGAAAATTTCAGAAGTATTTTCCAACACATATGTTCATCACTTTAAAAGAAGCGGCGCCAACGACAGACCTCCTCCCCGATGCCCTGTGTGACCTCCGGCAGAAGAAGTGGTTCTTGACCTACCGGATGTTTGAGGAAATGCCTACATACACGGTAAGGTGCTCAACAAAAAGTTATGATGAAAGTAGACATGTAAGTTCAACGGGAGAGGAAGTTGTGATTAGGGGCTTGCTTTGATTACAAGGTTTTGGAGTTTTATTCCAGACAAGAATGGTGCTGTGTTCTACTTTTGCTATCAATGTACTTGTATAATCATTTGTGGTTTCAAAGATCTCAAGTTTGACTGAAATTACATGTATGATTATTTGTGGTTTCAAAGGTTAAGCTCTGACAATACATCTACTGACATGATTTAATTGCTGGACAATCCTCAGGATATGCAATCTATAATAAGAACAATATCATATTTGAAAGGCAATCATATACTTTCTTTCCTGATGGATTAGTTGTTTATGTTCATGCAAATCAATGAGGGGCTGTGGGGTTTGTATTTGCGCTGCAGAGTAGCAACAAAAGTCCAGCAAGTTCAAGTGATGTTCAGTTTTCTAGGTTCTTGACAGTTCCATCTTCACTCTTGATTGCTGAAAACAGACTGTGTCCGGCTGAGTTGCTGCTAGCCTGCTACTGCTGCTTCCAATCAGATCAGGATGGAAAAGAGGCAGTGGACGGTCTAGGGGCTGCAGCTCTAGCCTCCTTAATGCGATCGCCGGTAACAACTAATCTGAAATCTGGCTGTTTATTGTATTCAAAGTTTCAAACTGCCAGTTTTTTTTTCCTGCCCATACTCACTGTCCACTTCTCTTTATCTAGCATAATTATTTAAGATGGGGTTTCCTCCATGAACATATGAATATTGCCATACCATTATTCCTGTGTGACACCCATATATCATGAGGATGGATTTCAAACATGACACAGAGTGCTTGGAAACTGTCGATCAGGATCGAGTGTTGACCAAATGGATGCTTCAGGAAGGAAGGATGACGTCCAGATGATCATTGATGAACATAAGCAAGGAAGGAATTTCTCCCAATAGCTCAAGGGGTGGCAGACAAACAGTTCAGGTAAACTTCATGAGTTCTTGCTTGCCTGGCGGGTAATATTTCTATTCTGATGCGGTGTTTCTGAGAAGCTGTAACTTTCAGAAATGATCTACTGTGTTTTAATCTAAGCATATCCTTTTCATATCAGGTACAATGATCTACCATGCTCGAGACTGATTAGATGCCGGTCATCAAGCTCGGGAAGGTTTGCTGTCTCTCTGCTCACTGTTATGCTTCTCTCGGTTACTTTGGATAATACATTTTTGGCTTGCTGGCTTGCTTACTGATGTTCCTGTTACTTTTGCGGTTTTGCCACCAGATATTGAGTATTTGCCGGCAAGGGGAATGCTACAAATCTTGTGAGTATTTGCTGCCCATGCCGCCCGCCTACAAATCTTGAACTTAATGATGCGCTCAGTATGATTACTCATTTATTAGGAGCATCGCTCCTCCTCCTGTTCTTTCAAAAAAAAAAACATTGTTTGTTAGGCCAAGACAGTTGCATCCAAGTACTGTACTGCTGGTCTCTTGACACAGTACAGCTATGGGTGCCAAAATTTTAATTTCCCGAAGCCCCTCAGATTGCTACCACAGCACAATTATTCTCTTAGAAGACCTCAAAAGGCAGTCCTATTGCGGACTGAGCGTTGGCTCAGTTGGTGAGCTCCCCAGGTGCGGAAGCCACCCGCCCGGCTCGAACCCGGCGCGCCGCACGCTTTTAAGCCTTCTGATAAGGCCGGGGGCCTAGCAACCCCTTTCTAAAAAAAAAAAAAAGGTAGTCCTATTTGTTAACATGGATGTTTTCTGTGAAAGTTTAACCTGATTTTACTCAAGCAGGCCACTTTCATTGAGTCTCTTAACTGACTGATGCCAAGATTTTTTTAACCTAAAACTGCAAAATTATCAATGGGACTGAACATTACTCCCTCCATCCAAAAATCTTGAGCGTATATGCATCTGGCGTAATGACCAAGGAAGCTGCGATTAGCAAGGAAATCGCATTAAATCACCCGTGATTCTAGCAGCGTGTGGCGTCGGTTTGTTTCTCCGCGAAATTTCTGTTAGACGCCGTATCCCGCCAAGCCGTTCCCTCTCCTCGCCCTGCGAAGCTCTGCATCACCGCGCGCTCGGCGCCCGCGGATCGCAATTTTTCAAGCCCTTCCCGCGCACACCTTCAGGCATCGAGTAGCCATAGACTAGGCCGAAATTTTGCTAGCCAAAATTCAAAATCCATCGTTCCATCTTCCACAATTCACTTGGCGCCAACACTGCCACTCAATTTCAAGTTTTTGACGGCCTATATAAGACACCACAGACTCAGTTCAGTTCAGCTTCTGCTCATCTCTCCACTCCAGTAACAGATGGATCCATAGCATGACGACGGCAGTGAAGAGGCACACCAGAATCACGGCATCGCCGAGTATGATGGGCCTGCTCATGAACTTGAGTACGACATGGTTTGGGACGATGGAAACCAAGGTACCGATCTTCTTTCAATCGAGTTTTCCCTTTACTAGCTGTTGCACACGATCTGATGAAAGTGATGCTGATGCAAGGTTTCGAAGACGATCTCATCGTCGGCCGTCTTCATAGTCCGCCGTTTCCTCCGTGCTGCTCCATGCAGCCGACGATGCAGATGAAACTGTGAGCGCACGGGCGAGGAGGTGAAGTGGTGCGCGGGCGATGTGGAGGAGTCCTAACGGGAGGGAATGACGGCGTTTTTAGTAGGCCACGCGCGATGGTGGAGTCGTAGAACGGAGGGACCGAAACCGAGGAGCCGCGAGTGCATCGTATTCCATCGAACGAGTGGTCCAGTGTTTACACGACGAAGATTTTTGGAAAAAACGATTTTGGTAATACGCTCAAGATTTTTGGATGGAGGGAGTATATTGCAAGCAGTGAGCACTGAGACAGTTACTTAATTGAGTTGTCATAAAAAGCGTATATTTTCCATTCTTGAGTTGGTAATATACTGACAGAGAGAATTACAAGCCACCTGTAGTTTGGCTAATAATAGCACTAAGTATCACTTTGTAAATTTACTAAGAGGTGATGCTCATGTGCTGGTACATCTACCTTGGGTTGTTTGACAGCAAAATCAAAGCATAAAATTTTGTTTATTTCCATTTTCTGAACAATAGTCCTTTGATGTAGTACATGCTAGAAGCCGAACTGTCTAATGCCTTACCTGCTTCACAGGTTTATTGTGCCACTTCACAGGTTCAATCAAGTGCGACATCGAGTGGTGCGGCTTCATGTGGAGCAAGAAAGCTGTGTATGTTGGCAATCTTCACTCATATATTACTGAAGACCAAGTGAGACAGGTACATTTGATATGATCTTGTATTGCTCACCCCCCCGCTTATAATTTATTCATTTATCATTTATTTTTTTTTCACTATATGATTTTTTTTAACTATATGAATTTTTATTATATTTTGTCAATTAATTATTTGTTCATTGGGATATGTCAGTACTTCGTGGAGCTTGTTTCATTATCTACAGAATTGGTTGTCAAGGATAGTCACACTAATAGTTTGTTATTTGTGAGTTGTTGACATTTTTTTCTTGGTTATCTACAGCTTAACTGGTGGTATTGGTGCTGCTGGATTGGCTGTACCAACTACTTCAGTTATTGGGGCTCCTGGGGCTGCTTCTCTTCTATCACCAACAGTTGCAGCTGTTGGATCAGTTCCTGAGGCAACTGTGCTTCCTGTTACCACTCAGAATGTGATCATGTTTGGCTGATTCAAATTGTCTTCCTTGGCATTTGTTTTACTTCTTACGTTTGTTTCAATGATACTTGATACTATCCGTCACACATCTGCATGACCTCATTGATGAGAGGTTTTTCTTTTTTATTTTTCAGGCAGATCCTGATTGTGACTTGGATATTAGAGATGATGTCCAAGAAGAATGTTCCAAGTTTGGTGCAGTGAAGCATATTTTTGTAGTACGCGAGACATGACTTTATTATGTCTTTATGTACGAATGTATTCTGGATTGCCTGAGACAAAACTATGAGAAAATATTCAAAAACTGAAAAAAAAAATATTATCGTCCGATTGTTTTTAAGTGTATTTCTTAAATGAAACCGTGGCAACGCACGGGCACTATACTAGTGATTGCTAAGGGAAATTTTGTGTTTGAAACTTGTGAGTATTTGGATAATTGTGAATCTGTTGACGACGTTAATGTTGATGTTTTTGCTGCGAATGAACTTAGAAGTTCAAAGGTTGGGTCTGATTATAAGATGCCGCGAGTTGTTGATTTTAGTGACTTTGTTCAGGTATGTTTAATTTTGTGTTTGTTGAAATTTTTGGTTGAGCTGAGCTTCTATTTCTTAAAAGGAAAGATTTTCTTTTTCAGTCGTCATGTTTGAGTGCTTCGCCGAGTTATGTCTCCCAAGATTTTTTTGAAGCCTTGAAGGTAATAAAATAATTGACGGTTGTGACTGAAATTTTGTCGAAGCGGCAACTAGTGTTGCTTCGAAAGTGATACTTTTTTGATTGGTTATTTGTATTTTGAGATTATGATTGAATATATGTAACTGTTATCTTATTGTATTATGACTATTATTTTTACATTCCTGAGTTGAAAAGAACTTTGTTTTACCTCTAGGAAATTTTGAAAGCATTGTCCCCTTACTTTAGTTAAGACTTTGTTTTCGAAAAATTTTTCCTTAGGGAATTCTGAGATGTTGTTCCCTTGCTTTTTTTGGTAAGTAGGAGCGAAGACTTCGTTTTGAAGTAGAAATTTTCCCTTAGGAAATTTAAGAAACGTCATCCCCTTGCTTTTTTTGCGAAGTGGGAGCGAGTACTTGTTTCAAGTATAAATTTTTCCTTAGAAAATTTAGAAAATGTCGCCCCTTGCTTTTTTGCGAAGTGGGAGCGAAGACTTCGTTTTTGAAGTATAAATTTTTCCTTAGGAAATTTAGAAAACGTCGTCCCCTTGCTTTTTGTGAAGTGGGAGCGAAGACTTTGTTTTGAAGTAGAAATTTTCCTTAGGAAATTTAAAAAATGTCGCCCCTTGCTTTTTTGTGAAGTGGGAGCGAAAGTACTTCGTTTCAAGTATAAATTTTCTCTTAGGAAATTTAGAAAACGTCGTCCCCTTGCTTTTTTGCGAAGTGGGGAGCGAGAACTTCGTTTCGAAGTATAAATTTTCCCTTAGGAAATTTAGAAAACGCCGTCCCTTGCTTTTTTTGCGAAGTGGGAGCGAGTACTTCGTTTCGAAGTATAAATTTTCCCTTAGGAAATTTAGAAAACGTCGCCCCTTTGCTTTTTTGAGAAGTGGGAGCGAGAACTTCGTTTCGAAGTAGAAATTTTCCTCAGAAATTGTAGGTAGTAATTTTCTTTTTGAAAATTGCACCTACTTTTTATTAACTCCGCCGATGCAAGAGTGTTATGCTCTTCGGCGTTTTTAAGAACAATAATTGAAGAACAATGCAAGTTGATTTGGGGAAACTACTTTCTCATTTATATTTGACATGAGAATTTACAATAGAGACTTGCCTCATTAAAAAACCACTCACCCCCGCGAAGGGCTTCCCCGAGTGGAAAAAGAGTGCAGCTCTTTACAACTTGAATGTAAAATTTGTTGGAAGTAAATGATACTACTATCTATTTACATTTTTACAAGAGGGTGCTTTTTATATGGATAGTACTTACGAAGGTCTCTAATGTTCCATGTATCGCTCAATTCTTCTCCCTTCAAGTTCTCCAAGTGATATGATCCCGGCTTGTTTGATCCTGTGATGACATATGGTCCTTCCCACTTTTTTGCCGGAATTTTCCTACTATGTCTTCGTTTCTTTTTCTTTTTTAGCACAAAGTCTCTCGGCTGAAGTTCTCTTTTGATAACTCTCTTGTTGTACCACTTTCTTGTTTTCGCTTGGTACTTACTCAAATTTTCCGGGCTTCGTCTCTTTCTTCTTCTAATAGATCTTTGCTTGTCTTTTGGTCATCTTCGCTTATCATTTGCACATTTAGTCTTGGGCCTTCGAATTGAATTTCTTCGTGAGTCATTGCTTCGTCTCCGTATAGTAGTTTGAATGGTGAAAATTTTGTAGATCTTGTTCTTGTGGTGTTATGGCTCCAATCTATTGATGGCAACTCTTACGCCCATTTGCCTTTTGGAAGTCCCACGAGGTTTTTTGATATTCTTGTGCAAATTATTCCATTTGCTCTTTCGACCGCACCATTTGATTGTGGATGTTTGACTAATGCGAAGCATAGTTGTATTCCGAGGCTTGAGCAATATTCTCTTCAAGTCTTATTTGTCAAATTGTGTGCCATTGTCTAGGGTTATGTGTCTTAGAACTCAATCTACAAATGATGTTTTGCGGAGGAACTTTTTCATTATTGTCGAAGACAAGTTTGTTATCGGCTTTGCTTCGATCCACTTTGTGAAGTAATCCCCTCGCTACCACCCAGCGTATTGATAGTTGCCTTGAGTTGGGGGGTAACTTTCCAATGATGTCTATTCCCCATCTTGATAATGGCCATGTTGGCTCTATTTGTTGAATTGGATTTGTCGGTGCATTTGTCTTATTGGCTGACATTTAGCAATTGTGACAAGTTTTTATTATATCCTTGCTTTCGTCTTTTTGAGCCGATGGCCGAGTAGAATCCTTGTTTGAAGGCCTTTCCCGCAATTGACCTTGGTCCGCATGAATTCCACATGTTCCACTATAAATTTCTTGTAATATTTCTTTTCCCTCTTCGCTTGATACACATTTCAAAGCAATGGTTCACATATGCCATGCTTGTAAAGTTGGTCGTTGATGAGCTTGTAATTTCTTGTTTTGTGTTTCATTCTTATTTCATCAACTTTGTTTTCTGGTTCATAAAAACCTTTGAGGAATGCAATTATTGGTGACCTCCAATCTTCGCTTTCTATGATGTGAATGTTTCTTGGCTCTTCCATCTTCGCTTGTATTAATGATTCCGATAAAACTTGGTAAAAAACGCCGGGAGACAATTTTACTTTTTGAGCCGCCGCTTTTGCAATTATATCCGCCTCTTCGATTTGTTTGATCTTGAAATACTTCTTAAAGTGAATCCTTCAAGTGTCTTTCCTGTTCTCGACATGTTGCAAGTATTTTGCTAACTTCGGGATCTTTTGCCTTGTAACTTTTCTCTATATGTCCCGCCACCACTTGTGAATCTGTTTTGTTCAAGTAGTTTTGAATTCCCATTGCTCTTGCTTTTGCGAAGCCCCCAAAGCAGCATCTTGCTTCATATTCTCGCAATATTGTTTGTGCACTTGAATTCTAATCTTGCCGCATATCTCATTTTTATTCCCGATGGCGAAGTTATTATTGCAGCCACTCCGGCCCTCGAGGAGCCCCAAGCCCCATCACAATTGATTGTCCATTCTTGACAAGTTATTGTCCACTCATGTGTTTCTTTTTTGTTCTTTTGGACTTGATGTTTGGGTCCAACCGCGACGAAGTCTCAAGCTAAAACTTGAGATTTAATTGTTGTTCTTTTTTCAAATTCTATGAAATATTGAGATATTTCTGCTGCCCATTTTCCCAATCTTCCGGAGGATTTGCAATTTTGCGAAACATCTTTGAGTGGATGATTTGTTGGTATTCTCACTTTGTGTGCTTGGAAATTGTGCTTCAATTTTCTTGTCGCCATTAGTCTTGCATATGCTATCTTTTCAATTTCGAGTAATAGATTTTTTTGAGCCTGAGAGGGCTTCGAGAGATGAAATATATTGGTTGTTGCTTTTGATATGCTCCTCTGTCTTCTCTTGTATCAAGATCGCACTTTTTCGCATTTTTCGATGCTGAAATGTACAAACAATAATTCTTCTTATGGATTTGGAGTTGCCAAAGTTGTTGGATTTGCAAATACTTCTTTATTTCTTCGAAAAGCCTTTTGCTGCTGCTCTTCTCCCCATCGCGAAGGTCTTGTTTGAGCTTTTAATGCTTGAAAAATTGAGAAACTTTTTTCAAATTTGATTTTGAGATGAATGCTCAAAGAAAGCCAATCTTCCTGTTAATTTTTGGATATCTTTGATGCTCTTTGGGACTTCGTTTCCATCACAGCTTTTATCTTCTCTAGGTTTGGATCAATTCCCTTTTGCTTTGATACAATGCAACCTAGAATTTTGCCTTTTTGTACTCTCGAAGGTGCACTTTTTCTCGATTGAGCTTCAAATTTGCTTTCCGAAGATTTGAGAAAGTTTGCTTGAGATCTTGAATGTGTTCTTCTCTTTTCTTGCTTTTCACAATGACGCCATCGACATATGCGAGTAGGTTTTTTCCCATTTGATCTTTTAATCTTGTCGAAGTCATTCGATAAAAGCTGACTTGGCGTAAGCGAAGCCCCTCACCATTCTCTAAAAGCAATATGTGCCAAATGGTGTGATGAATCTTGTTTTTCTTCATCTTCTTTGCTCATCCAAATCTGATGATATCCCGAGAAGCAATCCAAGAAACTTAACATTTCACTTCTAGCAACTTGATCGACTAATGTGTCTATTCTTGGAAGAGGAAAAGTTGTCTTTTTGGGAAGGCTTTGTTTAGATCTCGTGAAATCTATGCACATTCTCCATTTCAAGTTCTTTTTCCTCACCATGACAATGTTTGCAAGCCATGTTGTGAATCTTACTTCTCTTATCACCTTCGCATCTAGCAATCTTTGAACTTCAGCTTTTGCGGTGATTGTTCTGTCTTTAGAAAGTTTCCTTAACTTTTGCTTCTTTGGCTTGTAGTTTGGGTCAATGTTGAGTTTGTGTTCAATAATGTCTCTCGCTTACTCCTTCTAGATCTTTTGCTGACCATGCGAAGACGTATTGGTTGATTTTCAGAAAATTTATGAGATCTTTTTTCTTCTTCACCTAGATCATTTGCGATGATGACTTTTTTGTCCGGTAACATTGGGTCTAGGGGTACTTCTTTTGTTTCCTTTTTTGTGCAAGTCTTGACTTTCTTTTTTGAGGCTTCGTGATTTTTCGTTTTCTTCTTTCTCTTCTTCTTCTTCGATAGTGAGAATGTTTCTTTTGAGCTGGTGCGAGTCTTTTTCAATGCATCTTGCCTCTGTTTGATCCAAAAGGATTGTAATTGTTCCGTTGATTCTTTGGTATTTTCATGCAAAGGTATGAATAGTTGATTGCGGCCGAAGGCATTCAAGCTTCCTCTTCCGAGTATTGCATTGTATTGACTGTGCATTTTAACAACATCAAATGCAATTTGTTCTGTTCTTGCATTGTTGACTGTACCAAATGATACTGGTAAGACAATTCTTCCAATTGAGTTTATTCTTCGCCTCCGAATCCAACTAATGGGTATTCTCGCTCTTCCCAAATATTTCTGTCAACTTGCATGGCATCCAATGTTTTTTGAAGAGGATGTCTGCCGAGCTTCCCCATCAACAAGGATTTTTTGAAACTGACCATCCTTCTATATTTGCTTCGATCACCATTGCATCCATATGAGGATAGTCTTTGAGCTTCATGTCTTTGTCGTGAATGTTATTGGTTGGTGGGACCACTTTGTTTTCTTGTACGGGCCTTCCATTGATATTGAGTTTACTCTTCGAAAATAGTTTCTTCTTTCGTTGTTTGTTTCATACTCCATGCTATTTCCTCCCGAGATTGTCAATATTCGTCCTCTCGCTTGGCATTATTGTGTTTCCGCTTTGAGGTAGCCGGAGAATTGTTGACTTGATTGATTGTTGAATTATTTCCTATTGAAGCTTCAGCCGTTGGTTTGGCATTTGTCCCCATTGTGGTGGTATTATAGCCAATGGTTGGCGATTGTAAATTGGGGAGGTCCGGGAAGCATTTGTTGCGAAGGTCCCGAAAATGCTTGTTGGTTGTAGCCCCGAATTGTAATATCCTTGATTTTGAGAGGAGCGGCAGGTTGAGTTAAGTGATTGATTGTTCTCTCGATTTTGCAAGTTTCTACTTTCTTGTTGGACTTCTTCAATATTTTTCTTTATCATTGGGCACATCTTTGAAGTGTGCCCGACCCCTTTAATCGGTAATGCAGGCAAAACATCTCCTCGGGTCTTAGTGGTCTCCTTTCACCAAATCCGCTTGGTTGAAACCTCCTTTGTAATTGTTGTTGAAATTTCTATTCTAAAATTGGCTTTCGCTGATCTTGACTTATTTGGTCACTATTTGGTGCATTTTCTCCACTTTGCTCATTGTTGATTTGATTTATCCGAAGTGGTGGTTGATATTGTCTTCGCTCGAAAGTTTGGTTCTTGTTCGTTGTATTGATTGTTTGACTTCGCTTGAGTTCTTTTTGAAGCTTTCTTCCTCTATTCTTTTTCTATAGTCGTCATCGGATTTTGCATATTTTTGGAATTCTTCATAGAGTTGAGCGATTTGTTGTGGCCTCTCTCTTTTCAAGTGTGATGACAAATTTGCTCTTAGTCCTCTCTCTTAGGCCGCTAAGTCATATCCTATTTGTAGAAACATCGCTTTAGGAGGAGTAGCAATCAAGATTAGAACTAGTAGGAAGGGAGAAATCCGCTCCGGATCGTCGGAGGCCGGCTCAAGATCGAGGCCTCGTTCTTGTAAGTTCTTCATTGTAAGTAGTCTTCAAGTTCCGGACACATGCTTAATATGAATATCTTGATCATGTTTATATTCGAGATTATTTGTTCTAGTATTTACTTTAATTACACATTTAGCATAGTTGAATTATTGTTATGTTCATGCATGGATTTCGTATAGCGCTCATCATCTAGATCGGAAGGTGAGTGGTAGAGATGATGTAATCGTGGTGATTAGATCTTATTTACCCGCGTTTGCACCCTATGTGCCGGGTCGTGTGGTAGATCGTGGTGGTGACAAAGCACCATTGAGTCCTTTGCAATCCATCCCCGTATGTAGGCCTAGCGGATGATATTATTCGGGTTGTTCTAAGTTTCGCCTTAGTCTTCCGCGGATTCTCGTCCCTCATGTCCGGATTTAATTAGTCTTTCTTCAATGATTGTTAGATGTATTGCACTAATTGAGTAGATCCTAACTTATAGTTTAGAGTTATATATTGGAGTTTCTAATGCTAGCTAGCCTATGAATTGCAATCATCTGCTGTTTTGACACTTTCGATTTTAAGCCCACTTAGATATGACTTTGGTTGAATCTATTTATCAAGAACTTTATCATTATCTTTATTGTTGAACTTTGATCCTTGTTTAATTAATTGATAAGTTTAACACTTAATGCTTGCACACGAGAGATGGTTAGATGTTTAGCACCTATGCATAGTTAATTCATGATAGAAGACTTCTTTCCCTGTGGTAGATATAAATTCAACACGGTTCTTACTCCCGGTTAAAATGCTACAATGGTATATTCATATCGCGGCGCGGATACCCGATTATAATTGTTTATTTACTTATTAAGAAGTTATCAAGGCATAGCATGAATATTTTATTCCTTGCATATTAGTAGTTTAACTATAGGGATGACAACCTTTTCGGATATGCTATGAACTGCAATGAATATTTCTTTTAGTTTTATCCAAGCAACATCTCGATATCTTTCTAATTGCCATTACTAGTTAGTGACGTTAGAAATACCAACAAGCATTTTTGGCGCCGTTCTTCGGGAAAGAAAGTCTTTAGCCCAATAAAATAAAAAAATATATAGGATTAACTTGCATACATCTCTCTCACGCATCGTAAAAGTATTAAATTTATCAATTTCTTAAACAAGTTTACCCTCGTTATTATTCTTCCTATCTATTTCGGGGTAATGTATGAAAAGGAATCTTCACGAAAACTTCGGTCCGATCCGAAAAACTCTTGAAGGAGGCAAGATCCAAGTTGAAGTCTCAACTTAAGATCACTACCTCGGAAGACTCCTCCAGCGTGCGCGGCTTAGCACCCGTGTTCGAAGTCATGGCAAACAAGACCCTCCGGCAGTACTGCGCACCAACTACGGCCAACATCCGCCTTTTGGACCGGTAGTCGATGTGGGAGACAAAGCTTTTGAGCTCAAGCCCGCACTCATCAACATGGTACAAGCTAGCCAAGTCGTGGAAAAGCCCATGAAGATGCCAATGCTCACCTACAACACTTCCTAGAGATCGTGGCACCTTCACCATCAAAGATGTCTCAAGTGATGCAATCCCTACCGTCTGTTCCCATTCTCATTCTTGGGACGAGCGGCAAATGGTTCTACGCCAACAAAGACAAACTCACTACTTGGACACTTTGCTCTCTTTGCCTTCCCGGCAAAAGTTCTTCCCTATAGGCAAAACCAACGCCTTTACGGGGGAAAATCTCAAGTTTCCAGCGGCAACCACGGCGAATCCGTTCAGGCGTGGGAACGCTTCCAAGACTACATCATCGAATGCCCACACCATGGAATGGAGAACGGCTACTCATGCGGACCTTCTATCACGGGCTCAACAACAACACCCGTGAGACCATGGACTATTTCTGCCGGAGGTGCTTTCATCCCTACACCTTTGAATCAAACTCTTGCGACCTTGTGGAAGATGGCGTCAAACCAAGCTTGGAATGAGGACCGTCAACCCCGCAAGAAAAAAAAAGGAATGCACCGGTGAAAGAGGTAGACATGTCATGCGCCAAAATGGATTTAATTATGAAGAAGCTTGAAGACAAAGCTCCCGAGAAGAAGGAAGTCATGCAACTCTTCGATTCCGCATGACATGTGAAGAATGTGGCAACACGGACACTTTCGGGTAGCCAATGTCGAGCTAGAAGAGGGCGTGAACTACATCAACAACAACAACAACCGATATCGTCCTCGAATCAAGGATGGAATCAGCGAGACCCAACTACTAAGGTAACTACTCGGGTAACTATCAAGGTAATAACTCTTTCAATAATTTTCCACCTTTAAGAGTTAGTACAAAACCAAGGTAGACTCATGGATAATCTGTCTAAGAAGTTAGCTTCCAATGATAAAATGCTAGAAACTATTAGTACTAAAATGGAAAGTTTTTCTTACGCAATAAAGAACCGGCCATAGCTTTAATAAAATGATAGAATCTCAGTTATCTCGGTGGCTTTATCGCTCCTATGCCTAACCGGTAAGATTCGGGCCAACCGGAAGAATTAGAATCTGCAAACCTTGTCGATATTTACTATGCGGTATTCGGACTAAGGATGCCACGAGGAGGGACTGAATTGTCTTGGCCGGGGTATGCCCGCCAAGAAAGGAGATCGGGGAGACCGGTCATCACCATTGAAATCGGCGCCCGCACCTACGACGGCTTCGTCGACTTTGGCTCAAGTGTTAACATCATGCCTAAGGTAAACCTTGAACGATTCAGATTTATTATACACAACTATGTGCCTACAACTTGCGATCGGTCGCTATGCTATCCCGAAGGCATCACGGAAGGCGTTTGTCTTTACATTGATAAGCTCTACGTAGCCACCGACCGTGGTCACGGATACGGGCAAAGGTAAAACGCCCGATCATTCCGAGCCGCCCTTTCCTTGCCACCACCAAGGCCATCATCTACGCCGACACCGCCAAAGATCGTCTTCACGTCATCAGCGGGACGGAGGGAGAGATTCAGCGCAAACACAAGACCCTAGCTCCTGCTCCAACCGTACCACTACCGTACCCACGGAAGTACCGCGTGCAGAATTTTGTCGAGGAGAGGACAAGAAGAAGAAGCAAGAACAAGAAGAACCGTCAACCTCGACCCACACGTGGAGCGAGTCTTGATGATCAATCAAGTCCCAAGTAAGCGCAAAGACTCGGCGCATTCCACCACCATTAGAGAAGCTAGGCGACCACGGAGTTCCGTCAATCCCTTTGCTCTATCAATCAATTGAACTTCCGGCAAGTTTATGCGACACGGGATCGAGCATCAACTTAATGTCAAAGGTAGCGTATCAATTAATATATGGTAATCCGCCTTTGTGTTCCACCTATGTAATCTTTGCGGATGGCGGATCAATCACCGATTCGGAAGGTATGATACGAAACGTCCCCGTCAAGATCAAAGACAGCTATGTCCTCACGACTTTTTAGTCATGGACATGGGAGAAGAAGAACAAGATCCTCCCATAGTACTTGGAAGGCCGTTCACGAACACTACAAGAGCTATCATCTATATCGGGGCCGAGGCGAAATCCACTTCGATTCAAGGTAAAAAGATATTTGTTTCTTCAATACTTATACTAACTATGAACGGCCCGAAGAAGGACCAAGAGCGAAGCGTCTCGGAGACTACAACAAAAAGCTGGACTCGAAGATGGAACACATTGAGAGAATAGAGAAAGACATCAAGGAAAAATACACTCGGCTCCTACCCATCTTGAACGCTGCACCGGCTACACACGAGAGGTCTCCACCAAAGAAACAATCTTGGAAAAAGAAAGAAAGCTGCGCTTTGCTAAGAAGAGCAACAAGAGTACACCTTAGGAGACCAGGCCGGCGCCGGCATCAATAAATGAACAATCGACTTCCTCGGCTACCGTCTCGCCACCCTTTGAGATCATTGAAGGAACCTTACCAGGTACAACATTTAAAGCGAGGGCCCATAGGCGACACCACGCCATGGGAGTAAGTGCTCTAAAACTCTCCGAGAGGTAACTTCGGTATTTATCTCGCATATTTAATTTTACGCAAAGCATATTTCAATTAGCATGTTTACTTTAGCATTTTTTTACTTTTTCTAAACCTACACTTAGAAAATCTCAAAAAATATGTTTCTTTGCATTTGCATCGGTTTCCTAAAGCCCCATGCACTCCTTCTTTGTGGCGGCATAAAAAATAAAAATACAAAAATATTGCATTCATATGTTTTTGCATTAGCATCCCTATTTCATAGAAAAATTCTCAAAAATATGTGGGCACATGAAGGTCCACACCTTATAAATATGAAAATGAAAATCCAAAAAGACGTGAGCACATGAAGGCTCACAATAACATCTTAAATTTGTTCCTTCGGGTATGTGCAAAACTAATATTACTTGGGGGAGAACATTAAAGGAGACCCCGAAAGAGGAGCAAGCTCTAAGGATGAACAAAGGACTACTTCAAGATCAAGCTTGGGGAGAGCACCCCCATTTATCACTATAAGTATCACTATCCTATCTATTATTTATTAGCTAGTTATATTTGCTTAGAGTTAAAAGAGTCTTAGTTAAAAGTCTTAGTGTTAAAGAGTCAAATAAATCTTTGGAACTTGCTAGATTACTTTCTTCCTATTAATTATGATCTTGATGATATATGCTAAGGAAATGATGAATAGTTGCTCGCCTTAATTCCTCTTAAAAGTACTTACACTTTGGACTTAGATTCTCCCAAAGCTTTAAATGTTTAATTTGCTTTAAAACCAAACACTTGTGGGAAGTACATGCTTAATCACGAAGTCTTCGCATTAAAAGATAAAAAAAGTACATGAAAAGTTGAGCTGCTGTTTATCATATTCCTAGAGATACTTGACTCCTGGTTTTTATCTTTGAAAATTATAAAAATTACATGATGAGTTCCTTAGCTATGACCCTTAAGAGTTTATCATTCACATCAAGATCATCCCACTCCATTAAATCTTTTGCTTCTAATTCATGCACGCCTCCCCATACTCCATTAAGCCACTAGCCATAAAAATAAAAATAAACTCTTGCAATCTTTGGATATGTCTCTCTCAGTGTTTTTTTATGCCAAATAGAGGCTGGGCTACATTCGAAAAAAAAAGAGAGAAAAAGAAAGAGAAAGAAAAAATAAATATCGAGAGAAAAAAGTGAGACGAGAGAGGGAGAGTAATGGACAAAAGTCATACTAGGCGAGAAGGGCCTACCTCCCTAATAATAAAAATATATTTAGAGATGAATAATGGACACGTGTCCAGGGTGAGTAGGGCCCACATCTCTAAGGAGAGAGAAAAATGGACACAAGTCCAGGGAAAAGCCCACCTCTCCAAGAATGGACAGCTCAGGTCTTAGCAATTTTTAGAAAGAGAGATATAGTCCAAGATGCTTGAGAAGAAAAATACTAGAAAAAGGCTAAAGGCTATTTACTACCTTTCATCCTCATCCACTTCACCACTATCATCCCACTATGTATGTCCTACTATATGTGTAACTCCACTATCACCATCTACTTAAGAGGGTCATACATAGGATCTCTGAGTTTCTTTTTGAAAAATATTACAAAACCCCAGGATGATAGTTGATCAAAGAACTTGAGACATGGCACTTAACTTGATTGTTTTATCTTGCTTATGATTCGTAAAAAGGCTACGCCCCATGGTAAACAGGTATGAAGCAATCTGGTTAAGAGGAGAATTTATTTCTGATAAACATAGTACTTCTGAGGTATGAAAGCGTAGTAGCAACTCCTGATCCTATTATAGCATATAGCTTTGCTAGGGACTAGCAAAGGGTAAGCTTGGGGAGTTTGTTGACACTTGTTATTATACAAAATTATTAATCAATTAAACATGAGAAAGGGGTATAAATAATAATAACAACCTAGAATAGGGTGTCACTAACATATTTCCATCAGTTTTGGTAATGTTGTGAATTGCGGGGGACTAAAGCGAAAAAAAAATAGAAGTTCGCGAGCAATACGACTACGCGACGTAACGTAATCCAACAACCGAGAAGGACTCTAGAAGGCTCTGGATTAATCCCGACGTGGACCAAACTTAACACCGAAGAAAACATCATCTAGAAGACTCCGGAAGCCACGGCCTTACGGCGGGACCCGGAGGGGACACCCCCCTGGGCCGATCGGCCCAATAATGGGGCCGATCGCCCCCTTGGCCGCCAAGTCATCCCATCTTAGGAACCTTCCTCCACCGCCTCTAAGGCGCAATCTAAAACCGGTTGTTTAACGTCGGTTTGATCCAGGGCGTCGGTAGAAGTGCGGGATGGATCCAAGATTAATACCACATCGCTCGCTGAAGGTGAAGAGGCAGGACAAAGTCCCATATATATAGACCCCTAGACCCCCTCTTTCGGATCATCAAGTTCTCAATCAAGCAACAACACTTCAAGATCCAAGTCATATCCCACGCTTTGTAGAAACATCGCTTTAGGAGGAGTAGCAATCAAGATTAGAACTAGTAGGAAGGGAGAAATCCGCTCCGGATCGTCGGAGGCCGGCTCAAGAAGGGCCTCGTTCTTGTAAGTTCTTCATTGTAAGTAGTCTTCAAGTTCGGACACATGCTTAATATGAATATCTTGATCATGTTTATATTCGAGATTATTTGTTCTAGTATTTACTTTAATTACACATTTAGCATAGTTGAATTCTTGTTATGTTCATGCATGGATTCGTATAGCGCTCATCATCTAGATCGGAAGGTGAGTGGTAGAGATGATGTAATCGTGGTGATTAGATCTTATTTACATGCGTTTGCACCCTATGTGCCGGGTCGTGTGGTAGATCGTGGTGGTGACAGACACCATTGAGTCCTTTACAATCCATCCCGTATGTAGGCCTAGCGGATGATATTATTCGGGTTGTTCTAAGTTTCGCCTTAGTCTTCACGGATTACGTCCTCATGTGCGGATTTAATTAGTCTTTCTTCAATGATTGTTAGATGTATTGCACTAATTGAGTAGATCCTAACTTATAGTTTAGAGTTATATATTGGAGTTTCTAATGCTAGCTAGCCTATGAATTGCAATCATCCTGGCTGTTTGACACTTTCTATTTTTAAGCCCACTTAGATATGACTTTGGTTGAATCTATTTATCAAGAACTTTATCATTATCTTTATTGTTGAACTTTGATCCTTGTTTAATTAATTGATAAGTTTAACACTTAATGCTTGCACACGAGAGATGGTTAGATGTTTAGCACCTATGCATAGTTAATTCATGATAGAAGACTTCTTTCCCCTGTGGTAGATATAAATTCAACACTGGTTCTTACTCGGTTAAAATGCTACAATGGTATATTCATATCTGTGCGCTTGCGGATACCCAGTTATAATTGTTTATTTACTTATTAAGAAGTTATCAAGGCATAGCATGAATATTTTATTCTTTGCATATTAGTAGTTTAACTATAGGGATGACAACCTTTTCGAGATATGCTATGAACTGCAATGAATATTTCTTTTAGTTTTATCTGAAGCAACATCGATATCTTTCTAATTGCCATTACTAGTTAGTGATGTTAGAAATACCAACGATGATCGGCAATGGGACGGGTGGCTGCGGTGCTTTGGGTTCTTCTTGCTTTGCTTCCTTAGGCGAGAAGGGAAGGAGAGGGGACGGGATGGCGGCGTGGGGGGCGGTGAATGCGCTGCTGCCCACTTTAACGCGAGGACAGCCGGGCGGTGTCGACATCGGTAGAGGCCAGCGTCCACGCAGCGACGCGGCGCAGAGCAGCGTTGGCGAGGCAGCTTGGACGGTGGCCACCAGAATTTTCGTGAGGGCCAGCTAGAAGCCGTCACGAAAAGCTGTTATCAAAACCCTAAGTTAAAACTGTTTAGCCCTCTACAAATGAGATACTGGCGGATTCGATAAAACTCAAAAGAATATGAAATGAAGCTCATAAAATTTAGGACATTTTATCTATAACAAGTTTTGTCTAGTTCGGCCTGGATTTGAAAGCGTGCACAACCAAAGCACAAACATTACAAAATCAAATAAATTCCCAAGCCACATGAAATTCAATCTGTTTTCCACTTTTTGAACATGATCCACCCATTTCCATGAAACAATCAAATAGCAAACTTTGTTCTACATGGAATTATCTACATTTGCCATAAAGGGTGCACCAACATGCAAACACTCTAACTATGACTTTGGATCAAAGCAAAGTAAAACACTTTCATGGTCAAAGCAAGTCAAACAAATCTAATAAATCATAATTAGATGACATGACCAACATCAACCTTGCTCTAGAACATAGCCTAAATATGACTAAGCACAAACAAAGGTTAAACAACTAATCATGTGAACATAGCATACATGACATGGCATATCAAGGCAAATAAAGCAATTATAAACATAAAATGATACTAATTGCAAATGCATGTATGCAAATGATGATTATGATATGAAATGCACATGATTATGCAGTGGTTAACACCAAGGGTGTTACAGTCTTTGCTTGTTTTGTTTGCTGAACTTGGATCTTCAAGGTTGATGACCTCATTCTTTTGACTTTCAAGTTCTTCATTTAGTCTTCGTATTTTGGCTTCAAACTTCTTCTATTCTTTGCTTTATTGTCTTTTCTCTCGTTCTTAGTCTACAAGCCTCAAGCTCTTTCTCTTTTCTTGCCAGGTCTTGTTCAAGCTCTTTTAGCCTCTGCACTTCATCTTCATTGTTTTGTGTAGTTGATTTTCTCTTGCCTCTTCATTTTCATCGCCTTCAACTTCTTACGGTGGTCTTGTTTCGTCAACAAAAACTTGTTTCTTTGATCTTCCCATTCTCCAAGTTGGTCGTGGGAATGACCGAGCACACACAAGCGGTGGGCGCCGGATGTTGGGGACAAATCTCCAAACAACTTTATTGATGATGAAATGATTACTGAGGTAACCATTCAAGATGGTCTTTACAAAGAATGTCGAGGGGGTATTTATAGGCCCCCCGACTTGAGGACATTGAGAGAGTTGAAAGTTTACAAGTCCTATCTATTTCTATCTATCTCCTTAGTGAAGCCATCTCGATTAGCTTAAGCTTGTCATCTTTGTTGGTCCTTGCTTCAGGAGCTTGAACTCGTTGAATTCTTGGCGAAGTTCCATTCTTGAAGTCGTCTTGATAGCCTTCGCCAAACGCAGAATCAAAATAGTCTTGACATTGCTTCTCATCAAGACTTGTGATATGCGAAGTTAGCCGCATTCTTGCCTTGTTTCCTTTCCTGCAACTTCAAAGTTTGACGAAAAGTTTATATGAACAAAGTTAGGTCCCAGCGGTTAGACAGAAGCTACTTGAAATGGCATATTCATTAGCAAAGATTTTTACGCCCCTAAAAATCCTGCCTCTCCGGGCAATAAGAATACTACCGAGACTCCCAATGAAGGAATGAAGTCAAAACAATCCATGTCGGATGGACAGATCTTTCGAGGAAGTCAATATCAATAAGCTCTTTTTTTGTTTCCTAATACAAACAATATCACAACAAGCATCCACAATCTAGTTTTTAATCGGGTTCCATTTCCAATTAGAGTTAATGCCCCTCACATTCCAAGTGAGGACATTCCGGCATTTATGATGTGTGAGATTCATGATTTAATCAATTGAAGTAATAGGCCATTAGAGGCCCCAATGACATCATGCCACAAGTGGGTAGATCAATGGGAAGGATCAACTTCAGAATTTTAAATGACACACTAGACATCCATAATAGCAACCCACTTACTAATTCTGAAACCTGGGTAAGAGTACACCCAGTCAGCATACAAATTAACCAGCTCTTGAAGGCTCATCTAGAGCCATTGTTCAAGGAGCACATCCTCTTAGCATTTCCCCCAACGAGGTTCATGAGTTCAAGACTTAAACTGTCATTACAGGATAACCAACCAAAATACATCAGGTAGCAGCAATGAAAATACACCCAACTGTTACAAAGCAAATTATAACTGTCTGGTCCCTCCACTAAGAACTCTCTACTCATCATTTTCATGTGGTCTTGCATTCTTGTCAACATTCCTATCACGGGATCTGCTTTTGCTCTGTCTCCCTCTGTAGGCCTAGCCTCCATGACCTTGCTGACCTCAGCCTGCTTCTACTTTTCAACTAGTTTGGTTTTCTTTTTCTTGTGCAGCAGAGCTTCCTCAGAGACATCATCTGGATTCATGTTGCAGAACTGCACACCAAGATTTTTGATCACTTTCACAGTAAGAGTCGGGGGCACAGGTTTACAACAGTGATAGTGCTTAAGAGGATGGCCAGCAGATTTAAAGCCTTTATTCATTTGTTTAAATCTATCGCTTCTTCTTACCTGAGTTTCTACCGCAGGAGTCATTCTCTTCTTTCGCTTCCCTTTCTTACTAGGGGGTGTGACCTCCATTGCTTCCTTCACCCTCTCCTCTTGCTCCTATTGTAGGTTCTTTGGCATTAGGAGGAGGGAGCATCCTTTCCTATATCCGTAGTAGCATATTGAGCATTGGAGGTGCATGAGCATTCTGTTAAGGGACATTGTTTGGGCACTAAGATATCTGTAGTTGCCTTGATGTTCAAAAGCTAGTCCAGGAGCAAGGGAAGTCAAGAACTCAGATGCCCACTGAAAAGTGCCTGGAGACATGAGCAATGAGGTAAAAAACTGGTACCATTCAGATGGAACTGTAACAGTTAGGCCATGACTATTACCTTTATATTCCACTTCAGCCCCCCTTTCATGACAGTCTTATTATTCAGGATGTTCAGGTGTGCACTACTCTGATCTGGCTGCATGGCAACCCCAATCACAAGGTTTTGACTGATAGGAACTAGCTGCTGACTCTCCTTGTTAGCTAACTGTAAGGGGGTCTTGCTCAAAGGGGTTAATCTCTTCTTCCTGATGAACTTCTTGCTCATTGTGGTCATCATGGATTATACGGGAATTCTTGAAGAGAGTTGTCCACTTCTTTCTGATTGACCTCCTGCCCATTCTGGTCACCATGAGTCTGCACAGGCAATTGCTAGATTGAATTAACATCTTCCACTTGGTTAATCTCCTGTTCATTCTGGCCATCATGGATCTGCACAGATAATTGCTGACCATTCAACAGTCCTTCTGCTGCAGTTGCTCTTGATTCTCAACAATGTTATCAACCAAGGCTTCCTCTAGACTAGCTTGTACGGGTATGTTCTGATTTTCCTTAAACTCATTCTGATTGACATGCATAAGCTGTTCATCAAAATCTTCATCAGGGAAGCCTTCCTCCCCGGGACCCACCAGTTGATCAATAGGGATATCATCTACTAAATAGTTGATGGGGACCTTTGGTTGGGACGAGGGACCAATTCTTTGCATCTCCTCATCAGCTAACTGTAAAAGCTCCTGCTCGAGAGGATTAACCTCCACTTCCTAGTTGACTGGGTTCAGAAAAAGGACTTCTACCTGAGGTTGTAAGAGATCTTGAATCGCTCATTATTCTGGAAGTCATTGACCTCGATGAAATCTTCATTGAGAAGTGGTCCAACAGGGAGGGGTGGGTTAACTATGACTGGATCCAAATCCATGTTGGTATCTTGGTCTTCAGCTACTACATTAAGGTCTAGAAGAGGGGCCTCATTCAAGTCTTGGATGGGTTGCACATGATCTTCTTTGTTGGTCCTGGTTCTCAGTACGCGGGCGGGGGTCCCAATCCCAATGGTTACATTCTTTGGTTTCCATTCTGTCCTGGTTCCAAATTTAGCCCATTGACCGGCTGCCCAAGACCAAAATAATCAAAAGGCACTCCTTGCTCCATATCAACATCTGCTGGCATAGGGTCTTCTATCGGTGCTCCTTCATCGGGATGATGCAGGAGCACTTCGAACTGCAAGGTCCATGATCCTCTGGAACCCGGATCTTGATATACCACAAACTGTGGGACCCTTTCCAAATCAGTAACTTTCACCTTCACAATCAATCGCACTTGATTCTAGTATTGCCTTCCCAAGATTGGATTCTAGCAAGCAGCATGGATGTGTCTGTCCGTCCGATGAATCCGGCGGGAGGCCCAGAACCGATAAGCCGGCATTCTGGTCAAAATCCACCCTCCTCCAGTTTCTCCCTTGGTTGTGCTTGGTGAAGGTCACAGTAACATCATCAAACTCATGGGGACTTTCAGTAACCAAGGCATCGCGGTCATGCGGATGAGTGAACTGAACAAGAGCTTGCCCAAGGTGGGTGGGCTGAATATCAAGAAACGCGGTTGGCCGCTTGTTGACGGTAACCAAGTGCAGATAAAATACTGTCTACATACACTAAAACTACCTAGAAATAGGATTTATAAACTAACAAATTCCATAGTTTTGGTGTATATTTGGTTTTGTAGGTACAACACAAGACATATGCACTTTGGGCCAAAATATAGAGAAAAAGAATAATAAAAACAATATTTAGAAAGTGGCCCAAAGGTGACAAATGGCAAACCAATCCAACTCACCTCGGATGGGCTAGGATCTCATGCTACAAACACCAAGACAAGGCCCAAGATGATGAATCAAGACCGCACGCCAAAGATGGGCCTCATCGGGCCGGATCAGGGCGCGCACGCACCTTTGGGTGCGCCCGCACCAATATTCTGGCCGGTGGGGCTAGGTCTTCGTGAGGCGGTACATTAACTCGAGGAACGTCGGTGACGCTGTTGGCCATGTTGAGTGTACCTCGAAACTAACCATTCTTGGTGGGTTTGGTCATTATGGAGGGAGGAGGCAATTTTCCAAGGACCCTCCTACACTCAAGCTATAAAAGGAGACCCCCTACCTCTTCCTCAACACACACACAAGGAGAATCAAACACAAAGTGAGCAAGAGAGTAGAGAGTCTTCTTCTTCTTCTACTTTTTCCAATTCTATAGAGTGAGAGAGGGAAAGCTAGATGGAAGCTTTGTTCCTTCTACTCGGAGTTGTCGGTCCACCCCCGGTGTGCCGTGGTGCCTAGGAGGTCGGAGAGTTGGGACTTGTCAAGACCCGCTTTGCTTGTACATCTGAACTACTTACAATTTGGTAAGAAGTTTGTGATTATCTTTCAGCTTATTGCTTTTCAAGTATATTATCTTAGCTGTTATAAACTTATGGGATTAATAGATCGTCTCTCAAAAGCGTTAGTTCTTGGTGAATGAACCTTTTGACCGGGGAACCTTGGCCAACACCAAGAACTGTGGACCGGTAGTGCAAACATGGTGTTTGGACTAACGTTCACCTATCTTTTGCGGTGCACCCCACGGTCGAGGGGTAGGCGTTTGGGTCATGACAGCTTATTCCGTCCCTTGTAATCCCCCACGTTCGGGTGTGTCATAGTGCTAATTGCGGACACTGTCGGTTTGGGCATGGGCCGGTGCCCGAAGTAAGGAGATAACAGCTCAAGAAATCCCCGCACGAAAACCTAAGCCCATAGAGATACCTCACCACTCTTAGAATATAACCTTGCCTAGGGTAGATTCTATCCAAAAAGCCCTCTACATAACCGTCCCTGCGAAATTTACGATACCCTGCATACCACCGGGTGAAGTGCTACAACGGTATTTCCGTGTGCTTGCGGACTTTCTTTGCTTTAAGCTAAGAAACACCAACAAGCATTTACGGCGCCGTTCTTGGGATGGTTGTCGTAGTTGTATGTCGTACCTAGTCGACCCGTGTGTCTAGATTCTCCAAACTTTTATTTTCTTTTTTATCCTATGGAGCAACCTACCCTTCAAAACCTTTACGCTCCTAAGGGCGAGCTCTTAGAACCATGCCAATCCTCGAAGCCAATCACAGCTTCGTGTTATGAGCTCCGCCCTGGCTTCATAGCCATGGTTCAGGCCGAATCTTTTTCAGTCTTGGAATATGAAAACCCATACCATCACCTAAGGGAGTTTGAGAAGCTCGTGCATGCCCGGCAATTGCAGGCATGACACACGAAACATTGCAGTGGAAATTGTTCCCGTTCTCTCTCACTGAGAGAGCAAGACATTGGTTCACCCAAAACGTAGGGCTAGTAAATAGAGAATGGGAAGAACTGCGAAATAGGTTTTGCCTCACGTTCTATCCCTTATCCCGAATCGCTGCCCTACGACAAGAGATACTCAACTTCCGACAATTAGAGGATGAAACCATAGGTGCAGCCTGGGACCGTTTTACCACTCTTACCAGATCCGGCCCATATCTGTCCATACCAAACCATGTGCTTTTACAACACTTTTGGCTAGGTCTTGATAGAGCGTCGCCCCTATTGCTTGACACAAGCTTCGGCCGGAGGGTCGTTCTCACATAAAACCCCAGCAGAAGGATAAGCTCTCCTAAACCGTATTCTAGAGAATACTCCCCCGCTAGAACCCATTCGAGTAGAACCCAAGTAGATCCAAGAGGAAGTCTCTTCGGCTGTTGCTAAACCTGATACACCTATAGAGAGACCCTCGCTGAACCAGAACCTAAGCAAGAGGAGACTGCATGTTTGGATCTCCCAACACTCTGCACACATCGCATACCTATTGACTCGACAAGATTACCCCATCATGCGAACCTCAAAGAAGGCTCAATAATGCGATGCATGAAGTCGTGAAGAAGGAAGTTCTCAAACTTCTTCACGCCGGGATAATTTATCCCGTACCACACAGCGATTGGGTTAGCCCAGTCCAAGTGGTCCCTAAAAAGGGAGGAATGACGGTCGTTGAGAACTCAAAGAATGAGCACATTCCACAAAGACAAGTCACGTGGTGGAGAATGTGCATTGACTATAGAAAACTAAACAAGGCAACTAAGAAAGATCACTTCCGCTCCCCTTCATTGATGAAATGTTGGAACGGTTAGCGAAACACTCTTTCTTACATTTTCTTGACGGGTACTCGTTACCACGGATCCACGATCCACGATGACCGAGCAAGACCACATTCACATGCCCATACGGAACCTATGCCTACCGTAGAATGTCATTTGGGCTGTGCAATGCACCTGCTTCTTTTGAGCGGTGTATGATGTCTATTTTCTCAGACATGATTGAAGAAATTATGGAAGTCTTCATGGACGACTTTTCTGTCTATGGTAAAACTTTTGATAGTTGTCTGAAGAACTTAGACAAGGTCATGCAACGATGCCAAGAAAAAGACCTGGTACTAAACTGGGAAAAGTGCCATTTTATGGTCCGGGAAGGCATTGTTCTTGGACACCTAGGGTCTGAGAGGAGGATTGAGGTAGATAGGGCCAAGATAGGCGTTATCGAAAAGCTACCACCGCGGTGAGCGTCAAAGGGATCCGCGAGCTTCCTAGGTCATGCGGGGTTCTACAGAGATTCATAAAAGATTTTTCACAAATCTCTAGACCCCTCATGAACTGTTAGCAAAGGATGCACCTTTCGACTTTCACGGATGAGTGCATGCACACTTTTGAAACCCTTAAGAAAGCACTCATCTCGGCCCGATCATCCAACCCCCGGATTGGTCGTTGCCATTTGAAATCATGTGCGATGCTAGCGACTATGCCGTTGGTGCAGTCTTAGGCCAAACCAAAGACAAAAAGCAGCATTCAATCGCATATGCTAGCAAGATTTTGATAGGAACTCAGCTTAACTATGCTACCACAGAAAAAGAGCTCCTAGCAGTAGTCTTTGCTATCGAGAAATTTTGCTCTTACTTAGTGGGTGGAAAGATAATCGTTTACACCCGATCATGCTGCCCTTAAGTATCTTCTCACTAAGATAGATGCGAAACCTCGTTTGATCCGTTGGATTCTTCTGCTCCAAGAGTTTGATCTAGAAATAAAAGATAAAAAGGGAGTAGAGAATACGTTGCAGATCATTTGTCATGTATGCAGGTAACTAACATGCGAGGAACTTCCAATCAACAATTACCTACGCCGACGACATGCTACTAAAGGTTTAGGACACCAATCCATGGTATGCAAACATTGTCAATTATATGGTTGCAGGTTATGTATCACCCGGAGAGGACCGGCGTAAGCTCCAAGTGGAGAGCAGATGACACCTTTGGGACGACCCGTACCTATACAGAGTATGTGGGGACGGCTTGCTAAGAAGATGCGTACCAAGAGAAGATGGAATGCAGATCATTGAAAAATTTCATGCATCACCTTATGCTGGCCACCTTGGAGTATTCCGCACTCAAAAAAAAAAATTTGGCGGCGGATTCTATTGGCCAACAATGTACGCTAACACAAAGGAATTTATCGAGAAGATGCTCAAGCCGCCGGAGGACCGTAAAAACATCGCTATGCGATGCAATGCCCCCCGCACTACAACCTTCAAGTAGAAATATTTGATGTGTGGGGCATTGACTTCATGGGGCCATTCCCAAAGTCCCATGATTGCGAGTACATCTTGGTGGCGGTGGATTATGTGTCGAAGTGGGTAGAAGCATTGCCATGCAGAGCTGCTGACGTAAGCATGCACCCAAGATGTTTCATGAAGTGATCTTCCCCCGTGGAACACCACGCATGGTGATAAGTGACGAAGGATCTCACTTTGTGGACAAGTCATTCAGGGCATTCCTGAAGGATCTTAGCGCCAAGCACAACATTGCTACCCCTTATCATCCACAAACCGGCGGGCAAGCGAAACCTCAAATAAACAAATCAAAAGCATACTCCAGAAGACGGTCAATGAGATGGGGAAAGGATGGAAGAACAAGCTACCCGATGCTCTTTGGGCATATCGGACGGCATACAAAGCCCCCATCGGCATGTCACCCTATCAATTGGTATATGGCAAAACATGCCGTTTACCGGTTGAGCTAGAACATCGAGCACATGGGGCCATCAAGAAGTGGAACATGGACGTCAAACTCACCGGGAAGAACCGTCACAAGCAAATTTTTGAACTGGAAGAATGGCGAGAGAAGGCATACCACAAAGTGCAAAGCTTTACAAAGAGCGCACTTTGTGGTGATAAGTGACGGAGGATCTCACTTTGTGGACAAGTCATTCAGGGCATTCCTGAAGGATCTTGGCGCCAAGCACAACATTGCTACCCCTTATCATCCACAAAACCGGCGGGCAAGCCGAAACCTCAAATAAACAAATCAAAAGCATACTCTAGAAGACGGTCAATGAGATGGGGAAAAATTTGGAAGAACAAGCTACCCGATGCTCTTTGGGCATATCGGACGGACATACAAAGCCCCCATCGGCATGTCACCCTATCAATTGGTATATGTTGACGGTAACCAACTACTTATTTTATACGTCAACATTCTACCAAAAAGGGAGTAAAACTTGACTTTATCATGCTCATATACCTTTGCTACTAAGATATTTCCACTTGTAGTGCCAAAAATTTTATTTTCCGGATATTATATAAAAACAGGTGGAAAACCGGCCCGAATCGCGCAACCCCGAAAGCGTAAACTTGAGATCACAAGCCCAGGGGTGTTTCGGGCCAAAAATGACTAAAAGCTGGATCGAGCCAAGCCCATGACACAACTTTTTTCGGACCAAGCAGCGCCGCCCGCCAAAGCCCAGGCGAACCTGGCCTGGGAGTGCGGGCGCACCTCGAATGCGCCCGCACCCACCGAAGGCGGTTCGGGCCCAAACTTGGCATGGTGGGTCATTAATCTTTGTGGAGGGCGGTGCGGTGGTGGGTTGGCCGATTCAGCGTGCACGGACACGATGGCAAGGTCGGTTTGGTAGACTTTAGCACTTAGGCCCCCTCTCCCATGTGTATAAGTAGGTGCGCCCGCACCCACCAGAAGGCGGTTCGGGCCCAAACTTGGCATGGTGGGTCATTAACTGCTGTGGAGGGCGGTGCGGTGGTGGGTTGGCCGATTCAGCGTACCTGGACACGATGGCAAGGTCGGTTTGGTAGACTTTAGCACTTAGGCCCCTCTCCCATGTGTATAAGTAGCCCCTCTGTCTCCCTCTCTCAACACACACCACAAGGAGTTCACCTACACCAGCACACTACCTCTCTCTACCACCACCACGTCTCTCTCTTCTTCTTCTTCTTATTTCTTGGTTAGTACATTGGAGTAGAAGAGCTACAAGGAGGGCTTGTCTCCTAGAAGAAAGAGCTTTGGTAATATATTTTCTCTTATGGAGCATTCTTCTTGCAAGTCCTCATTCTATGTTCTTGGCCTAACTTATGAATTAGAGTATAGTCATGATCATGTTCTTGTGTTGGTATATGAACTAGCATATAGTTTACATATCATAATCTTGACATGTTCATATTCGTTCTTCATCGATCATCATATGCCTAACATGATTAGAGGTGGGGTAACGGTTCGTCGTTCCTTCGGATTTGCTCTTGTTCTAGTCCGTCCATTCGTAGAGTGGGGATCCTGGGGGGACAAGAGTAGTGCTCTGACAGGCGGGCATGGTGCCCGGGTGTTACGACACCTGCGGATATGAGAGCATGCCACGGTTGAGGGGGTAGGCGGCTGGGTCGTGACAAGCCTTGACCGTCCCTTGAAATCCCCCCACGTTCGTATGTGATGTAGGAGTTCGTAAATGCTTCCCATTGGGCCGGATGGTATCCGGGGAATCTCCCTGTTATCCTAGACCTAACAGTTCTATTATTGTGTTGCATATGATCCTAACTATTCATTTGTATGGCCATGACTAGATACATTAGATTACTCCATTAGGTTATTCATTTATTCTTTCTCTATTTTCTTTATCCTTAAGAGGTGGATTCCTATGTGTGTGTCACACTATCCAAAATACCGTTTACACTTACCCCTGTCATGAACAAGTCGGTCTAAACAAACACATGTTCCTCTATTCGGATGCCATGCTAGCCTCTTATGCAAAGCCTTCCTTTGGGAAAATATAAATAACGATACCCTGAATACTTCCGGGTGAAATGCTACAATGATAGATCCGTGCGCTTACGGATGAAATATCTATTATGGCAAGATCTATCCCGTTGATGTTCCTGGTTGGATCACCGACATGGTGGTTCCGCTTAGGGGATGTCAACGGCGCATTTCTGAGTGTCGTCATTAGGGATGGGTTCTAAACCTGTTTCTAGTGATTGCACTTAAGAAATGCAACAAGCATTTCTGGCGCCGTTGCCGGGGAAGGCATTGTCATAAGAAATCACTAGCTGGCTATGAATATGAACTATGTGCGTGGCTACCACTTGCTCATACAGGCTAATCTTTTATGTTTTCTCCTGTTGTGGATGAAAACAGGATAGTGTATGTCAGGTTTCCAACTGCTGGAAAACTACATCGAGAAACCAGAGGCACTCCTAAGGAAGAACGGGTCCCGTACCTCTTCTTCTTCAGCCGAAACCCCGACAGTTGAGGCCGACATCCCTGCACCAACCGTACCGCAAGCCATGGCTCAAAAGTCGTTTCGCGATTTCTCTGTTCCCGCTATCGCCAATGTGCCCGCTGGGCCGGTGGTCAATGTGGCGGACAAGAACTTCGAGCTGCGTACTGGGCTAATCACCATGGTGCAGGCCAGTCCATTTTGTGGACTACCTAGCGAGGACGCCAACGCTCATCTCCAACACTTCCTTGAGCTATGCGACACAATTGTCATCAAGGACGTCGAGCCCGACGTTATCAGGCTCTGCTTGTTCCCCTTCTCCCTCGTGGGGAAGGCGAAACAGTGGTTCTATAAGGACAAGGAAGCAGTCAATACGTGGACAAAGTGCTCCACGGCGTTCTCGGCTAAGTTCTTCCCCATGGGCAAAACCAATGCCCTAAGGGGGAGGATTGCCAATTTCCGCCAGACGTCGATGGAACCCATTCTGGAGGCGTGGGAAAGGCTGCAAGAATACATTCTAGCATGCCCGCACCACGGGATGGAGAATTGGCTGGTGCTCCAGAACTTCTATAATGGTCTCACGGCCATATCGAAGGGGCACCTCGATGCCGCTGCTGGTGGCACATTCTTATCGCTCACCATTGATGAGGCAACAGCCCTCATCGACAAAATGGTGGCAAACCAGAGCTGGGGGGAGGATAGAACCCCAGCGAAAACACAAAAAGGCATGCATACCGTAAAGGAGGCGGATATGCTTATCGCAAAAATGGATCTTCTGCTGAAGAAACTGGAGGAGCGCACACCTAATGCTGACATCCAGCAGCGCCCAGTTTACGCCACAGACGCTCACATGACTTGTGAGACTTGTGGTGAGGTTGGTCACTCGGGGATAATTGCCCCGAGACCCGTGAAGAAGCTGCATTCATCAACAACAGCAACGGGTATCACCAACCGCAGCAAGGCTGGAACAACCAGTCCCGTCCACCATTCCAAGGTAACCAGGGTTACAATTCCAATTATAACCCCGGTCAGCCTTCATTAAAGGACCTGGTATTGGGCCAAGCCAAGATCAACGAAAATCTCACCAAAAAGATGAGCCAAATAGACAAAATCCTAGAAGGAGTCAATAACAAGCCTGGAAGGGTTGACCTGGTGTGAAGAACCAACTCAGCTTCAACAAGATGATAGAAACACAGCTGGCCCGCATTGGGCGCGACAAGTACCCGATTAATGATTCAGCGGGGATCCCGGGGCAACCCGAGACCCCGCACGAAGTCGGATTAACATGATATCTCTGCGGCTCAGATCAACCCAAGGAGCTTGAGAAAATCCCTGTGAGCTCGCCGTTTATCGCCAAGAAGGGAGACCCCGGGACGTCCACTCATTAGTTGTGCTATTGGCCCCCCACACCTTTTTTCAATGCATTTTTTGCGACTTAGGGGCCGATATCAACGTGATGTCCAAGGCCACCTTCAACGAGAATCCATGGAGGTACACTTACACCTACCAACTTCGTCCTCCAAATGGCGAGATCAAACAACACGGCAGCCCGAGGGAATACTCGAAGACATGCTCATCAAGATACGAGGGCGAGTACATTCCCCGCTGACTTTGTGGTCCCGGATATGGGCCCCATTGCAGGATGTGTCTCTCCTTCCGGGGAGCCGACATATCCATGGGGAAAGGCTTCATTATCTTCCATGTCGAGTAAGGCGGTGAAGTGCCCATTCATTGGGTACAATAGACGGTGCACCCAAGAACAAAGCAAAGCAAAACGACGGTGTGGTGCATCAAAGGATCGACTCAAAACCCCCGGAGCGGATGCTTCCCGCCCGATGAGCATGGGGAAAGTCGGGGCTGACTATAAATAACCTACCCTTTGCCAACAGTAAATTGGCATTTGAAAAAAAACAAAACAAAATATAGATAACTATTTTTGAAAAAAATAAATAATAAATTTTTATAAATAAAATAAGTGATTTCATGAAAAATAAGAAAAATAATTTCTGAATAAAAATTATACACAAAAATATTTTCAAAATAATTTTTCTTTAAAATAAAATTTATTTTTGAAAATTTTTGGAGAATTTCAAAAAGGGGAGAAAACGGTCGTAGCGGCGGCGCGAGCAAACAACTGTCCATTTAACTTTTTCGTGACCGTTGGCCACGCCACGCCAAAAGCCCAACGGTTGGCGCGTCAGGCGGGTGCGCGTGCACCCTGTGGTGCGCCCGCACCCATACCGGCACCGGCGGGCCCCACCTTCACCAACGGCTCCTAGCTGTTGTGTGGGAGCGTCGGCCGCCGCTTGCTCGCCGGCTATAAATAGCCAAGGCGCCGGTGTGTGAGCTCACCCCCTCCATTCTCACTCATTTTCACTCTCACACTCTCTCCCACTTGCTCTACACTCCATTTTCTCCACCAAAAACATAGTGCCAAGCAAGACCAAGGGTGTGGAAGCTCCTCTTTGCAACTAACCCTTGCACACCCAAGGTCCTTGCTCAAGTGTTTTGCAGTAGCCATGAAGAAGTTCAAAGGAGCTCTTAGCGGGTTGAGGCGGTCGTCAAGAAAAAGATCGCAGGCACAAGCTCAAGCGGCGCCCTCAACTTCGACGATGTAGAAAGCTCCCCCATGCACGAAGAAGCTGCACCCGTCGGGGAGGAAGAAGCTCAAGCTCCCCCGACGATCGATGAAGCCGACGCACCGTACCTTGACATCCGTGGAGATCGGGAGATGCAAGCATATGTCCTACTCAAGGGCCGCGAATTCCAAAGACACGCCGGCAATCGACCACGACCTCCTCGAGATGACAGGTATGGATGTCGAATTTCCCATCCTTTGGAAAGCAGTTGGGTGGCAGGATTTTCCTCCTCTGGAGGATGAAGGTTCTCGCCTCCTGACAATCCAGTTTTTATGCACACTAGTAGAGGACAAGCTAGGAATCTCTTTCCGCCTTTTTGGTAAAGAATATCATGTTAAGTGGGTGGAACTAGCTAGTCACTAGGGCTTCAGTTATAGATGTGCACTAGACTTGGATAATGCTATCCCCGGCTTCATCAGACATCAGTTTTGGGAGGAGATATCCGGTGCTCATGAGACCGGTATCTTTAAGCCCCGCCACACACAGATCCAGCACCCATCACTTAGATTTATTCATCGCTGGATATCTCTGTCTCTGTTTTCTAGGCACGGGGTTAGATGGGTAAATGAGCCTGAGCTCAAGTTGCTCTAAGCTATTGTCCACAAGATTAAGGTAGCTCGAAGTGGTAGAGATGTGCAGGAACTTTTTACATATCATCACCAAACCCGTAGTTCCAGTTACCTACACATCACTTATCACACGTCTTGCTTCTGCGATTGGAGCTTTGGACAATGAGCAGGTAGAGTACATAGATACACCCCGTGACTTCGGGACCGCTGCACAGCTTGCTCAGGGGCACTTGCTGAAGTTTTTACCTTCTGGCGAGGTTGCTTACACTTTTCCTGGCTATACAACTGTAATCCGGTTACCTAACCCGGACTTACAGTTGTATAAAAGCCAGTCACTGACCTTTGAGCTCGAGACTGCTGATAGTTTACGTAGGAAGGAGACACCTAGCAGTACCACACGCAGCAGAGCAGAGGCTGGATCAAGCTCCCATGCAGCATACTTCACGCCACCACCCTTTCCTACACAGGTGCCTCAGGATGCATGGCCCTACCCTATGGGGACCCCAGGGGTTATGCCCGGGTATGATCCTAGGTGGGAGCCACCACCTCAGACACCTGCACCACCAGAGTGGCTTGAAGGGAATGAAGAGGCATGGAGGGCCAACAGGCATGACTTTGAGAGCAGCTCAGATGATCTACCTCCACCAGTTCAGCCCAGACAATAAGTACATGGGATGGAGGCTATCAACGTTCATTTGCAAAGACTTAGACGTCCCCAAGACGGGAACATTGAGCACACGCTCAATACCCATGTGTACAACACCGTGCAAGTGGCAGCAGAACTTTGAGCGAAAAGTCGGCAGAGATGGGACAACTTGGAGTCCAAAGATGGCTGCTCATAACGCATGTGAGGAAGCATTCGAGGCACCAAGGCTACTACCCCGATCAAGTAGGCCTCCAGATAGCTTGGGGAGGACCCCCACAGGTATCATTGCATTGCATATTTACTTTCAACAAGTTTTATTTTATTTTTAGTATGTTTAAATTCCTGCAATCATGCATCAAAAAAAAAACCAAAATCCAAAAATAGAATAAGTAGCACTTCTATGTGCTTTCATGTTTATACATATGAGCTATGGCAAAGTTTAGTTTTAGTCCCTTGTTGAAATGATGAATAGTTGCTCGTGTCTTATGTTTTGCTTGTGCCTAGTTTATAACATTAATTTTTCTCTAGTTTGAGTTTAGTGGCTAAGTTATAATTCACCTTGAAAAGCCTGATTCATGTGGGTAGCATAAGCAATATCTGATCTAAGTTGTTGCCGGATATGATATGGTGAAATAAACTTGCTATGACATTGTTCTTAGAATGACTTAATATCGAGTTTTCTTTTTAAAAAATCAAAAGTCAAAAGTTCCTCAATGATATGCACAGTCCCACAGAGCCATATGACATGATCTATGATCTTACATAAAAACCCCTAGTCATATGTTGCTTGTTTTCATGGTGAGCCTCTGTCAAAACACCGAAACCTATTGTTGAGATTTTTTCATATGCCCATGATCAAGATTCACTTGCACCCGTAAATAAACGCCGATTCTCACACCGAGAGTTGCGCACAACATGCACTCATCCATCCACCAAAATAATACTCCACTCATTTTATCATGCTCTCTCACAAAAAAAAAAACTCTTGTTACAAAAGGAGAATTATGGGCTATACTAGAAAAAGAAAAGAAAAAGAAGGATGGACAAATGTCCCAATAAAGACGAGGAAGTCAAGTACTAGGTCCAAAAAAAAAAAAAAAGAGAAAGAAAGAAATAAAAAGGTAGCCCATACCTCCTTCTACCAAAAAAACAAGAGAGAGCCATGATACTTGGAGTCCACCAAAAATACCAAAAATATTCCACACACTTGCACATCTTGATCAAGGCATATGACTAGTCTCTCCAAATGGTTCGGTCTTTTGACAAGGGCAACATGACATGAAAACAGGTATGCCAATCTTTTACCTACCCAAAACTCCACATATCGCCCCTTATAGTTGGTAGAAAAAGAAAGGCAACACTAAGCCTTTGGTGAGGAACAACCACATACATACATTGAGCGATCGAAAGTGATCATTTGAGGAACTAATTTCTTTGCAAAAATATTTCAAAACCTCGGATTAATAGTCACCGAAAAGAATGAAAGATAAGCGAGTTCGTAAGAACCATTCTATCTGGCAACCACCCAAGATTCGGAGGCGGCTCAAAAAGCCCCACAAACGATGAAAGGTAATAAAGGGTGGATAAACATGCCATTTTATTCAAACTCAAGAAAATTTTTGTTATAACCCCGGCACGGTAAGATGTAATCAGCATCGTAGCAACTCCCGATCAACAACCAAGTATTTATCTTTTGCTCAAGGATGCGCCAAAGGGTAAGCTTGGGGAGTTTGTTGACGGTAACCAACTACTTATTTTATACGTCAACATTCTACCAAAAAGGGAGTAAAACTCGACTTTATCATGCTCATATACCTTTGCTACTAATATATTTCCACTTGTAGTGCCAAAAATATTATTTTGCAGATATTATATAAAAAACAGGTGGAAAACCGGCCCGGAATGTGCAACCACGAAAGCGTAAACTTGGAGATCACAAGCCCAAGGGTGTTTCGGGCCAAAATGACTAAACTGGATCGAGCCAAGCCCATGACATAACTTTTCAGACCAATCAACGCCGCCCCGCCAAAGCCCAGACCGAACCAGGCCCAGGGGGGTGCGCGCGCACCCCAGGGTGCGCCCGCACCCACTAGAAGGCAGTTCGGGCCCAAACTTGACATGGCGGTTCATTAACTGCTGTGGAAGGCGTTGCGGTGGTGGGTTGGCCGGTCAAAAAGCACTGGACACGATGGCAAGGTCGGTTTAGTAGACTTTAGCACTTAGGCCCCTCTCCCATGTGTATAAGTAGCCCCTCTCTCTCCCTCTCTCAACACACACCACAAGGAGTTCACCTACACCAGCACACTACCTCTCTCTCTCTTCTTCTTCTTCTTCTTATTTCTTGGTTAGTACATTGGAGTAGAAGAGCTACAAGGAGGGCTTGTCTCCTAGAAGAAAGAGCTTTGGTAATATATTTTCTCTTATGGAGCATTCTTCTTGCAAGTCCTCATTCTATGTTCTTGGCCTAACTTATGAATTAGAGTATAGTCATGATCATGTTCTTGTGTTGGTATATGAACTAGCATATAGTTTACATATCATAATCTTGACATGTTCATATTCGTTCTTCATCGATCATCATATGCCTAACATGATTAGAGGTGGGGTAACGGTTCGTCGTTCCTTCGGGTTTGCTCTTGTTCTAGTCCGTCCATTTGTAGAGTGGGGATCCTCGGGGGACAAGAGTAGTGCTTTCGACATGCGGGCATGGTGCCCGGTGTTACGACACCCGCGGATATGAGAGCATGCCACGGTTGAGGGGGTAGGCGGTGGGTCGTGACAAGCCTTGACCGTCCCTTGAAATCCCCCCACGTTCGTATGTGATGTAGGAGTTAAGTAAATGCTTCCCATTGGGCCGGATGGTATCCGGGGAGTCTCCCTATTATCCTAGACCTAACAATTCTATTATTGTGTTGCATATGATCCTAACTATTCATTTGTATGGCCATGACTAGATACATTAGATTACTCCATTAGGTTATTCATTTATTCTTTCTCTATTTTCTTTATCCTTAAGAGGTGGATTCCTATGTGTGTGTCACACTATCCAAAATACCGTTTACACTTACCCCCTGTCATGAACAAGTTGGTCTAAACAAACACATGTTCCTCTATTCAGATGCCATGCTAGCCTCTTATGCAAAGCCTTCCTTTGGGAAAATATAAATAACGATACCCCTGAATACTTCCGGGTGAAATGCTACAATGATAGATAGATCCGCGCTGCGGATGAAATATCTATTATGGCAAGATCTATCCCGTTGATGTTCCCGGTTGTATCACCAACATGGTGGTTCCGCTTTAGGGGATGTCAACGGCGCATTTCTAAGTGTCGTCATTAGGGATGGGTTCTAAACCTGTTTCTAGTGATTGCACTTTACGAAATGCAACAAATATATGGCAAAACATGCCATTTACCGGTTGATTTGGAACATCGAGCACACTAGGCCATCAAGAAGTGGAACATGGATGTCAAACTCGTAGGGAAGAACCGCCGGAAGCAAATTTCTGAACTCGAAGACTGGCGAGAGAAGGCATACCACAATGCAAAAGCTTTACAAAGAGCCCACGAAAAGATGGCATGATCGGTGCATCAAAATAAAAAGAATTCACCATGGGCAATAAGGTACTCCTATTTAACTCCGGGTGAAGTTATTTGGCGAAGGAAAGCCGAGAAGCAAGTGGAAAGGACCGTACTCCGTCATCAACACTTCGCCACAAGGCGCAATTACAATTCAAGATGACGCAGGTAATATACAAAAGGTAAACGGTCAACGCCTCAAGCTTTTTCTTTAAGCCATTGCCCGATCTTAACCGGGAGCTTGATAGAATAGATTTTTATTTTGAAAATGATTTATGTTAATCAAAGATACAAAAAAAAATAATGTGAGGGCATGTTTTTTCTTGTTTTATTCTTTTACCAAAATGCCCTCACTAGTTTATGCTGATTTGTGCTTGCTAGAATATTTTATCTTTTGCACAAAAACATATTTCTATTTTCAAAATAAATTTAAAATGGGGATCAAGGTTAAGGCTTGGGGAATCGGGGTTTGATTTTCGATGCAAAAAATGGAAGCAACTTTTCAAATTCCATTCAGGAACTTGGACAAAATTTCGACTAGGGGGCGCCACGATGGTGTAGCGCACCCTTTGGGTGCGCCCGTACCAAAGGCTGGGCTCCTGGCCCCGAAATTTTGTCCCCTGGCCTTCATTCTCCACATGAATGGCATTCATGGTGTTTGCTCTGGCGAATCAACCTGTGTTGAGGCGAGAGAGGTCACCTTGTCCTATAAATACCACCCCTCACCTCTCTTCTTCTTCACACATCTTATTCTTGCTCCTCTCTTCTCCCCATTATTCTTCTACATCTAGCAAATAGTAGCAATGGTGAGCCACGCAATCACCCTCTACAATGCCTCTCGCTCACCTTGCACCATTAGTGATGGAGACATATCCTTCCCAAGCAATGACGTTGAGCCGTCATCCATCACTCCTCTTGCCATGCTCCCTCCTCCAAGTTACACATCAAGTGGAGGGAACAAAGCATGGTGTCCACGGGCACGTCCATGGCGCCCAAGAGCATCCTCGGGCGCCCCCCTCGCCCCACAGTGGGCACCCTTGGTATCAAGGGGAAGGCGCCGAAAACAAGAGGCGCACATTCTTCATCAACGGAAACGTCTTCTTTCCACGCCTCCGATGCTAGTTTTCCATACATTGTCATTGGTGTAGACACGCCCACGGGAGGACGTGGGAAAGGATTGATGGGGAGGCTAACCAAGGCTCCCACCAGGTAGCATCTCCTAGTGCTCCCCTTAGAACCCCTCGGGCTGCCCCTAGAAAGGCCCCGAATGTCTTTGAAAGCCCCTCTAGTAGTGAAGGCCCTATGAGAGTGAAACGGGCTGCGCCCAGGAAGGCTCCTAACGTGATTGAAAGCCGTTCCAAGGGCAGCACATCGCTGCACACTGCCAGCAGCAGCTCAGTGCCAAAGGTCTCGTCACTAGCTATGCTGAACGCTAGAGTTAATTCTCTACGTACGCTAGTTAAGATGCTTACCTCGGAGGTAGAAGGGGCGGAATCAGAGAACACAGAGCTTAGAAGAGAATTAGACTCATTCTGCCTCGGCTTTAAGACCAAGATAGTTAGGGTCGCTAAAGCGGTGAATGCGGGGCATGCCCTCAAAGGCCCAATATAAGCACCTCTACCTCCACAGCGCGCAAGCAATAGTTTAAATTTCAGCATTTCCCTTCCAATCATTTTGTAATTTTTCATGTGCGCACCTCTTTTGTATTTAACTATTTATAATTCAATAAAGCTTGTCTTGGAATATTGTGTATGTCTCCACTTGTTTTTGTCCTTGTCCAAAAAGAAAATAAAAAAGATAGGTACAAAAACAAGTGTGGGGGGAGGCGCGTCTCTCACAAGTCAAAGGTATGCAATTTATAAATATAAATTTTGGCTTGTGACATATCTTCTCCTCCCCTTGGTTAAACTTGTTGCTAAACCTGAACCAACTTGGCAACATCTCTAGTCTACCAATTGATTCATGGTTTGCATACATTTTATTCCTCGCCAAAAGCCATACTTTCTTCGAGCAACTATCCGTTAGAGACCCCATGCTTATCTAAATAATTGAGTTTTGAGATATGGTAGAATGACTTGACGCTTGCTCTCTTATGCAATGAGACTTGGTTTTATTTCAAAATTTCAAAATAAGCATGCTCATGGTTTGATTTAGACAAATTCCTACCAAAGCCAAATACATGTTTTATCCACTATAGTCGCTTTCTCTTGTATTGAGTTTTTGTCGTTCCGAGATCTATGTTGAGAGAGTTTCATGCTCTCAAGATCGAAATACACGTACACCCACATATACACATTTGGTTCTCACACCGAGAATTGCGCACAACATGCACCCTTTCCATCCACCAAATAAATACTCCATCCATTTTGCTACCATGATCATCTCCTGTCATCAAGTATCGTGCAAAAAGAGAGTACAGGCTACAGAAAAAGGATGAGAAAAATAAAAGATGGACAAATTGTCCCAATAAGACAAGGAAGTCAAGTACTGGCCAAAAAAAAAAAAGAGAAAGAGAAAAGAAAAAATATATAAGTAGCCTGTACTTCTCCAAAAGCATACAAAAAGAAAGAGAGAGATCATGACACAAGAAGTAACCACAAAAAAAAAAATATACTACAAATATTTCCACACACTTGCACATTTCGATCTAGGAGTATGAAGCTTCCCTCCAATGATCCGGAGCTTGACCCAACAATATATACGAGAGATAAGTGTGCATCTCTCCTCTCAAAGATCCACAAAACCCTGCAAAAAGATAGGATGAGTGAGAGTGACAAAAAGAAAGAGTGCTTTGGTGAGGAAAGAAGACATGAGTGACTATGTGAGAATCAACCATGGAGCATTCTTCGCTTTTATTTCAAAAATTCAAAAATCAACCAAGTCTTTTGCATGAGTAGTAGCAAGAAGAAAGGATTTCATGCTATTCCATTGTTCAATTACTCTAAGATAACTTGGTAGCCACCATGAATGCTCACAAGGTAGGTGAGGCCCGGAATAACTTGTATGCAGGTCTACATCTTGGAGATTGAACCACTTTAGTCCCTATGCCTTCACTCGAGGACGAGCAAAGGGCTAAGTGTGGGGAGTTTGTTGACGGTAACAAAGTGCAGATAAAATACTATCAACATACACTAAAACTACCTAGAATTAGGATTTATAAACTAACAAATTCCATAGTTTTGGTGTATATTTGGTTTTCCAGGTATAACACAAGACATATGCACTTTGGGCCAAAATATAGAGAAAAAGAATAATAAAAAATATTTAGAAAATGGCCCAAAGGTGACAAATGGCAAACCAATCCAACTCACTTCGGATGGGCCGGGATCTCACACTACAAACACCAAGACAAGGCCCAAGACGACGAATCAAGACCACACGCCAAAAGACGGGCCTCATCGGGCCGGATCGGGCGCCGCAAGCACCCTTTGGGTGCGCCCAAGACCAATATTCTAGCCGGTGGGGCCGGTCTTCGTGAGGAACGTCGGTGACGCTTATTTGTTGGGCGAGGTTCGGTGTACCTCGAAACCGACCATTCTTGGTCGGTTTGGTCATTATGGAGGGAGGAGGCAATTTTCCAAGGACCCCCCTATACTCAAGCTATAAAAGGAGACCCCCTACCTCTTCCTCAACACACACACAAGGAGAATCAAACACAAAGTGAGCAAGAGAGTAGAGAGTCTTCCTCTTCTTCTACTTCTTCCAATTCTAGAGAGTGAGAGAGGGAAAGCTAGAAGGAAGCTTTGTTCCTTCTACCCGAGTTGTCGATCCACCCCCGTTGATGGTAGTTATTGTCAACTTTTTAGCATGAAATGATAGAAGATAGGGTTTATACTAATAATTTCCACAAGTTTTGTATACATTTGGTTTTTACAGAAAACTCTGGAAAACACCGTAATATCAAAGAGAAAAGAGAAGAAATAGAGAAACCGAAGCAAAGGACCAAATCAGGGCGATTAGTATAAATTCCAAGGGTCTAAAGGACAAAAGAGGACTGCTCGCGAAGGCGGGGCCCACTTGTTGACAAGTGGGGCCGGGCGGCACCTCCTATGGGGCCACGCGGCACCCTGTGGTGGAACCACGTGTCCTGCTTCTGAAACCTTCCTACAACCGACCTATGGAGTAGATCTACACCGTCCAATCAAGTCGGTTTGATCCAAGGGCTGAGATTCATCCTATGGGGCTATAAAAGAAAGGGCAGGGCTCCCCCCTGAAACCCTAATTCAGTTCAGATAATTCAGTTGAGAGTTCTGAGTTCCAGAGATCAAGTCCAGAGCCATAAACCCTAGTTCTTCAGATTAGTTCTAGTTCTAGAGAGATTAGCTACATAGTAGTAGATTAGAAGGAGATCAAAGTCTAGGAAGACTTGAGCTTCAGATTCTCGCCAAGGTGTTCATAGGTACATTGTTATATCTTTTGATATATTCATTACTCAAGTTCATCTATGACATTGTTCTTTATCTTATTTATATTGTCTATTGCATTGTTTATTGTTTACTTTAATATGTCTAGTAGAGTTAGATATTTATTATGGATTGCACGCTTAGGATTGTATAGCCCTCATCTTGTAACGTACAAGGTAGGTGTTATAACTTATGTAGGCGTGGTGCTTATATATGTTATATCTGCAAAAGCCCTCTATATGCCGAGACGTGGGGTAGATTGTAAGGGTGATAGCCTTATTGAGTCCTCTGTAGTCCTCCCTCGTATATAGTTAACGGTAGGTCGGGTGTCGCGAAGAAGGTGAAGATCTCATTATTGAATCCTTCCTAGTTGATGACCCTTGAGTATGATATGAAGTAGTAGTTACTAACAATGATAGCTAGATGTTTGCACTAATTAGAGTTTAGCATTAGCATGTGATGATAGTTACTCACTAGTAAGTTTTCCTTATATTGCCCCATGTTAGTCCTTAGACTAGAATAATCTGTTGAACCTTATCATTTCATAATGGCTTGATCCCCTGCATTTATCATTTATCTTTATTATTATCTTTATCATTTTATGTGACACTAATCCTGTTGTTGAGTAAGGAGTATTTATTATTGGTTATAGATATTATTCCATACATAAGGATGTTATTAGTGCTATGCTATTAGATGCCTTCCCCGTGGATTCGATACTCTTACTCTTTAAAATGCTACAATGGTATTTATTATTACGTCCGCTGCGTAGCCTTATCTTATATTCTTTATCTTACCTTATTTCCTACCTAGTCACTTTATCTTATACCATGATATACTCTCTAGGTGCATGGATAGACCGACAACCTATCTTACTTGAAGTATGGGTTTCCTTGGACTAGTTCACGATTGGCTCAAGTAATTTTATAATACCAAAGACACGCTTGGGGGTCATTGCTTTTATAGTGGTTTGGCGCCGTTGCTATATTAGTGATGTCGTTTAGCGGTTGTCAACAAGCATTTTTGGCACCATTGCCAAGGAAGGTTTTTAAACTTAGGTCGCACTAGAATAGCTCATACGCATGGAATTAGTTCAACCAATAATCCCCTACTCACAACAGCTTCACCCCTTTGTTTTGTTTATTTTTGATCATCTTATTTCAGGTTAATGTATGCAAAACCGTTAATCTTCCGGACAATTTTCTCAAATTGATCCGTAAATTTTTTTTGAAAAAGCAAAGAGAAAAGCTCTTAAAAGCACAAAAAAGAAAGTTCAAGAACAACACTCCAAGAGAAGCTTAGCATCCGACTTTGAAGCTATGGCTAGCAAGAGTCTACGCGAGGTCTCTGCTCCGACCACCAACAACATCCGCACTAGACCCACAGTTGATGTTGGAGAGAATGGCTTTGAGCTTAAGCCTGCACTCATCACAATGGTGCAATCTAGTCAGTTTTGTGGGAAGGCACATGAAGATGCAAGTGCCCATCTGAAACACTTTTCGAGATCTGCAAAGACCTTCACCATCAAGGGAGTGACACGTGATGCCACTCTGCTTCGTCTTTTCCCATTCTCGCTGCTTGGAAAGGCCAAGCAGTGGTTCTACGCCAACAAGGCTAAACACACTACCTGGGACCGTTGCTCAACCGAATTCCTCACCAAGTCTTTTCCTACCTGGCAAGACCAATGCCTTGCGTGGGAAGATATCAAGCTTTCAGCAACAACATGATGAGTCATTCCTTGAGGCTTGGGAACGCTTTCAAGACCTGATTGCATAATGTCCTCATCATGGGATGGAGGACTGGCTTTTGATGCAGACCTTCTATCACGGGCTAACCACTAGCACCCATGAGACAATGGACGCTGTAGCTAGAGGAGCATTCTTAGCTCTTACTCTTGCCAATGCTACTACACTCGTTGAGAAGATAGCATCCAACCAAGGTTGGAATGAAGAGCGCACTTCCACTCATAAGAGAGGAGGAGTCCATCAGCTTAAGGAGGTGGACATGATATCAGCAAAGCTTGATTTGCTAATGAAAAAGCTGGAGAACCAAGATCATGAGAAGAGAGAGGTCATGCACATCAATGACGCTCTCATGACTTGTGAAGAATGCGGAAGCTTTGGACATTCAGGGAAGAACTGTCCAGTAACTCATTGAGGATGTGAACTACATCAACAACAACAACAACTATCGTCCTCAACAACCTCAAGGGTGGAATCAGCAACAAAGGCCCAACTACTTAGGTAACTACCAAGTTAATTACCAAGGTAATCATTTCAATCAGCCTCCTTTGAGAGAAATCCTTGCTGGTCGGTCTAGACTTACTGAGCAGATCAATAAGAAGGTAGTTGCCAATGATAAAACCTTAGACACCATCAGTACCAGGCTAGACACCTTCTCCACTACCATGAAGAACCAACATAGTTTTAATAAGATGCTAGAATCACAGCTTGCTCAGCTAGCCTCTGCTGTTCCCCCACTAGAGACACATAAAATCCCAGGCCAGCCAGAAGAGCTAGAGTCTGCAAATCTTGTCGATATTTTTAATGCGATTCGCTACTATAGTGATTCTCGAGGGCAAGAGTGGAAAGATGACTCCATGACACCCAAGAAAGGAGATTCAGGTAGACCGGCCATCACTATTTAGATTGGGCCGCACACCTTCAACAATGTTCTCTGCGACCACGGATCTAGCATTAACATAATTCCCAAGGTAATTTATGATAAGATCCATGGTGCTCCTTTAGTACATACAACTATGTTGTTGCAGCTTGCAGACCAGTCGATTGTCTACCCTAAGGGAGTTCTTGAAGACATCTACCCACGAGTTGGCAACTCATATGTGTCAGCAGACTTCGTGGTCCTTGAAACCAGAGGAGATGAGAGGTCAACCATCATATTGGGCCGACCATTCTTGAACACGGCCAAAGCATTCATCTACGCTACCCAGGCCAAGATCTATTTCAATATCAAGGGGAGAAGGGAGACCTTCCACTTCAAGAACAAGACGCATGAGTCCCTTGCTCACCCTCAGTATGGCTACAGTATAAGGAGCCTACCAAGTTGAACAACAATAGGAGAAGGAACAAGAAGAAGCAGCCACAACATGTGAACATGATCAATGCAATTGGCTCAGAATGGGACTACGCTGCTACTTTACCATATGTTCCAAAGATGGAAGATCCAGGTAACCCTGAAATCGACATTTCAATTAATTAGTTAACCTTCACGAATACCGCCTCGTGATGTTGAGGTCGGGAGTCAACATTATGCCTAAGGTAATTTATGAATTTATATATGGTAAACAACCCCTATACGAAACCTATACGCTGAAATTTGTAGATGGTGGATCGGACTTTTGAGGAAGCGAGTAAGGCATAGCCAGAGATGTACCTATCAAAGTTCACGACCACTATGTGAACACGAGACTTCATCGTCCTAGCCATGGAGGGCGAGGACATCAACGCACCCATAGTATTGGGAAGACCGTTCCTAAGCACTACACGTGCCATCATCTACATGGAGACTGGAGAGATCCACTTCCAATTCCCTACAGAAAAGGTACGTTGTCATTTCAAAAATTATACTAACTATGAACAGCCGAAGAAGTCTCGTGTGAGGAAGGAGACGCGGCCTTCGCCCCGCAATGATGCGTACGCCCCGACGTCACAAGAAGAGTGGGAAGAATATGCGACGGCGGCCTCAAGGATTGATGTAGGATGGGAAGATGGACAAGAGGCCCGAACAATGAAGTACATGATGAAGAAGAAGTTAAGGAGAAGGTACGGGGAAGAGGTAACTCCCCCCGCACCTAAGTAAGTCGTCTACCAAGAAGGTGTGGAAGAAGAAAGAAAGCACGCACTCGCAACCGGAGACATCTTCTTCTACTTCCGAGGTAACTTCCTCGAGCCCTCGGTGCAACCCTACGTGCCGATCGATGTACCATGGGAGGATTAAACTCCTACGCACGAGGTAAGTGCACAAGTATCCCTTACTTTAAGTTTTGCATATTTATTTCACTTGCATATATAATTTTTTGGAATATAATAAAGTAAACATGCTAGTTATCAGAACTTGGCATTAGAAAAAAAAAATAAATATGTACTTATTGCATTTGTTTCATGCATGTTTAAAGCCCCATGCGATTACTCCGGTGGCATAAACACCCACGGGAATATTTGTTGTGGCGGCATAAAATTTAAAGTTTGCATTTATTCTTATCTTTCTTGCATGCATGCTAAATAAGAAAATACAAAAATATTAGTTTTTGCTTAATCGTTGTTCAAGCTTAACCTTTAATTTCTCTTTAAGGAACTCAAAGATAATTAATTCTTAAAATATCCAACCGCTAACGCTTAATCAATTCCACTAGCTATGTTGTCTATTTGAGTTTCACAGGATTTAAAGCAACAATGAGCCACGACGGAAAGGAGACGATCGACCACTCGACAAAGCATCAATTCAATAGTCCTCATCATCAATGCTCCATCAAGAAGGACGACATCGCCTCCATTCGTCTACCTCACCTCAACACCTACACAAAAATCTAGCTTGGGGAGAGCACCCCGGTTATCGAGATAAGTATCTCTTTTACTTAGTTTATTTATTTGCTTGTTTTAAAAGATCATAAAAAAGATGAATAAAGTTTTAAATCAAATAAAAGGTTTGTCTTAGTAATATATATATATATATATATATATATTTGCTTGTTTTTAGGGTGTGGTTAATAAATGTTGGTTAGAATAAAAGTTTGCTTTGGAAATGATGAATAGTTGCTCTACTCTAATTCTTTTTTAGTACATTGTTTTTAACTTGAAATTCCTCCGATGTTTTGGATATATTTGTCCTGCCTTCAAATTTGCTCTATACCCGACTTGTGGGTAGCATACACTTGATCAAAAGTCTAGGTAATTGGGGGATATGATATGAGAGAGTCCGAGCTACTTGTTTATCTTGTCCTTTGTGAAACTATATCTGGAGATTGCTTATGAAAATTTAAAATCTTTCTTTCATGATGTGCTCTTATTTGGCAATGTTAAATTCCTACCAAAGCCATATTTATGATATTTAGATTAGGAAAACATTCTAGTTACATATGCTTTTTGCTTTGGATTGAGTAGTTCAACCTTTGTCGATACCTATGAGAGTTCAGTCATGAAAAGACAAGTTTCTATCCACCCACATTCCACATATATCCATTTGTATTGTTCCTACAATGGGGATGATCACAACACCATTCTTTTTCCATATCCACTTATATATATTTCATTCCTACATTGGGAATAAACCCTCCATCAAACTATAGGAAGCCAATATTTATTTACTCCATATATATCTTTGTTGTTATCTCTCAAAAAGTTTATCAATGGAAAGAGATATGGGTTCTTTGCTAAAAAAAAAAGAGAAGAGAGTAAAAAAAGGACAAGTGTCCACAATAAAACAATAGGTACTTAAATGCCGCAAAAAAGAAAAGAAAAAGAAAGAAAAAAAAGAAAAGCAAGCAGCCCAAAGTTATCTTAAATTTCCAAGTTTCAAAAGAGAGATTTGTTCATACCTTTGAAGGAGTAAAAGTAGAATTAGTTTTAGCCACCAAATATACACCTATCCATCATGTTTTCTCTACACATGCTATCTTTGTCTTGACTTGGCTAAACTCTCTATGGATCCATTGTTTGAACTATAATATGTCCTTTGCAAATATGCAATATTATTCAAGAGTGTCACTCCTATGAGCTCCACATAAGCCATACTTAGAGAGAGAGTGAGTAAAAAAGAGAGATGAGAGAAGGCTTAATATACTCGGCCTTATTCCATAATTGCTACATATTTAAGAGAGAAGGCATACCATTAATGCCTAGTGAGGATCCATAAATACCACATATTGAGAGATTGAGAGTGCTATTCAATATAGAGCTTTGAGTTTTATTGCAAAAATTTATGAAAACTCCGGAATATTAGTGATCAAGACTTGAGACAAAGTGCTTGACTTGATTGTTCTCGTCTTTCAATTACTCAAGACCCAAGTGAGAGTAAAAGCTCCATAGTTTGGTAATAAGGGTAAGTTTGAAGTTAGGATAATGTTTGTCCGATCCGGAGTAGAGTTTCTTTTTAAATGCATGTGTATTTTATAAGAATGAAAGTATTGTAGCAACTCCCGATCCAAGTTTGTCTTATAGTATAATTGTTTTGCTAAGAGACTAGCAAAAGGTAAGCTTGGGGAGCTTGTTGATGGTAGTTATTGTCAACTTTTTAGCATAAAATGATAGATCATATTGGAACAAGAACAATAGAAGATAGGGTTTATACTAATAATTTTCACAAGTTTTTTATACATTTGGTTTTACAGAAAACTCTAGAAAACACCAGAATATTAGACAGTAAAAAGAGAAGAAATAGAGAAACCGAAGCAAAAGGACCAAATCGAGGGCGATTAGTATAAATTCCAAGGGTCTAAAGGACAAAAGAGGACCACTCGCTGAAGGCGGGGCCCACTTGGCGACAAGTGGGGCGGGCGGCACCTCCTATGGGGCCGCATGGCACCCCCGTGGTGGAACCACGTGTCCTGCTTCTGGAACCTTCCTACAACCGACCTATGATGTAGATCTACACCATCCAATCAAGTCGGTTTGATCTAAGGGCTGAGATTCATCCTATGAGGCTATAAAGAAAGGAAAGGGGCTCCCCCGAAACCCTAATTCAGTTCAGATAATTCAGTTGAGAGTTCTGAGTTCCAGAGATCAAGTCCAGAGCCATAAACCCTAGTTTTTTAGATTAGTTCTAGTTCTGGAGAGATCCAAGTCTAGGAAGACTTGAGCTTCAGATTCTGCCAAGGTGTTCATAGGTACATTGCTATATCTTTTGATATATTCATTACTCAAGTTCATCTATGACATTGTTCTTTATCTTATTTATATTGTCTATTGCATTGTTTATTGTTTACTTTAATATGTCTAGTAGAGTTAGATATTTATTATGGATTGCATGCTTAGGATTGTATAGCCCTCATCTTGTAACGTGCAAGGTAGGTGTTATAACTTATGTAGGTGTGGTGCTTATATATGTTATATCTGCAAATGCCCTCTATATGCCGAGACGTGGGGTAGATCGTAAGGGTGACAGCCTTATTGAGTCCTCTGTAGTCCTCCCTCGGTATATAGTTAACGGTAGGTCGGGTGTCGTGAAGAAGGTGAAGATCTCATTATTGAATCCTTCCTAGTTGATGACCCTTGAGTATGATATGAAGTAGTAGTTACTAACAATGATAGCTAGATGTTTGCACTAATTAGAGTTTAGCATTAGCATGTGATGATAGTTACTCACTAGTAAGTTTTTCTTATATTGCCCCATGTTAGTCCTTAGAATAGAATAATCTGTTGAACCTTATCATTTCATAATGGCTTGATCCCTGCATTTATCATTTATCTTTATGAGCATTTATCATATATCTTTATTATTATCTTTATCATTTTATGTGACATTAATCTGTTGTTGAGTAAGGAGTATTTATTATTGGTTATAGATATTATTCCATACATAAGGATGTTATTAGTGCTATGCTATTAGATGCCTTCCCGTGGATTCGATACTCTTACTCTTTAAAATGCTACAATGGTATTTATTATTACGTCCGCTTATGAGCCTTATCTTATATTCTTTATCTTACCTTATTTCCTACCTAGTCTCTTTATCTTATACCATGATATACTCTCTAGTTGCACGAGATAGACCGACAACCTATCTTACTAGAAGTATGGGTGTCCTTGGACTAGTTCACAGTGGCTTAGTAATTCTTATAATACCAGCACTTCTTGGGGGTCATTGCTTTTATAGTGGTTTGGCGCCGTTGCTATATTAGTGATGTCGTTAAGCGGTGTCAACAACCCTCGGTGTGCCGCGGTTCCTAGGAGGTCAAAGTGCCCGGACTTGTCGGCACCCGCTTTGCTTATACCTCTACAAACTACTTACAATTTGGTAAGAAGTTTGTGATTATCTTCGGGTTATTGTTTTTCAAGTATATTATCTTAGCTGTTATAAACTTACGGGATTGATAGATCATCTCTCAAAAGCATTAGTTCTTGGTGAAGGAACCTTTTGACCGGGAACCTTGGCCAACACCAAGAACTGTGACCGGTAGTGCAAACGTGATGTTTGGACTAACGTTCACCTATCTTTTTGCGGATTACGCCGCGGTCGAGGGGTAGGCGGCTGGGTCATAGCGGCCTTGTCCATCCCTTATAATCCCCCATGTTCAGGTGTGTCGTAGTGCTAATTGTCGGACACTGCCCGGTCTGGGCGTGGGCCGGTGCCCGAAGTAAGGAGATACTTGACTCAAGAAATTCCTGCTTGAAAACCTAAGCCCATAGAGATACCTCACCACTCTTAGAACATAACCTTGCCTAGGGTAGACTCTATCCAGAAAGCCCTCTACATAACCATCCCTGTGAAATTTACGATACCCTGCATACCACCGGGTGAAGTGCTACAACGGTATTTCCGTGCGGCGCGGACTTTCTTTGCTTTCGCTAAGAAACACCAACACTGCTGAAACCTCAAGAAATCCCGAACAACGGCTCTTACTTGCTGGGAAGTTCATAGCATGAGCTGGAAGCGGGTTGAAGTTGACGATCGCCAGGTCTTCATGTCTGGCCGGGGGTGTGTCTGGAGCCACCGCGCGTACCATGAGCGGCCGATTGGGGACATCCTGAAAGACGAGGCCGTCGGGGATGAAGGGCGCCGGGTCGACGCCCTGATACGCCATATCGGTGGTTGTAGTAGAAGCAATGCGCTCAAGATCGAGCTGATGACGAGCAGAGGGAGACGAGGGACTGGGAGCAGGGATGGCAGTGGAGGGAGGGTTTTCTCCACTTCTAGCACTATTGAGCAACGACGGGGAAGTCGAAGCGCTCATACTCCACTAAGTAGGGTCCGGTGGTGTGGTAAATGCGGCGGGGAGCAAATGAGGGATGCGGGCCTTAAGCCTTTGGGCTTCCATTCAACAATAGCAGGGGAACAAGTTTCAAAGAAGCCCAATGCGAGACGAGTTTGAGGGCTATCATCGCTTCACCGTAGGATTTGAAAAAGGGGGGCTTGGATGAAGGGGGGCGATGACTGCCAATGGACTGAAACAGAGCCGGGAAACCAGGACACGCGCAGCAGTATCAGAGGGAGATGAATGCAAATCTCTGGGAGGAGGATTTGGCTGCTGTTTTGTCTGCATATTCGCATCTACGTATCTGGCGATATGACCCCACCCTCGGCATGCGCTGCACTTTGATTGGACGATGACATTTTAATCTTGGGTGGCCTCGACCGCAGACAAGCGCGGGCAGACAATGGTAGAGGCTGGTTTTGCATCTCTCCTAGCTCGAGGAAAGGAAAGATGATCAGCCATATTTTTTGAAATTTTCGGCTTGCGGATCGGCTCAAGGTTGGCGCCCGAGAGAGGCGAGGAGTTTTCAGGATTTCAAAGATAGGATTTTTGGTCATGCTTTTCAGACGCGCCGGTTGCCGAGGCGGTGTTCCTCGGCAATGAACGGCGTAGCTCCTTGCGCTAGTCCGGCCGCCATTGCCCCACGTGAAAGAACGAGGGAGACCGAATCGCAAGAAAACGAACGAAGATTGTGGATGAAGAACCCCACTGGCTTAGAGGAAACTAAAAACTTGAACGTGCGGTCCCCAAGCGCAGAAACTCTGAAATGGCTTGCAGAGCCATCAATGGTGGCTGGAAAAATGAGTCCTACAGAGGACGGGCGAGCTTGTACTTGCAACGACCAAAAGAGACGACGAGGGCGAATGAAGCCGGACCAACATCTGGCCAAGAAACCGGCCGCTGGAGACTGCTCCAGATAGAGGATTGAATCTTGAGCCAATGGTCGAAGGAGAGACCTGGGAGCTCCATGGAGGCAGGGAGCGAAACTGAACTCACCGGAGCGGAAGAAGGGGATGACGGTGCTGAAGCATAGCGGAGCTTCGCGCCGTAGCCACGGCATGAGGCATAGTCAGCCGCCCGACCACCGTGGTTCCGGCATCGCTGGAGATCCTCAAGGCCCGTGTGTCGTGGGCGACCGCCCCGACATTCCGAGAGCGCCGACGGCGGTCGGCCAGCTAGCTGGCGGTCGACCGCCCCGGCACCCGAGGAACGGCGGCGAAGGCAGACTTGACCCCAAAGAAGCGGTAAGCGGAGGGGAACGCCTTTGAAGTCAGTTTTACAACGTAACGAATCGTAAACCTTCAGGGGCATCTTGGTACGCATCATTCTCTCTAGGGACCGGATTATGCGATAGTACTTATGTACAAATTACAATAGGTCAATAGTTGATGAATGGTAGAAAAGACAAAGACCGGTGATCCGGTGATAGGTTGGGTTCGAGCGTTGGAGTGGTCGAGAAACATTATTGTATGAACCGGATGATCGGCCAAAGGCATCGGACAAAGTACGGGTGTCTGCACAATATTCTTAACGGCTAGAAGACAAGTGGTAAACATAGTGTTGAGCACGGGATGATCCAAATAAAGAGAAAATGAGCACACCAAAAGTATTACCTGGACAATGCTATAGTGGATTGGGCCCATGTTGCAATGGCTAGTATGGAGGAAATGCAACCACTGGATAAGGGCTCCTATGAGGCGAGGCTGAACACAAATAATTTTTAGAAGTGGTCAAAGTCAATTTTAGGTGTTTTTTGAAACATTTACTTGCACCACCGATCGTACAAATGAAGCATTTTCGGGGACGATTTTACAACCGCCCTAAAAATCAATTTAGAGAGTCAATCACCGCCTTGAAAAATCAATTTCCAAAGCCGTGACCACACGATAACGCGTCTCAAGTCTCACATTTTTTGACAAAATATATGACACATATGCTTCCACGAGGAATTGAGCCCGTGACCTCTTACTTCGACGCAGCACCCATACAACCAAACAAGACCGATCAAGGATAGGATGCTAACCTTTTATATTAACTTCTACTAATATTGTATTTAATATTTTGGCCCTTACCGATCTCAAATGAAAAACATTTCAACTACGAAGTTTTAGATCCCATCGGCACTACCACTTTGGCATAGGGTGGGTCTCCTTCAAAGGTCATTTAAAATATTTAGAAATTTGAATTTCAAAATCTAAAAACTTTAAACATATATTTGGGCCCTCTAAACAGTCCAAAAAAAAAAGTCATTCACTATGAAGTTTTAGATCTCATTGAACTATATAATTTTTATATAAAGTTTATATTGAATTTATTTGGTCGGTAATTATTTTTAGGGATAGTTTACTTAGTCAAACATCTCTAATTGTCGATTTCTAGGGGTAGTTGACTTAGTCAACTGGATTTCTAGGTAGAGTTTTAGGGCCAGTTTTATTAAGTCAACCGCCCCCGGTGAAGATCTCTAGTTTGGTTTTGGCTAATTGATGACATCCTAGGACTAATCTCTCTATGCTAATTGTTTTACTAGTTAGAGATTGGTCAAGCCAAGTGTGGAGCATGGTGGTCATGGTGGATGGATCGCGGTGATCCAAAAGATGATCAAGTGCTCAACTTAGAGTGGTTTCGAGGATCAAAATGGGCTTAAGGCAAAGGTATATCCATAGGGCCATTTTGATTTTGCACTCAAGACACCATATAGGGTGTGAGTGACTTAGGATCGATAGCCGGACTATCAAGAAGGGAAAAACGTTGGAACCGGTGATCCTCATGTGACTCTAGGTTCAAAAAACATATGCATGCATTCTAACCTAGAGAGCTAACTTCGTACTTGGAGAAAATATTTTCAAAATGCTAACAAACGTGCTCGAGGTGTTCTTCGACGTGTTGGTGACATGGAACAAGTGGCGGAAGTTGATTTGAAGCAACGATGAAGAAACGGGGACATTTCGTTGAAGCGAACGCGGCGGCGACGCGGGGAGCGCGCCCGGTCGCCGGCGGTTTACGACGGCTTTCGGGCAACACCGGGCGTCCGTGCGTGGACTACGGGTGGCTGGGCCGCACGCACGGCGTGGGTGACAGACGCCACGCGCCAGCGGCGCGACCGGGCGCTGTCTGGCATGCGCCGGACGCGGGTCCAGTGCGCACCGCGCCGCTGGGTGTCGTCGGCTGAACACGGCGACGGATGCCGCCCGCGGAGCGCGCACGCGTCTGTCGCAGGGGCAATGGCTAGTTTCCTGCGCAAGGTCGTGAACGTGATCGGGCGCCGCCCGTCGCTCGGGCTGGCGCGTCGCCACTTGCTAGAAAAAACGTGCCGAGCCCCCCCCCCCCAACAACTCTATTTTTATGGGGGCTTATAAATAGGATGTTGGCCGGCCATTGTGATCTCTCTTGGACATTTTGATCATTCCTAACATTTTGTGAGCTGAGCCAACTCCCTCCTACTCTCTCCCATTGCTTGTGAGCACATTCTTGAGAGTTTGTGGAGATTCAAGTGCATTGCTTTGCTTGATTGCATTTAGAGGCACTTGAGGGTCATCGTGGCCATCGGTTTTCTTGTTGCTCTTCGAGAGCACCACTCCTAGACCGGCTCAGTGATTGTTCGAGGCGTTGGAAGAGACGGTGATTGTTCTTGCCCACCTCCGGTTGATTTGTGAGGGGTTTGTGATCTTTCCCGGCGGAGTGCCAAAATTGATACTATAGTAAATTGCTCGTGTCATTGAGTTACCCCTCATTTGCTTGGTGTCAAGTTGCCTAGTGATTGGCAAGGAGTGAGCTCCACCTTGACCCACACGTGAGACGGTCGACACAACGAAGAGTAGCTTGACGGTGCTCAAGTGAACTTTGGATGAAAAATCATTGTGTCATCTCTTGTGATTGATTGTCTCCCAGTGATTGGCTTCATCGTATTCATATTGTGACATCTTCTTCCGGTGATTGGTTGACTTACCTCGACGTGTCGGTATAACACCTCCTCCCTACCTTGCATTACCTTATTATATATCTTGTGCTTGTGTAGTGCTAGTTGTTTAGTTTGTTATAGTAATTAGCTTATTCACCTAGTTGGTAGAGTAGAGACTTAGCCTCTTGTGTGGTTTAGAGACTCTAGCAACTAGAAGTGACATTAGGTGGCTTGCCGACAAGTAGAGCTAGAGCAAATGCTTTTACGCTTTGTTATTGACTAACAAGTTGCTCTAGTGAATTTGTAAAATTTTTATTAGGCTATTCATCCCCCCCTCTAGCCATTTAGGACCTTTCAAGTGGTATCAGAGCCATGGTCACCTTTTAAGCAAGGATTAACACCCTTCAATGTAAGATATGGCTACTATAGTGTTCAACCATGTTGGGGGAAAGCCTCCTCACTTTGATGGTGAGAGTTCTTTTGATCATTGCAAGAGAAAGATGACTATGTACCTTGGATCAATACTTGAGAGAGTGTTGGATGTGACCAAGAATGACTTTGTCATCCTTGATCCTACCAAGCTCACCGATGAGGATAGAGTAAATAGAACTTGCAATCGAATGGCTCTCAACACCATATACAATGCCATTGATGCCAAGATATTTGAGGGCATCAAGGACTTGGACCGTGCTAGTGAAGTATGGACAAGTTTGAGTGAGACATATGAGGGCACCAAAGTTGTCAAGAGTGACAAGCTCTATGGACTCAAGAGTGAGTTCAAAACCTTTGTAAAGAAGGATGGTGAAACAATCCTAGAGATGTTTCATAGATTGCAAGTCATAGTAAATGATCTCAAGAGTTTGGTCTACAAGACACAAGATCAAGACTTTTGTCACAAGTTCTTGATTAGCCTACCTCCAAGATTCAAGATGTTGATTTTAATGTTGCAAAGAGATGGGCTTGATACAAAAAAGCCAAATGATTTGCTTGGAGAGGTCTTGACCTTTGACAAGTATGATCATGATGTGGATGCCAAGGCGAAGAAGGAGGAGAAGAAGGTTGATGACAAGAAAGCAATGGCATTCAAGGCATCTTCCACCTCCAAGGGCAAGGCCAAGGCTCAAGAAGAAGAAGGTGAAGAAGTAGGCCTAGAAGAGGTTGATGAGGCCTTAGCATTGGTTGTCAAGAAAATTGGCAAGATGCTAAAGTACAAGAGAAGGTTTGGTCACAACAAGAAAGTGGGCACTTCTAAGGGCAATGAAGATAAGAGGCTATGTTGGAAGTGTGATAGTCCCGATCATCTATTTGAAGATTGTCCTCATAGAAAGGATAAGAAGAACACCAAGGACTATAGAAGAGGCAAGAACAAGGCAATCTTCAAGAAAGGCAAGGATGGTGCCTATGTGGTGACTTGGGATAGTGATGAGTTCGATGATGAAGAGGAAGGGAAGGCAATGATGGCTATGAGCACTCATGAGAAGCCATCTCTATTTGACTCATCTTCTGGTTCATGCTTCATGGCCAAGGGCACAAAGGTAGATGATGACTCTTATGATAGTGATAGTGAATATGATGAAGATAATGAACCAACTAAGGAAGAGTTGCTTGAGATAATTGAGCAAGCCAACATTGTCCTCATGACTATGGTCAAGGAGTGTAAGACTTTGGGTAAGAGAGTTGCCTCTCTTGAACAAAGCCTTAAAAAAACAAGAAGCTTCTTATGAGTGTCTAAAGGAAGACCATGAAGAGCTTGAACTTGCTCACACTAAGCTCCAAAAGGCTCACTCCTTGCTCATGGAAAAGAAAGACAAAGTTGTCTTGACCTCAAAGAAGGATGTTGGTTCAACATGTGACATTATAGATGAACCATCCATGGTTGATGTTGAAGAACCATGCATACCTTCCACATCCACATCAACCCACTCTACCTCAACTAGTAGTGATGAAGTTATTTTAGATTCATCATTGTTGGTTGAGAATGAGACTCTCAAAAGAGAGGTGGATGAGCTCACCCACGCCTTGGGTAAGGCATATGGTGGGGATGCCAAATTGCTAAAGTGCTTGGGTAGCCAAAAAATTTCCATTAACAAGGAAGGTCTAGGTTATATCCCCAAGAAAGGAAAGAAGGCTTTTGTGACCCCAAAGCCTATCTTTGTGAGGAGCAATGGTTCTTATTGCTATAGATGCAAGCAAGTTGGGCATCAAGAGCAACAATGTGCTAAAATGAATATCAACAAGAAAGTAAACAAAGTGCATTCCATTTGCTTTGATTCGTGTTATATGCTTACCAAGGGTGAGAAAGGTGTAAAGGCAAAGTTCATTGGTACACCAATTGTGGGACCAAAGAAGAAGTCCATTTGGGTGCCAAAGTCTTTGGTGACTAACCTCCAAGGACCCAAGCAAAGATGGGTACCTAAATCTCATTGATTTGTTTTGTAGGTGAACTACAAGGCCGGAGGGAGGCATTAGATAATTGATAGTGGGTGCACTCAACACATGACCGGTGATGCAAGAATGTTCAAATCTATTGATTCACAATCTCATGGTGGCAACACTATCACATTTGGTGATAATAGCAAGGGCAAAGTTAGAAGGCTTGGAAAGATTGCAATCACCAATGACTTGAGCATATCCAATGTGGCACTAGTTGACAAGGTGAACTTCAATTTGCTTTTCGGTGGCACAAATTTGTGACCTTGGATTCAAATGCATATTTGGTGTTGATGATATTGAGATTGTTAGTGTTGATGGCTCAAACTTGATATTCAAAGGATTTAGACATGGCAATCTCTATATAGTTGATTTTGATGCTAGTGAAGCTAAATTGAGTACATGCTTGATCTAAAAATCTAGCATGGGTTGGTTATGGCATAGAAGACTTGGTCATTTTGGCATGAAACAATTGAACAAGCTTGTGAAGCATGACTTAGTAAGAGGCTTGAATGGAGTTGAGTTTGAGAAGGACAAACTATGTAGTGCATGTCAAGCCGACAAGCAAGTTGGCAACACTCATCCTAAGAAGAGCATTATGAGCACTTGCAAGCCATTTGAGTTGATGCATATGGATCTATTTGGACCAACCACATACACTAGCATTGGTGGCAACAAGTATGGATTTGTGAATGTGGATGATTTCACTAGATATACTTGGGTATTCTTTCTCAATGACAAAAGTGATGCATACTCTATCTTCAAGACATTTCTCAAGCAATTCAACAATGAGTTTGATGTTGTCATCAAGAAAGTGAGAAGTGACAATGGAAGTGAGTTCAAGAATACAAGAGTTGAAGAGCTATGTGATGACTATGGTATTAGGCATCAATTCTCGGCCAAGTATACACCACAATCCAATGGCCTAGTTGAAAGAAAGAATAGGACTCTCATGGACATGGCAAGATCAATGCTTAGTGAATATGATGTGAGTCAATCTTTTTGGGCCGAAGCAATCAATTCTCGCTTGCTACTACATCAAGTGATTGTATTGTCATCCAATGATGAGCATGACACCCTATGAGCTATTGAATGGAAGAAAGCCAAACATTGCATACTTTAGAGTCTTTGGTTGCAAATGCTATATATTGAAGAAAGGCACCAGATTGGGCAAGTTTGACACGAAGTGTGATGAGGGATTCTTGCTTGGTTATTCCACTACAAGCAAAGCATATAGAGTGTGGAATAGCACTAGTGGTCAACTTGAGGAAGTACATGATGTTGAATTTGATGAAACCAATGGGTCCCAAGATGAAGAAGAAAATCTAATGATGTTGGTGGTACTCAATTGGTGGAAGCAATGAAGAACATGGACATCGGGCATATTAGGCCAACTCAAGTGATTGATGTTGATAATGACAAAGATCAAGTGCTATCATCTCCAATGGGTCAAGCTAGTAGTTCTCAAGTGCAAGATCAACAAGCTAGTACATCATCTCAAGTGCAAGCCACAACAAGTGATCAACCAAGTTCAAGCAATCAACTACCAATACTCCAAAATTCAAGTGTTGCTTGAGATCACCCAATTAATCAAATTATTGGTGACATTGCTAGTGGAGTACAAACAAGAGGAAGACTTGCGGCATTTTGTGAGCACTTTGCATTTGTGTCTCAAGAGGAGCCAAAGGACATTGACAAAGCCATGAAAGATGAAGAATAGGTATTGGCAATGCAAAGGTATGTGCACACCAATGACGCCCTACTTTTGTCATGGAAAATGTCAAATTTGTCATCGAGTTTCTTTTGTGGCGACCATATGACAAAAACACGTTCGTCATATATTGGACATCATATTTTGCAATCGGTGACGAAATGACCATTTTCGTCATAGATGTGCAACAAATCAATGACGAAAATGGTGTCGTCATAGATGTAGTTTCCAATGCGTGACGCCGTGGTGTTCGTCGGTGTCGACTAAGCGCCGGCGTTCGAGACGGCGCCGTTAGCGGTCGTGGCGATTCACGTTTGTCACGCGTTCGTCATAACCCGCCGCCTCGCGCCGTTTGTGGCGGTGGCGTGGAAGGCGGCGTGGGCTGGCGACGTGGCTGCCGATGTGGCAAATGACGCGGTGGGCGACATGGCGGTGACGTGGCACATTTTGTTCCGCCACATGGCGAGCAATTATTGGATCCCATTTTCATCACGCATTGCATTTAAATTCGTCACGAAACCACTATTATTTTGTCACGGAATCAAAAATATCTTCGTCATGGAAGCATTATTAAATCGTCACGGATGCAATTATGAATTTGTCACGCGAAACAATAACCCGTTCATCACAGGGGAGAGATTGCCTTTTCGTCATAGAAGCAATTATGGTTCGTCACGGATAGAATTAAACATTCATCCAGAAAAGACAATTATTCATCACGAAATGATTAAATATTCGTCATAGATGGTCATAAGCATTCGTCATTGTACCACATATATATCATCACGAAGCGATTAAACGTTCATCACGAAACACTTATATATTCGTCACGTAGCGATTGAACGATCGTCCACAAAGTAACAATTACATATGCATCATAGAAAGGACATTCATTTCATCATAGTTGCACAAACTGATTTCATCACAAATTGCAAAATAAAATTCATAACAATGCTTGATCCGGTGACTTTTTGGCTGAATCAACAACTAGTAACATCTACTAGTTCACATCACATCTCGGTTTCACATCAAAACAAGAAGTAAAAAGTAACCAACACCTCCAACTTAGTTTTTGCATACACAAAATCACCAAGCAAGACCAGCGGTGCTCATGTCGAAAGTTCCAAAGATTACCATTACCATTGAGTGACAACAAACGCCTCACCGGTAGCGTTGTTCTCCTCCAACACCTTCTTGTACTCCTCCAACTCCTTACATTTGCCTCACCGGCTATTCATTTGCTTCTCCGTAGCTCTTCTTGAGTTCATCGAGTTCATCTTGTACAGCTTCCCTTTCTTGTTGTTGTTTGCTAGCCGTTCCTAAAGCTGGGATTCAATCGATGAAGGCGATTTAGCGGCTCCCAACGCTTTCAACCCCCACATTCTTCAAGAAATGGTTTGTGCTGTTTTGGGAGAGCACACGGGACAGCACCTGCACACTTGATACCTGGTGTCTCACCTTCATCAATAGGTTGTGACCTCAAAAAATTCCATATCATCCTCGAAAGCAGCAAGGACCCATCATTAGTTGGGTGCGTTCGATAGCCGACGGTTGAGAAGTCATACTTATTGCAATATTTTCATTGCAAATAACAATAGTTGAGAAGTCATACTTATTGCAATAATTTGATTGCAAAAACTCACAAAATTTTCTTGATTGGAGACATTTAGCGTTTATTCAATGATCGATAGCAATAGATTTAATAAAGCCTACATATGAACTTACAAGTGCTTCTCTTGCTGGTTCAGCCAGACCATGTTTGGAGCTGGTATGGCAGGTCTTGAAGGCCTCCACTGCATCAAGATCCTCATCTTGTTCTCAGTCCGGGGAGTTACGCATTGTTTCTCTTCTCCTACATTACGTAGATAATCAATTACAACAATGTATGAGATCAAATGCAAAATAAGTTGACCAGGTACTATTTACTTACATATTGATGCAAGTGCGCCACATAGCGGCGAGAACACAGAGCCCTTGGTGATACTTGACTGCTACGATTTTGCTTGTTCTTTTCGGTGATTCCTACAAGAGAATGAACATAGGTGTAAGATAATAAGATCATTTGCAAACTGAATGAGAAAGAAGAATATATGACCCTTACCATGTTCTTTTGATTAGACCACTTTGCAACTAGTGCTTGCCAATCGTTCATCATCATAGAATCAATAGGAGAAGTTGTCCTAATCTCATTTCTTTGGTACACCATTGAAGTATTTCTTCTTGAGCCGATAAGCCGTTTGTCGCACCATTGAGCGCATCACATCGGTGCAAGCATCCTCCACGCTTTGTCATTTTTATCAATTTCCAAGCGCAACTATTCATATGGCAATTCCATAGTTAGAGCTTCAATTCATCCTAAGCAGATATAGAAGTTAGTAAAAGGATACATATAGTAATCCACTTACACTTAGCTTCCCCACAAAGCTTTTTGTAATATTTTTGTTGTCCTTGTAACCTTTCCAATGAGTTAGGACAGGAATCTTGTCCCGAACGATGACTCCGGCCTCGATGCTAACTTAGCGGCTTGAACAGGTTCATGAGGCCTTTTTTTCCTTCAGAACGACTATGGGCAATCTCCTTCCCATAGATTTTGTCATCCTTTCGGTTTGTGCTCCCTTGGTGGGTGGCCTAGGTCTCCTTGGGGCTCGTGTGGAGGACCTACAAAATAGAATTTCAGTTGAATGGTTTTGTTGGCACCCAAAAAATGTCTTGGACTAAAGCATGGTAAAATCCCGGACTTAGCCAAATTTTGAAGGGCTAACCCACCGCAAAATTCTAGACTTAGCCATATTTTGGAGGTCCAAAAGGCCCGAGGAAAAAATGGCGCAAAAGGTCAAGACGAAGTGGACCGGACGACGCGCCGAGGCCGACCGGACGCACGACCGACGCCGGAGGGAGGCCGGCACCGGCGCGTCCGGCCGAAGCGGTCGATTTCCAAACTCTCGAATCGACCGGACGCCCGCAGACCGGCAGCGTCCGGTCACTCGACGCCGGCGTCCGGCCGAGCGATCGGCCGCCGGGCTGGGCTGTTGATTCCAGACCTATCGAATCGGCCGACGCAGGTGGCACCGGCGGCGTCGGTTATCAGAAGGGCGTCGGTCGGCCCGATCTCGGGCTGATCCGAATCGTAACCAACTTCGGTTTGTTTCCAAACTTGTTGGTCGCGATTTTGGTGATTGGAAACGTCTTAGGACGCCTTCCTAAAAGGATAAGACCACCCTCCCCTATATAATGAAGGGGTTCATGGCCGATTTGACCCCATCTACCCAAATCGTCATACTACAACTCTCAAAACCCTAATTTTGTCTCTTCCAACCCTATACTTGCTGTTCGACGACGAACTCCGCGTTCTCGCCCGGCGTGCTAGGCGCATCCGCTGCCCCTAAGCGCAACCCTTGCGTGCGTGCTTCCCGACGGGTCTTCGGGAGGTACGTTTGAAAGGTTCTTCAGCCCGTTCACCGAGCTCCACATCAGCTCTAGCGATCTCCGGATCGTTCGTGGCTGATCACGCTGCGGTGTTCGCTGCTACTAGGTTGTTTGCAACCTTCGTGGGCGTCCAAGGCCCTCGTGGTGTGTTTGGTGCGAAGCCCTAACTTCGTGTCAACATACTTTTTGGCGACTCCGCTGGGGAAGAAGACTAGACGTCAACTCCAGTTCGAGGCTAGCGTCATGGCTCCAGGTGATGAAGCTAGCAAGAACAAGGATCAGTCATCCGAAGTTTCGGAAACCAATATACGGCGACCCGAATCCGCGGATGAGCTCCCTGAAGATTTGAAGAAGCAGCTCCAAGATGCAATCGACGCTGTCCAGACGGCCTTCTTCAAGAGTTGTCACAAGGATAGGCAAGATCGTGTACGTCAATACACAAAGCCTGTCTACACTGCACTTGCTCCTACGCCAGAGCCATCATCAAAAGAGGTAATCCCTGTTGATCAACAACCTATATATGATGATGTTAGTGTTACGCATGATGGTATTGCTAAGATGATATTAGACCAAAAAACTGTTATGGTGGATATGATTCAAGGTCTTACTAGTTCTTTAGATAAGCGCTTGCAAATCATAGAAGGGACTTCAACCGATAACACACAATCGGGGGTTGTACCTCAATCTGATTTAATGTCACCATCAGTTGTTGCACCCCAAACAACAACTCAATATCAATATGGTATGCCTTTGGATTTGGTTCCACATGTTCCTCGACCACAACCGGCTCCTATGGCTTCTGCCGTTAGAACCGGTACTGGTGGAGCTAGCACATCCACAGGCAATCATGGATCGGCTCAATTAAGAACCGATCATGAGGCATCCAGAATTGGGGGTGCATAACGCTATGCTAAATTCGGCAGGAGGGCAACCTCCATTACCGAATCCTAACCCCAATCCTGCACATAATTCGGGGATGAATGTTCCTTTACCAAGGGGACAATCAATGTCACAATCAACACCGAATAATGTGTATAATCAAATTCAAATGCGGGAAATACGGGAGTTCCCGATAGCGTAGATGCTATTCTAGCTAAATTTAGAGATGATTTCTCTAAATCAATGGAGAAAAAAAATGGGAATTCGTCTTGATTCTATCAATACCTCTTATCAAAAACCGTACCCTTCCGCGTTTGATTATATGAATGCACCAGTTTTCGGAAGGTACCGATTTTCAGAAATTTAGTGGTAATGATAATAAAACTACTATGGAACATGTTAGCATGTATCTTGCTCAACTAGGAACGGCTAGTACCTTGGAACATATGAAGATTCGCAATTTTCCTTTATCTCTTCTCGGTACTTGTTTTTTCATGGTTTTCATCTTTACCCGCTTGTTCCATTATGTCTTGGGCTGATTTAGAAGAGAAATTTCATGCTCACTTTTATTGTGGAGTCCAAGAAACTAGATTGTCCCATCTTGCATGCATTAAACAAGGGCGTGATGAGTTAGTCCTAGATTTCTTTAAGAGATATAGGGAAACTAGAAGTCGTTGTTTAATGTTCGATATCTGAAAGGGATCTAGTTGATTTTGCTTTTCTTTGGCTTGCGCTCTAACATTAAAGAAAAACTTGAGTTCCAGCAATTTAATACTTTGAATCAGTTAATCGAGAGGGCCGTTTCTGTTGAATCGCGCCTTAAAGATTCTCGTGACAGCAACTATCGCTCTCATCGTGCTAATGTGCACACACTCGATGGTTATTCTTCATCGGATGATGAGAGTAAAGAGGTATTGGCTGCTGAAATTAGGTGGCCAGCTGAGAATAAACAAGTAACTTGCCCCTCTCTCAAACCGATTAGTAAGAATCGGGGTGAGGAGATGAAGTTTACTTTCGATGTGTCTAAATGTGACCGAATTTTTGATGAATTGTTAAAAATCGGTATCATTAAGATTAATTATACTATGCCTCCTGCAGATGTCTTGAAACAAAGGGCTTTTTGCAAACATCATAATTCTTTTTCTCATGCCACTAATGATTGCAATTATTTCCGTCGGCAGGTACAATCGGCGCTTAATGAGGGCCGATTAACTCTTACCGATATGCAGCTGGATAAGAATCCCTTCCCAGCTCATGTGAAGGTGGTTGAAGCTGGTAAGCTCGATGACAAGACATCTGAAGCCGAGAAGCTTGAGGTCAAGGCTCCCACAATTTTGATCCGCCCCGAGCAAGTCATTCTTCGCAAAAGGGAAGAACGTGATCATCGGTGAGCCACGCCCTGTACCGATTGTTCCTAACAATTCGGGACGGCAAATATTGGCTGCAAGAGATGAAGAAGGCAAGACTAAGATCACCATTGTGGCAAGCTCGGCGCAAGCTTTACGACGTCAAGCTTGGTTGGATGGTCTTGCAAACGGGGAAGACCAGCTAGGCGGTTAGCCCAATCGGCCAAGACGATCAAGCCACGGTATTAAGGTCCTTCGTTCCACAAAATCCGAGGTGGGAGTGTGGAAGACCAACGAGCCTAAGGACAAGAAGCACATCAAGCCTCAGTGCACATTCGATAGGCTCATGGCAAAGTACAAACAAGACAAGGCCGATTCCAAGAAATCGGCCAATAAAAAAAGAGAGTTGACACCTCCTAAGCGTGATGAAGAAAGAAGCAAGCAAATAGCTATGACTCCTTCCAACGGTGCATCCTCTTCGCATGTCACTCGTCCAAGATTCTCTCGTTGGGGACCACCAGTGGCACCAATGCCACCATCACCTGTGATACCTCAATGGGGACCGAAGGGAGTATTTGTTCCTTATCCTTCGGCTTCCATGAAGGAGGTAGATGCTGCCAACATTGCCAAGCCCACTGTCTTTAGCCGATTGGGTATACAATCGAGCTCTAACGGTGCAAAGAAGAAAGAGTTGCTCACCTCTAGGGAGCTTACAAATTCAGGGGAAGGCACCAATGCAATGGATATATGTCCCGAAGGAGAAACCGAAAAGTGGTTGTGCGCGACTGCTCCAATTGCTACTTCTCCACTTTCCATCATGTTCGGATCAATGTCGGCTCCTGTTCTTAATGACAATGAACCGATTATAATTGAGGGACAAGAGCCTCCAAAAAGAAGATCAAACTATGGAGGAAGTTCTTTGGATCTCAAGACAAGAAGAAGAAGCCCTGTTGATCCTCGGTATCGACAGCCCAAGTGGTGCCCTATGGACCTTGACAAGACTCAGAAGAGGAAACTTCAACGGGCAAGACAAAAGATGCTCAAGCGTATGGCTGCTGCTCAAGGACAAGGGCCCATTTTACCAGAGCTTGTTCAAGAGATCAAGAAAAAAGAAGCTGAGTTGGTTGCTGCCGCTAAGAAGATGACTAAACCGGTTGCTAAATCGGTCAAGTCAATTGTGGTCCAAGAGGGGGCGCCCAAGCCTGTAGAGGAAGCGCCTAAGCCAAATGTTGATCTTCTTGCACTACTAGCAGGCAAACCAGCTGAGCAAGGTGCTAATTCAGCTATGTTAGTTGATGGGGCTGCTAATGCCCAACCCTCGGATTTACCGTTTATTGAGTCGGTTGAACCGAGTGTTTCAGATGGTCTTCTAGGTGAAAATGAGGATTTCGCTACTGTTGTTGCTGCCTTGGCTGGCATTGAAACTCCTGCTGAAGATGATGAAGAGATGGTAGACTATGAGCCTTCACCAAAGCATGGAGAGATCAACACAATATTTCTTTCTGCCGATTATTATGTGATCGAGCAGGGAGGAGATGATGAAGTAGCAGCAGCAGAGATGGCTTTTGGGGTTCAAGATGCTATATTCAAGAAGCCTGTGGTGCCTGTGAGGCATCTCAAGCCATTGCATGTGAGTGGACACATTAATGGAAAACCAGTCCGCAACATGCTAGTGGATAGCGGTGCAGTTGTCAATCTTATGCCCTATACACTATACAAGAAGCTTGGTGGTAAGGGCGAGGAACTAATCGGACCAACATGACCGTCACGCGGTGTGGGGCGCTGCGCCAATTCTGCTAAGGGGATCGCCAATTTGGAGCTGACCGTTGGGAGCAAGACATTGCCTACTGCATTCTTCATTGCTGATGTGGAAGGTAGCTATGATCTCATACTCGGTCGAGATTGGATTCATGCCAACCCCTGTGTTCCTTCGAGCTTGCACCAGTTCCTCATCCAATGGGTGGGAGATGCCATAGAGATTGTTCATGCGGATAATTCGGTTGAAGTTGCTGCAACCGATGTTTCGTCTGAAGGATCTGGATTTGCTTGTCTTTCCGGGAGAGATTTATCCAGCTATCAGTATGTCAGTTATGATGAGCGTGGATTTGTACCCGTGTCATTGAAGCCGGTGGATAATCGGCTCAATATTCTTATATAAATAGTTTCCCAATGGAAGACAAACTTCAATGGTTGAAAAAGAGGCTAGAACATTATCGGGCTGAAAGGACCGATTTTTGTGAGGCAATTGATGACTTCGATGAGCTCAATAAGTTGGGCCAAGGTTTCACGTCGGCCGACCCTTTAGAGCAAGTTGATATTGGGGATGGTACTTTACCACGGCCGACCTATGTGAATGCTAACTTGGATGCCGATTATAAAGTTAGATTAATCGCGCTTCTCAAGGAATATGCTGATTGCTTTGCATGGGATTACACGGAGATGCCTGGGTTAAGCCGAGATCTTGTTGAGCATCGGCTTCCTATTAAACAGGGGTTTAGGCCATTCAAGCAATCGCGAAGAAACTTCAATTCTGCCATCCATGACCGAATCAAGGAGGAAATCAATCGGTTGCTCCAGGCAAATTTCATCCGCCCATGCAGGTATGCGGAGTGGGTCTCTAATATTGTTCCGGTTGAGAAGAAAGACACTGGGAAGATCAGAATTTGCATTGACTTCAGAGATTTAAATAGAGTCACTCCCAAAGATGAATATCCTATGCCTATCGCCGACATGTTAATTAATGATGCATCAGGGCACAAAGTTATTAGCTTTCTTGATGGTAATGCGGTTATAATCAAATCTTTATGGTGAAGAAGATACCTCCAAGACTGCTTTTATATGTCCCGGATTTGTCGGTTTGTTTGAGTGGATTGTCATGACTTTTGGGCTCAAGAATGCAGGCGCCACCTACCAAAGAGCTATGAATCTTATCTTTCATGATCTCATTGGTGTGATCATGGAAGTGTATATTGATGATGTGGTGATTAAATCGGCTTCACATGATCCTCATTTAGCCGATTTGCGTCTTGCTTTTGAGAGAATGCGCTTCTATGGTTTGAAGATGAATCCACTCAAGTGTGCCTTTGGAGTATCAGCTGGGAAGTTTCTTGGATTTATTATTCATGAGAAAGGCATAGAGATTGATCCTAAAAGGATAGAAAAGATCAAGGCAGTTCAAGCACCTCAATGCAAGAAGGATTTGCAAAAATTCTTAGGCAAAGTGAACTACTTGAGAAGATTGATTGCTAACTTGTCCGGGAAAATTATTCCTTTCACCCCCATCCTCAAATTGAAGTATGAAACTGATTTTGCCTGGGGGGCAAGCCAACAAGATGCATTTGATAAGTTGAAAGAATATCTGTCTTCACCGCTTTGTTCTTGGCGCACCTAGAAGGGGAGTACCTTTCCGATTGTACATATTTGCCGAAGATAAGGTGATTGGAGCTGTTGTTACTCAAGAGGACGAAGGAAAGGAATGTGTCGTTGCCTATCTTAGTCGCCGTCTTCTTGATCCCGAGACAAGGTATGCCCATATCGAAAAATTATGTCTATCACTCTATTTTGCTTGTTCCAAAATGAGACACTATCTTTTGTCAAGCACATGTGTGGTAGCTTGCCAGGCCGATGTAATCAAACATATGTTGTTTTGGCCAATCCTTTCGGAAGGGTGGGCAAATGGGCATACTCTTTAATTGAATATGACTTGACTTTCGAACCATTGAAAATATTAAAGGTCAAGTTCTTGCTGATTTTATTGTTGAGCATAGCATAAATCTTGATCATGAGGTAGAATACATCACTACTACCCCATGGCGTTTGTATTTTGATGGATCGGTTTGCAAAAGATGGTGCTGGTCTTGGTGTTGTTCTTGTTAATCCTCTTGGTGCTGAAATTCCTATGTTAAGCCGATTAGAGTTTAAATGTACTAACAACCAAACCGAATATGAAGCTCTATTATTCGGGTTGATCATGTTAGATGCTTTGGGGGTTGATCATGTGGAAGCATTTGGTGATTCATTACTTGTAGTTCAGCAAGTATCTAGTGAATGTCAATGTTTGGATGGATCATTACGTGCTCGTCTTAATACTTGTATTGATTTAATTGGTAAATTTTCGAATTCAAGATTCGGCATATTCCAGAGAAGAAAATCATACAAACAAATTTGCTAGCTCAACAAGCTTCGGGCTACATAAAGGGAGGAGATCATGCGCATAAGAGGTATGTGCTTAGAGCAAATTTGCTTGCTCAAAATGCAATCGGTTTTGAGGTAAAAGATAAATATTTTCATTTACAGCATTTACCGATGCATGAAAGTTTGCTTGTTTCAAATTCTAGTGAAAATTCGGTCCGACCAAGGCCAATTGGACAAGCGATGTCACTTACAATTTGGGGCAGCAAAGTAGAATTCTTTTAAATCGGTCTATTTCTGTTTTGGACAATGGTAGTACCGATTTAGAAGATTGGAGGACTCCTCTCATAAAATTCTTGCAGGATCCTAGCACTAAGGTTGACAAGAATGTTCGGCGGCTTGCCTTTAAGTACACATTGCACAATGGAGAACTTTATAGGAGGACTGCCGAAGATTTGTTGCTAAAGTGTCTAGGAACCGATCAGGCAAGAGTGGCAATGGGAGAAGTGCATGAAGGCATTTGTGGTACGCATCAATCGGCTCCAAAGATGAAGTGGTTGCTAAGAAGGGCTGGTTTCTATTGGCCTACTATGATGGCTGATTGCTTTCGCTACTACAAAGGATGTGAAGAGTGTCAACGGTTTGGGAATATTCAGCTAGTGCCGGCTGCTATGTTGCATCCTATCATCAAACCGTGGCCTTTCCGTGGTTGGGGATTGGATTTCATTGGGCAGATTCATCCACCATCTTCGAAGGGGCATAAGTTCGTCTTGGTTGCTACTGACTACTTCACTAAATGGTCGAAAGCAGTTCCATTGAAGAACATGACACACAAGGAGGTAATTGAGTTCATCACCGAGCATATCATTCATAGATTCGGCATTCCACAAACATTAACTACGGATCAAGGAACGTCATTTATGGCAAAAGAAGTGAAAGCATTTGCCGAATCATATAAGATCAAGATGCTTAAATCATCTCCATATTATGCTCAAGCCAATGGACAAGCTGAATCCACTAATAAGACTTTGATCAAGCTTATTCAAAAGAAGATAGAAGATAATCCCAGGAAGTGGCATGAAGTCTTGTCAGAAGCTCTATGGGCTCACCGCATCTCTAGGCATGGTGCTACAAAGGTTACTCCTTATGATTTTGGTTTATGGCTAGGAATCGGTACTACTGTTGAAGTAAATTTGGATGCATATAGATTTGCTAAGCAAAATGATCTATCTCCTATTATGTATCACGATCGATGATGGACAACATTGATGAGGTAACCGACAAAAGGTTGTTAGCTTTAAAGGAGATTGAGAAGGACAAAGCCCGGGTTGCCAGAGCCTACAATAAGAAGGTTAAGAGCAAATCGTTCCAAATCGGTGATTTAGTTTGGCAAACTATATTACCGATAGGCTCGAAGAGTAATGAGTTTGGCAAGTGGTCGCCCAATTGGGAAGGTCCATTCAAAGTGATCAAAGTGACATCCGGAAATTCCTATGAGCTTGAGTATATTCATGATGGAAAACGCAAAGGCAATGCGATTAACGGGAGATACTTGAAAAAATATTTCCCTAGTGTTTGGCAAGACGCCTAAGTGCTCTCCAAGCAATGGCCGATGCATGCATCGCCCTTAGAACAAAAATGGCCGATATACAATATCGCCCTTAGTCGCCAGACAACCGATACGATGGGCATTCGTGTTGTTTGGTTTATATTGTTTTCAGGATCGTGTATCTCTCACCTGAAAACAGGGGGGCATATGTTGGCACCCAAAAATGTCTTGGACTAAAGCATGGTAAAATCCCAGACTTAGCCAAATTTTTGAAGGGCTAACCCACCGCAAAATTCTAGACTTAGCCATATTTTGGAGGTCCAAAAAGGCCCGAGGAAAAAATGGCGCAAAAAGGTCAAGACGAAGTGGACCAGACGCGCCAGGGGCCGACCGGACGCACGACCGGACGCTGGAGGCCGGCTGCCGGCGCGTCCGGTCGAGCGCGGTCGATTTCGTAACTCTCGGAATCGGCCGGACGCCGCGCACCGGCGGCGTCGGTCACTCGACGCCGCCGGCGTCGGTCGGCGACCGGTCGCTTTCGAGAAGCAGCGGTCGATTCCAGACCTCACCGGAATCGGCCGGACGCAGAGCACCGGCGGCGTCCGGTGCTATTAGAAGCGACATCCGGTCGGCCCGATCTCGGGCGATCGAATCGTAACCAACTCGGTTTGTTTCCAAACTTGTTGGTCGCGATTTTTGGTGATTGGAAACGTCTTAGGGACGCCTTCCTAAAAGGATAAGACCACCCTCCCTATATAATGAAGGGGTTCATGGCGATTTGACCCCATCTACCCAAATCGTCATACTACAACTCTCAAAACCCTAATTTTGTCTCTTCCAACCCTATACTTGTCGTTCGACGACGAACTCCGCGTTCTCCACCGGCGTGCTAGGCGCATCCGCTGCCCCTAGCGCAACCCTTGCGTGCGTGCTTCCCGGCGGGTCTTCCGGAGGTGCGTTTGAAGGTTCTTGGCCGTTCACCGAGCTCCACATCGGCTCTAGCGATCTCCGGATCGTTCGGGGCTGATCACGCTGCGGTGTTATTTGCTACTAGGTTGTTTGCAACCTTCGTGGGCGTCAAGGCCCTCGTCTTTGTGTTTGGTGCGAAGCCCTAACCGTGTCAACAGTTTCATTTCATGCAAATGAGCACAAGAGATTTCATATTTAAATGCCAAATAAACTATAACGTGCCTTGGTGTCCTCGCCTCTAGCACGGTTGTCGTCATCGGGTAGGCCATCAACATCGTGATACGTAGGACCTAGAGTGCATGAGACCAATTTACGCATCGCTGAGGCTCAAGAGGCTGAATTTGAGCCTTGTGGCGGTTCAACTTGACTTTCGAGCAGCACCACGTGCTTTAAGCCTTTTGATGCTCTTGTTGGGGGTGCGGGAACTTCCCACTGTGACCCATCGGATGCCCTCACCCTCTTACTAGCATTCCTACCTCCCGGGACCATTTTGGGTTTTCTCTTTGTCCTTGAAGCGAGGACTTTGCGTCTATGACCTTTAGGAATCTGTGGTACAAGACAAAAATACAAGTAAGTGATGTGCATTAACAAGCGGGAGCATGTACTAAAGAGAATGTATGAAAGAAAGAATATTGAACTAAAGCAGGATCATACATTAAAGAATTCATTACAAACATTAATCCGCAATGCAAATATTCCCCCATCCACTACTTTGGAGATAGAATAAGCACCTCAATTGCTATGGGCTCTGGCCGCTCATCAGATTCAGTGTCTTCCTCATCACAATCACTATTTGTTCCCTTCGTTGCTGTTTCCCCCCTTCTTTGCAGCAGGTTGTGGCATAGAACTAATTAATTGAGATCTTAAGTTCTGCAGCCCGAGTTCTTGAAACCTCTTCTCATTCTCCGCCACGCGCATATCACGGCTTCTCTCATAATCAGTTATTGGAGGATGTACTACTTGCAAGATAGATAATAACAATTACATTGTTTCTATTAGATAGTAAAAAGGACTTTACTATGAGCTAAGAGCTACTACTACTTGCAACAAAGATAAGGGGAGGGAGCTAGTAGTGCTGCCGGAGAGCTAATAGATAAGAGGTGATAGGTTATAGATTTCGAGGTAAATTAGGTAAGAGGTAAGTGCTAGCACTATTTCTCTATTTAGATGACTAATCTAATATTTGAATAAATGAGGAATCTAAGCTCCCTTATCTTATCAGGACACATGTATCCAAACTGCTTCAATCAAATAGCATTTTGTGAATCCTAAAAGATTTTGAGTTGCAAAACTGTTTTGACATCAATACTCATATTAGCTTTAGGTTACTATTGCATTTTAATGTCTAAATCAACTTTGACAACACATTCCAGTGGCTCAATCATGTATAATTCCACCGACCAAACAAGTCTACAAGTATGACCCAAAATCATCACGCACATAGTAACCGGACAAATGAGTCAAATCTAAAATTGTGAACAGTGCGGGTTGTTTACCTTCTTCTTCTTGTTCTGGTTCTTCTTGTTCTAGTTCTTCCTATTCAGTTTCGGAAGTTCTTCTTCTTTTGTAGGTTGTTCTTCTAGTGTCGGTTGTTCTTGTGAAGGTTGCTTACGAAGTTGACCCCTTGTTTCCACCATACAGTGTCGTCAAAGCGGATGCAGAGGTGGTGCGGTGATCCCTAGTCGACGAGGACGCAGATCGAGTGAATTCGTCGGTGATGTTGTCGTCCCCAAATCCTGCAATGGTTAAGGTTAGGTTGTGGCAAGAAAGAAGAGGATGGGGCAATGAGAGAGGGGGGATGCGGCGATTGATGTCGGCGACGACGCAGGTCCTCACCGGATCTGGTCCCCCGGCGGCGGCGGTTCGGTAGGGGTGGAAGAGAGGTGCATAGGGGGGGGAGGGAGACGTGTATGTGCCGACGAGAGATAGGAGGAGGCGGTGAGGTACCAACTCGTCGTGGTAGAGGAAGCGGCTCGTCGGACGGCGGTTGTGTCCAGCGGTGGCGGCGACGGCTACGGTTGGAGAAATGGGGAATCCGGAGGGAGGAAAGGAGAGTGGATGGTGGTGACGAAGACTGGGGGTTTGTGGATGGTGGTGACAAAGACTAGGGGTTTTTGGCGCAAGTTTTTTGGGATGACGCCATTGAAATGTTTTTGGGTGCCCAATGTTTTTTATTTTTGATGCGGGTTCTCTTGTATAAATAAGATGGAGTTCGCTTCTTATCGAACGCATAACCGAGTAGCGCAATTGTAAAATTCCCGCTTTCTAAGCCTCGGCTCCTAGGTTCGAATCCTATAGGAGCCAGTTTTTTATTTTTTTGGCCAACATTTTTTATTAATTCATTTTATGTTTCTATCTTGCTATTTCTTAATTGCCCATTTTTGAGAACTTCAATTGATTATGAGAAAGTCTTTGATTCACAATAGCTCATCACATCCAAATCGTTCTCAGCAGAAAATGAACAACAAAGAAATTTTCATAAAGCTTAACGGCATATATATTACTCTAAAGGGCATATATATGCCGCCAGATGTGACTAGAGTTCCAGGTGCCATCATCAAGTTCTTAGCTAGTTCACTAATATATATTTACATTACCAACCAACCAACCATCAACCATCGGGTGCCATAATCAAGTTCTTAGCTACTTCTAATTTAGTTGAGGTTACAATCTACCACCATATTGTAACCTAGGTCCATCCAAAATACTTCAAGTTCCATTCATACGACTACCGGTGCTATCTGAGAACTTCTTCAATATATATATGTATATAATTTGCTTGGCGACCATCATGCCGAGGTCCTACTCCCGCTTCTTGAGGTCCTCGAGCTCCTCCTTCATCAGCCGAGATGACAAGTTCTTACGTGCCCGACTCATTTTTCATCTCCACAATCTTAACTCCATTCAAAGCATGACCTTCTCCCCTAGGTAATTCAGACTTCTTGTTCAGCAACAAAAACGATCGAAGAACAGTAGCATATCAATGTATGATTCAATCATGATTACATTTGACACATTGGGTTAAACATAAACACAAAAAATAGATAAGGATAAACATGACAAGAGCCAATTGAGAAGCGAGGAATTAAAATAGACAATAAACACATTAACAGGTGCTAAATTTAACAAACATGCATTTAAAAATTTATTAGGTAAGAAAGTTTGACGAATCGTATCACGAGTCGAGGACTAGATCATTGCTTTGACATTCTAAGGTTATGGCGAGATATGATTTTCCCATTCTAACTTGTGTCACTCCACTTGTATAATAGAAATATTACTTGAAATTTCGAATTGAAGCTAATGAGGTCCACCTATTTTAATGAAAAATTGTTTCCTTAATCTAGAAAATGAAGAGGTTACGGGGGCATATCTACATTCATAAATGCAGGCATTGTGTATTTGCTAATGGCAGGTACATCCTGTCCAAGATTGAACAGGATGCCACAAACAGGTTGTGCCACAAGCATATATGAAGCAAAATAGAAGTGGAGCTGTATGACATAGAAGCAAAGTGGTAAATTTTAGTTTTGGGATGATCTACATATATACATATGTAGATTATATATTTAATAAAACAATTAGTTCAACAATATGATCTCAATGCAACCATGACAAGTAGAGAAATTTGGTTCGGCATTTAAAAAACCCCACCCAAGAAAACCCTAATCTCACCTCGTCGGTGTGGTCATCCAGCGAGTTGGAGGGTGTGGAGATGCGGCAGGCCCGGCGACGGCGCTCCCTAGTGGAGTAAGCTAACTTGGCGGGGACGAGATCTCGGTCACGCGCCACCGCCGACGAGCTCGAAAGTGCGATGCTCCGGCGATAGTAAGCTGAGTGGTACGGCGACCCCCGACCAAGTCGAGGTCTTGACGTCGCCATGTCCCCAGACTAAAGCCCTCGCCGAGGTCGAGGGACCGGCCACGATGCGCTGTGCGCTCCCTTGCGGACCTTCCTCGCCTTCACCGGTGGGAGAACTTGCTTTCGAGTCACGCTCCTTGAGGGTCGCGTTCCGATTGGGCGAGGGATTCTTCATCCCTGCCTTAGTCATGGCTGTAATGGGGCGGAGGCTTCGTCGGCGGCCGTGGAAGCGGTCTTGGTAGAAAAACCCTCTTTTTGCGGCGGAAGCGGATGAGTCGGGAGGGAGGGATGCGGATGAGTCCGAGTGAACGAGGTGTGTGCCGAGGGCCTTTATAGGTCGTATGCATGATAAACTATTAAATAAAATCATTCACGCCTATAAACAAAAACATATGGTTAGCATAATGGTAAGGCTCCATGGTTTTGGACCCGAGGTCCTAGGTTGAAGCCCAGAGCCATTTTTTTTTCTTGTTCCAACTTTTTTTTGCTTCCTTCCTTTTTATAAATACCTTAATGATGGTAAAAAAATCTAAAAATTAGGTGGAACACATCCTTTTGGTGTAGCATGTTGACAAAAAAAATTTGAGTCGATTCGGAGAAAGTGTTGGTGGACATCCTCACAATGGCCCACATCTCTCGAGACATGTTCTAGTCACTAGGTGAGAGATGCTCATGGTAGTATGAGATGTGTAGTACCACTTTCTCAAAATCATATCAAACTTTTTTGGGTGTCTATGGAACCAAACTATGGTGTTGTGTGCATTTGTGCAATTTTTAGACTAGGTGTACCTATTTACGTAATTATTTGTTGATTTACTCATCAAAAAATGTAAAAATACCTTAATGAAGGTAAAAAAATCTAAAAATTTGGTGGAACACATCCTTTTGGTGTAGCATGTTGACAAAAAAAATTTGAGTCGATTCAGAGAAAGTGTTGGTGGACGTCCTCACAATGGTCCACATCTCTCACACATGTTACGGTCACTAGGTGAGAGATGCTCATGGTAGTGTGAGATGTGTAGTATCACTTTTCAAAATCATCTCAAACTTTTTTTGGGTGTCTATGGAACCAAACTGTGGTGTTGTGTGCATTTGTGCAATTTTTAGACCAAGTGTACCTATTTCTATAATTATTTGTTGATTTACTCATCAAAAAATGTAAAAAAAATACCTTAATGAAGGAAAAAAAATCTAAAAATTTGGTGGAACATATCCTTTTGGTGTAGCATGTTGACAAAAAAAAATTTGAGTCGATTCAGAGAAAGTGTTGGTGGACATCCTCACAATGGCCCATATCTCTCACACATGTTCTAGTCACTAGGTGAGAGATGCTCATGGTAGTGTGAGATGTGTAGTAAAATCTAAAAATTTACCGAGAAAGAAAATAGAGACAAGATAAAAGGAAAGAATAAAAATAAAAAATGTTGGTTAAACCAAAGAAAATAGAATAGACAAAGTAAAAGAAAAGAAGAAAAAATGTTGGTTAAAACAAAAAACTTGCTTTCGAGTTGGGTTCGAACTTCGAGACACGTGGCTCGACCTCGTAGAATCTTACCAAGCGCTATTAAGATGTTTTCATTAGAAGTCCAATTACATTCTACTCAAACTTTTTTCTCGGCGCCGCCCCCTATATAGTCTCACCCTAATCATCACAGATCCGAATCCCCCAAGCAAATTTCATTTCTTCCTTTCCCACGGTCCCGACTCCTCGGCTTCCAACACCGCCCCAGCGCACGCCGCCGCCACGCCTTCCTCCGCCGCCGCCGCCACCCAAATGGGAAAGCCGGGGAAGAAGAATCCGCCCAGTGTGGGTGGATAAAACCCTATCCCCTCGCGGACCGACATGGGCTGAGCCGTTCAGGTCGGCCCAAGCCGCAGGACCGAGCCCATCGGCGTCCTCAAGGTCATGGCTGTCACGAAGATCATGGTGAAAGCATGTGCGTCAAGATTAGATATTTCCTTATACTGACTCCACATCGTATTCCATGTAAACTTTCCTATTGTAACCGATCAGGAGAGATCTTGTCGGGTAGAAACCGACCTGTAACCCTGCCCCCCGGATATATAAGACGGGCAGGGACCCCCTCTCGAGATCATCTCATAATCCACCAAGCAATATAAACTATAAGTAGGACGTAGGTTTTACACCCTCACGGCGGCCGAACCAGGTAAATCTCTTGTGTTTTGCCCTTTTTGTCTTGCTTAACATCCTTCTAGTCGTCTAGCGCACCTCTACCGATCACGAACTACTAGCTTGGGCATACCCCTGCTAGGCTATCGACCGTATTCCATTGACAGCTGGCAAGGCCAGGTAGGGGGTGTGCACGAAGACGCCATGACTAGCAAGATGGTGATCTTCCCTGATTCCATGGCGGTCGACCCAGCGGAAGACATCCAGTTCAGGACAATCATCTGGAGCAACGGCACTGTCCTCGGTGTCAACAACAACGCGATCGGCGTAGATCCAATCTGCTCCAACAATGGCGGAACCGGCTCCAATGGAGGCAGGACCGCTCAGCCTCCTGATCAGGCTCACCCACCCCTTTGTCCCGTACCAGCGGCGCTTCAACCACGACATCAACGATCTGCTCGCTGGCTTCGATCGGATCACTGTGGGCTTGGGTGAGTGCACGTCCTTGGTCGATTCGGCTAGGTTGTTTCTTACCAACGGGGGCCGCCGCCGGCAACAACGATCTTTGCATCACCAAGCTCAATGGGATCGGGTCTCGATGCCACCCGACCCTCCGACCCAGATTTGGTCATCATCGCTACACGAATGGGCGCACCGTCCACCTCCGACCAGCTCCGGCTCCTCGACCGCAAGCTGCCGACAACTGGGACTAGTCGGAAGGGCGCACCGTCCACCTCCGACCAGCTCTGGCTCCTCGGCCGCAAGCTGCCGACCTCTGGGACTGGTCAGAAGGGCATCCCGGACCCTATGATTTCGTCGATGTTCCCACTTTCCGAGAAGATGGAGGGAGCTCGGTGGCCCCCAAGATCTGTATGGCCGACCTCTCCCTAATTGACGAGGGGGAGGAGGCCACCGGTGTCGAAGAAGAAGGCCGCACTGCCTCTCAGACTTCATATGAGGGCAGCGCGACCAACATCGAGGGCGAGGTCGAGATGCATCTCGGCTATGACTCCCATTTGTCGCCGCCGGGCGTGGAGACTGGGGGGACCGGCTACGATGGGGGATCCACATGGTCAACAAAGACTCGTTGTTGTCGTCGAAGGCGAGACCGAAGCCCTGCGCGGACGCACGCATCGCGACGTAATGAAGATCACGCACGGTGTCAGCAAGCTGGGGCGAATTCACAACTGGTGGCACCGGGTGTGGCGGCGATCAAACAACGGTGCCGCCATCCCGTGCACGGGCCAGCAAGGCATCCAGCGTAACCTCCTCGACCAGTTCCACATGGTGGCCGGCACTCCGGTCTTCCGCACTCTGGAGCAGAACATTGCGGCGGCCGTTGCCGCGCTTCTTCGGCCAAATCCTGACATAGAAGAAATCAGGGCCTACATTTACGCTTCCAACGCCCTGCTCAACCCGGTCTCCGGATCGGCAAGGGTGTCCTCATCCTGACTCTCCTCTCGACAGCGCTCGCGTCAAAAGCATCGCACATAGGAAGATCAAGTATCATCACAGCCTATTGGAGCCGAAGACAACCAGAACCAACTAGCGGGCGACAACGGCGGCGGTGGGGCACTGGTAATCCCGCGAGGGTGCAACCACCTACCGGTCAAGGCGCGGGCAGTGCGGCCCAGCGGGGTTGCTCCCGTAGGTGATGGAGGTGGTCGCGGTGCACCGGTTAGGGGCACGGGTGGTCAACCACCCCGGCATCCTGACCAGGAAGCTAGCCAGTGTCCCTCTGACCTGCGGAGTTCCATTAATGCACACCGTGATGCTCGCCGTCACATCACCGCGAGCCAGCGGGCCTGTGAAGAAGCTGAGCTCCTACGGCGTGAACAGAACAATATGGAGCATGGCAACCCGACCGGGAATCTCACCACCACCACCATCAAACCATACCACCTAGAGCTCCGGCATGTCTAATGGCCTTTAAACTTTAAGGGCGTTAATGCCCTGTCCCATTACACAGGCGACCAGGACCCGTCTCCCTGGATTATGCTATATGAGATTGCCATCAAAGCCGTGGGTGGCGGCGAAGATGTCATGGCTAACTACTTCCCAGTAGTGCTCGACCAGGCGGCCAACAGGTGGCTCCTGGCACTTCTCGAAGGATGGCTCCACATGTGGGCTGAAGTCAAGGATGTCTTCATTAACACGTACAAATCCACGTGCAAGCAGTTGGGCACCAAGTACGACTTAAAACGTTTACGACTCAAGAGCAACGAGCCTCTCCACGAGTACATCTGGTGCTTCTCCAAGACGAGGCTCACGCGATCCCGGACATCAACGATGAGGAGTTTATCGGCGCTTTCATCAAGGGCCTGGTCCACAATGGCAACTCCATAGCGAAGTCTTTGCGCAAGAAGCTGCACAGAAACAAAGTCTCGACGATGACAAAGCTCTTGGATGTCACCCAGAAGTTCACAGGATAGGATGAAGCTGAATACATCTTCAGGAAAGACTATGGCTACTCCTCCAGACACAACAGGTCTCCCCAATGCGAACAAACTCCCACTCGGGAGGCGAACCGCTCCAATAAGAGGCATGATGAGCATCACGATACACGCCGTCCCAAAGACTCCCATGACGGTAACCGCTGGGATGAGGGGCACGGCCGTTATCATGAGCGCCATCGCGACCGCAATCGCCGCGGGGAGGGGTGTCAACAATGTCAAGTCCGGTGGAAAGAAGAAGAAGTTCAAGCAGGGGAGGACCCCATCAAGAAGGCGATCCACGGGACTGCCCCGGGGACCCTAATCAAGGCCATACGTTGGCCCGGTGGCGGCACTTCAACTCGAGTACGGAGCGAACGCAAGAAGCTCAGGCTCCAGGAGGACTACCAGCCCAAGGCCCCCGAGTCTCCTCGGTGCCGTGCTGATGAGGAAGATGACGCGGACATCGACCCCAAGCACCGTTATCGGGACGCCGACGCAATGATGCATATGATCATGGGTGGCCACTATGGTCGTGAAACCGGGCGTGATCATAAAGTCACGCAGCGCAACATCCTGATGGTGAAAGACTTCAGCGAAGGAGTTATAGATCCGATCTGGCCCGAGTTCTCTGAGCGGACTATCACTTTCCCCCTCATCCTGGACCCCATCATCGAGCGGCTATGCTTCAAGAAGGTGCTCATCGATGGCAGCAGCGCTCTCAACATGCGCTTCTCATCTCCATAAAGGCGCTGGACATCGTAAAGTCCGACCTTAAGCCGCACGATCACCCGTTTTGGGTCATCCTTCCCGGGGAGTCATCTACGCCCTGGGACAGGTCACCCTACGGGTCCAGTTCGACAATCCCAAGCACCATCGCATACAAGTACATGAACTTCATTGTCACGGACTTCGATTCATCATACCACGCCATCATCGGGAGGACGGGGCTGGCCAAACTCATGGCGATTCCACACTACGGCTACCTCTTGCTCAAGATCCCTACGGAGAAGGGGGTCCTATCCCCGGGGGCCTTTGTACACATGGCTTACGTCTGCGAGAAGGAAGGCCTTGACAAGAGGGAGTTCATCTTCCACTCTATTCATCAAGAAGAGGTGATCAAGGACGCAAAGAAGCTGGCTCACTCCGACCTAGAGATCCCTGAGGAGGAGAGGAGCAAGATGACCACCAAGCCTTCGGACACTAAGGATGTCCAGCTGGTGGCCGACGATGCCTCCAAGACTACCAAGATCAGCGCTAATCTTGACCCCAAATAGGAAGATGCGCTCATTCGATTCCTAAGGAAGAACGTAAACATCTTCGTGTGGAAACCCACGAACATGCCCGGAGTACCTCGGAGCCAAATCAAGCACCTCCTGCGAGTCAAGAAGACGGCCAGGCCGTGCAAACAGAAGCTACGCCGATTCGACAAAGAGAAGTCAGTTGCCATTAAGGCAGAAGTAACTAGATTATTAGCCGCTGGTTTTATTAGAGAAGTGTATCATCCGGAGTGTTTAGCCAACCCGATTCTTGTAAAAAAGAAGAACAAAGAGTGGCGGATGTGCGTTGATTATACCGATCTCAATAGGGCTTGCCCTAAAGACCCTTTCAGTCTTCCACGCATCGACTAGGCCATGGACTCCACTACAGGTTGCGAGCTCCTTAGCTTCCTGGACTGCTACTCGAGCTACCACCAGATCGCCCTTGCGGTCAATGATCAGGAGAAGACGTCGTTCATCACTCCGTTCGGCGCCTCTTTGCTACAACACCATGTCCTTCGGCTTGAAAACACCGGAGCTACATACCAGCGAGCAATCTAGGGCTGCCCGGGTGACCTCATCCTTGATCTAGCCCAGGCCTACATCGACAACGTTGTGGTTAAAACACAGCATGCAGATTCTTTGGTGGACGACCTCACAAAGGTATTCGAGAAGCTCAACGAGTACCAATGGAAGCTGAACCCGGCAAGTGCACCTTTGGTGTCCCGTCGGGCAACCTGCTTGGGAATATCGTCAGCCGACGTGGCATTGAACCAAACCCGGAGAAGCTTAACGCCATCATGAGGATGAAGCCCCCCGAGAATGTTAAGGATGTCCAAAAGCTAACTGGATGCATGGCAGCCCCGAGCCACTTCGTCGCAAGGCTTGGCCAGAAGAGCTGCCGTTCTACAAACTCCTCAGGGCTGGCAAGGCATTTCGATGGACCAATGAGGCTCAGGAGGCTTTCGATGGCTTCAAGAAGTTTCTCACATCCCCTCCAGTCTGGTGGCCCCGAACGACGGCGAGGAGATCTTTGCTCTACATTGCGGCGACCAACCGGGTGGTTAGCACTGCCTTGGTTGTCGAGCGTGCGGAAGAAGGGCATGCGTACCCCATCTAGAGGCTGGTCTACTACGTAGGCGAGGTACTTAACGAATCCAAAGTTTGGTACCTTCATATTCAAAAGCTATTATATGGTATCCTCAATACATCGCGCAAGCTTCGCCATTACTTTGATCTACATCCTATCAAGGTGGTTTCGACTACCCATTGGGGATATATTGCGCAACAAGGATGCCAACGGCCGCATCTGCAAATGGGCAATCGAGCTCACTATGTCCACAGTCGAGTATAAGAATAGGATGACCATCAAGTCGCAAGTCCTTGCAGATTTCATCTACGAGTGGACAGATCTGGAGACTCCCATCGAGGACAACAGTAAGGAGCGCTTGTCGAAGTGTAATCTCCACGGTCCTCCAGGGGAGCATCCTCGGAGGTAGATCGGTTCACGGGCGGTGCGTGAGATCGAGATCTAGATGGTAGTTCAGAGACACAAGACGATGTATCCAGGTTCAGGCCGTCAGCGTGATGTAAAACCCTAGTCCTGTGTTCTCGCTTATCCGGCTTGGTTACAATGATGGTAATGTGTTGAATGAGGGGTTCCCTACCCACCCTATATAGCCGGGGGTAGGGTTCTGGATCAAAAGTTCACGAGAAAGATACAATCTGTTACAAGATTTCGAGGATCGGGGTCTATCCTATCGAATCGTATCTCCAGGATATCCTCCTGCCATTGCGCGGCCCAATGGGCCCGTGACTTGGTCCGTACTACAAGTCCATCCCGACCTCCGGGAGGTCGCGATGCTGAGGTCCGGGTCCCGGCCGAGCTCCGCGAGGTCACACCTCGGGACCTCCTGGGCCGACCTCTGTGAGGTCGGACCTCAAGAGTACAGGTCATGAGGTATCCCAGGGGGGATCTCCCCCACGGCTAGTCCCCGAGCTCCTTGTAGCCGACGAGCAAGTCTTCACGTGAGCTCGGCATCCGGAATGAGAGGTCGGTGAAGCCGTCATGGAGGTTTCGTGAGATCGTTGCTGAGGTCCTTGAAGCCAGACTTCGAGGTCTTCGCACCATTCGGAGAGGTCGGAGATCATCCACCGATCTCCATAGGAGGTCGATGGCTGAGGTCGGAGGTCTCCGAGCCATCGTAGACGTCGGTAGTGAACGAGCTGAACTCTTTCACCGAGGTCAAGCTCCAAACGACGTCATCAGAGGTCGCGGGTGATGCGCCAGAGGGTGTAAGGTGCTTTTTGCCAAAAATTTTTTGAAGTTCTTGAATTTCCTAAAGTGTGCCCACATTTGCAGAAAACATTTTCTACGGACGCGAGCCGTTCACCGCCTTCACGTAGTCGCAGTTGCCGTAGAAAGCACAATTCACCGTAGGTGAAGTGTGCTCACTTAGTCCCGAGCCTGACGGTAGGTGGCGCAGCCGCGTGGTGCCAGGGTCAAGCTGAAGCTGGTGGCCTTAGAAGTGTCGAGTTTGAACTGGCGTCACCGAAGTCCCCGAGCATCGAGGCGAGGTCGAGCACAATTCACTGTAGGTGAAGTGCGCTCACTTAGTCCCCGAGCCTGACGTTAGGTGGCACGGCCACGTGGCGCCAGGGTCAAGTCGGAGAATAATCCTAGAAAAAATAAATTTCTTGATGAAGTCCCCGAGCTTGGGCGTGCTAATGCCACCCCATAGAGATGACCAAATTTAGCACCCTAAATTGGCCAACATGGAGTGGCATGACGTGCCCAAGGTCGAGTAGGGTCAGCTGTGTCTTTTCCTGGGCTGGTGCGAGTTCCCGAGCCAGTCCCCGAGCCGTTCATACTACCTCATGTTGCTTCTTTTTAACTACTAAACTCTAGGTGTAGACTCCCAAGCGATACCGGGAGCGCTTCCTTGCCCCTTGCAAGCGTGTCTCGATGTCGAGTTGCGTTTTGTAAATTCCTGTCCGCTTTGGTGAGCTGTTTAGGGTTTCCATTGCACCGTGCTGGGAGTCTGTTTGCGTCCTAGGCCTGAGAAGCGCACGGCCCACGGCCCATTTTGGAGTTGCGGAGTGCTCGAAGTGAAACAAAGACGGCTCCCGATGAGCCGTTGCCATATAAAGGACGCCACCGCGGCGGTTTCCCCGAGCAAACACTTTCACCGCTTCGGTTTCGGATCCTAGATACGTTTTCCGATGAGTTTCCCTCCACAAATCTAAACCGCTCCCAACTTGAGAGACGATCGAGAATGGCGCGGCAGGGGGTGAAGAAGTCAGCGGCGGGCGAGGTGCCGCAGATGGCGACGCGGGAGTTGGCTGTTTACCGGCGGAATCAGTGGGCGCATCCGACGACAACTGAGGCGGATCTTGAAAATCTAGTGTGGGATGGCCTCCTCATGGAATCAGCGGTGTCCGGGTAACGGGTGCCAATTGGTGATGATTACCCCAAGCCGCGGTCCGACGAGCTCGTCGTCTTCCAAGCCTACTACCGTCGCGGGTTTGGTCTTCTGCTTAACCTTCGGTTCGCTGCCTTACTTCGATTTTATGGAATTAGCTATCTTCAACTTACTCGGGGCAGTATTCATCAAGCCGCCATTTTTGTTGATTTCTGTGAGTCATTCCCGAGGGTGTATCCACATTTTGCGCTGTGGCAATACTTATATGAACTGAAACCCATTACCTTGAGTCAGCGAGTAGTTGGTAGCTACCGTTTTTCTTTGCCGCACGAGGCGGGGGTAAAATATATTAAACTTGGATTGGCTCCGGCCCCTGCGTCCTGGAGGTCAAGGTGGTTTTATGTTGAAAACCCCGAATCAAGTATGTGTCGAGGAGATAGATGTAGTCCCTCAACAATCTTCGTCTTGGTCAGAGTTGCCTAGCAAGTCTGAGATGGGACAAGTAATGAACCTGCTGAAAATCCTGGATGATTGCGAAGTTGATGCAGTTGTGGTTACCATCAACTTCCTCGGACGTTGGTACCAACCCTTGAAGGATAGAGTCCATTTTGGTTATGAATACTTCAACAAATCGTTCATGAAGGAAGTTCCGGAGAGTTGGGATCACCGAGAGCTCCGATTTGCTGTCTCGGACCTCTTTGATGGTGTCCAGGAGATATCGAACATTGGCCGGCGAAGCCGTATAGTCTTGGGAACCCGCGCCCTAATGTAATTTGGTGTTCCTTGATGTCCTTGTGACATCGTTATGTTGGGGTTTTTCGACGTATCGTGCCTCATTTTTGCACGGACACAAAATATACATCCCTTCCCCCGGTCTTACCGAGGCCCAGGCAGGGCTGTTACCTGCTGAGGAGGGAAGGTGGTTTGTAGGCCCGGATGTGGATGATGAGCGGGCTCTGCTGGAGGCCGTCGAGTCCTGCTCCCGTGCTGTATCTTCGATGAAAGTAAGCTTTCGCGTTTGCTTTGGCCGTGGGGATTGTCGTCCTTTTTGTTTATCATCATTGGCAAGTTTCTTCTGGTTCATCAGACTATTGTCAAGATGTCACGGGGTTGCCGCCGTGTTGCGGAGGCGATGGCTCTGTTGCGTGAGGAGAACGCCCGCTTGTTGAAGGATAAAGAAGATCTTGCGGCACGGCTGAGGTCTACTGAGGTGACACTGGCGTCGGTGCGCACGGAGCGCTACGGTGAGCTCGTCGTCTTTTGGTGTCCTTCTGTGGTGTATATAAGACTCTAACCTTGTCTTCTTGTAGAATTGGTGCGTCGGGAGAGGCAGTGGCGCTCTCGGGAGGCCGGCTTGAAGACTGATCTGGGAAATCTGCAGCATAAGATCGCGTCGCACGATGGTGAACTGCAAGAGATCCGCGATGTTGTTGGCCCTTTCATTGATAGCGTGGCACCGAGAGGTCACGCCCGGAGGCGCCGCCGCTTCGGCACGTTCTCGGAGAGGTCCTGGTCAGAATTCCGTTGCTCCAAGCCGTTCGTCTTCTCCTATGCCTGGGCCAACATCGCCACACGCTATCAATTGTGCGCTCGCACTACCCCGCGGTAGACCTTAACCTCATAATGACCGGTTATAAGGAAGACTTGACCGAGAAGGAGGAGAAAGATCTCTCGCGAAGAGTGCCGGAGCCGAGCCACATCCCGACGCATCACTGGGGATGCACCCTTAGGAACAGAGGAAGACTTTTGCAAACGTTAGATGTAAATTACAGACTTGTATCATATGTAATGTACGGTTCTTGGGTATTGCCTGCTTTTTGTGTGTTGTGTGTTACAGTTTGTGCGTGATTTCAAGGTCTCGGTCGACCCTCGTATGCCTTAGCCCTGGATAGCCCACCCCGGCGGAGCCGAACCTGAGTTGCAGGCGCTCCATTATGGGACGGGACGTAACCAGGGAGGTCATGCTGACATCCAGTGACTCAACACCCACGATGGGCTGGGATGGTCACCTAGGGAGGGGTCGAGACCGGCTCTGAGGGGGCATGGATGATTTGTTTTAAGTTGAGTACCTTCGTGTTGATGTGTCGGTGTTGAGTTGCTTCAAAAAGTTGGGGTCGTCGATTCAATGGTGGGTTGCACCATGTAGATAATCTGCCGACATCCATTGACAGCCCCGGAGGGTCGAAACCGACAAGGAGAGGTCGGAGTTCGAGGTCCGTAAAACCTTTGTCGGTGGAGAGTCGTTCGTCGATTCGATGGTGGGTTGCACCATATAGGTAATCGCCGACATCCATTGACAGCCCCCCGAGGGTCGAAACTGACAAGGAGAGGTCGGAGTTTGAGGTCCGAAGACCTTTGTCGGTGGAGAGTCGTTCGTCGATTCGATGGTGGGTTGCACCATACAGGTAACTGCCGACATCCATTGACAGCCCCCCAGAGGGTCGAAACTGACAAGGAGAGGTCGGAGTTCGAGGTCCGGAGACCTTTGTCGGTGGAGAGTCGTTCGTCGATTCGATGGTGGGTTGCACCATATAGGTAAATCGCCGACATCCATTGACAGCCCCGGAGGGTCGAAACCGACAAGGAGAGGTCGAGTTCGAGGTCCGGAGACCTTTGTTGGTGGAGAACCGCTTGTTGATGAGGCGGACGAAGACATAGGCCCCGTGGCGCAAGACATTGGAGAAAAAAGGCAACAAACGAATTATCTTTATTCAACTTTATAAAGGAGTACGTGATACATATCTTTTAAAGATTCTATGGGTAGAACCGCATCAGGTGTTCGATGTTCCAGGAATTCGGGATGTCGACCTTCTTGAGGTCCATTAGCCTGTACGCTCCGGGTTGTGTGGCTTCCTTGACGATGAATGGCCCCTCCCAATGAGGGGCGAGCTTGTGTATGCCCATGGTCTTCTGTATGCGGCGGAGGACCAGGTCCCCTGCAGCAAAAGCTCTGTTCCAGACATTGCAATTGTAGTATTTTCTGATGCCGTCCAAGTACTTGGCTGTGCATATATTGGACACAAGCCGTTCTTCTTTAGCGCTATCTATATCTCCTGTGTGTGAGAGATCGGAGTCGTCTTCATGGTAATTCTCGACCCTGGGCGACCTGAAGAGGACATCGGCGGGCAGGACGGCCTCTGAGCCGTATACCATGAAGTATGGGTAGACATCGGTGTTACGCCCCGCTGAGTCGGAGGCCCCCACACGGCCACCGGCGTTCCTTTATCCATCTTCCGGGTTGTTATCCTCCCGTCCGTGCAGCCTCTTGCGCAATGCGCCCGGGATCATTCCGTTCTCCCGTTCAACTTGTCCGTTGGCTCATGGATGTGCAACAGAGACATATTTGACTTGGATGCACCTATCTTCGCAGAAATCCCAGAAGTGATGTCCGGTGAAGTTGGACTCGAGGTCGGTGATGATTGTGTTCGGTATTCCGAACCGATGTATGATGTCATCAATGAGTTCTACTGCGTTCTTCGCCGTTGGTCTGGAGACAGCCTTGTATTCTATCCATTTGGAGAATTTGTCGATGGCTACTAGGACGCGCTTGTGACCTCCCGATGACTTTTTGAATGGTCCGATCATGTCCAGCCCCCAGCATGCGAAAGGCCAGGATGATGGAATGGTCTGTAGCACATGTGCTGGGATGTGATATTGCTTGGCAAAAAATTGGCATCCCTCGCACTCCCGGACGAACTCTTCTGCATCTTTTACGGTGGTTGGCCAGTAGAAACCCGACCTGAAGATCTTGCCAACCAGTGCCCTTGAGGTTGCGTGATTGCCACAAAATCTACCGTGGACCTCCTTGATGATGTCCAGTCCTTCTTCCTTCGTGATGCACTTGAGCAGAACGCCGCTGCTCGCACTCTTGCGTCTGAGCTTCCCGTCGATCACGACATAGTTTTTGCTTCTTTGAACTAGCCTCTCGGTCTCTGTCCTATCCTATGGGACGATGCCTTCGGTCAAATACTTTATGAATTTTAGCCGCCGGTCGGGTTCGATGTTTGCGGTGGTTAGCACAAGCAGTCCCGTTCACTTGGTCGGGCTTGGCTGGAGGCGGTTTGTCGTTTTTCCGTCTTCGCCATATCTTCCACGAGCTCTCCGTCTTCCGTTACCGAGGGATTCATGATATCTTCCGTGAATATCTCTGGGGGAACCGGAGACCTTGACAAACCTAGCTTGGATAACAGGTCAGCATGCTGATTATTGTCTCTGACCACATGGGTGTATTCGAGCCCCCAGAACTTTGCTTCTAAGTTTTTGATAGTTGCAACGTAGGCCCCCATTTTTTCGCTTGACGTGGACCAGTCTTTCTTCAGCTGATTGATGACCAGGAGCTGCTTGATGCCAAGCTCGGTGGCGATCCGAAGACCATGGGGCAGGCTTCGTATTCGGCGGCATTGTTGGATGCGGGAAATGCGGGCGGAGCACGTATTTGAGGACATCATTCATTGGGCCGATGAAGTAAATCCAGCGCCCGCCCCTCGATGTTTAAAGCTCCATCGAAGTACACCGTCCAGTGTTCTGGTTCCACGATAGTGGCAGGCGTGCCGAGGTCGGTCCATTCTGTCATGAAATCGGCCAAAGCTTGAGACTTAATGCCAGTCCTGCTTCGGAATTCTATTGTGTGGGTGCCCAATTCCACTGCTCATTTGCTGATGCGTCTGCTAGCTTCTTTGTTGTGCAAGATATTTCCTAGTGGGAATTCTGACACAACCGTGACCTTGAAACCTTGGAAATAATGCTTGAGTTTCCTTGAGGTTATCGGGGACGCCATACAAGAGCTTCTCTAGATGATTGTAGCAAGTTTTGGACTCGCTGAGTACTTCGCTTATGTAGTAAACGGGACGCTGTACTTTGAAGACATGACCCGCCTCGTCCCTCTCGACAACAACCACCGTGCTGACAACGCGATTGGTGGCGGCTATGTATAGGAGCAGTTCTTCCTTTTCTTTGGGTGCTGTTAGAACAGGCGGGCTTGTGAGGTAGTTCTTGACGTCTTCAAAGGCTTGATCTACTTCTGACGTCCAGGCGAACTTATTACTGGTCTTGAGTAGCTTAAAGAATGGTAGTCCCTTTTCCCCCGGTCGTGAGATGAAACGACCGAGAGCCGCCATGCAACCTGTCAGCTTCTGGATGTCCTTGACTGAGGCTGGCCGCGCCATGCTAGTCACTGCCATGATTTTTTCCGGATTTGCTTCAATTCCTCTGGCGCTGACGATGTACCCGAGCAAGATTCCGGATGGTACGCCGAAGATGCACTTCGTCGGGTTCAGCTTCCACCGGAAGGTCTAGAGTCGGCCGAACGTCTCGGTGAGGTCGGCGATCGGTCGGCTCTTGTCTTAGACTTGATGATGACGTCGTCGATGTAGGCTACTGGCATTCGAGGTATCTGGTCACCCAAACAAGCCTGAATGGCTCGTTGATATGTTGCCCCGGCATTTTTAAGACCAAAAGACATCGTGGTGTAGCGGTATGCCCCGAACGGGGTTATGAATGACGTCTTGATTTGGTCCTCCTTTTTCAAGGCGATTTGATGATATCGAGTAGCGATCAAGGAAGCACGGGAGCTCGCACCCAGCCGTAGAATCAATTACCTCGTCAATTCGAGGTAACCCGAAGGGGTCTTTGGGGCAGTGTCTGTTGAGGTCGGTGTAGTCGACGCACATGTGCCAGTCATCATTCTTCTTTTTGACGAGGACGGGGTTCAAGGGCCACTCAGGGTGATATACTTCTTTGATAAAACTGGCTCGCAAGAGCCGAGAGACCTCGTCCTTGATTGCGATCAGGCACGGCGGACGCAGCGTTGATTTGATTGGCTTGGCATCGGGGAAGACGCGAAGCTCATGCTGTATTTTGTCCGTGGTACCCCTGGCATGTCTGATGGCTGCTATGCGAACATGTCGGCGTTCTTCTATAGGAGAGCGACGAGCTCGGCTTCCAGTGCAAGGTCGATCTTGGTGCCTATCAACGCCATCTTCTTGGGGTCCGGGAGGCCGAGGCCGACCTCCTTTGTGTCTCTGGTCTTGTCAAAGGTCTGAGTGGAGAGGGGTTCCGGGATCTTTATTTCCTCCATTGAGGTCGCATAAACTTCGGCCAGGAAAACTTCCTTGTCTGTCTCGACCTGACGCACGGCCTCAATTTCCCTATTTTCTTGCTCCAACGCGAAACCCTTTACGAGGTTCGCTCGAAGTGTCAGGACTCCATCGGCACCGGCATCTTCAATAGCATATAGCCATAGTGCGGTGATCGCCATTAGGCGAGCAAGGGCTGGCCTGCCAAGTATGATGTGGTAGCCGTTGTCATAATCTACAACGTAGAATCTGACGACGTCCACTTGGTAATTTCCCGGGTCTCCAAATTATACGGGTAGAGAGATTTCACCGAGCGGGGTTGCCCTTTGCCGTGGCACCACCCCCGTAACTTCGTGCTTGTCGGGAGAGGTCATCCTTTGTCAATCTGAACTCTTGAAGGCCGCTGCGAAGATGATGTTGACCGCGCTTCCTCCATCAATGAGGACCTTGCGAAGCGGCATGTTCCGATTGTGGCGCTTAACGAGAAGGGGCGGGCGGCCCTTATATGGGATTTCCGCCCATCTGTCCGACTCATCAAAGATGATCGGCGCCTCGAGCCACCTGGTCTCGTGTGCAATCGGCTTGAATTTGTTGATCCGGAAGACTTCTTTCCTCCGCTTTTGCTCTGCATGGTAGCGACCCCACCAAAGATCATGTGGACATTATGATCAAACATGTTGCGCTCGGAGGGTCGGCCGACGACGAATCTTCACTTGTCGTTCGAGGTTGGACCATATCCTCACGATCGTCGCCGGTGCTTCGATATCCGGGTGTTGGCGGATCCTCTTTGAAATCTTCAGTCGTGGGATATCTCCGAGGGTGGGAGATCTGGACGGTGAGTAGCTAATTCTTCCCGCTCCACCCTGCATCGCGCCGGTCGTTTCTTCACCGTCGAGGTCGACACGTCTTCGGGCGATTGGGCCGGACAGCGATCCTCTTCGTACTGTTGGTGTTTCTTAAAGCGACAAAGTCCGCAAGCGCACGGAAATACCGTTGTAGCACTTCACCCGTGATAAACAGGGTATCGTATAAGTCGCAGGGCGGTTGCGTTGAGGGCTTTACGGGCTGTGTCTACCCAAGGCAAGGTTAAGCTTCTAAGAGGAATGAGGTATCTTTATGGGTTGACACTCTCGGGCGGGGATCACTCGTGCGTTATCTTCTCACTTCGGCACATAGGCAATCGCCCAAAGCGGGATGGAGGCCGGCAATTGCACTTGCGCCACACCCGAACATGGGGGGGATTACAAAGGGACGGACAAGGTTGTCACAACCCAGCCACCTACCCCTCAACCGTGGGATGCGCCACAAAAGATAGGAAATCACTAGTCCAAACACCACGTTTGCATCGATGATTACAATTCGAGTGTGAATTCAAGGCTTACCCGTTCCAGGGGTCCTTCACTAGAGTACCGCCCCGAAGGAACGACTATCAATCCCACAAGATTATAACGACTAAGATAATATGCTTGAAAGTTATAACCGAAAGAGGAACACAACCTGTCTTACCAAAGTGTAAGTAGATTGTAGAGGTACAAGCGAGGCGAATACCGACAAATCCAAGCACTCCGACCTCCTAGGAACCGCGGAACACCGGGGGGGCACTCCGACAACTCCGGGTAGAAGGAGCCAAGTCTCCTTCTAGCTCTCCCTCTCTCACTCTCTAGAATTAGAATAGGGATAGAGGTAGAAAACTCTCTCTCTCTCTCTTGCTTCTCTTGTGCTTGTAGCTCCTTGAGGTGTGTTTTTGAGAGAGGAAGAGAGGGGGACTACTTATACAATTGGAGGAGGGGCCTAAGTGCTAATTTACACCAAAACCGACTGGTAAACCTTCTAATCAGAGCAAACCGACCATCCCACGTCGGTAACCCCCATATGGCAGGTTCATGAACCGCCTCCCCGAGGCTGGGCCAAAACCGCCTCGGGGGGAGGGTGTGGCCGCACCAGGTGGTGCGCGCGCACCCCAGGCTCGGCCTGGCCCTGGGGTCTCGGTGGGTTGGCTTCCTTCGTCTTGAAAAGTTGTGGGGCGGGCTTGGCTCGGCCCAATTTTGATGTTTTGGGTCGATTTGCTCCTAGGCTTGGATTTTGCAAGAATGCGCTTCCCGGATGGCGTACTTTGGTCGGGTTTTCCACTTGCTTTTATTATAAATCTGCAAAATAAAATACTAGACACTACAAGTGGAATTTTATTAGTGATAAATGTATATGAGTACAAAAAGGTATAGTTTCACTCCCTTTATGGTAGTAAGTTGACGGGAAAAATATGTCGTTAGTGACCATCAACAAACTCCCCAAGCTTACCCTTGCGCGGCGTCCTCGAGCAAAAAGATAAATACTTGGTTGTTGATCAGGAGTTGCTACTATGCCGATTACGTTTCACAAGTGCTAGGGTTATAATAAGATTTTCTACTAGAGTTTGAATAAAATGGCACATCTTTTTCTCACTCTTTATTACCTTTCATTGTAGCGGGGCTTTTTAGCTTTTCTCAAAGTCTTGGGCGGTTGCCGGATAGAACGGTTATAATAGAAATACTTTTCATTCGTCCTTTTGATTAACTTTTTATCCAGGATTTATTTATTTAGATTATATTTGTTTTTCGAGAAAGTATGGGCTTTATTGCTATATTTTTTTTTTTTTTGAGAGGTGGGCTCTACTCGCCCTAGACTTTTTCTTTTATTTCCTCTCTTTCTCTCTTTTTTTCTCTTTTTTTTTTTAGAGATGTGGGCTCTACTCGCCCACGGACACGTGTCCATTTTTCATCTCTTTTTTTTTTTTTAACATAGCCCATATCATTTCTCTTTTCTTTCAAAGTAGATTCCCGGATGTCAAGTCTCTCTTTGGAACGAAATCATAGCAAATCTATTTGTACCATATCATACTTGGCAACAACTTAGACTAGATAGAGCCTATGCAACCCATATGAATCAGGTTTTTTCAGGATGAGTTTTTAGACTTAGCCACTAAACCCAAACTTTAGAGAAATTCGAATTATAAACCAGGCACAGGCAAAATATAAGACGAGCAACTATTCATCATTTCAACAAGGGATTAAATCTAAACATTTTTATAGCTCATATGTATAGACATGAAAGCACAAGAAGGGCTACTTATTCTATATATATATTTTTTTTTTAGATGCAAGATTGCTGAAATTTAAATATCTTGAAATAAAATAAAATTTGTTGGAAGCAAAAAATGCAATGCAATGATACTGCGGGGTCCTCCCCAAGCTATCCAGGTGGCCCGTGGGTATTTTTTTTTTTGCATCTTGATAATTCATAAATCATTTTTGAAATAAAAGTCTACTCTATCAAGTTCTTGGTTGAGATCGGGCAATGGTTCAAAGAAAAGTTTGAGGCGTTGACCATTTACCTTGTGTATTTTACTGCGTCGTCTTGGATTGTGATTGCAAGGTGACGAGGTATTGATGACACGGTGTATGGTCCTTTCCACTTGCTCCTCAACTTTCCTTTGCCAAATAGTTTCACCCGGGAGTTGAATAAGAGTACCTTATCACCCCTGGTGAATTCTTTCATCTTTATGCGCTGATCATGCCATCTCTTCATGCGCTCTTTGTAGAGCTTTGAACTATGGTACGCCTTTTCTCGCCATTCTTCAAGTTCGGAAATTTGCTTTTGTCGATTCTTTCCGGCGAGTTTGACGTCCATATTCCATCTCTTGATGGCCCAGTGAGCTCGATGTTCCAACTCAACTGGTAAGTGGCAGGTTTTGCCATATACCAGCTGATAGGGTGACATGCCGATGGGGGCTTTGTATCTTTGTCCGATAAGCCCAAAGAGCATCGGGTAGCTTATTTTTCCAAGCCCTTCCCCATCTCGTTGACCGCCTTCGCAGGATGTTCTTTATTTGCTTATTTGACATTTCGGCTTGCCCATTTGGTTTCGGATGATAAGGGGTAGCTATGTTGTGCTCGGCGCCAAGTTCTTTCAAGAATGTTCTGAATGCCTTGTCCTTGAAGTGTGATCCTCCGTCACTTATTACCATGCGAGGCATTCCAAAACGGGGGAAAATCACTTCATGGAACATCTTCCGAGCATGTTTGGCGTCAGCAGCTCTGCATGGTAATGCTTCTACCCACTTCGACACGTAATCCACTGCCACCAAGATATACTCGCAATCGCCAGACTTTGGGAATGGTCCCATGTAGTCAATGCCCCACACATCAAATATTTCTATTTGAAGGTTGTAGTGTAGGGGCATTGCGTCAGAAATGTTATACCTCCGGTCTTACGGCGGCTATAGCATCTTCTGATAAACTCCTTCATGTCGGCGTACATTGTTGGCCAGAAGAACCCGCACTGCCAGATTTTGGCTTGAGTGCGGAATACTCCGAGGTGGCCGGCATAAGGTGATGCATGGCATTTTTCTATGATTTGCATCCCTTCTGCCCTTGGTACGCATCTTCTTAGCAAGCCATCTGCGCACACCCTGTACAGATACGGGTTGTCCCAAAGGTGACGTCTGCTCTCTACTTGGAGCTTTCGTTGGTCCTCCCAGGGGGTACGTAGAACTGTAACCATGAAGTTGACAATGTTTGCGTACCATGGGTTGGTGTCCGTCACCTTTAGTAGCATGTCGTCACGCGAGGTAATCATTGATTGGTAGTTCTGCATGTTAGTTACCTGCATACGCGACAAATGATCTGCAACGGTATTCTCTACTCCCTTTTTATCTTTTATTTCTAGATCGAATTCTTGGAGTAGAAGAATCCAGCGGATCAAACGAGGTTTCGCGTCTTTCTTAGTGACAAGATACTTAAGGGCAGCGTGGTCGGTGTAAAGCGATTATCTTTGCACCCACTAAGTAAGAACGAAACTTCTCTATAGCAAAGACTACCGCGAGGAGCTCTTTTTACGTGGTAGCGTAGTTCAAGCGGGCTCTGTTAGAGTCTTGCTAGCATATGCGATTGCATCTTTGCTTCTTATCCTTGGTTTGGCCTAAGACCGCACCAACGGCATAGTCACTAGCATCGCACATGATTTCAAACGGCGACCAATCAGGAGGTTGGATGATCGGAGCCGAGATGAGTGCTTTCTTAAGGGTTTCAAAGCGTGCATGCACTCATCCGTGAAGTCAAAAAGGTGCATCCTTAGCTAGCGGGGTTCGTGAGGGGTCTAGAGATTTGTGAAAAAACTTTTATGAACCTCTGTAGAACCCCGCATGACCTAGGAAGGCGTGGATTCCTTTGACGTTCACCGGGGAGGTAGTTTTTCGATAACATCTATCTTAGCTTTGTCTACCTCAATCCCCTCTCGGACACTAAGTGTCCAAGAACGATGCCTTCCGGACCATGAAATGGCACTTTTCCCAATTAAGCACCAGGTCCTTTTCTTGGCATCGTTGCAAGACCCTCGTCTAAATTCTTCAGACAACTGTCGAAAGTCTTACCATAGACGGAGAAATTGTCCATGAAGACTTCCATGATCTCTTCAATCATGTCTGAGAAGATAGACATCATACATCATTTGGAAAGAAGTAGGTGCATTACACAGCCCAAATGACATTCTATGATACGCATAGGTTCCGTATGGGCATGTGAATGTGGTCTTGCTTTGGTCATCGGGGTGGATCGGGATCTGGTGATAGCCAGAATACCCGTCAAGGAAACAAAAGAAAGAATGTTTCGCTAACCGTTCCAACATTTCATCAATGAATGGAAGCGGGAAGTGATCTTTCTTAGTTGCCTTGTTAAGTGTTCTATAGTCGATGCACATTCTCCACCCCGTGATTTGTCTTTGTGGAATGAGCTTGTTCTTTGAGTTCTCAACGACCGTCATTCCTCCCTTTTTAGGGACCACTTGGACCGAGCTAACCCAATCGCTATGTGATACGGGATAAATTATCCCGGCGTGAAGAAGTTTGAGAACTTCCTTCTTCACGACTTCACGCATCGCGTTATTGAGCCTTCTCTGGGGTTCACATGATGGGGTACTGGAAGGCTCAATAGGTATGCGATGTGTGCAAAGTGTTGGGCTTACCCCTTTTAGGTCTTGCAAAGAATACCCAAAGACCGATCTATGCTTCTCTAAGACAGCGATGAGTTGGGACGTCTCACGGTCACTAAGTTTATCACTAATGATAACCGGAGTTTGTGTGTTGCCATTTAGGAAGACATGACGTAGGCCGGGGACTGGGGTTTAAGCTCAAGCGGAGGTCGAGTCGGCTCTTCCTCTTGAGGAAGTTCTATGGTTTCCCTTGAGTCGTCCTCTTCTCCTATGAAGAATTGGGCATCAATGTCTAGGTCTGTCTCAGGGTTATCATAGAGCATGACTCCCATGACCTCCTCGGGCATGTCATCATTGTGGAGAGGGTGCATCTTTGAGTTTTTAGCTCGTGTGACTAGAATCGAAAATGAATTTCTCCCCAACTTGACATCTAAATCCCCGGATTTTGATAGATCAAGAATCTTTTCAAGGGATGCCCGATTAGGATGTCAAAATCTTGGATATCAAAAATATGAAAGTCCAAAGAAAATTTGACATCCTTATGCTGAAGAACTTGGTCATGTATAATCTCCCGGCATTCTAAGGTGGTTCGGGGAGCCATGCGCAATGTCCGAAAGGTATGGGTTATGAAAGGCTCTCCTACGAGGCATTGCGCATAGTTTTTGGACATGATGTTTACACCTACCGTAGGGTTATACATGACCTCCACCAATTCCCTTTGATGTCTGCAAAAGAGAGGTGTAGAGGGACAAGGTATCCAAATTTCTTCAGACGATCCTTCCCCTTCTTGCAACCACTCTAAGCTCATGATAGCAGTCAGCTCCTTAATGGATTCTTTGAGAAAAAGTTCGTCAAGGGGTTCATTAGGGCTGATAGGGACTGGTGGTTTCTTCCAGCATTCGTAATTCGAGGCTTTACCTAATTCTTCTATAAGATCGGCCTCGAAAAATGAGAGATCCGAACATGCGGTCTCTTCATTCTTTGGTTTTGGTTCAGGCGAGAGTTTCTCTAGAGGTGTGTCGAGTTTGACTTTGGCCAAAGAGACCTCCTCTAGGATCTGCTTGGGTTCTACATGGATGGGTTCTAGCGGGAGTATTCTCAAGAATACGGTTTAGGAGAGCTTCTCCTTCCTTTGGGGTTTTATGTGAAAACGACCCTCAGGTAGGTTGTGTCAAGCGTAGGGCAATTCTTTGTATCCAAACCTAGCCAAAAATCTTTGTAAAAGCACATGGTTTAGGATGGGCCAGATCTGGACCGGATCGATAAGAGTGGAAAAACGGTCCCAGGCTGCACCTATGGTTTCACCCTCTATTTGTCGGAAGTTGAGTACCTCTTGTCGCAGGGCCGCGATTCTGGATAAAGGATAGAACGCGAGACAGAATCTATTCCGCAGTTCTTCCCATTCTCCTTTTACCAACCCTACGTTGTGGGTGTACCATTGTTTCGCTCTCTCGGCGAGAGAGAACTTTCTTGATTTCCACCGCAATGTATCGTGTGTCATGCCCGAATTGTCGGGCATGCACGCAGAGTCGCTCAAACTCCCTTAGGTGATGGTATGGGTTTTCATATTCCAAGCCTGAAAAAGCTTGGGCCTGAACCATGGCAATAAAGCCAGGGCGGAGCTCATATTCTGAAGCTGTGATTGGCTTCGAGGATTGGCGTGGTTCTAAGAGCTCGCCCTTAGGAGCGGAAAGGTTTTGTAGGGTAGGTTGCTCCATGGGTAAAAAGGAAATGTTTTTGTATTTTTCTTGGAGACTACAAGGCACACGGGTCGACTAGGTCCGAAATACAACTACGACAACCATCCCCGGCAACGGCGCCAGAAATGCTTGTTGGTGTTTCTTAGCGAAAGCAGCAAAGTCCGCAAAGCGCATGGGAAATACCGTTGTAGCACTTCACCCGGTGATAAACAGGGTATCGTATAATTCGCAAGGACGGTTGCGTTGAGGGCTTTACGGGCTGTGTGTACCCAAGGCAAGGTTAAGCTTCTAAGAGGAATGAGGTATCTTTATGGGTTGACACTCTCAGGCAGGGATCACTAGTGCGTTATCTTCTCACTTCGGGCACCGGCAATCGCCCAAACTGGGATGGAGGCCGGCAATTGCACTGCGCCACACCCGAACATGGGGGGATTACAAAGGACGGACAAGGCTGTCACAACCCAGCCGCCTACCCCCTCAACCGTGGGATGCACCACAAAGATAGGAAATCACTAGTCCAAACACCACGTTTGCACTGATGATTACTACTCGAGTGTGAATTCAAGGCTTACCCGTTCCCGGGGTCCTTCACTAGAGTACCACCCCGAAGGAACGACTATCAATCCCGCAAGATTATAATGACTAAGATAATATGCTTGAAAGTTATAACTGAAAGAGGAACACAACCTGTCTTACCAAAGTGTAAGTAGATTGTAGAAGTACAAGCGAGAGATGCACCGACAAATCCGGCACTCCGACCTCCTAGGAACCAGCGGACACAGGGGCACTCGACAACTCCGGGTAGAAGGAGCCAAGTCTCCTTCTAGCTCTCCCTCTCTCACTCTCTAGAATTAGAATAGGGATAGAGGTAGAAAAAACTCTCTCTCTCTCTTGCTTCTCTTGTGCTTGTAGCTCCTTGAGGTGTGTTTTTGAGAGAGGAAGAGAGGGGGACTACTTATACACTTGGAGGAGGGGCCTAAGTGCTAATTTACACCAAAACCGACTGGTAAACCTTCCTAATCAGAGCAAACCGACCATCCACGTCGGTAACCCCCATATGGCAGGTTCATGAACCGCCTCCCCGAGGCTGGGCCAAAACCGCCTCAGGGAGGGTGCGGCCGCACCAGGTGGTGCGCGCGCACCCCCCAGGCTCGGCTGTTCTCGGGTCTCGGTGGGTTGGCTTCCTTCGTCTTGAAAAGTTGTGGGCCGGGCTTGGCTCGCCCAATTTTGATGTTTTGGGTCGATTTGCTCACGGGCTTGGATTTTGCAAGAATGCGCTTCCCCGGATGGCATACTTTGGTCGGGGTTTTCCACTTGCTTTTATTATAAATCTGCAAAATAAAATACTAGACACTACAAGTGGAATTTTATTAGTGATAAATGTATATGAGTACAAAAAGGTATAGTTTCACTCCCTTTATGGTAGTAAGTTGACGGGAAAAATATGTCGTTAGTGACCGTCAACAGTACCGCAGTCACCTTCGTGGCTTTGGTGAACAATAACGACATACCCTACGCACATGTCATTCGAGTAGTAATTTGGCTGCGATGACGCCGCGCCCAGCTTGGTTGATGCCTTCGTGGGGGGTAAAGCGGCTCGGCCCCTCTTTGTCGATGGACCCGGGTCCTGCCGCTGTGGTACCGAAGAGCTTTCATGGATGGCGTCCACCATGGATTGGACTTGATTGGCAGCCGAAGGAACTCGAGCGAAGTAGGAGCCGAGAGATGGTCGGTCCGCCGATGTCGATGCAGCCCGGATCCGGCGAGGATCGGATGTCGTCGGAGGAAATGGAGGGAGTGAAGCATTGGTGGAGATCGGCCGGGGTCGGCTCGAGACGGAACCGGGAGGTTTGCGGGGGACGAAGTTAGCTGGGAACGCCACCGCAGAGGGTAGCTTACCCGGTGTGACGTTGGCGCGCAGGTGCCGCACAGATGGGATCCGTGTGGCCTGTGAGTCGATCTTGGCCGGGCGCCCGCCGCAGGGTGGCGCGCCCCGGCGTGGCGTCGCCGAGGTGCCGCACGCGAATGGGATCCGTGGCGCCTCGTGAGTCGATCTTGGCCGGGGCGCCACTGCAGAGGGTGGCGTGCCGGCGTGGCGTCGGTCCGCAGGTGCCGGCACGTGATGGGATCTCGTGCGGCCCGCGAGTTGGTCTTGGCCGGGGTGCTACCGCTAGAGGGTGGCACGCCCGGCATGGCATCGGTCGCGGCGCCAAAGACGTGGATGGGATCTGTGCGGCCTGTGAGTTGGTCTCGGCCGCCCCTCCAACTCCGTCGAGCGGACGGAAAGGGAGATCGTTCCCCCACCGATGTTGATGAAGCACGCCTACCGTTCGACCGGAAGGAACCGGTGGCAGCGTCGGAGAGATCGAGGCGCGGAAAAGCCATCTAGTCGATATAGATCAACGCCAAGACTCCCCTACCCGGCACGCCAACTGCCGAAGTGTAATCTCCAACAGTCCTCGGGGGCGCCCCTCGGAGGTAGATCGGTTCGCGGGCGGTGCGTGAGATCGAGATCTAGATGGTAGTTCAAAGACACAAGATGATGTATCCAGGTTCAGGCCGTCAGCGTGACGTAAAACCCTAGTCCTGCACTTTGCTTATCTGGCTTGGTTACAATGATGGTAATGTGTCGAATGAGGGGGTTCCCTACCCGCCTTATATAGCCGGGGGTAGGGTTCTGGATCGGAAAGTTCACGAGAAAGATACGATCTATTACAAGATTTCGGGATCGGAGTCTACCCTATCGAATCGTATCTCTAGGATATCCTCCCGCCGTTGCGTGGCCCAATGGGCCCGTTATTTGGTCCGCACTCCAAGTCCGTCTCGACCTCCGGGAGGTCGCGATGCCGAGGTCCGGGTCCCGGCCGAGCTCCGCGTGGTCGCACCTCAGGACCTCCTAGGCCGACCTCCGCGAGGTCGGACCTTGAGAGTACAGGTCATGAGGTATCCTAGGGGGATCTCCCCACAGCGCTGGACAATGTACTTTGGCGGCTCCTTGAACATCGGCGGTCTCGGAGCGGGAGTATTCATCATATCTCCAACCGGGGACAAGCTCAGATATGTTCTCGATTACACTTCTCGGCATCCAATAATGTTGCAGAATATGAGGCTGCTCTTCACGGCCTCCGCATAGCTATCGGCTAGGTATCAAGCGTCTCGGGGTGTTCGGTGATTCAGCCTTGGTCGTCAACCAGGTCAACAAAGATTGGGACTGCAAAAGCGAGAAGATGGATGCAAACGTGTCGCGATCAAGAAACTAGAAGGCAAGTTCTACGGCCTCGGCCGAGCACGTGGTCGGGATTACAATCGGGCCGCCGACGCGAGCTCTCTAAGCTCGGCTCTTCTGGGCCAAAGTTCCACCTGGCGTTTTTCGTGGAGGATCCGTGGAAGCCGTCAATCCTGGACATGGAAGATGGAGTACCGGACCCCACTTGCCGACCGATTGTCGCAACTCTCTCACACCCGGCTGATGAAGATTGGTGCGCCCCGATCATCAAGTATCTAACGAGGCTCTTGTGCCCGAAGATAAGACAAAAACAGGGAGCGGCTCATCCGACGCAGGCAAGAACTATGTCCGTCGATGGGTATCTTATGAGGAAGAATTCAGGGGAACGAGTGCTGCAGAAGTGCATATCTGAGGAAGAAGGCATCAAGCTCCTCGACGAAATCCACAGCGGCATATGCGGCAACCATGTTGCATCCCAACTCTGGTCGGCAAAGCTTTTTGCGTAGGCTTCTATTGGCCGGCGGCGGTGGCGATGCGAGCACCCGGTCCATCATTGCACCAATTGCCGGTTCTTCGCCAAGCGATTCACGCCCCGGCACACAAAAGCTGCACACTATACCTGCGGCATGGCCATTGTCGTGCTGGGGACTTGCCGCCATGGGGCCATTTAAAACTGCACCTAGTGGCTTCAAGTGGATTTTTGTCATGATTGACAAGTTCTCCAAGTGGATCGAGTACATGCCACTGGTTGACGCCAACTCCTACAAAGCCGCCGAGATGCTCGATGATATCATACACCGTTTCGGCCTCCCCAATTCCATTATCACAGACCTAGGTAGTACCTTTACTAGTGGTCACTTCGGGATTTACGTGAAAGCGCGATATCCGGGTGAAATATGTCTCGTGGCGCATCCAAGAGCAAATGGGCAGGCCGAAAGAGCAAACGACATGATTCTAGACGCACTAAAGAAGCGACTCTTCCGACCAGATGGCAAATACCTAGGTAGATGGTTGAAGGAGCTACCCGCAGTGGTCCGGGGACTACGTACCCAGCCCAGTCATAACACTGGTGTGTCTCCATACTTCATGGTGTTTGGGTCAGAGGCTGTTCTACCAGCAGAAGTTGTTTTTCGATCACCCCATGTCAAAAATTACGATGAAGAGGCATCAGATGCTGCCTGGGAAAATGACGTTAATGCCCTCCAAGAGCATCGCCTGGCTTCTTACACCAGAATGGCAAAGTACCTCGAGGGCGTCTGCCGCTATTAGAACTGCAATGTGCGAGACCGGGCCTTTGCGGTAGGCGACCTTGTGCTCCGGCGAAAATAGAAGAGTGTTCACAAGTTGGGATCTCATTGGGAGGGCCCCTTCAAAGTTAAGGAGTGCACCCAACCAGGTTCTTATAGGCTCACCGACATGGAAGACATTGACATCCCCAACACGTGGAACATCGAGCACCTATGGCGATTCTACCCCTAAGCAGGAATTGTGTAAGAGATATGTATCATGTTTACTTATGTCATATTATTTCAATATAGTACTCATGTAGTGGTTTCGGCTATATAACTTTCTCATAAAAACTAACTTTCTTCGAGTTTTATTTCTTATGAGAACAATTCTCTCTGCCGACAACTCACTCACATCACCAAACCCCCTACAAAAAGGCCCCGTCTCATTTGTTCCCACAGTGCGTGCGTGAGGTACCGTCCCCACGTAATCTAGCAGCCGGCGGGAGCTCCCCATTGATGTTGAACAACCCAATAGCTTGCCCGAGCATCGCGTCTCCATGCCGCGGGTTATACCAACACATCAGGGCTAGGAAAGGTGTTCACAAAAGTGACAGGACTTCGACCCACTATCGCGGCACAAACTTAGACATGCAAAAGTAAACCTTAACGTGTGTTCATGCCGCCCACATCCGAGCACGGCTCGGCGAACAGAACCAAGTGTTTTCATGCCTAAGTTCAAACAAACAAAAAAAAGAAAAGGAGTTTTTATGCCCAGGGTGCGTCATCACCCGGGACTTCTTCTTCTTCGGCCTCGGGAAGCGGGGATTCATGTTGTCCACCGGGAGTGTCGCCGCCTCATCACTGGTCCGCGTAGGATGTCGATGTCATCCGGGAGCGCCCCACGTGCATACCCGGCGTGGACGCACGCCAGGCTAATGCTGGGATAATGGGAGCGCACCACGGCGAACGTGTGCCAAGAGACGTCGCGCATCGCGCATCGGAGATACTCCTCAAAGTTCTCCCATGCGACAGCGCTCCACTCGGACACATTCTCTGGCCCTGTCGGTGGTGCCCCGGCTCGCACGGTACCTCCAACCACAGCTCCGTGGATAGCGTCGAGGATAGGCCCGACGCCCTAGAGGATCTGTTCGGTGTTCCCACTCCACAAGGCAACGTCAACCCCGAGGTCGCGGGCCTCCATCCTCACCGCAGCCAGACGAAAGCTGCAAAGGTAGTCATGCGGATCATTATCGGTCCAACTTTATCAAAATTGTAGGAACCCAAGGAGCGGACAAACATAACATCACAGTCAGCCGTGGTGTTCCGGACCTCCTCCCTTAGGCGCTCCATCTCAGCATTGGCCCGCACAAGCTGCTCTTGGAGGGTCTCTTGCGCGGCCTCATACTCTGCAGGTAACAAAACATGTTTAAAATTCGATTAACTGACAAAACTGCTCAGTACTATGCAGAGTTACGAATGGTCGATGATTGGGAGCACACACCGAGAATCTGCTCTTGGGCGGCGCGGTGGGTTTGCTCCTCCCTGGTGATGAGCCACGTGTGCTCCTCTTCCAGCTGTGCGTGCTCGGCCTCTAGTGCTTCTCTACCTTCCTCTCTGGCGGCGCGAAGGGCCTCCTTCACCAGCTGAGCTTGCTCGGCCTCCAGACGCTCTCGATCGGTGTTCAGTGCCGCTCTCTCTTGGTCAAGGGCGCGGCGCTGGGCAGCGACATTACTGGCACGTTCAGCCACCAGGCAGTCCCGCTTGGTAGCTAGCACCGCTTCGCTCCTCTGCGAGCTCGTCGCTCCCGAGCTAGGTCCTCCCAAGTGTGGTTGGACGGCACCGGGGGCCTCTGGCGGCGTTCAGCTCCTCCCGGAGTTGGCGCGTCTCCTCGGCGCGGATCGCCTGCATAAAAGACATCGGGCAAGTACATATGACGGGAAGAATTTAATCAAAGCCTACGATCGTACTGGAGGCGGTCCCAGACTCCGCCATCTGGCGGCCGAGCCAGTCCCCTCGTCCTCCTCCTCCGACTCGGAGTCGGCTCCCTCACGCGGTCCCACGGCCCTGGGTGGCGTCTGCTCCGGCGGTGCGAAATACCACGCCGCGTCCTCTAGGTCCCTGATCCCGTGAATCACGGATGTCATCCGGCGGGGACTCAGGTGGTGCCTGAGGTGATGTGACCGACTTGGGCGAGACGCCTCGCCCATCTCAATGTCGTGCTCCACCTCTTTTGGGTCGTGTTGACCAGCACCGGGTGCCTCAGCTACAGCAGGGGGCGGCACAATCGTGGAGGCCTGGGTATCGACCCTTGGCCTTGCCACAGGCGTCGCCCGGCTCCGGTGGCGTCGTGTCGGCCGCCCTAATCAAGCAACATTCAGGATCCAAACATTCGACAAACATCCTATACGCCACAAGAGATACTTACACTTGGGAGAAGCAGATTCCACAGGTCCGACCGCTGGAATGTGTTGACGGTCACCAACGACATATTTTTAACGTCAACATTCTACCAATAAGGGGGTGAAACTATACCTTACTACACACATATAAATCTATTATTGACATAATTCCACTTGTAGTGTCCAAATTATTATTGTGCAGATTTATATAAGAAACAAGTGGAAAATGTACCAAAAAGGCGCCTCCCTGGAAAGCGCATTCAAGAAGAACATCAAGCCCAAGGGAGAAATGGACCAAACACACGCAACTGGGCCGAGCAAACACCGCCACACAACTTTTTCAAGCCCACACACGCCCGGCCTGCTGAAGCCCGAGCGGGCCGGGCCCGGCAAGTCTTGTGCGCGCAAGCACCACTGTGCGGCCGCACCCTGCTGAGGCGGTTCGGGCCCAGCTTCGGGGAGGCGGTTTGTTACCTTCCATAACTGGCGTTGCCGACGTTGGTTGGTCGGTTTAGCAAATTAGGGAGGTGTACCAAGGTCGGTTTGGCTCCTTCCATATGGGGAGGGACATTTTCCAATGAGCCCCCTCTCCTCTACCTATAAAAGGAGGCCCTCTCCCTCATTGTATACACACCTCACAAGAGAGCTACTCTCTCCTCTCCTCTTCTTCTTCTTCCTCCTTCTAGTAGGATTAGTAGTTTAGGATGTGGAGCTAGGCAACAAAGCTACCAAGGAGGGCTTGACTCCTTGGAAGATGGATTCAAGGAATAAATCTTGCTATGGTATTCTTCCAAAGCCTTGCTTTTATCTTATCTTGGTTGTGCATTAGGATTAGAGTCTTCATGTTATTTCTATACCTCATGATTTATCCTATGATCTAACATGTTGTTCTTGACATGATCATGACACATGAACTAGTCTATAGTTTCTATGTTGTGATATCGTCATATAGAACTTTATGCTTAAACCATTCATGCAATATAATTGAGTAATGTCGGGATTGAGCTGAGGTGGCGGTTCATTGTTCCTTCGGGTTTGCTGTTGTCCTACGCCTTCCGCCAGCAAAGTGGGGGCCCATGGGGGACAAGAGTAGTGTCCTAGTATGCGGACGTGGTGTCCGGATGCCGGTATCCTTCGAATATGACGGCATGGCATGGTTGAGGGGGTAGGCGGTGGGTCGTGACAAGCCTTGACCGTCCCCTTGAAATCCCCCCACGTTCGTATGTTGTGTAGGAGTCTAAAGTGCCTTTTTATTGGGCGTATGCTCCGGGAAGGTCTCCCTATCCATTTCATTCTCAGCTCCGACCTCCTACTCATGCGTGTTGCCCGACTATCAAGCTGGTTCTATGCCTGACCATGACTAGAATCTGTATGCTCCACTTAGGACTTCCTTTATTCCTTATTTATCTTTATCCTTGAGTTTGGCTTGAGTGAGTGTGTCAAGTTATCCCTTTACCGTTCCCTTATATCCCTGTCATGAGCATTGGTCCATTACATAGTCATGTTATCTTGTTTATGTCTCTATTAGATCCTTTTCCACCATGCCTTCCTTTGGGAAAATATAAATAACGATACCACGAATATCTCAGGGTGAAACGCTACAATGATAGATCCGTAAACTTGCGGATGAATATCTTATTTGGCAAGATCTATCACCGTTGATGTACCTAGTGTTATCACCGACATGGTGGTTTCACTTAGGAATGTCAACGACGCATTTTGGCGCCGTTATTAGAGATGGGTTCTAAACTGTTTCTAGTATTTGCGCTTAAGAAATGCAACAAGCATTCTGGCGCCGTTCTTAAGGGGAAGGCATTGGTTTTTGTAAGGCATCTTTTTTAGAACATGTTCGTCATGATAATATGCATGTGTACTGACCTTTGTTTATAATAGGCTTATCTAAAAAAAAAAAATATTTTTTAAAAAAAAAACTTCTATATATATATATAAAAAAAACTCTTATAAAAAAAAAAATCTTATAAATAAAAAGCAAGGATTTGTTATCAAGTTAGTATGCACCTTCGGGTATTCTTGTCGTTAACCATTTCAGGTGGAGACTAAGAAGAACAAAGGGCACGCGACGCTGAAAACATGGAGGCTACATCAATAAGAAAACTTTTGATGCTCTTGGGCGGAGGAACGCACTCAAAAAGGAGACCACGACCTTGCACACTCGACTTTTTTCACAAAAGTCCAAGTGTGAGAGGGAGGGACGGTGATAATATCAAGTTCCACGTACAAAGGGATCATAAAAAAAAGAAAAAAAAAGAGAGAGAAAGCTGGCTGAAAAAAAAGAAAGAAAAAAATAGAGCTGGTTGAAAAAGAAAAAAAAATATATATAATAAAAAAAAAAAAAGAGCGGAAAAAATAATAAGAGGAGAGAGGAGCAGGTTGGCCCCACAAAATCAAAATAAACAAGAAGGCACTGACTCCACCCAAGCATTGCTTCCATGTAAGCAAGAAGGGATCTACCTCTCCCAAGGCCTTTGTCGCAAGCACCAAGGCCTATGGATCGTGCATGTTCTTTGTGTGCGCCTTAACCTTGATGCTTACCTGAGTGAGTTTGGTCTGCCTCCCTCTTCTCCGGTGTGAGGAAGTCATAACCAAACCAAGATCATCATGCCCCGATGCAGCAACTCACGAATTCTATCTTCAATTTTGCCGGTCAAGTACACTTTCGGGCATGCAAAGGTCCATAAAAAAAGAGAAAAGGTAAAGTTAAGGAGGAACATCCTCCTTTACACCTTTGTGACCACTAAGGCCCATGGTCCATATACACTACATGTGTGTATCACCTAAGCCTTGTGGCCCGCCCTGAGATGGATCATCAAGCTACCACCGCGGGAGTCTCAACGTTCTTTCCTTCATGCGCGGTTGGTACACACACACACTCGGTATGCAAAGGTAATATTCACCAATTCCTTTTACTCATACTTATCTCCATATATAAAAAGATTCATGTCTTCTCTGTTTATGAAATATGGTGCGGGTTTGGATGTGTTTACATGGATCCATGTGATACATCCATAGATCTTTTAAATCAAGCATGGTGCTTGGGTTAAAATGGTCTTCTTTAATCAAAATTTGACATGGTGTCGATATTTGATTAATGAACCCAGGGCTGACATCATAAACAGTAGAATTATTCTTTGATGGAGATAAAGCAAGGCTAGACTTACATTGCATCTTTATCTTAGCCTTGTTTGAGTTTGAAAAGTTTGGTGAAGCTTTTTGTCCTCCCTTTTATAATAAATTTCAAAAAAAATCTTGAACACCTAGCTTGCTCGAAATGCTCCTTCCTGCATATGCTTTGAATTTTGGTAATCACGGAGGATGGTAAGTCCACTCGTGAATCTACCATATATTAACCATGCAGGAAAAGTCAAAGAGCACGGGGCGAAACCCCGATCCGATGAGCATTGAGCTAGCTTGGGGAGGACCCTAACAAGGTAATGAGAAACCTACACTCTCATCATCTATCCATTACCTTCCAAAAAAATGTGTTTTATAACATATTTTATTATCAAAATAAACAAAAATATTTACTACACAAAAATCTATAAGTAAATATTTCAAAAAAAACTAAAATAAAAATCTTTATAAATAAAATAAATTCTTCTATGAAAAAAACTAAGAAAAATATTTTCCTAAATAAAACATATTTTATAAATAAATTTTTAGTATATATATATATAAAAAAAACTATAATCATTTTGTTCGCCTTGCAATGCCTTTATCTTCATTGGATGAATCTTGTTTTCATTTCATGCGTCCTTTTTCTATGTTGGCATGTTTTGGTTTGGAAGTTTTGGTTATTCAAATGATCATACTTCCATAGGCGTTTTGAATTAAGCATGGTGCTTAGGTCAAAAAAGTCTACCCTAATTAGATTAGACATGGAGTCGAGTTTGATTATTGAATCGGAGTCGCTAGTGTAGAATTTGGTCGACCATATGGACTAACCCCTGCAGGAATTTATCAACTTCAAGAGGGTAAGTCCAAGAGGCGGCGATGAAGATCGAAGTTGTTTGGTGAACCAAAAAAAAAATATATATATAATAATAATAATAAATAAATAAAAATAAATAAAACCTTTGAAACCCCAAGAATGGTTGTCCTGTTCTTTCAAGATCATCACAAGACAAGCTTGGGGGAGTCTCCGCACACGCTAAAAGAAGGTGTTAATCAAAGACCAAATCATGGTGTGCACTGGGCTAGCAACATTCCTAACCGAAGGTAAGTCAAAAGCTAGCTTGAGGGAGGACTCCCACAAAGGTAACTCGTATCTCACATTCCATTCAGTTATTTTCTTATCTTATATGAATGATGAGAAATGAGAATAAAAAAAAACAAAAGAGGGAAGAAGAAAGAGAGAGAGGAGACTTTTTCCACTCCATATATATGTGTTGTAGAAATGTTTAGTTCTACCCCTGTTGAAATGATGAATAGTTGCTCTGTCTTATGTTTTGCCTGTGCCTAGTTTATAACTTGAATTTCTCTAAAGTTTGGGTTTAGTAGCTAAGTCTTAAAACTCATCTTGAAAAGCCTGATTCATGTGGGTTGCATAAGCTCTATCCAGTCTAAGTTGTTGCCAAATATGATATGGTACAAATAGATTTACTATGATTTCATTCAAGAGAGAAACTTGACATCCGGGAATCTAATTTGAAGAAAAAAGAAAAGATATGGGCTATGTTAAAAAAAAAAAAAAGAAAAAGAGATGAAAAATGGACACGTGTCCGAGGGCGAGTAGAGCCCACATCTTCAAAAAAAAAAAAAAAAAAAAAAAAGAGAGGAAATAAAAGACAAAAGTCTAGGGCGAGTAGAGGCCACCTCTCTAAAAAAAAATTATTATTATATAGTAATAAAGCCCATACTTTCTCAAAAAATAAATATAATCTAAATAAATAATCCGGATGCAAAAAAAGTTGATCAAAAGAATGAATGAATGTTATTTCTATTATAACCATTCTATCGGCAACCGCCCAAGACTCGAGGACAGCTAACAAGCCCCGCTACGATGAAAGGTAATAAAGAGTGAGTAAAGGCGTGCCATTTTATTCAAACTATAGTAGAAAATCTTGTTATAAACATGGCACTTGTAAAATGTAATCGGCATTGTAGCAACTCCCGATCAACAACCAAGTACTTATCATTGCTCGAGGACGCGCAAAGGGTAAGCTTGGGGAGTTTGTTGACGGTCACCAACGACATATTTTTAACGTCAACATTCTACCAATAAGGGGTGAAACTATACCTTACTACACACATATACATTTATTATTGACATTATTCCACTTGTAGTGTCCAAATTACTATTGTGCAGATTTATATAAGAAACAAGTGGAAAATGTACCAAAAGGCGCCTCCCTGGAAAGCGCATTCCTGAAGAACATCAAGCCCAAGGGAGAAATGGACCAAACACGCAGAACTGGGTCGAGCAAACACCGCCACACAACTTTTCAAGCCCACACACGCCCGGCTGCAGCCGGCCCCGAAAGGCCGGGCCCGGAGGGTGCGTAGCGCACCACTGGTGCGGCCGCACCCCCCGGGCTGAGGCGGTTCGAGCCCAGCCCGGGGAGGCGGTTTGTTACCTTCCATAAGCTCGGGCGTTGCCCGGCGTTGGTTGGTCGGTTTAGCAAATTAGGCAGGTGTACCAAGGTCGGTTTGGCTCCTTCCATATGGGGAGGGACATTTTCCAATGAGCCCCCTCTCCTCTACCTATAAAAAGGAGGCCCTCTCCCCTCATTGTATACACACCTCACAAGAGAGCTACTCTCTCCTCTCCTTTTCTTCTTCTTCCTCCTTCTAGTAGGATTAGTAGTTTAGGATGTGGAGCTAGGCAACAAAGCTACCAAGGAGGGCTTGGCTCCTTGGAAGATGGATTCAAGGAATAAATCTTGCTATGGTATTCTTCCAAAGCCTTGCTCTTATCTTATCTTGGTTGTGCATTAGGATTAGAGTCTTCATGTTATTTCTATACCTCATGATTTATCCTATGATCTAACATGTTGTTCTTGACATGATCATGACACATGAACTAGTCTATAGTTTCTATGTTGTGATATCGTCATATAGAACTTTATGCTTAAACCATTCATGCAATATAATTGAGTAATGTCGGGATTGAGCTGAGGTGGCGGTTCGTTGTTCCTTCGGGTTTGCTGTTGTCCTACGCCTTCCGCCAGCAAAGTGGGGGCCCATGGGGGACAAGAGTAGTGTCCTAGTATGCGGACGTGGTGTCCGGATGCCAGGTATCCTTTGAATATGACAGCATGCCACGGTTGAGGGGGTAGGCGGCTGGGTCGTGACAAGCCTTGACCGTCCCTTGAATCCCCCCACGTCAGTATGTTGTGTAGGAGTCTAAAGTGCCTTTTTTTATTGGGCGTATGCTCGGGAAGGTCTCCCTGTCCATTTCATTCTCAGCTTCGACCTCCTACTCATGCGTGTTGCCTGACTATCAACTGGTTCTATGCACAGCCATGACTAGAATCTGTATGCTCCACTTAGGACTTCCTTTATTCCTTATTTATCTTTATCCTTGAGTTTGGCTTGAGTGAGTGTGTCAAGTTATCCCTTTACCGTTCCCTTATATCCCTGTCATGAGCATTGGTCCATTACACAGTCATGTTATCTTGTTTATGTCTCTATTAGATCCTTTTCCACCATGCCTTCCTTTGGGAAAATATAAATAACGATACCCCTGAATATCTCGGGTGAAATGCTACAATGATAGATCCCGTGCGCTTGCGGATGAATATCTTATTTGGCAAGATCTATCCTTTGTTGATGTACCTAGTGTTATCACCGACACGGTGGTTTCACTTAGGAATGTCAACGACGCATTTTCAGCGCCGTTATTAGAGATGGGTTCTAAACCTGTTTCTAGTAATTGCGATTAAGAAATGCAACAGAATGCCCTCCTCCGCTCCCTCCTGCGCACTCCCGGCGGCCGACCGTGTTGGCGTTCTTTGCGGCGGTGCGCGCTGGGCCAACCGTCCCCACCGGCATTCTCTCCTCGTCATGCCGCTCCGGCGTCTGCTGTGGCTGAGACACATCACACAGATAAACGGTATCCTTAACAACAACCGCTACGGCATACGAGGGGACTTGACACTTACGGGAGCGGCGGTGCCTTCATCATCTCGGCAAACTGTAGTAACCGAGGAGCGCCACGACGAAGCGGGTGTACCGACAACCCGAAACCACGGTGGAAGTAGCCCTCGAAGACTACTGCCTCGTGGGTTTGGGGCATGGGATATGGCTCCACATCTGGCACCCACCACCCGATGATTGCCTGCTCCGGTAATACCCCGGCGTTGACAAGGAGCTGCACAGTCTCCTCCGTCCAACGCGAATGGACCCATTCCGTGTCCATCTCGATCTCCGGCTCCTCTACGGCGAGCGGTGAGACGAATGCCGGCTGTTGCAGAACTTGCTCATCATCACCCGTGTTCCCTCCAGCGGCTCCCCATCTGCGTCTAGCGAGGTGCGCGACGAGCCATCTCTTCAAGACGCGGCAATGGCGGAATAAACGAGAATCGTCGCGTTGAATCTCAAAAACTGACGAATCAAAGCCAAATCAACTTCATTTTGGTAGCATCAGAACCGCAAGATGCAGATCTACAAGGACCTTACCTCGAATCGATGGCGGCGGTGCTCGGCGGACGTCCTCCCGGCGGATTTCGCTAACCCTAGCGGTACCAGCGAGAAGAAGGCAAAGCGAGAAGAATGGAATGCTGTGGTTGCGCATGCGGAAGTGCCGAGGCGGCTGCGGGTGCCAATATTTATTGCCCGTTTCCTGCATGGGGAACCGTGTGCGCTGTGGGCCCGTGTCTCCCCACCTTCTCGGGGTTGAGTGCGCGCGGCAAAGCGGCCGCGTGTCGGTTCCCATTTAATGCGAGGTATCTCGGGCGCGTGCATAAAGGCAACTCCGCGCGTCCCCTGCCCGACGCCGCCAACCCACAGCAGGTATCCCTTACTTTCTAATCAAAGTACACCTTTCCAGATTCTGGTACACGTGCGTGGAAGGACATTTTTGTGAATAATCCATATCTAGAAGCAAATCAGGAATATCCTGCATGCCACCGCGCATTTCTCGGGGACTGGAAATGATCTCAGTCCTCATTAATGCCAGGAGATCTTTCTGGTCCCACCAGGGACCAACGACATATCCCTCGCTCTATGCATGGGCCCGGGGACTGCTTTTCTTTGACCCGAGCAGTACGTGACGCCTCACCTACTCCTAGGCTCAGGGACTAAGTGGGCACACTTCACCTGCTCGGTGAATCGTGCTCTGCTTAACAGGCCAAGGCTTCTTCGAGCGCTCACACTCAAAAGTGGGCACACTTCTCCAGAAGGGAAAATATTTTTTCTTTTCTAGAGCACCCAGTTTCCAGAGGCGAACTTCGTCAAGACTAGACTGGTTGGGGTCCAAAGGGAAGAGAAGATCAAAAGTCAAGCACATAAAGTAATTGGTGGGGCATCACTCGACCGGTCGATATCACTCCAAAAAGCTGGTCGGCAATTCTCATTTGCCTAGTCGGCAACGTCTCTCGGTGGTCGATGTTGACATTTCTTTAGCGCAATCACTAGAAACAGGGTTTAGAACCCATCTCTAATAACGGCATCGAATGCGCCGTTGACATTCCTAAGCGAAACCACCATGTCGGTGATCACACTAGGAACATCAACGATGATAGACCTTGCCAAAATAGATATTCATCCGCAAGCGCATGGATCTATCATTGTAGCATTTCACCCGGAGATAGTCGGGGTATCGTTATTTATATTTTAACAAAGGAAGGCATGGTGGAAAAGGATCTAAGAGAGACATGAACAAGATAACATGACGTGCAATGGACCAATGCTTATAACAGGGGATATTAGGGAAAGGTAAAAGGATAACTTGACACACTCACTCAAGCCAAACTCAAGGATAAAGATAAATAATGAATAAAGAAAGTCCTAAGTGGAGCATCTGATTCTAATCATGGCGTACTTGAGAGAACGAGTTGATAGTCATGTAATATCGTAAGTAGGAGGTCGAGGCGAGAGTGAGATGGACGGGGAGATCCAACCGAGCCATCAGGCCTGAAGAGAGGACACTTTAGACTCCTACACGACATACGAACGTGGGGGATTACAAAGGACAGACAGGGCTGTCACGACCCTGCCACCGACCCCCTCGACCGGGGCATGCCGTCATATTCGTAGGATCCCTGGCATCCGAACAATACGCCCGCATACAAGGAAACTACTCATGTTCCCCATGGACCCCACCCTACGGATGGACGGACTAGAACATGAGCAAATCCAAAGGAACAACGAACCGCCACCTCAGCATAATCCTGACACTACTCAATTATATTGCATGAATGGTTAAGCGTAAAGTTCTATATGATGATATCATAACATGGAAACTATAGACTAGTTCATATGTTATGATTATGTCAAGAGAACAATATGTTAGATCATAAGATAAATCATATGTCATAGAAATAACATGAAGACTCTAATTCTATTGCATAACCAAGATAAGATAAAAGGGCAAGGCTTTGGAAGAATACCATAGATAGATTATACCGGGAATCCATCTTCCAAGGAGCCAAGCCCTCCTTGGTAGCTTTGTTGCCTAGCTCCACATCCTAACCTACTAGGAAGAAGAAGAAGAAGAAGAAAGGAGGGAGAGAGTGGCTCTTCTTGTGAGGTGTGTGTTGAGAAAGGAGGTGAGGGGGGCTACTTATACAAGTGAGAGAGGGCGCTAAGTGCAAGTTTCCCCAAACCGACCATCTGTCGGGTGTCTAGGTTCACTGAATCCAGCTACGCTACAGCGCACCGCCCTCCTCGACACTTAATGCACCGCCACGCCAAAGTTGGGCCCGAACCGCCACAACTTTGTGCGCCAAGCACACCAAGGTGCGCCCGCATTCAAGCCCGCCCGGTTCGGGTCGGGCTTTGGTCGGCGTCAAATGTTGGGCTTTGAAAAGTTGTGTGGTGGTGTTTTCTCAGCCCAAGTTGCATCGTGGTGGGCTCATCTTCCTTGGGTTGAATGGTTTGCTTTGAAGTACATTTTCCAGGAAGGCGCCTTTTGGACATTTTCCACTTGCTTTTCATATAAATCCTGCAAAACATTTTCCACTTGCTGTTTCTGAATCTTGGGTGGTTGCAAGATAGAACAGATCGATGAACTTGCTTATCTTTCACTCTTTTAAGTGACTGTCAATCCAGAGGTTTTGAAATATTTTTGCAAAGAATATAGTTCCTCAAATGATCTCTCGATCGCTCAATATTTGTATGTGGTTGTTCCTCACCAAAGGCTTATATTTGCCTTTCTTTTTGCCTACCGGCTAAATAAGGCTTTCGTGGAGCTCTGGGTAGGTAAAAGATTGACATACTTGTGTCATGTCATGTTGCCTAGTCAAAGACCGAACCACATGGAGAGACTCATCATAGGCCTAGATCAATATGTGCAAGTGTGTGGAATTTTTGTATTTTGTACTCCAGGTAACATGACTCTCTCTTTTTTGGTGGAAATGCGAAGGAGGTATGGGCTACCTTTATTCCTTTCTTTTCTTTCTCTTTTTTTTCTCTTTTTTTTTTTTGGACGAGTACCGACTTCCTCATCTTTTTATTTGGGACATATGTCCATCTTTCTTTCTTTTCTTTTTTTTTTTTTAGCATAGCCCATACTTCTCCTTTTGGAACAGGAATTTATGTGAGAGGTCATGGTACAAATGAATCGAGTATATTTGTGGTGTATGGAAGGGTGCATGTTGTGTGCAACTCTCAGTGTAAGAGTTGGCGATTTATTTCTAGGTGTACGTGAATCTTGATCTTGGGCATATGAAAAGAACTGGACATAGGTCACAACAATTTGACATAGGCTCACCATGAAAACAAGCAAACATATGACTAAGGTTTTTCATGAATGATCATATCATCATGTCATATGGCTTTGGTGGGAAATGCATATCATCGGGGAACTTTTGAATTTTGATTTTTGAAAATAAAACTCTAGATATCAGGTCACTCTAAGAATAATGTTATAGCAAAGTCCATGTCACCATATCATAACTTGCAACTACCTAGACAAGAATGCTTACGCAACCCACATGATTTAGGCTTTTCAAGGTGAAAATAAAACTTAGCCACTAAACTCAAATCTTAGAGAAATTTAAGTTATAAACTAGGCACAGATAAATCATAAGACAGAGCAACTATTCATCATTTCAATAGGGTTAGAACTAAACATTTCTACAACACATATATATGGAGTGGAATAAATCTCCTTTCTCTCTTTCTTCTTTCCCTCTTTTTTTTTTTTATCTCATCATTCTTTATAAGATAAGAAAATAATAGAATGGAATGTAAGATATGAGTTACCTTTGTGGGAGTCCTCCCCAAGCTAACCGACTTACCTTCGGTTATGAATGTTGCTAGCTTGTGCACGCCATGAATTGATTCGTGATTAGTGGCGTGGTTGGAGACTCCCAAGCTTGTCTTGTGATGGTATTGAAAGAACGGGACAACCATTCTTGGGGTTTGAAAGGTTTATTATTTTATTTTATTATTATTCATATTATTATTATTATTATTATTATTATTATTATTATTATTATTATTATTATTATTATCATCATTTTGGTTCACCAAACAAGATCGATCTCCATTGTCATCTCCAGGCCACACCCTCTTAATGTTGATAAATTCCTGCAGGGGTTAGTCCATATGGTGGACCAAATTCTACACTAGCAGGTCTGGGTTCAATAATCAAACTCGACTCCATGTCTAATCTGATTAAGGTAGACTTTTTGACGTAACCACCATTGTAACACCCGGTTTTAAGAACAAAACCGAATGTACACCATATGTGAGCCCCTGCAAGTCAAATCTCACATATAGCTACAAATAAGAGTGTAGTGTCAATAAGTTAATGCTTTATGTAACGTACATAATACGAAAAGATTATAACCTCGGCTAGCAGATAGCGGAAAGACACTCCGATCTTCCTGGTGTAGACTCCATAGGGACCGACTGACTGGTTGATCACAAGCCTAACTTCTTCCTGAGGTGTGGGGGAATAGCAAGAGTGAGTCCATGTCGAACTCCGCAAATATAGCTAGGCAATATCTACCCAAAAAGCCATGATCATTATAACATAAATAATGAATAGCATGAAACGATAAATCATGAACAATATAATAAGCATGTATAGCCAACAGATATATCATAAACAACATCATCAATAGAAAGTAAATCCTTCCCTCGGTTTTCCAGGCCGTTCATGACCGCGAACACGGCTGATATATCAGTTTTTTTTATCTCTGCGCAGAGGTGTGCACTTTCACTATGAGTCATGTTTTCCAAAATGAGTAGGTTAATTAGGCCTAAACACCGGAAAACATATAAAGCTTTTCAAAGGTTAATCTAAAAATATTAGTGGCCAGCGAGCGATACAATCCCGTTTCTCCCATTCCGGCAAACCACCAACAAAGATAGATAAGGTCCTTTGACCGACTAAAGCCCAGAGCCATATGACCCCATAGTAAATGCGGTAAGTCCCGGATTTTGCCAAAGGATAAGTCCTTATGGAGAGCTAAGAGCATCATAAACAAAACATAAGCTCCTTCGCCCTATGAACCATGTTATCAACCATTCATATTTAACATTCAAGTGCATAAACATTAAACAAGTCATAAGATCATGGTTTAAAGCTAGCATATCCCAAAACTATACTTGCCTTAATATCGACCCTTCTTCAAGTCCAAAGCTCCAAGAGAAAACCTTCTAGATCATCAACGTGTTCCAGTTCACCACGTCAAGCTCACTGTCTACTTGATTCCAAACAGCAACACACAGACATATAGAGCCAAACATGCATACAAACAAGACTACAATTAGAAACAGTACACCAACAGAGATAAAATAAGTTGAAAAGATTATAAAACTATTCTGCACGTCGCTACGATCACACAGACGCTAAGATCACCGAAAACGGAGCTATAACGGCGAAGATACATATTTTACAAGATTTATACTTTAATAAATAAAATATGAGCTCGAATTTTGAAGATAGAAAACTTTTGGAAACAACACGCTACAAGGCATGGCTTATTGTATAGCGGACATGAGAGCAAGGCAGATGATAAAAGAGCTACGATATGTAATGAGTAAAGATGCTCGAGATATGTAATAAAATATCAAAAGAATATTAATTTTGTAGATACACAGGCGGCTCAACATTATTTTTGTGTGAAATAAACATGGATATTGGAGCTCTCAAGGACATACGATGAATTGATATAAGATAACTTGCATCGATCTGGAAGAGATGGAATATATGGAATTTTGAATATGCATGATCCACGATATGGGGATGAGGCATGCATGTAGACGTATGCCACACATGCAAACACAACATGCAGCAACGGTAGTTAAAGGCACTGTGTAAATAATTTACGGAGAAAATAGGAATCATGCAGATGCTCACCAACGAACGACTACGTCGAACGGTTACGACTGATGATCCTGCATGGCTGCGCGTGAAGAAGGCAGCAAGTCGGCAACTCCATGGACCAGGAGAGAAGGAGACGGACTCGGCAACCTGCTGATCAATGGCAGTTGTCGAATTTCAACTTCAGAGAAAACGACAAGCCTGGGAAGACGTATATGTCCTTGACGGCAACGGAGCACGAATTGGCAAACGAAGGATAAAGGAGAGGGCATCCCACCTAGATCGAATAAGGAGGCGAGAGCGGCCTGAGGACGACGCACGGCTCGAACTGGCGGTCGTTGGCAACCTGCGTGCGATGGCGTCGAGAGATGAGCAAATACCAAAGAATCCGCGAGGTGATGGCGGAGCTATCGTGCTGGCTTACAGCGATGGCGAGATGACGGCCGCGACGATTTGAACCCGGCGGCGTCAGCTAGGGCTTGCGGCGGCTGCCGGCACTAGCGTGGCTGTAACTTGCGAAAAAAGGGCAAGACAGGTGCGGCTTGGTTTATACAGGGCCGAGAGACTCGCGCTATCCACGGAAATCGATCGGGTCACAAGTGTTATAAAACATGTCGTCAGCGGTTAGGACCTTCCCCTCTCCGTCTCTCATGATCACGCAGTAGATGAAAGAATTAGAACAAGTAGACACAAGATAGGGAGACTATTCTTTATTCATCTAAATATTGGTAATTACAACATAGAGCTCCCACATATATATAGTCCTGCCAAGGTCTAAGAGTTTCGGTAAGAGCCCACATACGAGCAGTACTGGGATTAGAATTCCTCCTTCTCCTTTCCTTCTAGGACAGAGTCCGTGTGTTTTACAACACTCCCCCTTGGGCGATTACCACGATATGCATATGCCTCATCAAAAACTCCATCCGAAAACCCGGTGGGAAAAAAAAAAACGGTTCTTGGAGAAAAGAGTACATCACATTCGTTAATTGTATTGCACATGTTGTCTCATTAAAAACCTTGTGTGAGAAACCTTCAAGTAAAAACTCACGTAGGAAAAAAAGAGTACAACATTTAACCTTCTTGGTCATATATTCTTCAGGATATTCTATTCTTCATGAATAGATATTGATCTTCATAATCTATGCATAAACTTCAGTGTTTTAGCAAATATGATCTACTTGATCTTTGTAATTCTAGTGGTTTACCTTAAAGGCAGATTCAATAAAATATGCTCCCCTCGTAAAAGCCAAACTTTGAACTTCATTGTTCAAACCACACTTTTTCATAAACGTGTGTAAATAAAAGTTGGCTCATAATTCTTCTATGAATTATATGGGAGCAATATGCTTCATGCATAATGACCACCAATTAGCTGTGCAAAACAAATAAATATTATTCTTCAAAGAAATAGATCCTTTCAGAGGATTATGGGGGTAAATAAATTAATATTCAATATCTTCAAGATAGTGTATCAAACTTATACTAGAGTTTGAATACTTATAATTAATCCTTAGTGGATTTTCAAATTCTATTTTATAAATCTTCGAGATTTTAATTGTACAAATCCGACCTTGCATTTGGCATTTAGGGGATAATTCAATTGCCAAAACTACCATTATTCTCATACCTTCTATGGTATTCTTAGAGGATATCATTAACTTCATGCTAGCTTTTCATACACTTTCTAAGTGTTTTGATGACACCTTCACGGTATTTAAGATTCCTCATTTTCTTTCTCTCGGGTCTATATTCACTTCAGGGATGAATGGTGTTTATTCAAAAATTGACTTGTAAATCCTTCATGGATTAATTCCTTCATGGATGTACATTCATTCTTAATGAATTAATAATCTCTTCTATGCGATATATTCTCTCTTGCACAAGAGATGAATCATATACACAATGACATTGAGTTATTCACTATAAAATCATTCAATGATTGTAATCCTTCTAGGACATGCTCTTCTTGAGACTTGAATATTCATTCAGGAATATATATACCTTAGACTTTAATACTTAGTATGAGATTTCTACAAGTTGTGATTTATATTCTTCGGGAATTATATGAATTTTCATAATCCACTATTAAGCGCATATTCGATATTCATTTCATTTGCCGGAGATATATAGCGAGAACATTCATTTCTTCTTATTAGGAGATTTAACCTCAATTGCTTTCTTCATTGACCGGTATAATCGCTACAAGCGATTTTGCCATGGACTTTGTTTTTCGGATCCGGGTTCTCATAAGAGAAACATTTGCAATTGTAGAGGTAGTGTTGTCGACAATTATTTTCTCCCACTATTCTCACAATGTGAGAATATTCTATCTCTGTTATTTCCCAAACAAGAGATGGTATATTGCTCTCAACACTAGTGATGTGCGCGCTTATTGTGTTAGATGTCATCTTCATGATGATCCTCTTCATGAGGTGTTTAACCTTCTTCATGAGGCGTTCTCTTCACGAGAATGGAGGAGTTCCATTTCTTTTCTTTTAACATGTATACACTAAAACTAGAACCCACAGGTGTCCCCGTAGATTTTAGATTGATAATATATAACATTTAGTTTACTACTAGTAAACACAACTTCTGGTTCATAACTTCAAGTTACTCCTCTCATTTCAAAAATATCTGGCATATGCTCCGCTTGAGGCTTCACAAGAGCATTAGTCAAACTATTGTATGACTTGGTGTGTGATACTATTCTGCTTCAAGCTCCAAGGAATATTCTCTAAGATCATTTTCCTTCTATGGAAATAATATTCGGCATTCAAAATATAGGCTCTCTCCCCCTAATGCCAATATTAGATCATTAATAGCATACTTCAAAATATATCCCCTATCATGGGCTTAATTCAAATTCATATATCTCCAACTACAAGTGGAGGCCCATTTATGTATGCTATGATTAAATTTTATGGGAAATATTCACACACATATTTTAATATGGGGGTTATTAATCATTATGCAATGAGCTAGAATACTTAAAGTGCATTTAAGAATGTTCAGCATTCCTACAAAATCGGGATGTTCTCCCCCTAATATGCACATTAGAAAACTATTTCATTCTCTAGCTTCTTTATTAATTAGCCTAAAAATTGATCCAAGTACTCATAAAAAATGGATCATACACTTCAAATGTATTAAATATGCAACATTCAAATTCACATGGAATTTTCTTCTAGAATTTTCTAATTGCCATCAATGCAAAAATCCCTTGATGCCTTTTCTTCATAAATCCCAAATCATCATAATTATGTTATCCACCATCTTAGTTCCACAATTATTTATCCCATCAAATGGGTTAGTCTCCATTGAGCAAATTTCATAAATTCACTCCCCCGATCTTAGGTTGCTTGGTCGTAGACCAATCTATTGCTTATGCATACGATGCATCGAAAGCAAATAATTCCTTAATTCAACGGAAACTATATAAACATAGCATGCTAGCTAGCCAATTTGGTTATGAGGGAAGCGCAAAGGTAGCTACTAGCTACAACTATAGTTTGTTATCCTAATATTCATACAAGAGTAGATATAGTTGTAGCTCAATGAGATACACATGCAAGTGTAATGTGGAATTTTAGTATTCAGTCTAACATAATGGATAACAACAAAATACAGAGCTACGAGCTTACATGCAATTAGTGCAAAGAGAGAAAGTTTACTCGGCCGGAAGGGACGCGGGCGGAACTTCAAGTCCCGATACATGCACTTAAAGATCGACTTAGGACGGCTATGCCTATATATTATCCACATCTTCTTATGCCTTTACCCAAAATTCCTCCCCCTTTTCATGCCATAATTACTTCAAGTAGCGATTTACTTCGTGCATTATCTATGAATAGTCACTTTTAATGCTTCATAGAATCCAATCATACTTCTAGTATTTATGGATTATGGCATGAAATTCACATATCCAATGTACTATTCAGTGTACAACAATAGACTTAGGGTAGGATACAACTTTTTAGTTCATGGACTAAAAAAAAATTAAATACTTATGATTTGGCTAAATCGATCCTTCCAAGATCAATTAAAATGCCAGTTTAGTCCAATTGTTCATGTGCTTTTTAGAAAATTCAGTTTCCCATCTACCTACATGGTAGCAATGCACAAAGAACTATAACCTTCATGGTTAAGTGAGGCTTCTTTGTGGATAAATTAATGCAAAAATTATTTTGATAGGTAATTGGCAATTGTTTATATGTTTAACATATAAACCTAATTTATTCCATGAGAAGTGTGTACATATTACTTCAAGTAATAACAAGAATTGCAACTAAGAATATTAAATATTTCATATTAGTCTTCAAGCTAATAAATTAACCATTAACCACTTAATTCAACAGGAATTAAAACTTAATGCACCATCACCACTACTATTAATACTTCGGGATATAAAGCGCAAAGATAATAAGCACATGATTTAAATACATTCTCGCATGTCTTAACTTCTATACTTGACAAGCGGTAGCTTCATGCTTTTATATTCAATAGTTATGATATATAGTCACACGCCTTCAAGCAAAGTGTAACATATGTAAGCCACATATTCAAAATTATTGCAACTTAATATCCTGGTTTATAAAGTCTGTCTAAAAAAATTCCAACTCAATTTTTATTTGAGTAATTTTTTATGGTAAATTCAATACTTCACGTATTGTATTACTCCGTGATATTCTATATATAGGAGACATTTCTTTGAGGAATATACTTTAATAAAATCTTATTTACCATCTTGTCTCCTAGACATTTAATATGAAGCTTCAAGCTTATTGTTTATAGAGCAGCATTATAAGCATATAAGCTTGAAAATTCAATCATGATTTTGGGATTTTACTCATGCAAAGTGAGTCCCACAATGTATTTGTTACTTCTATCGGCCATATACTCATTTCAGAGAGTAATTAAGAAATATTTATGCTGAGTTTACTACACTTCAATGGTAGCAAAAATCCTACATGGATTAAATAATAACCATAACAAATAATTTACTATTCGAGGAGTAACTCCGGGATATTTCTTCTTCTTTTTTATGGCATGCATATTAATATAACTTGGATCATGTGCATATAAGTTTACTACATATAAACGAGTAGCAAGGTGCAAAACGATAGTGGATGATTATTAAAAATATTCTTAGAAGCATCCTAGCTTTATTTAGGATTATGGTATATGCAAACTTTCGAATTTATACAAGCATTCATTCATCCCAAAGATTCATATGCTAGGAAAAAAAAATAAAATATGAGCCTCTCAACGGTGACAAGTCTAAGGTCGCAGGATTTAGAGAGCTCATACGCCTAAAACCATGTTGTTATGAATAAAGGCATAAACCCTTAATCGATGCAATTCTAATTTGACCGAATAAACTAGCCGCTCACCTTCACTTCAAGTTCAATGCATCGTGCGGCGTTCAAGCGGCCGACGAGTGGGTGGGTGAGATCGGCAGACGCGTTCAGCGTGTCTCGGTGCCGATGAGGCGAGACGGGGCCAAAGTCCAGAGGTGGTCATGGTTGCTACGAGGTGATGGCGCTCACGGGCCAGCGTGTTGGCGCAGATGATGCTAGCGTGGGTTGCGGGGCATGCACAAGCTCACATCTGTTTTTCGGTGGCGGCGAGATGCTTAGATATTCGGTTCGTATACGGGGCGTCTCGACAAGCGATCGCTGTGGATGCGTTGAGGTGAGCAGCATCCGAGTTGGAGTAGTGCATAGACCAAGGCGTGGAGTTGGCAAGCGTGCATGCTTGCGCGCGCGAGCCGGAGAAGGATCGTCGAGTCCGGTGCTCATACGGTCTCGAATCCGGATCGCGACAGGCGGTGAGTCGGGGTGCGTGCAACTTGCAAGCATTATATGAAGCTGCGTGCGCTCTCTTTTGCATCTTGGCAAAATTGTTTTAGTTTGTCACGATCACGGATAGGTAGGTAGGCATGCGAGCCAGCCGAAGTCGATCGGTAAAGCTGCGCAGCTATGAATAATGGCATCAATATCAGCGTGAGGGCTAATATCTCTATTTCAGTTCGTACAACACAAACCTAGCGATTAGAATCAGTTCAACATAGTGCCATCCCGTATATGTGTGCTTTCGCTATATCTTGCCGATGCATGCAGGCAATCGGATCAATATGTAAATTTGATTAACCACCGACGCAACGGCTGTAAACTCCTGGTTTTTCATTCGCCTTTTTTTGTGCGAAGACGTGCAAGTACATACATATTGCGTGGCCGCATGCTGCATACGGGCAGCAAATGCATGTTGCGCATGTAGTCGCGATACGCACGAGATAGGCCGGCGAGGCCAACTGAACCTGGCAGCAGGGGAAGTCAGGTAGCCTGCTAGGGCTATCCTGATACAATACGCTATTGATCATAATGATGCCAAAAAAATCCGCTTCTCAATGCCTATGCGGCTCTGCACCTACTCCTACTCCGAAATCTTAGCAAGCAATTAGTCTTCGTGACCAAAGGATTAATAGAACAAAAATCACATCGGCAAGCGCTACTGACACGTTGGTTTGTGTAGTATTTAGCTTCATGCTCGGCGGTCGATCGATTGAATAGCAAATACACAAACACTGCTGTATACTTTGTGCGGTGCTAATTCAATCCAATAATTAGTTACTTAATTATTCGTACCTTTGTTCTTGAATTCGAGAAGAAGCGAAGGCTGTCGCATAGGACAGTTCGGCTAGGCCGTGAGGACCTGCCGGCGTGACGATGAGTCGATGCAAGTGCAGATTAGTAGCGGTAGAGGTAGCAGATCCATTCCGCTAACAACGTCGGGGATGTCGGCGTCGTCGGCGTAGTTGCGTCGGGCGTCGGCACGGCGGCGGTGCCGAAGATCGGGCGGCGGCTTCAACGGCGATGTCGACGAAGAGCTTGTCGTGCTGATAACGTGTTATAAAACATGTCGTCAGCGGTTAGGACCTTCCCCTCTCCGTCTCTCATGATCACGCAGTAGATGAAAGAATTAGAACAAGTAGACACAAGATAGGGAGACTATTCTTTATTCATCTAAATATTGGTAATTACAACATAGAGCTCCCACATATATATAGTCCTGCCAAGGTCTAAGAGTTTCGGTAAGAGCCCACATACGAACGGACTGGGATTAGGATTCCTCCTTCTCCTTTCCTTCTAGACAGAGTCCGTGTGTTTTACAACAACAAGATACGGCGCGACCTCGATGTGCATTAGGATGTGGTGTCCGTGTCAAATACGAGGAGGAAGAACGACGACGCTGACTTGGGTCCTGGAGTGTCGGCGTGATCAGCAAGGAGGTGAGGCGCCTGGATTGCTGGTGAACCGGGCTGGGACAAAAACCAAGCAGGCCAATGATTATCAGGCCCGTGAGCAAAGAAAAACAAATGGCCACGGGCCAGAATAGGAGTGCCACTCGGCAAGAGAGAAGAACAGGCCTTCGGGCCAGATTACAGGGAAAGAAAATAGAATGCATTTTCTTTTATATAAAAACAGGTTTTTAATAACACTTGAAATACTTTTCTGTTTGAAACAAAAACCAATCCCCACAAAATTGAGTATGCACCAGCATGAATGCTCAAACATGTTTCTATTTCCTATGATAAATTTTATTTTAATGAAAATATTATTTTTCCTATGTTTTCATGAACACCAAAAACACATAATTAAATCAATTTAACACTATTCCAAAAGAGGCAAAATTTAGGGTGTTACAACCATACTCAATTCAAAAAGTCTATGGACGTATGACCAACATGTATGACCAAAACATCCAAACCAAATCATGCCAATATAGAAAGAGGAAGCATGAATTGATAATAAAATTTCATCCAATGGAGATAAAGGCATTGCAAAGGCGAACAAAATGATTATAGTTTTTTTTTTTGCAAGGTAATGGACAAAGGATGAGAGTGTAGGTTTCACATTACCTTGTTATGATCCTCCCCCAAGCTAGCTCAACGCCCATCGAATCGGGGTTTTACCCCCGTGCTTTTTGACTTTTCCTGCATGGTTAGTATATGGTAGATTCACGAGTGGACTTACCATCCTTCGTGATTACCAAATTTTGAAACATTTGCAGGAAGGAGCAGAAGAGCAGCTTGGTTTTTTTTCAAAAATTTTATTTGAAAATTTTATTATCAAGGGAGGACATAAAAGCTTCACCAAACTTTTCATACTCAAACAATGCTAAGATAAATATGCAATATAGGTCTAGCCTTGCTTTATCTCTATCATGAAATAGCTCTATTGTTTATGACGTCAGCCACGGGTTCATTAATCAAAGTTCAACACCATGTCAAATTTTTGATTAAAGGAGGTCATTTTAACCCAAGCACCATGCTTGATTAAAAAGACCTATGGATGTGTCACACGTATACATGTAAACACATCCAAACCTGGACCATATTTCATAAACAAAGGAACAAATTTTTTTTATATGGAGATAAGTATGAGTAAAAAAAGAATTGGTGAATTATTACCTTTGCATACCCGAGTGTGTGTGTGTACCAACCACGCATGAAGGCAAGAACGTTGAAAACCGCGGTGGCGGCTTGATGATCCATCTCAAGCAGGCCACAAGGCTTAGGTGATACACATAGGTAGTGTATATGGACGTTGGGCCTTAGTAGTAACAAAGGTGTAAAGGAGAGGATGTTCCTCCTTTCCTTTTTTTTTTTTTCTTTTTTTATTGGACCTTTGCGCACTGAGTTTACTTGACCGGCAGCTTGAGGATAGAGTTCAGAATTGCTGCGTCGGTGACATGATGATCTTGGATTGGTTATGACTTCCTCGAGGGCCGGAGCGGAGGGAGGCATACCAAACTCACTCAAGGTGGGCAACAAGGATTAGTCACACACAAAGAATGTGCATGATTCATAAGCCTAGGTGCTTGTGACAAAGGCCTTGGGAGAGAAAGATCCCTTCTTTCTTATATGGAAGCAATGGTGGGTGGAGTCGGGGGCCTTCATTGTTTATTTTTGACCATATGGGGCCAACCTGCTCCTCTCTCCTCTTATTATTATTTATTTTTTTATATTTTTTTTTTTCTTCTTTCTGCAACACTTTTTTTTTACTTTCTCTTTTTATCTCTCTTATTTTTTTCTTTTTCAACAACCATTTTTTTAATCTATTTTTTCTCTCTCTTTTTTTTTATAGCAAGGGGAGGCTAATCTCTTATTCATCTCTTTTTTTTTTTTTTTTTCTTCATTTTTTCTTTCTTTTTTTTTTTTTTTGGAATGATCCCCTTAGGGCATTTGGAACTTGATATTCTCATCATCTTCCCTCCCATACTTGGACTTTTGTGAAAAAGTCAAGTGTGCAAGGTCGTGGTCTCCTTTTGAATGCATTCCTCCGCCCAAGAGCATCAAAGTTTTCTTGTTGATGTAGCCCCCATGTTTTCGAGCATCGTATGTCCCTTTGTTCTTCTTAGTCTCTACCTGAAATACCCGAAGGTGCATACTAACTTGAAAACATGTTCTTGCTATTTTTTATAAAAGATTTTTTTTTTGATAAACCCATTATAAACAAAGGTCACTACACATGCATATTATCATGATGAACATGTTCTAAAAGATTCCTTAAAAAAACCAATGCCTTCCCAAGCAACGGCGCCGAGAAATGTTTGTTGACATTTCTTAGCGCAATCACTAGAAACAGGTTTAGAACCCATCTCTAATAACGGCGCCTTTAAATGCGCCGTTGACATTCCTAAGCGAAACCACCATGTCGGTGATCACACTACGAACATCAACAATGATAGACCATGCCAAAATAGATATTCATCCGCAAGCGCACGGATCTATCATTGTAGCATTTCACCCGAGAGATAGTCGGGGTATCGTTATTTATATTTTCCCAAAGGAAGGCATGGTGGAAAAGGATCTAATAGAGATATGAACAAGATAACATGACTGTGCAATAGACCAATGCTTATAACAGGGATATTAGGGAAAGGTAAAAGGATAACTTGACACACTCAATCAAGCTAAACTCAAGGATAAAGATAAATAAGGAATAAAGAAAGTCCTAAGTGGAGCATACAGATTCTAATCATGGTCTGTACGTAAAAGCTTGATTGATAGTCATGTAATATAAGTAAGTAGGAGGTCGAGTTGAGAGTGAGATGGACGGGGAGATCCACCCGAGCCATCCGGCCCTGAAGAGAGGACACTTTAGACTCCTACACGACATTCGAACGTGGGGGGATTACAAAGGATGGACAGGGCTATCACGACCCTGCCGCCTACCCCCTCGACCGGGGCATGCCATCATATTCGTAGGATCCCAGGCATCCGGACACCACGCCCGCATACAAGGAAACTACTCATGTCCCCCATGGACCCCACCCTACGGATGGATGGACTAGAACATGAGCAAACCCGAAGAAACAACGAACCGCCACCTCAGCACAATCCTGACACTACTCAATTATATTGCATGAATGGTTAAGCATAAAGTTCTATATGACAATATCAAACTATAGACTAGTTCATATGTTATGATTATATCAAGAGAACAACATGTTAGATCATAAGATAAATCATATGTCATAGAAATAACATGAAGACTCTAATTCTAATGCACAACCAAGATAAGATAAAAGGGCAAGCCTTTGGAAGAATACCATAGATAGATTATACTGGGAATCCATCTTCCAAGGAGCCAAGCCCTCCTTGTTAGCTTTGTTGCCTAGCTCCACATCCTAACCTACTAGGAAGAAGAAGAAGAAGAAGAAATGAGGGAGAGAGAGTGGCTCTTCTTGTGAGGTGTGTGTTGAGAGAGGAGGTGAGGGGGGCTATTATACAATTGAGAGAGGGGGCTAAGTGCAAGTTTCCCCCAAACCAACCATCTCTCGGGCGTCTAGGTTCACTGAATCTAGCTATGCCACAGCGCACCGCCCTCCTCGACAATTAATGCACCGCCATGCCAAAGTTGGGCCCGAACCGCCACAACTTTGGTGCGGGCGCACCCTTGGGTGCGCGCGCACCAAGCCTGGCCCAGTTTGGGTCGGGCTTTTGGCTGGCATGCAGTGTTGGGCCTGAAAAGTTGTGTGGTGGCGTTTTCTCGGCCCAAGTTGCATCGTGGTGGGCTCATCTTCCTTGGGTTGAATGGTTTGCTGAAGTACGTTTTCCAGGAAGGCGCCTTTTGGATATTTTCCACTTGCTTTTCATATAAATCCTGCAAAACATTATTTCTGCACTACAAGTGGAATTATGTCAATAATAAATGTATATGTGTGTAGTAAGGTATAGTTTTAACCCCTTATTGGTAGAATGTTGACGTTAAAAATACGTCGTTTGTGACCGTCAACAGTCGAGCAACGTCAGGACTTCATCGCCCGGAAGACGCAAAGCATGCTCGAGGGGATTAGCCGTGGGGGGATAAACCCCTATCCCCTCGCGGACCGACATGGGCTAAGCCGTTTAGGCCGGCCCAAGCCGCAGGACCGAGCCCATCGGCGTCCTCAAGGTCGTGGCCGTCACGATTATCATGGTGAAAGCGTGTGCGTCAAGATTAGATATTTCCTTGTACAGCTCCACGTCGTATTCCATGTAAACTTCCCTATTGTAACCGATCAGGAGAGATCTTGTCGGGTAGAAACCGACCTGTAACCCTGCCCCCCAGATATATAAGGCGGGCAGGGACCCTCTCTCGAGATCATCTCATAATCCACCAAGCAATATAAACTATAAGCGGGGACGTAGGTTTTACGCCCTCACGGCGACCGAACCTGGGTAAATCTCTTATGTTTTGCCCTTTTCGTCTTGCTTAACATCCTGCTAGTCGTCTAGCGCACCTCTACCGATCACGAACTACTAGCTTGGGCATACCCCTACTAGGCTATCGACCGTATTCCATCAACACCGGGCCAAACGCGTTAAGAGCCGGACTCGCGACAAGAAGAGCGGGAGGTTCGCTGGGGAAGCGATGGCAACGACAAGGTGGCTCAGCGGGGCTCCGCGGATGCCGGCGCCTCAGCCTCAGGGCGGTTCTTTCATGGAGGCCCTAGTTGGGCGGGGGGCTCGGTGGCGGCGGCATCTTCATTGCGGATGTGTCACCGGGGATTGAGCCGATGGTGGCTCGCCCGGGGCTACCCCACCCGATCGATGGTGCCGTCTTTGCTAGGGGGAAGGCCCTCGCCCTCGACTTCGCCGCCGCCGCTTCCTCGACCTCATCGCCGGACCACAAGGTGAGCTTAGGGTTTCTTCAGTGGGGGTTTTTTGTATTAGGGTGTGGGGTTTTTGTGCGTGCGGTGTGATTTCTGATTGGGGGATGAACAAGACAATTTAGTGTTAGATTGTAATAGAGATTGGGGTTTTTGTTTTCCATTTTTTTTTGCAGTTGATTGTACTATCTACCTTGCTTGTGTCCGATCATGCATGCAGCCACGAGACGTAGTATGGTGGTCAATTTTAATTTGTGCTAGGTAGATTACAATGTTCTAGGATATCTTTGCATGTTCTAGGATATTGAAGTACTTGGATTTCATTATGAATTTAGATACCATCAGTTGAAATTGTTATCCAGTTAGCTTTAATGCCATTGAAATTGTTTGAAAACAATAAATTGTAATCTACCATTGAAATTGTTATCCGTTAGCTTTTTTGCTAGCTTTTACGCCATTGAAAACAATGAATCAGTTAGCTTTACTGCCATTGAAATTGTTATCCATTGATTCCATCAGTTGTTTGAATTTAATGCCATTCAAATTGGTATCCATTGATTACATCAAATTTCTTTACAATGTGTTCATATACGGATGTCAAAAAAAGGAGGTTATTAGATGATATATTATTCTGTTGTTCTAATCCATTGATTGTATTACGTGATTTGAATTTAATATTATATTCAAACAAGTTGAAATGATCCCCAGGCACAACCAAACAATGTATGTGTTTATTTCAACTATATGATCAAAAAGAAGTTATGGTATGTGTTTATTTAAAGCTTGTACCCTTCCTAATTTATGGTATGTGATTATGTTTCTGCAGAGTTGCATTTGCTGCAACCATGCCAACGTTGAGGTGAGGAAGCTGAAGAATGAGTTGATGGTCAAGGTGGTGGAGCTGGGACGAGCTGTCCAAGAAAAACAATATGCTGGAAGAGGAGCTAACCAATGTGGAAGAAGCTGAGTTCAAGAACAGAGTCAATGTCTTCATCCCTGGAACAGGTGACAAGAAGAAGCAAGATGCAATCTATGAGCTCAAGATGCAGATTAAGGGGCTGAAGGGGGACATTGAGGATCTGAAGAGGAAGAGGAAGAAGAAGGAGTAGTAGGATGGCCCTAAAACCTGGTGGACGTCATATATAGATAAATTATATATAGAAATGAAAACTTGCTGGAATGCTTGCTAGAAGTGTGGCACGTATATGTGCCTTGACATGCTCGCTGCTAGAAAACAATGAAGTCTGAACTGATATGTGCCTTGATTATATATATGAAGTTAGCTTTTGCAATTATGAATTTGTTTGCTTGTGTTTTTTATGTTAATATCTGGTGGCACATAGCCCTCTTCCTTGGCCGGTGCAAGGATCTGGTTACTTTCTGTGGTGGCACATAGCCCTTTTTTTTTGTTAATATCTGTTGGCACATAGAAGCATTTTATAGTGTAAATAATGTCAGCAAAAAATTCTGGTGGCAAATAATATGTACATTGTATTCTGTGATGGCAGAAAATCTGTTCACTCATAACAAAGTTCAATACACTCAAATCAACAATAGGTAAAAAAGATCAACTATCTTTATTAGTAATCCTCATCTTCATCATCATCTAAGGACATGTCATCATTGTTATCATTGCCACCATCACTATAGTATTGCAGTATTGTATCATCTTCCTCCTCGCCCTCACTTTCTACATCATCAGGAATAATAGCAGCCTGCTTCTTGTTTCTTATAAGCTCTTGTAAATTTCCTTCCACTATTGTGGCTTCTCCACCTTGAATGTGCGTAACCTCAATATCATCACTTTTTTGGACTACATGCTCAGTATCGAACAAGTAATCATCCCGATGCACCTCCCGACTGGCCACATCTTTTTGAGACACATCATAAACATTCCTATGTTCAAATTTTTGCACAACTCGCCAATCCTTACCTAAAGCTGTGTCTTGTAGGTAAAACATCTTTTTCGCTTGACTTGTTAGGATGAAAGGATCAGTCTTGTACCATAATGAATGCACATTGATGGATTTGAAATATCCATCATCTTTTGGGACTCGACTTGCCTTCTTAGTTGTACCAATCGCATTGAAATAAAACCACTGACCGAGAGCATTGTAAATTTGCATTATACTCCAACTGAATTACCTCTTTAAGGACACCATAAAAATCAATCATCTTCCCACCATGATCTCTTGGACTCATTACACAACTATTTTGTGTCATGAGGTACTTCTCACGATCCACGGTGCTATACCGCACTCCATTAATAATGCAAGCTGCACAACGCTTAACTCGCAGATTTGGCCCATCAGCAAGTGCCCACAGTCCTTCACTAACCGACTTTGGATTCTCCTCGAGTTTCTTCTCAATCTGTTGCAACAAAAGTGGTCAGTGACACCTTTACATATGCATACTAATACATTTACTGAACCTAGAAACATAATATGTAGTGACTTACATGGCACTTAAACCACTTTGCAAATCCTTGTTCAACCATTCTATCAACATCCGCATCTTGTGCACCATGCTCGCTTCAGTTCTTCCTCATACTTCCTGTAGGACAAATGGTACTTAATCGAACATGTAAATGATAATTAATCTCAAACATGTAAATGATACTTACTGCTTATATTCATTGACTTCGTCACAATTATTTAGCACATAAAAAATTAACTTATTCATGACAACATCATCAATGTAGTTGTGCCTATTAGCTCCAACAAGAGTGATACCATGCTTAAAAACGAGAGATGTCATCGGGCGATGGCCTATCCCCACGACTACCACCATCATCCCTGTTAAATCTAGTATCAATATCCTCCATGTACCTAGAACAAAAAGTTAGGGTGTCACTTGCCACATATGCCTCAAAGCAATCGATCCTTCCGGTCTTGCCCCGATTTCCTAACAAAATTCTTCAAAGTGCCTAGCCACCTTTCTATTGGGTACATCCATCCATCTTGAACAGGACCTCTAAGCAGTGCCTCGTTAGGAAGATGGACACACAAGTGCACCATGACATCAAAGAAAGTAGGCGGAAAGATTCTCTCAAGCTTGCATAGGATCACTAGAATGTCTTGTTTCAGCCGTTTGACAACTTCTATCTTTAGGTTTCTACTGCAGAGTTCCTTGAAGAAGGCCCCGAACTCTGCAATTGGTTCATACACATCCTTCAGCACCAGTCCTCTTAGTCCAGCAGGTATGATTCTTTGCAGGAGAATGTAGCAAGAATGTGTTTTCAGCTTTCCAACCACCCTCAAACCATCTGCACTTATGTATCTTGCTAGGTTGGCCGCATATCCATCTGGAAACTTGATACCTTTCAGAAACTTGCAAAACTCGACTTTTTCATCCTTCCCCAAGACATAAGGAGCAGGTGGAGTACTGAATGAGTTGTTGCCTTTGTCCTGTAAGTGCAAATTATGTCTAATGCCCATATCATACAAATCTAGCCAAGCATTCTGTGTGTCCTTGGTCTTGCCCAGTACATTGAGTAATGTGCATAAAATGTTTTCACATACGTTTTTCTCTATGTGCATCACATCAAGATTATGTGGAAGCTTCAAATGTTCCCAATAAGGCAACCTCCACAACGTAGATTTGCAGCTATAAATCTTTGGACCCACTTGTTTTTGCTTCCTTTTACCTCTAGTGATTTCCTCAGGTTGCTTCCCTGGCCTGACATCTTTCGCCTTCTCTACCTCCTCTCAGAGCTCATCCAAAGTGAACTTCCCTAGCACATCTCTTTTTCTGTTTTACCATCAAAAGCCAAGCTTCTACGCCAAGCATGTGTCCTTCCAAGGTAACGATGATATCCAATGTAACATATCTTACCCCTTATTCTCCTAGACAACAAATCCTTGTCGCAGTGAATACATGCATAATACCCTTTTGTTGTTCTCCCGCATAAAACGTGCTCTTATTTGGATAATCATGTATACACCACAAAGACGGCAAAGACGAAGGTCAAACTTCTTACCGGTGCATGCATCTAAGGTAATGGCACCCTTCCATATCTCTAGAAGTTCTTCAATAAGGGGATCAAGGAACAGATCAAAATCCTTTCACGGAGATGTTGGACCTGGGATGAGTAAAGACATAAAGCAATTTCTTTGGATTCACGCATTCCCATGGTGCGAGATTAAGCGGTGTCGAAGCTTAACGGCCACATACCGTATTGGGTACTCCTGTTGCTAAATGGATTGAACCCATCGGTAGCTAAGGCAAGCCTCAGGTTCCTTGGATCTGCTGCAATGGATGGTTCCCTCTTGTTAAAGTCCTTCCATGCTTCCCCATCAGCTGGATGGCTCATTACACCCTGGACTGGCTTCCTCACATTCTTGTGCCATTGAGTTTCCTCAGAAGTTTGCTTTGATGCATAAATTCTCTTCAACCTTGGCAAGAGTGGAAAATGCCTCAATACCTTATGTGGAACCTGCTTTGTCCCAGTTTCATCTTTCCATCTAGACTCCTTGCAGACTGGGCACGCATTCAACTTAGCATACTTGGTTGTTTTTGAATCCTGAAACAACACACAATTGTTCTTGCACACATGGATGTTTTCACATCTAAGGCCAAACTCTCGAAGGTATTTCTTGGCCTCATCATATGATTCCGCAACTCACTCGAAGGGTACCCATCGGACACCAACTTTATCATTGTGGAAAATCCTACATTGCTGATTCAATAATGAGACTTGATATACAACATCCTCACTAGAAAAGAGAATTTCGAATGGCTAGATCCCAGGCTAAGTGCTTTCTTTGCATCTTCAAGGACCCTAGCAAACCTTGGTTGTTCTCCATTAGCCTCTGCTTGAGCATACAGATCTCCTATCAGCCCTGGCACCCCATGATCCTCATCATAGTCATTAACATTGTCCACATCCAAATGAATCCCAAAGTCATCGTGACTTCCTCCAACCTCAAAGGCTACACATTCTCAACTACTTCAACATTTGGCGACTCCCCATGATGAATCCACCTGGTGTATGTAACTGACATTCCATATAGGTGTATGTGGTCACATATTTCGTCCTGATTATGCGAAACATAATTAAGACATTTACGGCATGGACATGGTATGGAGTAGTGAACCTTGTACCAAAAATCCAGCTTCGATCCATTTGACCCTATGTGAACAGATAACTGAACAAAATTCAAAAGCAAATCAAACACATGCATATATCACATTAATTTGAAAAGAAATCAAAGCTTGAACTCTGTCCTCACCGGCGCTTCTTTGTGCACCCCCAAAGATCGCTTTGTGGTGCCCCTCGCCAACGCTGCTCTGCCCTCGCCGCTGCAGCTCTGTGCCCTAACCGCCGCAGCGTTGTGCCCTCCCATGCTGCCTCGATCTGCCCTCGCCACGCGACCAACGCCGAACGCCAATGCCAACGCCAACACCAACACCAACGCCGATCACTGCCAGGGGATGCCAACTCCGCCGCCACCGCAATCGTCCCGCGACGATCAAGTTCTAGGGGTAGACCACGAAACGATCGTCCGCGTGGTTGTGGGTCTATGGCCCATGACCACAGATCGATTCAATTAACATACCCACAATTCTTATGTTTGTAAGTATCAAATAAAATAACTTTCATACCTACAACAAGAAACTTGACGTAGCCCGGTGGTAACGCTGTTACATGTGGAGCGCCCGGTTGCGAGTTAACCTCCCTTGGCGCATTATTTGTGCCGAAATAATTAAGGGACAAGGTGCGCACGGGTCTGGGCCAAGGCTTAGTGTGACCGGTTGGTGGGCCGTTTGCAAAAATAGTTATGGGCCAAGGCGAGGTGGAGCGTGGCAGTGGGCCTTCTCGAGTTGGTGGGCTGTTCTCCAAAAATAGGAAGCCAAGTGGGCGTGACCTGGTGGGCCATTCGGTTAAAAAACTATTATGGGCCACATCGAGTTCGGGGTTATGGGCCAAGGCGAGGTGGAGCGTGGCGGTGGGCCTTGTCGAGTTGGTGGTTACGGGCCACGCCGAAGTTCGTGGGCTGAAGCGCCACGCCCATGGGTGGGACCTCGTCATCGTTGGAGCCACAACACTATCGTTACGTGGGACCTCGCCGCCGTGAATTTGTTATGTGACGAGTGAGAAAACTAATGCGTGATGAATTGAATTCATCACTCTAGCGAGGCAAACGGCAATACTATCCGTGACGCAGTACGAAAAACTAAGCCGCGGACGAATATATTTCCTCATTCCATCGAGACTAACAAAGCAACAATAATCGTGGACGAGTAAGAAAACTAATCTATGACGAATTGATTTCATCATTCCATCGAGACAAACGGCGACACTAATCGTGACAAGTAAGGAAACACATCCGTGGACGAATTGATTTCATCATTCCATCGAGACAAACGACAACACTATCGCTGACGAAAGTGCCAAAGAAACTAATGACGGCGTGTTTTCATCATTGGAATGCAACCATTATCTATGATGATTTATCTTTGTTGATTAATGATGATATATAAATTTTCATCATTATTTTTTGTGCCTGGGCTCTGTCACTTGTGACATGTGACGATCGTGGAAATTTCGTTATAGAAAGACCTTGATCTATGACGACATTTTCAAGTGTCATGAGGTTTTTGTCATTGATGAGCAGATTTCCAGTGAGTGAGAGGAGCTAAACAACTTTGATAGAAATGAAGTTTGGGAGTTGGTGGAAAGACCAACCGACTACAATGTTATTGGAACCAAATGGGTGTTCAAGAACAAGCAAGATCAAGATGGCATTGTGGTTTGAAACAAAGCAAGACTAGTTGCACAAGGTTACACTCAAGTTGAGGGTCTTGACTTTGGAGAAACATATGCTCGGTTGCAAGATTAGAGGCAATTAGAATACTACTAGCATATGCATGTGCCCATGACATCAAGCTCTATCAAATGGATGTGATGAGTGCATTTCTCAATGGCTACATTAATGAGCTTGTCTATGTTGAGCAACCTCCCGGTTTTGAAGATTTCCACAAGCCTGACCATGTTTACAAGTTGAAGAAGGCATTATATGGCTTGAATCAAGCACCTAGAGCATGGTATGAGAGGTTGAGAGATTTTCTACTCAAGAAGGGTTTCAAGATGAGAAAGGTTGATACTACTCTCTTCACCAAAAAGATTGACAAGGATTTGTTTATCTTGCAAATATATGTGGATGATATCATATTTGGATCAACAAATCAAGACTATTGTGAAGAGTTTGGCAAAATGATGGCAAGTGAGTTTGAAATGTCTATGCTTGGTGAACTCACATACTTCCTTGGACTTCAAATCAAACAAATGAAGAATGGCACATTCATAAGTCAAGGCAAGTACATTAGAGACATGATCAAGAAGTTTGGCATGGAAGATGCAAAGGGCATCACTACACCTATGGGTACTAGTGGATCCTTGGATAGTGATGAAGTGGCAATATGGTCAATCAAAAGCTAAATCGGTCTATGATTGGAAGTTTACTCTATGTGACCGCATCAAGGCCGGATGTCATGTTTAGTGTATGCATGTGTGCAAGATTTCAAGCCTCACCAAGAGAAAGTCATCTCAAGGCTGCAAAGAGAATATTGAGGTATTTGAAGCATACACAAGATGTTGGGTTATGGTATCCTAAGGGGTCTAGCTTTGAACTTGTTGGATATTCGGACTCCGACTATGGTGGTTGCAAAGTAAAGAGAAGAAGCACTAGTGACACTTGTCAATTCCTTGGAAGATCTCTTGTGTCATGGTCCTCAAAGAAGCAAACAAGTGTAGCACTCTCTACCGCGTGGCTGAATATGTTAGTGCGGGGAGTTGTTGTTGTCAATTGCTTTGGATGAGATCAACATTGAAGGATTATGGATTTGATTTCAACCATGTGCCCTTGTATTGTGACAATGAGAGTGCTTGCAAGATGACTCAAAATCCGGTGCAACATACAAGAACCAAGGATATTGATACAAGGCACCATTTCATTAGAGAGCATCAACAACAAGGTGACATTGCAATCCATCTTATTGGTAACGAAGATCAACTTGCCAATATCTTTACCAAGCCACTTGATGAGAAGAGATTTTTGCAAGCTAAGAAATTAATTGAACATTATTGACTTCTCTAATATGAGTTGAATGCACCCCACATATGTGACATGACTCTCCACCGAGCCAAGCAAAGGTGAAATTGTTTTGACATGTCATTCATGATATCTAAGGACTTGTTAGATCATATAGACATACAACTTGGTTCCTTAGGTTGCATTCATGGAAAAGCAATGAATTTCAATGTATGTATGCCATCACTATTGCTCTTTATGATTGATTGATCTAGTGATGACATATGACATGCTTGTGGGCTTACAATCTCAAGTGTTGAATTTGGATATATTATCAAATGTGTAATTCAACATAGACATGATAACCCTTTCATGAGGAGTGAAGAATCTTGTCTTTGGCTCAAACCGAATTACATGTGTGGCAAGCTATCCAAATTTGGCCAATTTGAAAACTAATCTTTCTAATATCAAAAGAACTTGATCAATCCTTTTATGTCAATCGGTGACAAAGGGGGAGAGATTAGTGCATAAAGATTAGAAGGGGATCAAAAAATTTTCGAAGCACACAAGTAGGGAGAGCAAGCTCATAAGCCACTTGTTGCATTTGTTTGTGCACTAACATATGATTTGCTCTTGCACATGTATTTCAATTTCTTATATACATGCTTGTGTGGTGTATGCTAGTGGTAATTTGAATGATGGATGAATAACTAGCATGCATAGGAGATAGCTAGATGTTTTGAATTCCGCTCTAAATTCAGGTACCTTGCTTATAATGTGATCTCACGTGGTACTTTGAGTTTTGATGAAATATCTAGTTATCCATGATGCTATATATGGTGAGAAAGGCGCAACTCCAATTGGTATCACGCTTCAAAGGTCCATTCTTTCACCATAGCATCATTTTGGTAACATAGCTCACCCCCAAATTTCAATATTAATACATGTATGCAAAGCTTCGTTCCAAACTCTCGGCATACATGTAGGGGAGCTCATGCTACCAAAACCAAACTTATGATGCTTGTCCAATCATATAATCATGAGCAAAATGCTTGGACAAACATGATAGGTTCAAAAATCTTTTATCATAAAATCTTTATGCGGGTTGTCACCAATTACCAAAAAAGGGAGATTGAAGATCTCTAGTTTGGTTTTGGCTAATTGATAACATCCTAGGACTAATCTCTCTACGCTAAGTGTTTTACTTGTTGGAGATTGGCCAAGCCAAGTGTGGAGCATGGTGGTCATGGTGGATGGATCGCGGTGATCCAAAAGATGATCAAGTGCTCAACTTGGAGTGGTTTCGAGGATCAAAATGGGCTCAAGGCAAAGGTATATCCATAGGGCCATTTTGATTTTGCACTCAAGACACCATAGAGGGTGTGAGTGACTTAGGATCGATAGCCGGACTATCAAGAAGGGAAAAAACGTTGGGCGGTGATCCTCATGTGCCTCTAGGTTCAAAAAAACATATGCATGCATTCTAACCTAGAGAGCTAACTTCACACTTGGAGAAAATGTTTTCAAAATGCTAACACATGTGCTCGAGGTGTTCTTCGACGTGTTGGCGACATGGAACAAGTGGCGGAAGTTGATTTGAAGCAAAGGCGAAGAAACGGGGACATTTCGTGAAGCTTCGAACGCGGCCCGATGGGAAGCGCGCGATCGCTCGGCGGACAGACGCCGGCTCGGGCAACACCAGCGTCGGGCGCGTGGACTGCGGTGACTGGCCGCACGCGCGACGCGTGGCGACAGACGCCGGCGCGGCGCGGGGCGTAACGCCGGGCGGCGACGGCCGGCCCGTGGGCGCTGGCGCGATCTGTCGCAGGGCAACGGCTAGTTTCTGCGGGCGGTCGCTCCCCGCCGCACGCCGGGCCGCTTGTCGGAAAACGTCTTTGAGCCCCCCCCAACGGCTCTATTTTTATGGGGGCTTATAAATAAGAATGTTGGCCGGCCATTGTGATCTCTCTTGAACATTTTGATCATTCCTAACACATTGTGAGCTAAGCCAACTCCCTCCTACTCTCTCCCATTGCTTGTGAGAACATTCTTGAGAGTTTGTGGAGATTCAAGTGCATTGCTTTGCTTGTTTGTATTTAGAGGCACTTGAGGGTCATCGTGGCCGTCGGTTTTTTTGTTGCTCTTAGAGAGCACCACTCCTAGACTGGCTCGGTGATTGTTGGAGGCATTGGGAAGAGACGATGATTGTTCTTGCCCACCTCCGGTTGATTTGTGAGGGGTTTGTGATTTTCCCCGGCGGAGTGCCAAAATTGATACTCTAGTAAATTGCTCGTGTCATTGAGTTACCTCTCATTTGCTTGGTGTCAAGTTGCCTAGTGATTGGCAAGGAGTGAGCTCCACCTTGACCCACACGTGAGATGATCGACACAACGGAGAGTAGCTTGACGGTGCTCAAGTGAACTTCGGGTGAAAAATCATTGTGTCATCTCTTGTGATTGATTGTCTCCCGGTGATTGGCTTCATTGTATTCATATTTTGACATCATCTTCCGGTGATTGGTTGACTTACCTCGACGTGTCGGTATAACACCTCCTCCCTACCTTGCATTACCTTATTATATATCTTGTGCTTGTGTAGTGCTAGTTGTTTAGTTTGTTAGAGTAATTATCTTGTACACCTAGTTGGTAGAGTAGAGACTTAGCCTCTTGTGTGGTTTAGAGACTCTAGCAACTAGAAGTGACATTAGGTGGCTTGCCGATAAGTAGAGCTAGAGCAAACGCTTTTATGCTTTGTTATTGACTAACAAGTTGCTCTAGTGAATTTGTAGAATTTTTATTAGGCTATTCACCCCCTAGCCATTTAGGACCTTTCACCTGGAAATCGACTTTATGGGCGGTTCTGAAGCTCGGGCCTTCTAGACATTTATAGGGATGGTTTCTTATGTAAACGGTGTCTAAAAAATTTGAAAGTGCCCCTGAAAATCATTTATGTAGTAGTGGCAGCGGCCTGGCGGCTGTGGAGAGAGGAGGTGAGAGGGAGAGAGAGATCTGGTGAACTGACATGAGGTGTGGTCCTAATCGGATATGAGTAAAATATCAGGTTTGGGGCTACAGACGCTTCTGATGGAGCCCTATCTGTGACAATGGTCTCTCATTGAAGATGCATTTCGTCAGGACCTGTCTGTGATGTGTGCCCATCAGAGATGCGCCTTGACGTGGCCAAGATACACCACTACAAAAATCATTTTAACTAGTCCTTTGCATGGGTTATGCAACCCACCCAATGATGTGAAGTCCAACCAGATCCACGTAGGCTATCAAGAGAACATGTCGTCTGCAATCAGATTGGTAAGCTCATACCTCTGTACCTGTTTTTAAGTAAGTTTGTCAGTAAATACTGGTACGTCTTTGTGAATTAGAACAAGATAGCTGGTTGGTAAACTCTTGTTGATTGATAAATCCTAAGGTTAAATAATCATATATCACTAGTGCAGAACTGGTTTTCCAACCGGAACTGCGTATCTGGGGCTAAAGGCCCGCCCTTTTAGTCCTGGTCTGGGACTGAACGGGGACCTTTAGTCCTGGTTGCTGCTGGGACTAAAGGGGCCTCCCAGTTGGTAACATCAACTGGAACTAAAGATTCTTGTTCTTTTTGTTTTCTTTTCTTTTATGGTTTCTTTTCCGTCCAATTCTTTTTCATTTCAAATAGTTTTCATATATGTATTATATGCTACAAAAATGAGATCAAGGGCTTGTATATTAAAATGAGAATATGTTTCAAAATAAGAATGAAACTAATTATCAAGGGCTTGTATATTAAAATGAGATCATTCTAAATCATCAAGTTAATACAAACCATAATAATTTACACCAAGTCAATAGAAACTAGATGTTCAAGTACACACCAAAGTTCACACAAACATAAGTAGATCACCAAGTTTGACTATGTCATACTAAGAACTCGGTGAAGTGTACATCATCGATGTAGTATAATAAAATATCATTGACGTAGAGCAATCCATTATGTAGTGCACTCTCCCCTTGCTTCACAAGTATGAGCACAAGGTCTACTAGGCGATTAACAGTTGTCGAGAAGTGGGTGCGTCAGATCCCCTCTTGGTCACAAGCAGCTTTTCCTAAAATCCTTCTATAGTGAGTGTTGGCCTTTCAGCGGCATAATTCCAATCATAATCCAATTGATACATTGTCTCGTTTAGAATGGCTTCAAAGCTGCAACCTGCATAGGTTAAGTCATAGTCCCCGATCTGTAAGTGTTGACAGAAAAAAATGGATATGAGAACCAAGCATATGGACATAACCATAAATCTGGATATAAGCTATGAGATCTTCTTCGAGTTTGCCCCATCATTTCGCTTATTTTGAGCAATACTTGCACAAAAGCCCAAAACATCATAAAAGAAGCCCTCATTTATAGCTTGTATCATATCATGGAGGATAATGTAGGTAGATTGTACCCAAAATTCGCAAGTGTGCTTAAACATGCCATGACAACATATTTTTTCTACACTAGTCTTGTGGGGTGCCTTCATTCCCGTCTCTAATATTTCTACAACCTCACATCTACGTCGCGCCCTAGCGGCAATGGAAAAGCCAATTCGACATTGGATGAATCATCCATTATCTACTTTGAAGCTCTCAACATCGACGTTGTCAACCCCGAAATTTGAAAGTGTCTCTTTAAACCAAATGATCGGGTCAATTACCTACGGTGAATCACACATATATATACATATCAGAAAATATATCTGTACAAGCATATTTAAAACATATTAATTTATTGAAAACATATATTGTTGCTTACAATATGCTTGGATGTAACACCCTGAAAATTTGTATTTTTCCAAAATAGCTAAACTGATTTATTTAAGCATTTTTGTCTGCATTTGAACCTAGGGAAATAATAACTTTTATGAAATTAAAAGCAAATATAAGGATAGATACATGTTGATGCATTCATGCTGCTGCACACTTATTTATGTGATGAGTGGTTTTGACCAAATCTGAACTGAACTCAAAATTCGATTTGAAAATGATTTGCAAACTCTGGAAGATAAAAGAAAAAGGAGAAAAACCCCTTTCCTCCCTTCTGGCCCGAGCAGCCCAGCTCGGCCCGTTTTCTTTTTTCCCTCCCTCTGGCCCGCTCTTCCTTTTGCTCCCTGCCTTCCTCTCTTTTTTTCTCTCTTGGGCGGCCCGGTTCGGATTGGGCAACCGCTGCCGCGCCCCTCCTTCTCCCCGCCGCCGACACCCCCGGGCCCGCTGTCGGCTCCGCCAACATTGGCGTCGTGGGAGTGTCTCTCCCCGCACCAGTCTCCATAAGCGGGGAACCAAGACCCGTCGCCGCTCCCCCCTGCTGCTCCTTGTTCCAACTCCCTCCCGCCGAGTTCCGCAGCTCGCGCGAAACCGGTCAGCAGGCCGCCCGCCAGAGCCGCCGCCCAACCGCGGTCGTCTTCCCGTCGCCTCATTGCCATGATTCGTTTCCCGTCGATTTCCACCGAGCGTAAGAAAGCACCCGGGGCCTTTCTTTTTTGTTGCTTCGTTTCGGGTCACTCATACGGCCGCCGAAACATGCGAACCACGCCGTCGCGTTCGGCGTGGCTAGCCGCCCCTGGTCCACCTCCGTCGACTACTTTTACCCTTTTCGATCTCGCGTTGCTCTACTCCTTCTCCTCATCCATTTCCAGCTTCGAGTTCGAATCATGGTCCGTAGGGCCGTATTCACGTCGTCGGGCGACCTTCTCGCCACCGGCCATGGCCACCACCGCGCCCACCGTGTCTTCCGGCCACGCTAAAAGGCCTAGAAGAGGTCGCCTAGCCCTCTTCTTCGACCTCGTGCTCTCTGTTCATCAAACCATGGCCTGTACGCCCTACCCACGCTTCGGCGTGTTCGCCGCCGTCGGCCATACCTGCAGAGCGTGCTGGAGTTCTCGTTCGGCGGCAGCCGCCCCCTTCACTCTCCCTCTAATCCTTTTTCGTAGCCGTCGGTTTTGAGATCTACGGCCAGGATTAGAACATACCCCTTCACCGTCGCTTTTGCTAAAAAGAGTCCCCTAACTTCCAGTAAATTATGCCTGCCGTCCCTCTCCGGATTTAAAATCAGATTTTTCATTTTATTTTTTAATTCATTTAAACTTCTCTGTATTTACAGAATTGCCATCCAGTTCATATATTCATCATATCTTCTCCATTTTAAACCTGATTTTGGCGTCTATGTGTTCGTAGCGACATGTAGAATAATTTTGTAGATTTTTAAACATGTTTTTCTCTCTGTTGGTGTACTGTTCTAATTATAGCTCTTGTTTGCTTGTGCATGATTACGTGGATGTATGTGTGTTGATTATCTTGATGATCGATTATAGATGGTGAGCTTTACGACGGTGATCAAGGCCAATACTTTGACGACCACCAGGACCAGTAGGAGTTTGCTGATCAATGCAAGTACAGCATGGGATCTACCTTGATGTCCTATTCACCATTAATTATTTAATCATTTTGCATGTGTCTAATATTGATACACTTAAGGACATGCTAGTTGCTTGATATCTTGTTTCCTTGACACCTATGGCTTATATGCATATGGGTACCTTGCTAGCGCTCAACATAATTAGACACGATCTAAATAATGACTAATGGTTCTATGGAATTAATGGTAGAATTTAATTTTTTAGCAACTGGACTATAGGGCGAGGGAGTAACTGACTTTCAAACACGATGCTCTTGGCCCTCCATAAGGACTTATGTGTCGGCAAAAGCTAGGACTAATAGTGCAACCATGAGGGTCACATGGCTCTGACTTTAGCTCAGTAATAAGACCGTTTCTAGCTTGGTTGAGGTTACCTTTTTGGCAAAAAAGGGACTTCCCACGTTGGGTATAGGACTGCCCCTGTTCTTATGTGTATAGCCGCGAAGGAATTGTGCCATATGAAAGGGGAGTTCCTACATCTGCCTGTGTACCTCATACTTTTATGGTTATAAATGGCATATAGTTAATGGAACTTTAGCTCAATCTTGATTAGTAGATTGCCAACTTCTTCTGATGATGATAGGAATCTTCCCTTTATTGGGTGGGTATAGCATAACGAAACAAGTACGTTATTATTTACTAAGTTGGTTCCTATGGTCGATTGCTAATGCTGAACTCCTCGGCCTACGCTTCTTCCAAGTAGGGAGATGAGTCCTTTCTTTTCTCCCTCTGGGTTACTTTACTGCTGTTAGCCGTTTAGGTAAGGACGAGCAGGAGTCATCCTTGCCGCCTGAGTGAGAGTGTGGTGAGATGTGTGTGGTCTTGGGATGGAAAGAACGTGTGTGGCTGAAATGGATTAAAACTTGATGAATTATTATTATTACTAAAATTTTGATGATACTTGCATAGGAAAACTAAAGTCATATGTATAGTTCCTCTTGTTATATCCCTTTGCATTCCACTTACCACAAAGCAACGCAAAGCATAGGGTGGGAACCAGTAGCCAGTACAAATCGTACTGGTTACGAGTCTAAGTTCGGCAACGAGGAGGATTAGACGGTTTTGTGCCTACATTCAAAATGGTGGAGGATGATGCTTTTGTGACCTGCTTCCATTCTACCGTAGCTGTTCTGGATGCTGTGTGACTGATGATTCCGCCAAGTGGCGATGTAATAAACTAAACCTATCTTTTGTACTATTTTTATTCGATGTATGACTTTGTAATCGACTAAAATTTGGATAATGTGATGGAATGATCCTTCGGAGACTCACATTATACTACGTATATGTGGATTTCCCTTCATGGAAATCGAGGTCGTTTCACATGGGCATCATACCGAGCGTCCCCAAGCCTCTGCGTGGCTCTATCTTCAAAAACATTCTTCTAGTACCTTGGCTCTCGTCTGTCTCCATTGAATGTAGTGGATGTCTCAGATACAGTAACCACGGTCATTTTCTATGTAATTCAATGCCCACATTAATGCACTCTCTCTTGCCTCACAACACTGAGGACATGGTCGCCCATTGATGTAACCTACTGTTGGACTATTGATGGCTCTGTTCTGAGTAATTTTCACACATAAGTGGTGTCCTTTTGTGGTATACTGGCCTACGGTCCATCGTAGTCCATGCGTACCCCAGTCACCGAATAGCTTGCTCTAGAATGACCTGCAAACCACATGTAGCATAGATAAAATCATGGAGCAAAATCCGCAAGCGGAGAAACAAAAAATATCATAGAACGGTCATATAACAATATAGGATTAATAAACATGGCTCTGATAGCATACACGGCTTACCACATCCATTTGGTTGACTCTCGCCATCCTTTCGCTTACTTGTACTACGTCCAGGTTATGCTCACGTAAAGCTTGCATCTTGCCAAAGGCCTGCTATCGTAGTGGTAGCATCACTGGAGGCACTCTCCAGAGGTCCTGGGTCGGCCCCGTATGCCAAAGCACTGGTGAATCGGCCCGGTCGGCCTGAGGACCGTGTATGGCCCAGGCAATTCCCATGGGTTACGGATCCCAGTGTCAGGGCGGGGCCGGGGTTCGGGGATTTTATCGGTCGTGGAAGCCGAGGCTTCTTCTAAAAGTCAATACCGGTGGGGGCGGTCTTTCCCCACCCGGACGAGTTTTTTTTGTAAAGCTTTCATCTTGAAGTATGAGAAATTAGGCACATGACAGCGAATTCGCTGATGTGTCTGTAAACAATGCCACACGGTATTGAACTGGGCGCCTCTCTAGGACGGCATCTGTCATCCCCTCTGCACGATGTCTGAACACACATCTGGACTATGCCTCATAGGGAAGTCGAAGGCAATATTACACGTCCATAACTCAATACTTTCATCATTCACGACCTCACTTGTCGTTTGCTCGAAGATGTCCCACACCCCGAGCAAATATAGTGCTGATTCAACCACCGGATCGGGGATATAGTCTATGACTTATGCAACAATCTTCTTATGAATGAATATACATATGCAAGAATCATATTAGCATGCAAAACATAGATGGTGATAATATTTCATACTATAGATGGATTTGGGAACCGCGGAACAGCCCTATTTGGCTATGGCACGAATGGCAGAGTGCCAGGATGGAAACCTGGTTCCCGTGGCAGGGAAGTCCTCCATCATTCATCATACCTAAAAGAACTAAAAAAAAAAAATTCAAAATAAATATAGGACCACATATAAATACCATGCAATATATTAGAGAAACTTATATAAAATGTGTCAACATTAATATGTGCCAAGTAAACTTAAACATTTTGCAACCATTTTGCACCCTACTTGTTGGCACATATTTTGTTTTAATGATTATTAACTCTCATCAAGAACTAATGTTGGTAACAAAGATCTAGAAATCATTACAAATGTTTAAGATTATGTAGAAATGGTATAAATAAAAATAAAATCCACCATTATTATTTCTAATCTAAAAACCATAAATTTCTCTATTTATTTCTGAACCATGAAATGAGCTACATTCTTGGCAATAAAAATATTAGGAGAGATAAAGTTACTAACCTTTACAAAGTAGAATGAAAGGTTGGTGGACAATATATAGTGGGGACATTTAGTCGGCTGGTGGAGCCTTTCGGGACTAAAAAGGTCGTTCTCTTGTCCCGGTTGGAGCCACCAACCAAAATAAAAGAGCGTAGGACCTTTAGTCCCAACATAAAAGTCCTGTTTCTCTACTAGTGTGTGGTTATATGTTTGCCATAATGTGCTTCTATGCCTTATATTATCTTGAAAGATTAGATCAAACGAATGGTTCGGGTTACAATGGTTGCTCCTAGGTATATGTGTAACACCCGGTTTTAAGGACAAAACCAGATGCACACCATATGTGAGCCTTGGAAGTCAAATCTCATATATAGCTACAAATGGAGGGTAGTATCAAATAAACAATGCTTAAAAAATATAACGTACATAGTATAAAGGAACATAACTTCAGCTAGCGACAGCGAAATATGACTCCGATCTTGGTGTAGACTCCACTCCATAGGACCGACCGACTGGTTGATCGCAAGCCTAAACTTCTCCTGAGGTGTTGTGAAATAGCAAGAGTGAGTCCATGTCGAACTTCAAAGAAATATAACATGGGGTTATGAAGCTCAAAGGCTGACACTATCTGCGGTTAGCATTTTAATAAATCAAAGTTTTAGCATTTATTTATTAAGCAACGTGTTATGCTTAACCCAATAACCCACATGATCATCATTATTATAACCTTCTCATCACTGTCCATCATCATCATCCAGTTCCATAGCCATCATCATCTTGAATCCATGTCTCAACATCATCTCTATTCTGTAAGGAGTCCAAGGCCGCTCGTGACCGCGAGCACGGCTAATATACCATTTTACTCTGCTTAGAATTGCCCTTTCGCCTGAGGCCCATCAACCTCTTAACCCTCTTCCAAGGACGGTCGACAGGGTTCACTATGAAGCCTTTCACAGGTTCGTCTAACAAGTTAGGGCCGATAGGTTTCTTCCGTCAATCCGTGTGATACAACCAATCCAGGGATCCACAGTCTACGGCAGTTCCGTGTGATACAACCAATCCAGGGGATCCACAAATTTTTTACCCTAATGTCTTTTGGTAACCTCTAACAAGCTAGAAAAGGTCCCGGGTACTAAGCTAAAACCAGAGCCATGTAGCCCTCACGGTTGTCTTGTATGTCCCGGATGATTGCTTACAAATAAGTCCTTACGGAGAGCCTAGAGCATCATGTAAAAGCATGAGCTATCTCACTCTATAGTCCATGTTGATAAAAAGCATACTTCATTCTTCATTTCGTATATTTAGTAGAAATTCTAGTTCACAAATAATTATTTTAATTGGAGCACTAGCAAGAACTACCCATATGCAATTAACCCAATAGGAGACAAGGTATTAAGTCATCAATATCTAGGAAATCCTTAGGGTGACAAATTAGACACATGCAACATGAATTGTCATTATAAAGTGTATAAGTAACAAGGATAGTCCCATGCTATACTTTCTTCAAGTCCAATTCTTCAAAGTAATTCCCTCTTGATCATCAACGTCCTCGGATTTCCTCGGATCACCCAAGCTCACTTGTCTACTTGATTCCAATCAGCAACACACAAACATATGGATCCAATCATGCATAACAAACAAGATTATAATTAGAACAGTACATCAACAGTGATAAATCAATTTGAAAAGCTTATAAAACTAATGTACACGTCGCTACGATCACACAGACATAAAGATCACCGAAAAACGGATCTAAAACGGAGAAGATATGATTTAAACAAGATTAGCTTTAATAAAATAATAAATTAAGTATAATCTCGAATTTAAAAGTTTTCAAACATAGTTAACAGTAAGATAAACATATAGGTTATGAAGTTGCGAACGTAAAACAACTTGAACGGTTCAAATCGGATATAAAATGCAAAAGATATGAAGATTTGAAAATGAGTGGCAGTTTTGTAAATTCGTTGTGAGAAGAGAAAATTATATAACAGAAGTGCGCTATGGACTTTGGGAGGGATTATCTCGGAAGCCGAGGGCCTCTTTAAGAAAAGGGCTGATGAAGGGGTATCTTCCAATCTGGAGCGTCGATCTAAAAACGGACGGCTCGGGATGATTGTAGGTATATGTGTATTACCATAGTATTTCTAGATTTATTTTTGTATAGGAAAACGGCAAGAAAACATATGATGTCATCATATCATGTCATCAAGCTAATTAACAAGCAAAACTGAACACGCACGGACGGCTTCTCTGCTAGTTAGCTGCCGCGCGGCGTCGATCGTTTGCGTGCGTCTCTGCTTTAATTAGGTTGGGCACGATGCCGCAGTGCCGGCGTGGCGGAGTCCATGGCCGACGATGGAGCTTCGCTGGAGTTCAACGAAATCAACGTACACACCTCGCTTTGACTCAGGGAAAGAACGGAAAGATAGAGGAGGATACGAACAGCTCACCTAGAGATTTCTCAATGGCGATGAAGGCACGGCAAGGGTGTGCTGCTCGTCGGGCAGTAGCTGGCTTTCCTTGAGATGAAGAGCGGAACGTGGAACCTCACGACAGGGGAGACGTCCGGCAGCGACGAGGTTCAAGGCGGGCGTATGGATAAGTAGCTAGGGCTAGGCGGTTGGGACGGCGGCGGTGGAGCTCGAGGAGGATGGAGCGGCGAGAAGACGTGGCGGCATCGGGCTTCTTGTCGGTGAGATCCAGACGGAGGCACTAGGGCAAAGCACAGAAGCTGTTGCTTGGTTCGAGATAGGGAAAAGGAGATGCGGTGCTTACTGCTTGCTATATATAGGACGCAGGCATGCAATTTCGTGGAAAGGGACCCGGTCTCCCGGGATTGTGGCTGCTACGGCAGTGGGCCAACAGAGGGATCAGCCCACTCGGCCGAAGCAGAGAGTGAGGGAGGGAGAGTTGGGCCTTCGGGATGGGCCTTCGGGAGTTGCCACACGGGCCAAAAAGAGAAGGGATAGAGACGGTGAGGTTTTCTTTTTTTTTTTTTCCTTTTTCTTTTGAATTCAAAACCAATTTCCAATGCAGTATTAAATCAATTTAAATTTGAGTTGAAAGCACACAATACAATAAATCACATGCACCAGCATGGATGCACAAAAATGTTTCTACACCATATGATAAATTTTAATTTAATGAAAAATATTCTTCTTCCTATCTTTCATGACCACAAAAATACATAATTAAATCAGTTTGGCTCTATTTTCAAAAACAAAAATTTTAGGGTGTTACAATATGATATCAGTGTGTGATACAAATCTATTTATTACAGTGATGCGCTTGCAAAAAAAGTGGCTGACATGACAATCTTGTGTTCTCCTATGCCTTTTCTTTTCTAAATACTAGGTGGATTCCCCTTGGCGTTGCCACGGGTATGAAGGAGAAATCTATAAGTTAGAATATTACTATCACCCTCCTATTCTTTTTCTTTCTTTTTTTCCCTTTTTTATTTTTTTTTTTTTTTTTACTTTACTCTATACCAACTACCATCGGTGAGGCCTACGTAATTTTATCGAAATATATCCATATGAGATCTTATTTTTGAAGGATTTATTAAAAGAAATTCAATGGTATAATCAGAATTTAATTTGGTTTTTGGTTTTGTGAGTTATTACATTTTTAGTTAGTTCAAAAAAGTGGGGCCCGCCATTTGGATGTCATGGTCTTAGTGGGGGCTGCGAGGTGGCATCTTGCATGTCGAGAGAACTTCTTAGTGGGGTTCTCTATATACTTTACTCTATATCAACTACCATCGGTGAGGCCTACCTGTAATTTTATCGAAATATGTCCATATGAGATCTTGTTATGAAGGATTTATTAAAAGAAATCTAATGGTGTAATCGGACTTTAATTTGGTTTTTGGTTTGTGAGTTATAATATTTTTTAGTTAGCTCAAGCGGTGAGGCCCCCGCTTGATGTCATGGTCTTAGTGGGGGCTGGCTGAGGGTGGCATGCTTGCATGTCGAGAGAACTCCTAGTGGGGATTCTCTATATAGGTGTAGTAGACTCCCTATAGCATCTTCTATTTTTTTGTCCTACCCTTTTCTAGATATTATTACTAAAGTATAATCATATGCTTTATTATTATTTTTATCCCTACGTACAACGAGCAGAAGGGACTCAACCAACAAATGATGACTCAGGAACATTGCTTAAACTCCTGTCATTATCATGTGATTTCTTCACTACGCTTTATATCTCCTTAAAAGAAATGCTCATTACAAATGACTAAAAATATTTTCATGTACGAGACAACTCAGATAGTTGCTTGCAGATGTGAGTCACCATGCGTATGGCATACAGTGATGAATGATCATGGTAATATTGCTGAAACTTATGCTGATCTCTTCAACTGTCAGATGGGATACTTTCCTAGTAAGTGTTTAGGAATACGGCCTGTAAGCCCAAGTCGACTTCACATTGTTGACTGGGCACCCTTAATTGAGAAGAATGCTAAAAGATTAGATGTGTGGTAGGGTAGTACAATCTCTATTGTAGGCAGATCCGCTCTCATTAGTTGTAGTCTGAATAGTACACCTATATATCACATGTCCATCTACTAGTTACCTAAAACTGTGACAAAAGAGTTGTATAAGATTAGGAGGAAATTTTTTCTGGCAGGAAGATAAAACTAAAAGGAAATATCATTTGGTGAAATGGGTTAAAATTTGTAAGAGCAAGAAAAAAAGGGGGGTTTAGGTATTAAAGCCATTAGAAACATGAACTTAAGCCTTCTTTGTAAATGGCACTACTACAACGCATGGATATAGTAACACCAAGTTGTGTTACTATAGGTTGAAAAAGTGTTACTAGCTCTCTTAGTAACACATTTTCTTTTGTGTTCCAATTGCCTATATTACTATAGACTAGTTTATTGTAACATATTTATTTGTCTATAAGAACATTTGCTGTTTTTTTTTTTTGGCTCTAGTAACACTTCACTCTATGGTAGATCACATAGTTTGTAACACATTTATTTATCTATCAGAACACTTGTCAAGTGTTACAATGATTGTCCGTTGTAACACTTTTTTAGTTCTAGTAACACTTCTACATTACGTTAGAGCACCGTATGGGACACGGGAACACATGGTTTGTAACACTGTTTATTTCTATTGTAACATATTCAGATTATATAAAATAAATATTTATTCAAGGCGTGTACATATGGGGCACGGATTATTATAGAATCACAGAAACATAAAAACTTTTGCAAAATCACATAAACCACATATTTCATATATAATCATAGCAAGATCCACATATCATAGGATAATTTCAAACATTGTGCTTGTTCAAATCAAATCATAGTATATATACATAATGATATGGCTCTAGAGAGCAAATACAAATAGTCCATACTAGAAAGAAAAATTCTAAGAACTAGCTAGGATTCATAAAGTCCATTGGTTCTTCCATTCTTTGTACACATCCATGTGTAAAGTCAACCATTAATTGTTTCAACCTGCAAATAAAATATAAGTTGTAACAATACAAATTAGGCCACATATGTACATTGATGTAATGTTAAAAAAGGTAGTGTGGACATACAAACATCAAAGGCCAAGCGATTGAGACTCCTTTGGCATGAGCATCACCAATATTGTTGCACCCAAGCACTGGCCTTGCCAATGGCTCATCTTTCAATATAGAATGATCAATGTGCACTTTGTAGAATTGTCTTCAATGCGGATCAGCGCTCAAGAGACTTGCATATGCCACATTAGCCTTATTAGGACATTTTAAAGTCATTAGTAGCACTAAAGATCCAACCTACATTAATTTGGAATAATCTTAGTGAGCAACAACCCATAGATTTACATCAAGATCATGCAATTAGAACAAGTGATATTATGTCTGTCTACCTTCATTAGATGAGATTGCCTATGTGTGTGATGCTTGTAGCTTGTAGCTTGTAGCCTTGTCATGAGCCACCTCCTGGTATGCAATCGTTCTAGTCTTTCTAGGCAATCCGTGATGACCCTTACACATATAAATCAAGTATGAAATAATAAGACAGAAAATCTACTATAAGTATAGCAAAGTGTGGTTCATAGATACCTTTCCTAGCAGGTAACGCCGCGCTACAGAAGGTGTCATGTCCAACAAATTTGTAAGTGCATTGGCAAAGGTGGCATACATGCATCAGTGAACTATGATTCAAATATAACATTTAGTTTTGTACCATGTACACATAGATTAGACTGATGATATTTTTTATATAGGGACAATAGGAACATGTGCAATAGATAAGTTCAGTGTTTCATTTGGAATAGTTTGAGTACAATACTGGAAAAAAAAAGGAGCTGTGTTGTAGAACAGTGCACTCCATGTTTGATTATCTCATATTTAATGAGAAGATGCCAATAGGGGTATATTTGAAATGATAAGACAGACTGAGGTCCATGTCGTGGAATGCATATAAGGTCCTGTGAATATAACATCTTTGATTATTCATGAAGGTTATCAAAGGAACAGATGAACAGAAATGCAAGGGATTAACTCAACTTATTTGTAGAACTGTACATACCTATGCAGATAATCCAATTTCTGAGTCTGAGGCACGCAAATCACTTTGTTCCATCAGTGGAGGTTGGAAATTGGGAGTCTAAAAATAGTAATACGACTGGTGACCATTTTGGGCATGTTGTGCACTGGTACATGCTGGAGAGGCACCCATCAGTCAGTTACCCATTGGATGCTCAATGACCGAAGCAACTGTGTAGTTGTCCTACAAGTGAGAATTACTAGAGTCCATCTATTAATCAGATAGTCAGTAATCCACACCAGTCATTAGTGCAGCCCTGCTTGCCATGTTTGAAAAGATTAACAGTTTATTACAAGATGCATTTCAAGTTAATTGCCTTAAATGTAGATTGTTATGACAAGATTGTTAATTTTGTTTTCTTTTTCTACCTTTCTGTATTGGTTGAGTTTGAGGAACTGTGATGATAAGATAATGCTAACTCAATTTTTTTTTGTTTGGCAGGGCCACGTTGTGCTGAATTGGAACCTCATGTTTTCATGGTCCAAGCTTTGTGTAAGAAGATCTAGCCTAGTTATGTAAGCCAAGTAAATGGGCCGTGGACAGGATTCTAACATGTGTGTTATAATTCTCATTATTATTATTGGACATGTAAACATGTTAATAACTTTTATAGATTTATGATGTATGCAAATGACGATGGAAACAACTATTATGTGACAACTGTTTGAATTTGCTTGGTCCATAGGTAATTGGGTCACGAGAGATTGTACCTATGGTCTATTTAGCTTGAGTCTAGATCATCATGATTCATGCTACACTAAATATCACCTTTGGTGCTTTTCAAATCACCAGATTCTTTTGTGAAGGCATATTTCAAAATTGCTTCAAATATTGTTCTAAGATCGTACTCAAATGCCTCCTGAGGCAATTTTTTTTAAAATTGTCTTTGGTCAGTCAAAATTAAATATAAATCATGTGACATTTTGTCAAAAAAAAATGTTTATTTGATTTAACCATTTTTGACTACCGTGCATGCTTGTTTTTATCATGATTTTTCAATAACTATGTTAGATTGGTTAATCTGTTGGATCAAAAAAGACAATGTGGGCGAAGAATATTTGTTTTGAAATATCGTTAGGCAATAATAAGTGTGTTCGAGATGGAACTGTGACTCAAATGAAAAGTTTAGATGCGTTTCAAAGCTTGAAAAGGTGGAAGAACTAGGTGGTCCATTAAAAACTAATGAAATACATGGAAGAATTGGCCCACGATATGGGACTGGACTATAATGTTGCTAATTTGTAGATGGGGCAAAAAAATTGGTCCAATTGGGTTGCTTTGTAAATGGTAATAATAATAATGATGAAAAAGCCCATGTTATATGACACAAATGTTATTTACCACGTCACTCGTCCTGTCATTATTCTATTCAATATGTTGTGACGAGTTTAGTCTTGTGACAAGTTAGTGACAGAACTATTGTCACCGTATCAATGGCAGTGTCCTCTGGTGGTCATAGAACCAAGTTGGTTAGTGAGGCACCTTTTGTGACGACATTCACTTCATCTCTACTATAATGTCCCAATTAAAGGGCTCACAAAATCAATGGCTCACGAACCAGCGTCATCTGATTGGAGGGTTGAGAATGAAAGTTTGATGCAAGTCTCGACACCCTCTCGTTCCGCACACACGTCCTCCGCCCACGCAGGCCAAAGCGTTCGCCACGCGGAGTTCGATTCCTGCCCCGCGCCCGTCTTTCTTTCTTTTTTTTTTTTTTCTTTTTTTTTTTTTCGAGAGGAGGGGTTGGAGACAGGAAACAATCGGCCAAAAAAAAAAAACGAAGGACTACGGCCTCCACTACTCCTCTCCCACGCGAACAAACGCTAGAGGTGGTGTTGGCAGCGTCCGCGACTCCTTTCCTCTCCCCACGACCCGAACCCGACACACGAGGCAACGGCGGCGTCCTCGGACCTAGGCAGCGGATGCGGCGGCGGCGGCGCCGTAGCGATTCGGGGCGTGGGCGAGGCAGCGGTGGCACGATCCCCGGATGCGGAGGCGGCAGCGGCAGCTCCGACGCCTCCCCTACTGGCCGCCGTCACCACCGCATTCCGCCACATCAATCGGTATGGTTTGCTTGCCGAGAGTACGAAGCTCTTTTCTAGGTAATCACATCTTTCGCCATCTTATAACTTCTAAGCGAACCAATTTGATGAATCGATCCTTCTCCAACTGCGTAGTTCCAGCGAGAGGAGGCGGTTGAGAAGGCTTAATTCGCAGAGGCCGCCAAACTCAAGAGGGAAACGACTTGGTAACCCACGTCATGACCGATCTCATGGTCCGAAACTGCTTTGTGCTACCTGACATTCTGTTCCATTATTGAATTTTAATCGAGATTTTTTTTTCTTTTGGATTACGATCTTCTAACTACAGCATTTGTTTTGTTTGGTTGCTCTTGTCCTTCTAAATTCTTGCATAGTACTATAGAGGAACAGCGGTACCAGGAGTGCAGGACACATCTCTCCAGACAGAGAAACCTCCAAACGACATGCTTGAAGTGCAAAACATGTTTTCTCTACCATCCTTCCTTGTGTTGCACTTTCTGAAACTCTGCTTGACCTGGTAAGAGATTAGCTGCAATTAATGTAGGTTGTTTTCTTTATCTCTGTCGAAAGTTGACTGAACTGAATGGATTTTGGCCATTGTGGCAGGCGGCAATGTGCATCTTTGCCATTATAACCGGAGGTGAAAATGACTGTTCTTCCTAGATTACTACGCACCAAACCATTTTGATGTTGATCTTGCAGAGAAAAATGATGCCACTTTATTTTCTGAAAGATAATAAAATTTGCGCTTCTCATACTTGTTCTCTTGGTCTTCTGCTCATGGAACATTTCAATTCAAGCCTTAAGTACTGTGATCCAATTATGATCCTCTAGAGCATCTGAGCACGTCATCGAAAATACCAAACACAAGAATCGTGCAATGATTCTGCAGTAATAATATATATATAATATATCTATCTAAATATGTCTCCTGATTTTTTTTTAAATTTGCTATGCACTTGAATTATCATGCCCATTGAACAACCTTCTATAGGCAGAGGGTTCTGATCCTTGACTTTTTCTGTCTACTAATGATGTGTGTTTTTACTCTATGCGGAGTACACAGGTAGGGTCGTTCATCTTTTGGTTCAATGGATGTCGGTTCAATGCAGGTGTTTTCTCAAGGCCAGATACGCTGTCATCTTCATACATTGCTGGATGCCGGTGAGCCCTTCGAATCAGACAACTTTTGTTCAATTATAGTTGTGGTGGAACCTTGGACTCGGCCCCCGCGTCGCCCACCCGCTCGGGCGACTTCGGGCGGCAGGAAACGCGAGCGCCGCCACCGTCTCCCACCACCTCCCTTCCCTCGCCGCCGCCAGAGGGTGCAGCCGGGAGGCCCGGGCGGCCCCAGGGACGGGCGGCGAGGCCCTCATCCGCAGGTCGCGGACTCCTCGAGGCGGGAGCAGAGCTCGGCGGCGTGCAGCAACATCCATGGTGGCTCGCCGGGCGATTGAGGCTTGGGGGCGGCGGATCCGTCCTCCGGCGGGCAGATCGAGCCCCTTCGCCTGGATCTGCGCGCGCAGGGGCAGCGCCGCCGGCATCGGGTGGTCGGCGCCGGTAACCGCAAGGGCGACGCGTCTTCGTCGGCTGTCCTCCGAGGCGGCGTTATTGGTGTGGAGGCCGGGCGATGGGCGGCTGCAGCGGCTTTTACGCCGCTGGGGGCCTGTCTTGGCGCAGGAGGGCGATGGCGAGGTCCCCTACCCTCTCGCTGCCCGGGCGGTGATGTGGAGGTGGCCTGCGTGGTTGTGTGGAGGTGGCCTGCGAGGTGGAGATTCTCGCGTCTTTGCAGGTAGCGGCCGAGCGGCGTGAGAAGCGGGTCTCCTGGGCGGTGCGGATCGTGGGATTGTGACGGAGGAGTTGCTCACGGTGGGCCGGTTGCGGCGGCGGTCCCAAAGTGTGCCTTGCCATACGTGTGCGGGCGGGCATCCATGCTCCAAGCGAAAGCTTTCACCAGCTCCACGCCGGTGGCATGGCGGCGGCGTTTTTCGAACGTCGCAATCCCCGTTGGGGGCGCCATGACGGAGCTACACCCCTGCCGAGGTCTCGGGTGAAAACCCTGTCCATGTTTGACGAAGCGACGGCGGCGCCATTGGCGTCGTCTCAAAGAGATCGCACTCGGCTTTGGTGCTGCTGGGCCACTATCTTTGACGGCTTCGCCGGTGTTGGCTTCTCCGCCGTGTGACTGGAGTGAAGGGTGCTGGCTACTCGCGACCGGGGAGGCTCCGTTCTTGTTGGTGGACAGGGGTCGTCTCTCTTTGTCGGTTGGCTGCTTGCAGCGGACTGCGGCGGCTGGCATTGCTTCTGCAAGGGCCCGTGCGGTGCAGGACTGCGTCTTTGGACGGCGCTTGCGGCAACGACAACGGGGACGACTCGGCTTGCAGCGGATCGCGGCGGGTCTTTTCAGCATGGCTGGAACCACCCGGTGTGGTACAACGTTGGAAAATGGCGCAAGCGACAACCCCGCCTTCGGCTCGACGGCGGCAGCCTTTTTTGCGCGGAGATGCTACGAGGAACGTCGACCTGCGACGGCGGTCTGGTTGCTTCAAGATGATCATTGTGGGTGGGGCAGCTTTGCTCGTTGTCTTGACGGCAACCTTTGAAACGAGGCCGGAGCATGGAGCGTTGTGGCGGGCGTGGCGAGGAGGCCCCCGTGCACATGAGAGGGTGCAACAGCGGATGCGGCGAGGTCCCCAGCGTGTTGTGGAGGTTCGGTCTCGGTGTTTTCATTCCGTCAGATGACAGCCTTGTTGCAGCGGCACTGCGGCGAAGGGTCCTGCACGGCGTGGCCTTCTCGGTGTGGTGGTGTCCGCCCCTTTGTGTTCTTTGGCGGTTGGATCTCGTCAGTGGTTTTCGATGACTGCTTGTGTGCGGTTTGTGGGTGGTGCCGCTGTTTGTTCTCTTTCTTCTCTGCCGCTGTGTGTGTATTTAGAGTGCTGGCCCTGTTGGCCGTTGTGCAGTAACCAGCGTTGATGTCCCAATCCAACCGGGTGAGCTTTAGTTTTAGTTTTAGTTGTTTTCCTTTCTTTTGTTGTTTTTTGTTGTAACTTACGCCTTCTGGTGTCTCCTTCTTTTTAATATAGCGGGCAGCTCTCTTGCGGTTCGTTTCAAAAAAAAAAAAAAAATAGTTGTGGTGGAACTGAACTAGCTGTACTCTAAAAATTATAACTGAAGCTAGGCTTGGCTTGTGAAGCCCTCAGAGCCAAATGTCATGGGATGCATGAATGTTTTCGAATTATATACATGGTCATATAACTCATTTTACATTTTCAATTTAAGAACAAAGCTCACTGATATTATTTTCTTAAATATTGTTCATATTCCAATGGCGATGATACTACCTTTTACCTCACAGAAAAAGCTACCGTTTCTTGTTGCATGTAATGTCAAACTTCAGTGAGGTATTTTTTGTTCCCCTTTCATCAAAGTATTTCTTGTGTATGAGAATTTGGGAATAAGTTAATTCATGAAAATAGACGCTGAAATCTAGGATGGATTAGTTACTCCAGAGTTTTCCAGTGGCGATGATACTAACTTTTGAATGTCAGGATGGAACTTTTGAATGTCAGGATGGCTGAAGAAGATATTTTATCATCTCTGAGCTCAATTGAGGACGAGATAATTTTTGATCCCGTGGAATCGAAAGAGATTCAGCAGTCAGCAAAGCACAACTCATAATCCGTTTCTGCTTCTACGGTGTCACATCACAGCCAAATATTAAAAGAGAGTGCTATCAGGCTGGACATCAAGAACATTATTGTAACTTCAATTAATTTCCTACTGAATGCAGGGGCATCAAGCACACTATTCTGGCATGCTGGTAATGGATCCATGAGGGATGATGTGGCCTGCCGACCTGCATGAACTGCAGCCTTGGTGTTGGATTGTGATGATTTAGTTTCTTCCTCGAACAGTGCTTGGACCCATGGAGCAGGTATGACAGATATTATATTGCCATGCTATATTTTCCCAATTATTTTTCAAACTATATTGCAGTGCCATGGCTCCATTCCTACCTCTGATCGGTGCTTTTTGTGCTTGAGTTCGTGATAGGTGGACGTGATGAAGCCCTGGATTAACTAGCCATTTATGGTCTCTTAGGAATTAGAATTGAAAAAAAGCACCTTTGTATTATGTTAATTTAAGGATGGTAGCTTATGGCATGAGGTGTTTTTAAGCATTTGTATTTCAACGGCTGGAAGCGGAAAGAAAGAAGATGCAACTGACAGGGTTCATGGAGAAGAACACACGACGGAAATTCATGAACGCCGTGAAATCAATATTTATCAAATTTGTAATGATATGTTGTTTACCAAGTTTGACACCATAAGCGTTAGCACAGGCGCAGTATACTAGTAACTGTAGGTTGTCAGTGGCAGGAAATAGGTACTCTTTGTCATTATCTAACTGTCGCAAAATCCAAGATTCTTATAGCGTCGGCTTTTGCATCGAACTAACCTTTTTAATCGCGTACTCATTTCTACTTGTTCTCATGTGATGACCACAACATGATTGCCTAACAGTCTTGGTGACACCTAAGTGCGATGTTCGTGTCGCCTATGAATAGGAAGGCGATGCACATATATATATGATTCTTTGTAACGCTTCGACTGTAATATTATTTTGCGTTACTACAGGGCATATATTTGTAACACATTTTATATGTTCCATCTATGTGTTACAATATAGTACACTTTTTGTAACACTTTGCTTGTAACATTAATTTTGTGTTACTATAATTATTGTCAGTAACACATTTTTATAGAAAAAGTATTTTGTGTTACAATCGAAGTCAGTAACACAGTATTTTGTGTTACTATCAGATTTCACAGGAACACATCTATAACCTAATTTAAACACGAGGAGCCTCGGGCCTTTGCACAACTCTGATTGCTCCCCTCTCACAGGGACCTTTGTACAACTACAGTGCTTCCATCACAACCGTCCACTCCATTCTCTCGACATCGCAGCCGTCCGCCGCAGGCGTCCCTCGCGAAACTTCCTCCCTAATGCCGCCGCACACCTCCTTCGCGGGGGCTGCTAGGCGCCGACCACCCAAGGTGGGAGGCAGCGCCAACCACCACGGAGGTGGGCCGGCCCAGCAAAGGCCCGCCCGGCCTCTTCCTCTTGCTTCGTCTTCCTTCGCTTTTGTCATGCCCGTCGTCGTCCTCGTCGCGCCCCCGCCCGCCCTGCCCCCGCCCGCGGCGCCTAGGATCGCCGGAGCTCCGTGAACCCTAGGGGCGGCGCCGCCTTCTTCCCCTTCCCCTCTCTTCTTCTTCGCTCCGGCGAACCCAAACCCTAGCTTCGAGCTTCCGAGCATCAAATCCGGCCATGGCGCCCCCGCCCGACCTGGCCCAACTGCCGCGACCACGCGGCCAACCGCACCTTTGCCGCGCGGCGACCATGCCGACCGCGGGGCCTACCTACCTCTCCCGGCCGGCCATTCTATAGCCCAAGCGGAAGCTGGCCGGGGTGGAGGTGGTGGTGTCGGCGATGGGGCGGTGGGGTTGAGGGAGGCGGCGGCGTCGTCTTCTTCATCGGCCGGCGTGGGGAGGGCGCGGCGGTGGCGGGGGCAGCGTTAGACGCTGGTGGGGCCCGGCCCACCACGGGGTGGTCGGCGCCATGTTTGGCGGCGGCGAAGAAGATCGGGCCTCCAGCCGCTTCCCTCCCTCCCTCTACGAAGGTCCCTGCGCCCTAGGCCACTTTCGCCGCGCGGCGGGGCTGCCGGCCGTCCGCGATAAGGTGGTGGGGCGCGGCGCCGGTGCCCACACCCGCCATAGCGGCCGGGGCGCCCCGTCGCCGTGCCCCTCGATGGCGTGACGCGACTTGCACCATCGTCTTTGAACCCGCTACCGCCGCTGGCCCGGAGCGGCGTCGAGCCACCGCCGTGCCGAGCTTCGCCATCGCTTGCTCGCAAGGCTGGCGCCGACCATCTGAGGAGCAAGCGGGGACGAGGCGAGCGCGGAGCCTCACCGGCATGCGCCCCGCGGATGCCGCCACGGGGGCCCTCGTTGTGCTCCCCCGCTGTCGCGCTGTGCCCTCCGCCAGCCCGCCCGGTGGAGCCATGACCCCCTCGCCGCCATGCGCGCCACTGCAGCGCCGAGCCTAGCGAGCACGAACCCCAACCGGCGGAATCCCACTGCTGCCGGGAAGGACCTGCCGCCCGCCACGGGGCCGCGCTCACCCGCCCAGCGCCGCAGCTCACGCCAGAGCCCCTTCGCCGCCCTTCTTCCTTTCCCCCTTGGCTCGCTCTCTGTTTCACGCGACGAAGGTGACAACGACGGCACCTAAGCGAACAGCACCCGTGACCAAGCTGAACAACTCAACCTTATCCCTTCCCAGGACCCCACCAGCCATAGACTCAATTCTCTTCCACTTTGATCCATAAACCAGGTTCAGTAGAATAAAGAAAGAAAAAGCGAGAGCCTCAGATCGGCTCACCAGTGGTGGACCAAGCCCACAGCACAGAGCTGCTGTAGGTCTGACCCCATGCGTCAGCTGCTATGGTGATAATAAATTGCTACGGCCACCCAGTATGCGTACACAAAAATGTGAAAACTCATTTTCCATGAATCAAACAAAAATCCCAGAATTCCTCTTTTTGACTCCTATATTTGACTCATGCGACCTAATTAAAATACACTTTTAACTGTTATTTTTACTTAACACTTATATGTACCCTTCGGCGGGGGGCTCGGCTAGTTGATGAATATGTTACAGTAAAGTGTTACAATATCCTTGTTGTGTAGTAGTGTGGTGATGGAAATTAGAGAAGGAAGATGGTCTTTGGCAACAGATCATTGAAAGCAAATACTTAAAGGGAGAATCTATTTGTACCGTGAAACACAAACAAAATGATTCTCCTATGTGGACAGATCTTCCGAAAGTTAGGACCTTATATGTACAGGGAAGGTCTATTTCTGTTAAAAATGGGAAAAAAAACTGTTCTAGAAAGATGTATGGCTGTATGACAAACCTATACACAAAGTGGCCCCTGTTTTGTTCAAACTATGTGTACAAAAAGACATTTCGGTGGTTGAGGTGTCAACCAATCCATCACAACTGACCTTTACAAGATGGTTGCCTCCTGAGTTAAGCTGTCAGTGGGACGTTATTTTAAATGATATCACAAAACTCCAGCTAGTGCAGATGAAGATATTATAGGATGGAGACCGGGTAAAAGGGAGTTTTTCTCTGTTAAATCCATGTATGATGCAATGACTTGTAGTGAAACAGGTTCCTCATACAAATGCATCTGGAAGTGCAACGTCCCTGTAAAGATCAAGATTTTCATGTGGCTTATGGAGAATAATGCCATTCTAACAAAGGACAATATTATAAAAAGGAAGTGTAAAGGGGATCCATCCTGCTACTTTTGTAATCAACCTGAAAGCATCACCCATCCATTCTTCTCTTGCTGTGTAGTTAAAGTGGTTTGGGCAATAGTTGCCTTAGCTATTGGCTCTACTGATATTCCCTGTTCTCCTCAACAGTGTTGGAATTGGTGCCAGAAATGGCTTCCTAATGGAAAGAAGTATTTACCTCAAAAAAAAAAAAGAAGTATTATGTTTTTGGCATTGCTGCCTTCTGCTGGGCAATTTGGAAAGCCCGGAATAAGGTTTGCTTTGAGGGCAAATTACTCAATAATCCTACAGGAATAGTGTGCCATGCTAGTGCTCTCATGCGCTTTTCGACAGATCTGTATGCTGACGGTGATCCTGAAATGCTGATTGATGGGGTCAATGCTATGCTCAAGATTGCTGTGAAGCTGCTGACAAAGCCGGGCAAGAAGACAAGGAACGTCCAGAGGATTCAAGATGCAAATGATGAAGGAGATGATGATGCAGAGGAAGATGTATGAAGCTGACATCTTCAGGCGCTTCGTGAAGGCTTTTTTCTTTAGGCTGTAGATTTGATCTGTTAGGTGCTCGGCTGTGTCCGTTCCAGTTTGTTGGTTCAAACTTGTTGCTCTGGCACTCTCTGGCAGGTCTTTTGCTTCCTGAATATTCTATACTGCTGTATTTCCATTATTGTGGTAATGGAAATGGGGATAACCTCGATTCGAAAAATACATAGCTATTAAGGTGAAAAACAATTACAATCTCACAATAAATTCTGAATAGTTTAGCCAAACACAAAGCGACATTTCCTTGACATTGCAGTGCATGTACTTCAATAATTGGAGCTTTGGATGAATCTGCGACTGAAAATTAGCGCAATCAAATACACTATATGGCGGCCTACTTGGTACCTCAAAACAAAAATATCTAAGCTTTTAGTGCACCCTGCTATGTAATAATATTGATATATATGTTTGTGCGCTTGGCAGCATTGGTGAATAAGCCAGTGTATGATGATATATCTCCAGCTATATAGCTTTAGCACTGAACTATCTCCATTTCCTCTTAGTTGTGTCATTTCTTACTCATAACGCATCCTCGATGCAAAGGGCGAGAGCGATAGGTGGACGAAAGGTCCAGCGATGCAGCAGTACGTAGCTTTTTTACAGCAGGGATGTAACATCAGAGGCTCCAGCGATGCAGCGGTAGTTACAGCAGGGATGTAACATCAAAGGCGCCAACATAGAGATCCAAATGACATGACATATATATCGTCTGTCTAGTCTGTCTAGTGACGATGGCGAAGCCTGTAAGGCAGTAAATGTATCGGGATGCAGCCGCTGATGTGAATGGTTTTCGGCCCCCGGCACGGCAAGATCAGATAAGATGCTTTCAGCTGGGCTTGGACTGAAGATGTCAAGATGATACTCTGCTAATCCTGATTCCTGAATTAGGGGGCATAAGCATAACGATGTTGTTATATCTGTGGCTGCGCTTCACTTCTACAGATTCCCTCCACGGATTACATGATGAATTATTCACATTATCACAAAGTATTACCGAATCTTGGCAGTGGTAAAAAAGAGACTAAAGAAGCAGTGGAAAAAAACTATCAATTTCTATGAAGAGATAGCACGATAGCACTTTGCGGTATCCATTGCTCCCTGGATCAGCCACACAAAGCGAGCACTATCCTGTAGTACCAGTTTGGGGAGTGCTTGTGGTTGGTTCACGGCTAGAGGTGCAGCAGCGTGTCGCAGCGCCAGTCTATCTCGTCGGCCGCCGGGTCTGGCACGTTCAGATCGAATGGCAGCGGGCCTGACGCGCTGTCCTCGCAGAGAACTGACAAGGAGCCACACACTAGTAACGAAATGATTTTGCGAGACACCACCAATTATTAACCGTGGCGGGCACATGATTTGCCCGCCACGGTTAATGCCACGATTAACCGTGACGGTTATTTTTTTTATTTACCGTGACAGGCAAATGTGCCCGTCACGGAAAATCGATTTTCCGTGACGGGCAACATAAAAACGCCCGCCACGGTAAACATTTATTAACCGTGGCTGGCATCCTAACGTGCCGATCCACGGAAAATCAATTAACCATGGCGGGCACACTAAAAAGGGCCCGCCACAGAAAATGCAGAGGCAAGCGGGTTCGGGCGAGGCCCAATAACCGGTCTTGAGTATAAAAGCAGCACTTAGGTTTTCACCACCGCCCAATCCCCACTCTCTTCCTCCACTCTCTCGGCTGCACGACGCCTCCGATGCGGCGCGAGGCGGACGCAGCCGGCTCCCACCGCGAGCCGCTCCAGATCCCCCTCCCCTTCCTCGAATCGTGCCAAATCCGGTGGCCCCGGACCCCGGAGGGCAGCCGGCGGCCGGCGATGTGGCGGTGCGGGGCCATGTGCACGGAGGCCGCGGTCCGCGGAGGTCGGTCGGCGCTTGCCAGCGGGCGGTGCGCTGCGCGGGCAGCGGGATGGGTGGCCGGCTCCCGGCCTCCCCGTTGTCGCGTCGAGTAGGGCTCCTCCGCGGCGGCGGCGCGTCGGCCTCCTCCGCCCGGCGCATCGAGCCGGGCTCCTAGCGGCGGCGTCGGGACTCCTCCTCGGCGGCGCGTTGGGGCGGGCTCTTCCGGCGGCGCATCGGCATCAACCGCGAGTGGCGCGTCGTCGAGCTGGGCTTCTCCGCGGCGGCGGATCTACCTTCTCCTACACGAGTCGGGCTCGATCCGGCGTGGGCGACCTCCATCCGCCCGGCGGCGGGATTTCCGGCTGGCGGATCACGGTAGCGGCGAGTGCGGCTTCCTCGGCGGCGGGGGGCGGCGTGGGGCGCGTGGCTGCAGCCCTAGATGGGCTCGGCGGGCCCGTGGATGGGCTCGGCGGGCCTATCTAGGGTTTCTTCTTCTTTTTTTTTTTTTGGAAAACATTTACCGTGACGGGCGCATGTAATGCGCCCGCCCGGGTGATCCATTAACCGTGGCGAACGCGTAGCCGCCCACGGTAAACCCATGATTTACCGTGACCTTTTTGTGGGTGACGGGCTCCAATGCCCGCCACGCAAACCGCCAGCGGCGCCCGTCACATAAAAATATTTCGTTACTAGTGCACGAAGCTGCGGCAGTCAGCCAGATCCACCTACGTGCAGCTTGCGGAGGTGCCGAGGTGGTGGGGGGTGTCACCGGAAGGGGAGGGGCGGGGGGGCGTAGGCTGCGGTCGCCAGCGGGGCGCCCCGGTGGCGAGGTGGCGGGGGGGGGGGGGGAGTAGGGCGACGCCGAGGAAGCCGCACCGCCCGAGGCCGCTAGCAAGGAAACCCTAGCCACGATGCGTTCGCCCGCCCGGCCGATGCGTTTCTTCCTCCGGTCGAGTGAAGAGAGAGAGAGAGAGAGAGAGAGAGCAGGAAAGCTTCGAGGCTATTGTTGTCTTTTCGTGCGGGTTTTTTTTTTCATTTAATCTAGCCAGGCTAAACGATGTTATAAAGTAAGGGTAAACGGTTGCTTCATTTTAAAATCACGAGGGCAAAATCACAAGTGAGCACAAAATCACCATTGAAGACCAGGATAGGGTTAGAAACACCAAATTTCCCTTTTCGAAAGAGTCCAGTTGGTGAATTGTGACCCTAGAATATCGACCGTTGAAGTTGAATCACACGTCTAGAAAAAAAGTAGATGATGTGGCCCTATCATTTACTCGAGCTTGACTTGGATTTATAATATGGTAGAGTAGAGTACAAAAATGAGAGTTTGCGTGCAGTTTTGTATTAAGCACCCGCAGCTTGTTCGATGCCTCAACTGTCTAATCAGTGACAATGCTTGATTTCTAGTTCTGCTGCAACGTTCAAGCATCGCCTGCGGGCCCGTATATCAAATAATGAAAAGGACAAAAATGAACTCAATATGTGTACCGTGAGTGCAGGTCGCTGTAGGAGAGTACTGCCGTTACAGTTTTTTAATCTCAGGGCACACTCCTACAAAACAAGGATTGTAATAGATCCTTGTAACACATTCATCAATATCTTCCAAAGAAATTTCATAAACTATGTGTTACAGACATAGGTTGTAACACAAAGCACTTGTTTTATAAAAATGTGTTACTAACAACAATTACAAAAGTGGCGTCACAAAATAATTAGGAGATTTGAAAACCGCCTCCAACTTGTTTTTGAGGAGATATTCAGAATATCATGAACCATAGTATAGAACATTTACATATAGCATATGAATTCAAAACAGGCTGGCAATAAAAAAAAAAGCAAGGTATGCTCTCCAACTTCGCGACCATGCATGCATCATACTTTTAGCGCAGGAACAAGGTGACTAGGGATACCACAAAATATTAGTAACCTGCAATGTTAGAAAAAGGAAACATTCTAAGAACCTCCATATGGAAAAACCTTCGTATGCCACAAAACATTAGGAAATATCTCTCGAACTAGAGTATCTATTAGTCGGTGGTTTGCAAAAACCTTCATATGGACACACTTCTGAATACCTATTAATTTCATAATACATGATATCACCATTCGGAGAAAAATTGTAATATACATAAGTGATATGAATATTAAATAAACAAATCATCATGCAACCAAAAGGTCTATGATACAAATGAGTCTATTGTAGAACAACCGCCTTGTCATTATCGTACCAATTTCTACACCTCAGCAAAAAAGTGAAGTATAATGACTACACTAGAATTTATGCTGGTCCTCCTATTTTTTAATATGCATTATTAGCCTTCCACGTTGGTCACCCATCAAGTAACAGTCTTTCGGCTATTAGCTATTGGCCTCATCACCTTCGAAAATAAGCTTGCGAAATTTCTCCACTTAGGAAACAAAAATGATATATTAATTTGAACCAATAAGCTAATTGCTCCAACAACGATCTCCCAATCAATAATCTCACTGCAAAAAACTACTGCAGTAAGGGTTTGTAGGGGCGGGTTGGCCAGCCGCCCCTACAGAACCATTGCTACAAATCCATGATTTGTAGGGGCGATTCCCTAGCTGCCCCCACAAATTGATTTGTAGAGGCGGTTGGTGACACCAGCCGCCCTATAATTGTTTTCCATAGAGGCGGTTGAATCTGTGACTATATATATATATATATATATATATATATATATATATATTCCAAACAGTATATTCACATGTTCACCAAACCATTATATATATTCACACCGACCAACAACATAATGCATATAATTCATTATTGCATACACATAATAACATTACAAGTCCATTCACAAGTCTGATCACATCATATACACAGGTCTGATTACATTCACAAGTCCATTCAACGGCCTAAGCCTAGCCTTTCCGTCTCATGAAGATGTTGGTGATGTGGATGCTGTTGACGGTCACTAACAACACATTTTTTACTATCAACATTCTACCAAAAAGGGGTGAAACTATACATTCTTACACTCATATACGTTTACTATTGACATATTTCCACTTGTATTGGAGAAATAGATGTTTTGCAGATTTTATACACAATCAAGTGGAAAATGCATCAAAAGGCATGCCTCTCCTCGAAAGCGTACTTGAGAACACAACTCAACCCAATGGAAGAAGAACCCACCACGATGCGAGGGGCGGGCCAAGCACCGACACCCAAAGCATCTTCTCGGGCCCAACACCACACGAGGAACGAAGCCCGGGCCCGGCCGACCCCGGCCCGGCACGCTTGCTGCTTAAGGTTGACACCGCCCGGTCCGGTTTCCTCGAGGCGGTTCATTTAATGCTCGGGAGGGCGGTGCGGGGTGATGTGGCGTGTTCGGTGCACTGGACGCCGGGAGGAGGTCGGTTTGGGGAAATAAGCATTTTGCCCCTCTCTCACTTGTATAAGTAGCCCCCCTCTCCTCCTCTCTCAACACACTCCACTCTCTACCTCACTCTCCTACCTCTCCACTCCCTCTCTTCTTCTTCTTCTTCTTCTTTCTTGGTTAGTCTTTGGAGTAGAAGAGCTACAAGGAGGGCTTGTCTCCTAAGAAGAGTGCAACTTGGTAATATATCTCAAATGGAGAATTCTTCTTATTAAGCAAGTCCCTATTCTATTATCATGGCCTTACATCTGATTTAAAGTATAGTCATGAGTGTGATATGAACTTAATATAGGAACTAGAATATAGTTTGTGTGTCTTGCTTATAACATGTTCATACTTGTTCTTCATAGTTCACATGCTTAACATGATTAGAGGTGGGATAACGGTTCATCGTTCCTTCGGGTTTGCTCATGTTCTAGTCCGGCCCATCCATAGGGTGGGGATCCTGGGGGGATATGAGTAGTTTCCTTGTATGTGGGCGTGGTGCCTGGATACCTAGGAGCCTTCGAATATGACGGCATGCCACGGTTGAGGTGGTAGACAACAGGGTAGTGACAGCCTTGTCCGTCCTTTATAATCCTCCACGTTCGTATGTTGTGTAGGAGTTCGTAAATGCCTCAATGGGTAGCAAACTACCGGGGGGGTCTCTCCTGTTATCATAGACCTAACCTTGCTTATATCATGTATTCATGTGACTCTAACTATATTCATTTGTAATGGCTATGACTAGAATTGAACTACTCCACTTAGGAACATTCTTTTATTCTTTATCCTTTGAGGTTACTCCGAGTGTGTGTCCACTATCTACAACTACCTGTTTACCCCTGTATGATCAAGTCGGTCCATTGTGTACGTATATTCTTGTATTCATGCGCCATGCTAGATTCTTATACATGTCTTCCTTTGGGAAAATATAAATAACGATACCCCGATAATACTTCGGGTGAAATGCTACAATAATAGATCCATGCGCTTGTGGATATACATCTACTATGGCAAGATCTATCGACCGTCCAACGGGGTCGCTATTAGGATCCACGATCCTAGTAATGATGTTTTGCGGGATGACGACGGTGCTCTATCGCTATGGTTAGGAGTGGAATCACATTCCACTCCTAGGTGTAGGGGTACAGAGTCTCGGGCAGGGCTATTATGGTGACATTGCCGAGAATGGACTTTTTCATCCATTTCTAGTGATGCTGCTATAATATGCCACCCCGGCATTTCATGCGTAATTGCCTAATTAGTGATTGCGTTAAGAAATGCCAACAGATGCCTTCCTAAGTCGGATGCCGGGTCATGGTAAATGCCTTTGACGTTTATAATGCGGTCCAATATGAAGTGACAAAGGTCGCCGACGAGCTCCTAGAGGTTGTCATCTTTGTGTGGTGTAGATCTCAATCCTTTCTCTTCTTGCCACTATAAGAAAACAAGTTTAGGTATAGTATTTCATAACATATGCGTCATTCTGTACCAAGTTTTTATATTATGGGTGAAGAGGTTCATACTTACTCTACAGGGGTGTCTCCTGTAGGCAGTGGTGTTACTCATGAGAGTGCATACGTAATATCCACAGTGTATACTCCGGGCTTTTGCTTGGGGCAATCGTGTGTTTCGTGATATAAAAATGTTAAGTAATGCTTTTAACATCAACGTAATGGAGCACTAAAGTAAGTTACACTTACCGCACATAGTGTTTTGACACAATGGGTTAGTCTTCCTAATTGGATCATGCCTCCCTTTGTGTTCGTTAATGTAGTACCTGTATGCCCCTGTTTGAATGAATTTAACAAATCCAACATGTTAGTATCCAAAAGTGAACGTTACAAGTATATATACAAACATATAAGCTAATGAGGATTGTCAATATGTATATGTCTTGAGAATCGCTACTTAAGTCTTTGTATGTCGTCGGGTCCTTATCTTGAATCAAAGACCCATGCCATCTTTGAAAGGTCCTATATGGCTAGAGAAGGGGGTGAATTGCCTATTAAAAAATTCTACAAAGTCACTAGAGCAAATTTGTTAGTCCAACAATTGGCTTAAAAGCGGTTGCTCTAGCTCTAATGGTTTGGCAAGCCACCTATTAGCAATTCTAGTAATTATGATCTCTATTTTATTCAATTGCTATGTCACTACTTTACCAACTAGATGAGCAAGCTAGATTACTCTAAAATTACACTACTCAACTAGCAACTACACACAAGCACAATATATATCACAAAAGTAAATACAAGAGGGGATTGCAATGTCTTCCTCCGGCTTTATAATTCACCTACAACAAATGAATGCATTTTAGGTACCCATCTTTGCTTGAGTGACCAAAGACTTTGGTACCCAAATAGCCTTCTTCTTGGGGCCAACAATGGGAGTACCAATGAACTTGGCCTTCACACCTTTCTCCCCTAAGCAAATAACAAGAATCAAAGCATATAGATGAAACATTTGCATTTTGCTTATTCATGTTCATTTTATTACAATTATGCTCTATGTGCCCAACTTACTTGCATCTATTGCAAAACCAACCATTGCCCTTCACAAAGCTAGGCTTTGGAGTGACAAAGGCCGCCTTTGCCTTTCTTGGGGGTATAGCCTAATCCCTTTTTGTTGAGAGAAAAGCTTTGGCTACCCAATCACTTTAGCAAGCGGGCCTCACCACCATAGGCTTTGCCTAAGGCATGAGTGAGCTCATCCACCTCTCTCTTGAGAGTCTCATTCTCAACCATTAGTGAGGCATCACTACTAGTTCAGGTAGAGTGGGTGGTGGTGGATGAAGAGCTACAAGAAGGGTTAGTAGGTTGCATCACAATAGGTTCATAAAATGATTAATCAATTATATCACATGTTATACCAACATCACATGATACAACAACCACTTCTTTGTTATGTTGCTCAAGTAACAAGGAGTGAGCTTTTTCAAGTTTGGAGTGCTTCTTGCTTAGGTTCTCATGGTCTTCCTTTAGACACTCATCAGTAGCACTAAACTCACTAATTTCCTTGTCATGTTGCTCAAGTAGCAAGGAGTGAGCTTTTCCAAGCTTGGAATGAGCCTTAACCAAGTCCTCATGGTCTTCCTTTAGATACTCATGAGAGGCACTAAGCTCACCAAGTTGTTGTTCAAGAGCTTTTACTCTCTTGACCAACTCCTTACACTTCTTGCTTTTTAACATAGCAGTTTCTTGTGTTTGTTGTATAATGTCAAATAGTTGGTCTCTAGATGGTTCATCGTTTTTATTATCACTATCACTAGCACAAGATACATTATCGTCATCATCATCATTATCACTAGGATCATATTGTACCTTGGTGCCTTTAGCCATGAGGCAAGTAGAGGATGACCCAAATAGGGATGGCTTCTTGTAGTTAGCAAATGTAGCCAATGCCTTCCTCTTGTCATTGTCATCTTCATCATCAGAGGAGGCATCACTATCCCATGTGACAAAATATGCACCATCCTTGCTCTTCTTGAAGGTCATCTTCTTCTCCTTCTTGCCTTTCTTCACATTCTTGTAGGCATTTTCTTTGTCCTTCTTCTTCTTGATGGGACAATCCGCCAACATGTGGTCCGGACTATCACACTCAAAGCATAGCCTATGTGACTCTTTGTTCTTGGAGTCATCTCATCTTCCACCCATGGCCTTTCTCTTCATCATTAGCTTGCCAAACTTTCTCACAACAAGTGCAAGCAACTCATCATCACTATCAAGATCATCTTGTTGTGCTTGATCTTCATCTTCTTGTTGCACTTTGGCTTTGCCCAGCAACGCTGCCGCCGCACTCGCGTAAGCTACACGCGTAAGGTGGAAGCCACTACCCATTGCATGACCAAGATGGCCCACTAGTCAGCCGTAGCAAGTGCCCCCCTTCTGTTTCTCTTCCATCGTTTCTCCCATCATTGCACCATCTCCTTGTTTCTCCGCATCACCATCCGATCCCTCCACCTTTCCGTCCGCCACGCCAACGCCGTGACGAAGACCCCGACCCCATCGAGCCACACCCGCCTGGCCTCACCTCCTTCTCGAAGGTTCCCAGCCCCGCTACCTGCCCTCTAGATAGAGTAATCCTAATAAAAAAATAATCCTAAAAATCAAAATTTATTTTATTTTCAATCAACTCAACACCTCTTGATGTCTAGTTTATGGCCTCATTTGTATTTTTTCCCAATGGTTTTTGTTGGGTTGGGCCCACTCAAGATGGAAGTGGGAGTGGGACGGATAGGGTGAGACAAGAATAAATTGGGTAGAAATGGTGTTGCAGTGAATGCAGCTCTACGAAAAAAGTTGGTGTGCGAATCTATACTATCCTCTTATTTTCGTGCTAGCTTCCTTCTCCGTCACAAGACTCTCCATTGAGTTGACCTTCCGTCATCACATCACCAAGGACATCACTTGGTGTTCTTCCTTCAAATCCTCTTCTAAACAAAAGTGTTCTCAATGTCCTAAACCTTCTAGGCAAGCACATCAAGAACTTGTCAATGAAGTCCTCATCTTTTATCTTCTCTCCAAGTGACTTGAGATCATTGATGATCACTTGGAGTCTATGGAACATCTCCAGGATGTTCTCATCTTCTTTCATCTCAAAGTTTGCCAATTAGGTTTTGAGCATATATAGCTTGGCACTCTTGACAACTTTGGTGCCCTCATAGATTTCTTCTAATCTTGCCCACACCACTAGCTCTATCAGGATCTTTGATTTGCACAAACACCTTGGCATCAATGCCATTGTAAGTTGTGTTGAGAGCCATTGTATTGCATGTTTTGTTGGCTCTTTCATTATCGGTGGGGTTGGTGGGATCAATGATGGCAAAATCATGTTCGGTCACATCCCACACACTATCATTTATTGAGCCAAGATACATCTTCATCTTTCTTTTCCAATAATCAAAAGAACTAGTGCCATCAAAGTGCGGTGGTTTGCCCCCAACATGGTTGAACACAACTTGAGCCATATTTTGCACTGAAGGGTGTTAATCCTTGCTAAATACAAAGTGACCACGGCTCCGATACCACGTGAAAGGTCCTATATGGCTAGAGGGGGTGAATAGCCTATTAAAAAATTCTAGTCACTAGCAAATTTGTTAGTCCAACAAATGGCTTAAAAGCGGTTGCTCTAGCTCTAATGGTTTGGCATGCCACCTATTAGCAATTCTAGTAATTATGATCTCTATTTCACTCAATTGCTATGTCACTACTTTACCAACTAGATGAGCAAGCTAGATTACTCTAAAATTACACTACTCAACTAGCAACTACATAAGCACAATATATATCACAAAAGTAAATACAAGAGGGGATTGCAATTATTATACCAACGTGTAGAGGCTTTGATCCAATCACCTAGATGTATACAATCAATCACAATGAAGCCAATCACCGGGAGACAAGATGACACAATGATTTTTCTCCCGAGGTTCACTTGTGCACCGACAAGCTAATCCCCGTTGTGTCGACCAACACCTTGATGGTTCTTGGACTAGGCGGTGCACTCGCTAGTTAGCCACTCGGGCTCTCCATGACACCACTCACAAGTGTGGTAACTCAACGACATGAGCAATGTATTAAGGTTGCAATTGATCATCGCTCCGACGAGGATGCACTAAACCTCTTACAAATCAACCAGAGGTGGCCAAGAACAATCACCTTCTCTTGCCAACGCCTCCACCAAACATCAAGCCGCCTAGGAGTTAGTACTCTCCAAGAGTAACAAGAAATCCACCAGCCACAACGATCTTCAAGTGCCACTAGATGCAACAAGCAAGCAATGCACTAAGATCTCTCCACAATCTCACCAAAGATGCAAATTCTAGCAAGCAAGTGAGAGGGAGGGTGTTTGCCAAGCTCAAGGGATGTCAAATGATTCAAATGTTCAAGAGAGAGCCCCCTAGCCGGCCACATTGCTTATATAGAGAGCCAAGGGCTCTTCTAGCCGTTATGCCTGCAGGCGCACTGGATGCATCGGCCGCCAGCTGCAGGCGCACCGGACGCATCGGCCGCCAGCATCCAGTGCTCTAGATCTCACACCCTCTAAAGTCAGCCATTCGATCTCCGACGGTCAAATGAAATCCCCCGAGTGGTTAAAGTGCCACCGGACGCACCGGTGCTTCATACTGGGCGCATCAAGTGAGCCATCGGTCACAACATACCCTCGGGTGAGCCTCACCGGATTCACTACATCAGACGCACCGGCAATGCCCTCACCGTGCATCCATTACGACAACAGAGAGTTCCAAAATGAGTTTTTTTGCCACCAGATGCGTCCGCTGGCCCTTCATTGGACGCTACCGTGCGTCCGGTGCTACCACGTCGACAGCCTCTTGCAAGCCAGCCGGATGGGGTGATGTCGACAGCCACACCAGACGCGTCCGGTGCAGCGCAAGCACTAGCGTCCGGAGCGACAGCCACTGTTGCCTTCTCTGTTAGTTGCACCGGACGCACCAGACCACGCGTCTAGTGCAGCGTCCGGTGCCTAGACAGTGGCAATTCCATGCCATTCCACTTCATCCTTGCTTTCCATTTGCTACCCACACAAAGTGTACTCCATGTGCACATGTATTAGCATTTTCAAAAGCATTTTGCAAGGGTTTTGAAGTTAGCACACTAGATCCTAAATGCATCAACATGATTGTTAGACCTAGTGGCACTTGATCGAAGTTTCTAAAGTATTTCCCCTCTTTATAGTTCGGCTATCGATCCTACATCACTCACACCCTCTATAGTGTCTTGAGTGCAAAATAAAATGGCCCTATTGCTCATACCTTTGCCTTGAGGCCATTTTGTTTTTCTCTTTCTTCTTTTCCAAGTCCAAGCACTTGATCACATTTTGGATCATCTCCATGCATCCACCATGATCACCATGCATCCCCACTTGGCTAGGATCATCTCAAGATAGATCACACTTAAGCATAGAGATTAGTCCTAGGGTTTCATTAGTTGGCCAAAACCAAACTAGAGATCATCACATGCCCATCCCGACATCGAGGCCTACACAAATCCAGTGGTTGCTGCATGAATTCAATCATAGAAATGGATAAGCCCTTTTGCATCGATCAAAATATATCGAACAAAGCTTTAAGTATAAGTTGAACTTACTCGAAGTTGTATGGTAGCCATATATAGGAGCTAGTTTGGAGATTTTTAAAAGCTAGGGCAATGTATGCCATGGCCCTAAGGGATCCTTCCTTTATTTCCTTCTGCCGAATTTTCTCTTCCTCCTCAATAGTCTTTCCAGCAGCTAGCTCTTTGCCATCCAGTTTCTAGTCTTTGGCGTAAATAAAATTTGGTTGTGCTATACAATGAGGGTCTAAGTACCCGGCTCGCACACTTGGCATTTGTTTTGAAACGTGCACTTGCATTCTACAAATCACGGTATGGGTTAGCTACAACAAAATCCAAAGATTACAATCATATCATATCAAGAGGGCAAGGGCTTACAGGCACCACGTGCGAACTAGATTCATTTCCAGTGCACCTAGGTGAAAGGTTGTCTGGACATCATTAAAGTCAAAGACAATTTTCCCTTTTAGGCCCCCAAAGGTGTTGGCAGGGAACCGTGCTTGTATGAGTTCTATGGTTGTCAGGAGAGCACGCAAGTACCAATCATGGAACTTTTTCATTCCAAGTGGTAGGTGCTGGATGTCCTGGTTTGGTAGGAAGGGCTTGCCTCTTTCATATTCTTTTGGGCAATCCTTTGACCATTTGATGGCATCAACATTTGGATACTTGCAAGCCAGTTGTCGTTTGTTGGTGACAGCCTCCTCAAATCCTGTGACTTCTTTGACTTGGTTCTCTGGCTTGAACTGGTCATGGGCATACCAGTTGGTCGTTGTCATGACATCTTGCATCGACACATGAATTGGGCTTATGTGGATTGGATGCTTTTTTTAATTTCCGGCTCCTTGTTGGCACGTTCTTGTGCATGAACTTCTTCTGGAGGCACTTGTTGTTCATGTATCGGGTCCGCATCAGGCCCTTGCTCCTTATGAGGTGGGGAAGGTTGTGGCATCTCAAGCACATGCTCGCTCAGAGCTGGGGAAGACTATGGCATATCAGGCAGGTGGTGGTCACGAGACGGTGAAAGTATCTCCCCCTCCTCAAGAGCTCCCTCCAAACGTTGAAGGCAGCGAACAAGAGGACAATATAATGTTCTGTTTGTGCTAGAGGATGAACTAGTTCATTACTTCTCGAAGTAACTCTAGTCCCTCAAGAATTGGGTAGTCTATATTCCACTGCATGAACTCAGGCTTCATGGTATGCACCTCGACCCTGGTGTAGTCCGACGGGGTCCTATTATTATGATGCAAGCCACCAGGAGGTTATACCACACCCATTGCTACCTTCATCATAGTGTTTTGTCTACCAATGAGAACCACCAAGGTGCAACTAGTTGGTTCCCTTATGCGATTGACGGGGGTTGTGGCTGTAGTGAAACCTTGGTTGCTAGGAACTTTCGAGAGGGCTACCAACTAATGCCAGTTGTCCCGATGGTGACATTACTATTTGTGGCTCTATAGACAGTCCTTGCTCCTCCAGCACTTCTACAACTAGAGCCTTCACTTGGAGCTCATGATTAGACTCTTGGTCTCTGCCATGTTTCTTGTACATGTGTATGCCATCTTTGAATCCATGCTTCCAAATTGTTCTTTTCCCTAACCCCCTAATGCGGCCTGTGTGCTCGGGGTTTCCCAAGGCAAGGCTAAGCTCGTCCCTCTCGCTGGAAGGCTTGAATTAGCCCTTTTGCTTCTCTTCACCATATTTCAATATCTTTGATACTGTCTGTTTGGTCTCTGGGTTATCAAACTTAAGCGCACTAGATGATTCTTTATTCCTCCCAAGGATCTAGTTCCTTGTGCGCTTTGAAAGCCCCTAAAAGTTGTATGCCATGGATGCGGCGGCCTCTTCCTCCATCATCCTAAACTGCTCTTCCTTGACATAGTAGCTACCGAGACCTAGACGATGCTGGTGTTGGTTCTTCTTTGCCAGCTTGGTATTACGGGCACTGAGGGCCAATGCTTCCAGTGAAGTCTTCTAAGGCACAAGGTCTTTCCATTGACTAGGAGTTATGTGGCTAAACTCAAGGAAGGGAGTTAACCCCTTTTGGAAATAGTTCTTGTTGAGGTTTGACTTCTAATGTTGGAATGACTCCCATTAGCTTAAGAGCTTGACATTTTACCTGTTCATGGGTTTGCTCTGAAAATCTAAAATTGACCACCAGCTTCTTCTCCCAAAGGGATCTCTTTGTCTCCTCTGGTAGTTATTTCTAGCTAGGGATAGCTAGGTTCAACTCATCTCTTACTAGGGCACTAATCACATTATGAAATCATCCTCTGAGATGCTTTGGTTCAAGGATTTCCTGTACTGGCCCAACCTCTGTTATCACATAGGTTGTATTGGTTCACTTTTCTATCCTCCTGTTTCCTCTTTGGCTTGGTACTCAAGTTTGTGGCCGTGGCTTTGGGTTATGGAGTAGAGGCGGCAATGTGTCCAACTCTATGGCTGTTGCATCTACTCTCCTTTCCTCTGCTCTGTCTTGTCTAGAGAGATGTCACCAATGATGTCTTTTTCAAGTTTAGGAGGGGACTATATATATAGGAGGTCAAAGTGTTAGTAATTGTAACATGATTAAAGGGTTAGCAAAATTTACAAACTAAGCCTTTATCCCTACCCCTTCGTTCGGGTAAAAATCCTTGTCCAGCTCCTCCTCCGTTGGCCTCCATCGAGTTTTAGGTGGGAAAGGATCCTCAGGACTTTCATATCCCTCTTCTTCATCCTCAATGTCATTGTCGTCTTCGTCATCATCATCTTCTTCTTCGTTGCCTTTAGTAGCCTCTCCTGCTCTTCCCTCTACTCTCCCTTCCTCTCTTTACCTCTCAACAACCTCCTCACCGGACTGCTCCTGAGTAAGCATCACTACTAGACCCTTGTGTATCTCCTCATCAAACTGCTCCTAAGTAAGGTCCTCTGGTTCTACCTCTTCAAAGGTTGGGCCATGCTCAGGGATGACGGTGGTGGTGGGCATGGGACGGGGGAGCAAGCGAACGCCAGAGCACACGGCCACGGGCGAGGGCCGACCGGGGAGCGAGCACGGATTCAGGAGTGCACGGCCACCAGGGCAGGCCTACAAGGGATGGAGGCAGTGGCGCAGCGGACCAGGGCCCTTAAACCCTAGCCATAGGGGGCCTAGGGAGCTCGAGGTCAGGGATGAGTGGGCAGGTAGTGGAGATCGAGGCCACATCGGAGATGAGCCAGCAGCCAACCCAGCTCTCATCGTTCGTAGGGAAGGTGGCCAAAGCTCAAGGTCACAGACACGGTAGGAGGCCTAGATCTCATGGTAGGGGAGGGGAGAGGTCCGGTCAAAAATGAGGCGCCCGGCCGGCCAAAGCTTGTCTCTCAAACCCTAGCCGCCGAAGCGGCCTGAGGAATCTCAAGGATAGGGCAACGACGGCACCGGGTACCTTAGCGGATATTTAGGGCACAATGAAGTATGCGGCAGTTAGGGAACAATGGCGTAAGACGATGGTGGCGGCATGGCTGGGGACAAAAATTGGTAGCCTGCCAGTGTGCAAAAGGAAGACTAGTGGCCAGACTTAGAAAAATTTTCGCGCCCCACGCCCTCTGGTATTTATACCCAGAGGTATTTGTAGAGGCGGTTTATAACACCAGCCGTCCCTACAAATGGGTAGGTTCATTTCCACATCACTGATCTTAGTGAGAAGTCTGTGAATAGCTGCATTTATTGTGCTCATCAACATCATCCATGCCATCAACTTCGATAATGTGTTGTTTCCCGGAGGCAACTACATGCTTTGTCTTCTTCTTTGGGGGAGGTTAGTTTGTGGGTCAAGTAAAGAGAAAACTTGTGCGACACGTGAAGCGAGCATCCAAGGGTCATCTTGGTAGCCTACATTGTCGAGGTCCGCGGTTATCAACCCGATCTTATTCACTAGGTGTTGTTTGATCCAGCGGCATCAAAATGGGGCCATCTGTATACCCATTCCATAGTCAAGTTCCCATACGACTTCAATAATGCCAAAGAATGGAATGTTTCGCCCCACTCAATTGAGAGCTTCTATTCGAACATTGTTGTTTTGGTTCACACATGTACTATCATTTGTGTGGGTATAGTACGTGTACCCATTGATATCGTAAGCTTGCCAAGATGTCACTTGCCTCGATGGCCCGGTCGCCAACCTACTAATGGTAATATCATATGTGGTTTCTCCATTTGGTAGGTTTTGGTCCTTCAACCATGTAGTGAATCATTGCTTGTGCTGTTTCATGACCCACTCATCAGTGCGGCCATTACTCTCCACCCTAATAATGTCCAAGTGTTCATCAATGTATGGTTGCATTAGTTCTATACTCTACATGATAATCGTAATGCGCCCAACTCACTTCTCTCAGAATCCAAGGAGGAGGAAGGGGGCTGTGTTGGTACTCCTTAATGTCACTACCAAGGGTGGAGTTAATCTCACCCATGATATGCCGCCAGGAGTGCCAGTGTGGACATTTCTTAGCATCACCTCATTGCTTGGTTGTCATCCCTAGCAGCAATGCTAGAAATGCGTGTATGGTATCCGTGAGTATGCCACTTAAATCTTGAAGAATATATATATGAACAAAGAGTTATCCGCAAGCGCATAGATAAAAAATACCACCGCATCGGAGTAATCCAGGTATCGTTATTTATATTTACCATAGGGAGGAATGAAAAGGTTGGCTACAGACAATTGATAAATATGAATACTTATGAGAGAATCTATCACATGGCACTTACTCTGACAGGGGTAAGCCAATAATGATATATGATAATGATAACTTAGGCATCAATAACATGCAGAGATAGGCATAGACTACTCATTATAGACTACTCACTAGTTAGACTAACAGGAGACTAATTAAGAGATTGAATTCTTATGTAGCTTCTAATTTACTATGTCATTCATGCACACTAGCACATATATAATCATGTATAGCATAACAATTATTAATCTATGCATAATGAAGATTAATAAGGAAGATCAAGAACAGAGCAAGATTATCCTCATAATTATGTTCAACTTGCCCTACAGACGGGGAGTGGACTACATAGGACTCAACGGGAGTATCTCATCCGCGATCTATCACATGACCCAGAATATAAGATGCATCCACAGGTAAATAGCATATAAGCACCATGCTTACATAACATCTACCACCTAACTCACTCGAGTATTGAGCTAGGCGCTCTACGAATATATGCATAAACTCATCATCAATCATGACTATATCAAATATACTACTAGAGCAAACTAGAAACATAATAAACAAAAACATATTATTGAAATAGAGCAAAGTCATAAATATAAGAGGGATACAAGATTATACCAACCTCCAGATGACTTGAAGATCTAGAATCTTGAGCTGGCAATGCTCAACTCTACTTGAATCTTACTAGTTAATCTAGAACTAGAACTATTGAGTAGCTATCCTAATCTCTGGTGGAGATGATCTCTAACTTCTTCTGCCTGGCTTCTCTTCTGAATATGCAATTGCCCTCAACCCTGGGGGTAGGGGTCGACTTATATAGGGGCCTAGGATGCACCAGAGCCCTCGGATCAAACTGACCTTGATCAATGCTGGAGATGCAATCCTTGAGGCGGTGGAGAACCGACGTAGGAAGGTGGAGACCGACAGGCAGGGCTAGAAGTCGGTCGAGCTCATGGTGGGGTCGGCCGACCCCCACCTGTCAGTTGCTCCTCCTCAGCTTTGGCGTGGTGGTCTCTGGTGTCTTCTAGATACTTCTTACGTAGATGCCCGATTGGAATATGCTTTTTATAACGGCATCTTGGATATTCCTTTCTCTTTTTCTCTATTTAATCCCCGCAAATACATGATTCACCAAAACTCGTGAAAATTGTCGGTTTAGAACCCTAAGTCTATGTTGGTGACCATTTCTATGCATTTCTCAAGTTATCACTACTACCGATTTGAACTTCCGCGGGCGGTTTTTGGGTTTTCCGTGGCGGGCATTGAAACCGCCACGCAGCCTAGGGTCACGGTTAATCGAACGATTAACCGTGGTGGTTTCCTGCCCGCCACGGTTAATCGATTAACCGTGGTGGTTATTTAACAAAACCGCCACGGTTAATAGATTAACCGTGGTGGTTGTCTTTATGTGCCCGCCATGGTTAATAGATTAACCATGGCGGTTTTTGTAATTTAACCGCCACGGTTAATTAATTCAGGATTAATAAAAAAATAAATTGTAAATATTATAAAATTATAAATTATGATCTACACCACATATTAAATAATAAAATAAGAGAATATTTACACAAATCTTGAACATGCATCACAATTTGACATTAAGTCACATGTTTTCGACATTCAAACACTTAGAGACCCGGTGACCATCGGTTTTACAAACTCGATCGAATGATCGATTAAGTTTAGGTTACAAATTTACAGTTGACATCTAATCATCAAAAGGGCCACCCCACCTATAGTCGCTCATGTCTAACTTATTCCTCCGGTCCGTAGTTCCCATAACCCGTCGTCTCTAGCAAGCTGGCTCTGAGGGTCGAAGAAGTGGCCGGTAGGTAGCACAATGTCGTCAGCGACGGCCCTACAGATGTCGGCAACCACATCCCTGAACGTAATGTTTCAGAGATCGAGGGATCGAATTGAGGGATATATATAGAGAGAGAGTTAAGTGCAAAAAAGAGAGGAATTGGAGAGAGAGAGGGGGGGGGAGAGACAGAGGAGAGAGAGAGAGAGGGAGAGAGAGCACTCAAATAAGAGGGAGAGAGAGGGAGAGAGAGAGGGGAGGAGAGAGGGAGAGAGAGAGAGGGGGGATAGAGGGAGAGAGAGAGGACCAACTAGATCTCAAAAGAGAGGGGGAGAGAGAGAGGGAGAGAGATAGGGGGAGAGAGGGAGGGAGAGAGAGAGAGGGGGAGAGAGAGGGGGGGGGGGAGAGAGAGAGCACACCATGCAACTAGATCTCAAAGAGAGGGACCATGCAATTAGATCTCAAACAGAGGGAGAGAGAGGAGAAATACCCCCTTGCGGTGCCAAACTTCAACAAATCCAAGGCCAAAACCTCCCCCAAAAATGGTGATTTTAGAGTTTTGAAGCTCAAAACCCTAAAAATGGAGGAATCCCGCGGGGAAGAAGAAGGGTGGGGCTGTTTTTATACCCCATGCTTTTCCCGTGGCGGTTTTTTAACAATGACCGCCACGGTTAATAGGGATTAACCGTGGCGGTTATTTTATAAAAACCGCCACGGTTAATCGACAACCATGGCGGTTTTTCCCGCCCGGGGTGCCAGTTACCTATTTTCCATGGCGGTTTCTCAAAAAACCGCCACGGAAAATGAAATCCAAACACCCCGCAAGTTCAATCCGTAGTAGTGTATGTTGACAATTCATGATGATCGTTAACTACCGCCAACAAAGCATGACCTACTTACGTGGAGCATTTGTAGGGGGCGGCTCACTCACCAGCCGCCCCTATTAATCAAATAGTACTAGCCCCTACAAATCGGCCCATTTATAGGGGCGGTTTGTATCGAGCTGCCCCTCATCGTTCCATTTTTAGGGCTGACTAGTCCCGTGGGTCCATGGCACGCCCAATGTAGGGGCGGTGGTGATGGAGCCACCCCTACAAAAGAAATGTGCCGTTGCTACAAATCATTTGTGTACACTACAAGAGTTTAGGCCTTCTATGACTAATTGATTGTGACAATTAGAGCCATTTTCTTGTCATTGTACCCCTTCTATGACACAATGGTGACAATATAGTTGTTGTCATTGAATCCCTGTCACAATTCCTCTTCTCGTGACTAATAGATCCAATTGTCATTATTCTGGGTGACAATTACACAGTTGTCACTAGGTTATGACAACTATATTAGTCACTATATTTGTCATAAGATATTTGATAGGATGTTGACAAGTGTCCAATGATATGACGTGGCACATGATGTGGCATGGGTAGCATGATAAAAATGAATTGTCACAAAAAGAAATTTGACCCAATTAGCCCAATATTCATTACAGCCATTAAAGCCGAATAATATAGCCATTTAGCATCATAGAAAAGCCAATTTCAGTATATTCAATATTAATTAACATATATCAAATATATAATTACACATCGTCACATTCCACTAATGATCCAAACTATAGAAACAATTGTACATTATATTCTATTAACATCACTTCCTATGTAAAACACCTGCACCTAATTGTTGGATCCCTTCCAATACCACTACCTATGACACTTGCAGCAATCTTCCATCATTTTACATGCAGGTTCCAACACATGATCCATCACTTCTATGAATGTTCCACACCCACGGGCTCATGTTCCTGCATTTTTACAGTAAGCAAAAATTTTAGAAGTGATGAACTACCAAAAGTTTCAGAATTAACAACCAATAGAGCTATAGTTTCAGGTCACAGCTTTATTATTCAATCAAAGCTAGAGAGACTTCAGTCCTTAGTTTCAGAAAATAATGATTGCAAATGTGACTAATAATCAAGTAAGAATGGGGGCAAATGAAACTGTAGTGCAAAAAAATGGAACTGCGGTTACTAGCCATTCGATTTGGGAAATTAAGACGACATGGCAGCATCTAGACTACATAATGACTAATTTAGCACTGATTTACTTGTGCTTATCTAATATTGAATTTTGTATGTACCTGTACAAAGCATGAGCTTTACTTCTGTCCAGGAGATGGATGATCACATAAAGAGAGAACCTGAAAAGCCAATATGAGCTAGTAGTAAGCAACAACAAACATCCATCTATAGTTGCATCGAATAAACAAGCTAACAGAGAAATCAGAGAAGGGGGCCTGTCGCTACAAGTGCTACAAGTGTGCTACACTATTTTCTTTGTGCTGCAATTTATATGTATGATTTAAAATGTAAATAAGGTAGCTCATGCCCTAGCAGCAACTGGTTGTGATTGTCCTGAGAATTTTGTTCTAATGTCGGATAGCGCACAACTCTGTTTCTGCAGCTCACCCATATAGGATACGCAAATTGCAAAGCTAGTACAGTGGTAGTTCATTCATTTTTTAAGTATTATTATTAGCATAGTAATCCTAGTAAATAATTTTTAACCTCTCATCAGGAGCCAATATAAATGAAGAACAGGACAACGCATCAAAAGTAATGCAAAATCAGGGAGATGAACGTCAAAGCAGTAATCCATCAAATAAACCATAGTAACTTCAAATTAGATGACGGGGCAGTAAGCATGTGTGTCACATAACATAAGTTTATCACTTTATTCTTTTCCCCACCCTTTCAGGAGTGGATGAAATCGGTTGTGGTTAATGTGAAATGATAAAAAAAAAAACTGGCGCAGGAAGTTGATCTGTACAAGGAAGCAGTAAGTATACCGGCATAGTTGAGCGTGTAAGAGAGGCTGTTGCAGCCTTGCGCTTTGACACCGAGCCACGGGTATGGCCGCTGCCCTAGGCTGGATCAAGGCCAGGGGGCCTCCTCTGCGTCACCCTAGACCGGATCGAGGAGGCTAGGTGGCAGTAGAGATGTTGCAGGGGAGGGAGGGGGAGCCAGCTGCCGAGCGGCCAGAGACAGTGCGCCGGGAGCAAGCTAAATGGCTGGATCTACAAGGGCTAGGGTGGGGGCGCCGCCCCTAAGCCTCTTCCACGACAACAGTGGTGCCCTGCACTTGGTGGGTGGCGCGGCGTCGGTAGCGGCGAGGGAGGGCGAAGGGGGGGCGTGGGGGTGGAGTGGGTAGGGTTTCAGGAGGTCGTTTTATCTGAGACCCAATGCACCTTGGCCGTCCGATTCGATCCAATGGCTAAGCATGTTGCCGGATTGGGTTAGGCTGAATCCAATTCTCATTTTGGAGCCCAATACAACCCAATTTTTAATTATTTTTCTTTTTCTATATCCAGTCCAAATAAGTTATATAAATATGTTATAAAAACATAATTTTTTAATCTCGAGTCCAAAATTGATTTTTACATGAACTACACTACCTAAGGGTTGATAGTTATGATTTTCAAGGATTTTCAAAGTGATCTGCTATTTTCTAAGATTTAAGTGATTTTCTACACATTTTTGTAAAGTAACTCTAACTTGAAATGCACATGTATACAATCCAGGAAACACTTATACATAAGAAGGCAAAGTAAAGTTATTTCTCGTATTAACTATGTAAGTTGCATTCTTCCTAAGTTGGAAGAGTGTACACTAAAACCATGTTTTCACGCAAGGTTGTAGAATTTCCTAAGCTTTAAGTATTTATTATTATTATTCTATGGTAATTTAGAGTTAGAAGAATAAATTAGTCCTAGTAAATAAATGGTTTCATCTCTATCCCAGATATATAGTGCTCTAAATCGTAGAACATGATTTTATATGAATACTGGAAAAAAATCATCCAATTCGGAGTTCATATGAGTGAGATAAACTACTTTCGGGTTTTGCTCGCGCATTAAAAAGAGAAAAGTACTATTCCACGATGAACATCGAGAACAAGCGGATAAAAAATTATTGTTCGCCTAAGAGCCCAACAGATACAAAATGATTTGACTGACCAAAGCCAATTCGTGTATGAAAAAAATATTAAACAGCTCAGAGAAATTAGGACATGAAATGCTTTGTGGCTCAGTTGGTACGTAACGTGTGCCAGCTTCCACATGGCCCGGGTTCGAAGCCTCGCTTTTGTGGCTTTGCTTTTTACGTTTTTCACGCTCAAGGCCGCATTGCGCGTTAGGTGACGCGCCACACGAAAATTGAACCGCGGCAGACTTCAGCGGCGAGGGAGACGGTCTGAAGAAGGTGCGGGCCCAGAGTGGATTTAGTCTGTGCATAGGCATGAATTTTTTTCCACGTTTTTCTTTCCCGGTCTCGGTTCTTTTTTTCCTTCTTCATATGTTTGTAATTTATATTCAATTTTTTTTTTTTTTTTGCATGTATGTTTGATTTTCTTTTGCTCCATTCTGATTTATCCCGTTACATTATATACCTAGAAGGCTTGCAAACTTGTTTATAACTGAAGTTATTAAAAGAAAACAAAAAATGTTTCTCTCGGTTGCATATGCTTTGTATGGATATGCCCATTTTAGTGCAGAAGTGTGCCAAGGTGGATTTGTTTTTAAAATATATTTTCTATTTGATGACAACTACTTCAATATTTTTGTCATGAGCCATTGTCATAAGGACTAGGAAGAGCACATGGTGACAATTTTTATGACTAATTGACAACTTAGTCACAAACACTTGTCACCCAATAAAAATTGTCATAAACACGTCCTTTCTATGACTAAACAGTCCTTTGTCATATGAAAATTGTCATAGAAGGCCATATTTTTTGTAGTGGTAGTAGTGAAATGCATCATCTGCAAATGATTTAAGTGTTTGATATTTTGGAAAAACTTCAAATTACTTTGATGGGGAAGAAAAGACAGACTCATTACTAGATGTTATTTAGAAACATAGTTTTATTTTGGATATAAACAAATTGCTAAATACAGCTCCCGCACCCACCACACCCCCCACCCCAAATATGATTGGCATAATCTTGCGATATTTTTGCTGCAAGCCAGTAGACTCAGTTTGTTTACTGAATTATGTATGGTTGGTGATATCAGCAAAGAAAACAAATATAAGCATACCATTTAAGAGGACAAATATTCCCCTACCCAAAACAAATAGAATTATAACATAACCAACCATCAAAGCTACAATTTCTGACTTAAGATTCTCTGCTTAGTGTACGGTTACCTATATTTTTTTTACACTCTCTAACTTGCAATTTCACCAATCTTACCTATGTGGCATATCAATTGTGCCACTATCAACAGTAAGGCAAAGTATACAAATGAAAAAAAAAAGACTTGACCAGGGGGAGAGCCGTCCTCTGGATTTTCATCTTAAGAAGATGATGCCGCGACTCGAACCTGGGCTGGCTCAGCCAACCGCTTCTTTGGCATGTTGTGCTGACCAGTTGCACCATGAGAGTGTTGGCAAAGTGCACACATGAAAGTTCAGAATTGTTTTAGATTGACTAAAAATCCAAATCAGCACCTTTCATCTATGATCTGTAAACAATATGATGTTACCTAAGCTAGCCATTTGACCATTCGGCTATCTAATTACTTGCATCCATTCGCAACCTTAAATAGACCCATATATGCACTGTTAATATTTTCAATTCAAATAGTGTCAAAACAGTCGGCTCTCCTCGCAGAGACAAATAATTGCCGCAAGTGCAAAGAAAAGTTAGAGCATCTCAATCATATATCCTACCCAATCTCCTATATCTAAAAAGTAGTGTTTTAGGAGATGGAGGAGCAGCAGCAGATCTCCTATCTTATCTCCTATACCTATAATTTTTAAGAGATCTGCTGAAAGAAGCTTCATCTCTCCAAAATAAAAGGAGACACCCACCTCTCCCCTATCCCTAAAGAAATATAGGAGACAAGTTTTAGGTAATCTGTTGCAGCAGTACTCTCCTATATCCTAAATTGATTTTAGGGTACCCTCTTGAAGCAACTTATAGGAGATGCAATATGAGAAGTCTGGTTGAGATGCTCTTAATTCACTGCACGTAGAGAGAGTGAGGGAGATGAACGGTGACTTCCTCTGTGTTTTGCGTTTACGCCAACCGTCACCTGCCCAATCTAGTGTCACCACCACCATTTCACATCAGCACACTAGAGAAGACAATTAGAGTAGCAATGATATTTAATTCAAAAAGAGAGGGAGAAAGGGAGGGATAGAAAGGGGAGAAGGAGACCTGCTTCCTCTATTGTTGCCTTCAGGGCAACACCCTTCATCTGCCGTTGATTGAATCTCTGAGGTTTACTATCATGGCAGCATACCACAACACTACAGAGAAGCCAGATAGATTGAATTGGAGGAGGAAGAAAAGCTTTCAGGAAGGAACAATTTAGAGGCCGTGATTTCAGGGGCTACTAACAGTCAAAATTATTTTAATAAATAATTAATCCTATTTGCTAGGCCTTTTGCTCTGTTACAGTAAGATTATTTTTAACTCTACCAGTGGAACACATAACAGATAGCACTGCAACATCGGATACAAGTAAACCTAGTATGATGCTGTGGTCCACTACTTTTTTTTTTTTTAAATACAGCCATGGACGATAATAAGGCACATCTTAATCAAGTCACCATCAGCCAAGTTTCATTATCTTCCTGAGTTGACATTCTTTAATTAGTAGGTTCACATCACATAATGCTAGCTGAATTATTTGGCACGGGGCGTGCCTGGATAATTTTTCTAGTCAGTCCCATAAAGCAAACACTGCCATTAGCAAACACTGCCATTCTTTTCTTGAAAAAACATAGCAGTATTTGTCTTTGAGCTGCTAGAGTGTGTGGAAATACTTAGGGAATGGCCACCTATTGGCTTCATGGGGAACGCAGCTAGGTAATATTGTAATTTTTTAAATGTTAATATTGTTGTGAAACGCGTCGTCGGCCGGTTAGGACCTTCCCCTCTCCATCTCTCATGATCACGTAGTAGATGAAAGTAGAACAAGTAGACACAAGATGTAGGGAGACTATTCTTTATTCATCCGAATCTTTGTTATTACAACATAGAGCTCCCATGTATATATAGTCCTGCCAAGGCCTAAGAGTTTTGGTAAGAGCCCACATACAAACGGACTAGGATTAGGATTACTCCTTCTCCTTTCCTTCTAGGAAAGAGTCCGTGTGTTTTACAACACTCCCCCTTGGGCGATTACCACGATATGCATATGCCTCATCAAAAACTCCATCCAAAACCCAGTGGAAAAAAAACGGTTCTTGGAGAAAAGAGTACATCGTGATTCGTTAATTGCATTGCACATGTTGTCTCATTAAAAACCTTGTGTGAGAAACCTTCGAGTAAAAAACTCACATAGGAAAAAAAAGAGTACAACATTTAACCTTCTTGGTCATATATTCTTCAGGATATACTATTCTTCATGAATAGGTATTGATCTTCATAATTTATGCATAAACTTCGTGTTTTAGCAAATATGATCTACTTGATCTTTTGTAATTCTAGTGGTTTACCTTAAAGGCGGATTCAATAAAATATGCTCCCCCTCATAAAGCCAATCTTTGAACTTCATTGTTCAAACCACACCTTTTCATAAATGTGTGTAAATAAAAGTTAGCTTATAATTCTTCTATGAATTATATAGGAGGAATATGCTTTATGCATAATGACCACCAATTAGTTGTGCAAAACAAATATATATTATCCTTCAGAGAAATAGATCCTTTCAGAGGATTATGGGGGTAAATAAATTAATATTCAATATCTTCTAGATAGTGTATCAAACTTATACTAGAGTTTAGATACTTATAATTAATCCTTAGTGGATTTTCAAATTGTATTCTATAAATCTTCGAGATTTTGATTGTACAAATCCAGCCTTGCATTTGGCATTTAGGGGATAATTCAATTGCCAAAACCACCATTATTCTCATACCTTCTATGGTATTCTTAGAGGATATCATTAACTTCATGCTAGCTTTTCATACACTTTCTAAGTGTTTTGATGACACCTTCACGGTATTTAAGATTCCTTATTTTCTTTCTCTCGGGTCTATATTTACTTCAAGGATGAATGGTGTTTATTCAAAAATTGACTGGTAAATCCTTCATGGATTAATTCCTTCAAGGATGTACATTCATTCTTAGTGAATTAACAATTCTCTTCTATGAGATACATTCTCTACTGGATCAGAGATGAGTGATATACACAATGACATAGCGTTATTCTTTGTAAAAATCATTCAATGATTGCGGTCCTTCTAGGATATGCTCTTCTTGAGACTTGAATATTCATTTAGGAATATATATATACCTTAGACTTTAATACTGAGCATGAGATTTCTACAAGTTGTGATTTATATTCTTCGAGAATTATATGGATTTTCATAATCCACTAATTAATACATATTCGATATTCATTTGTTTCATTTTGCGGAGATATAGCGAACATTCATTTCTTCTTAATAGGAGATTCAACCTCAATTGCTTTCTTCATTGACCCGATATAATCGCTACAAGCGATTTTGCCATGGACTTTATTTTCGGATCCGGGTTCTCATAAGAGAAACATTCGCAATTAAAGAGGTAGCGTTGTCGACAACTATTTTCTCTTCTCCCAATACTCTCACAATGTGAGAATATTTTATCTCTGTCATTTCCCAAACAAGAGATGGTATATTGTTCTACATATCCAACACTAATGATGCGCGCTTAGTATGTTGGATTTCATCTTCATGATGATCCTCTTCATGAGGTGCTCAACCTTCTTCATGAGGCGTTCTCTTCATGAGAATGGAGGAGTTCCATTTCATTTCTATTTAACAAGTATATACTAAACTAGAACCCACAAAGCGCCCCCCGTAGATTTAGCTTGATAGTATACATAGTTTACTACTAGTAAACACAACTTTTAGTTTATAACTTCAAGTTACTCCTCTCATTTCTAAAAATATCGGCATATGCTCCGCTTCATGCTTTCACAAGAGCATTAGTCAAACTATTAGTTGACTTAGTGCGTGATAGTATTCCTGCTTCAAGCTTCAAGAAAATTTTCTAGATCATTTTTTTTCTTCTCGGAAATAATATTTGGCATTCAAAATAGGCTTTCTCTCCCCTAATGCCAATATTAGATCTTTAATAGCATACTTCAATAGATATCCCCTATCATGGGTTTAAAACAATTCAAATTCATATGTCTCCAACTACAAGTGGAGGCCCATTTATGTATGCTATGATTAGGTTTTATGGGAAATATTCACGCACATATTTAAACATGGGGGGTTATTATTCATTATGCAAAGTGAGCTAGAATACTTAAAGTGCACTTAAGAATATTCATCATTCCTATGAACTCGGGGATGTTCTCCCCCGGTATGCACAAAACATAGTTTAGAAAAACTATTTCATTCTCTAGCTTCTTTATTATTTAGCCTAATAAATTGATCCAAGTACTCATACAATTAAAAATATGGACCATATACTACAAAAAAATATAGATACGCAACATACAAGTTCACATGGAATTTCTTCTAGAATTTTCTAATTGCCATTAATGCAAAAATCCCTTAATGCCTTCATAAATCCCAAATCATCATAATTGTGTTATCCACTATCTTAGTTCCACGATAATTCATCCCATCAAATGGGTTAGTCTCCATTGAGAAAATTTCATAAACTCACTCCCCCGATCTTAGGTCTGTTAGGCCCTAGATCAATCTATTGCTTATGCATGCAATGTATCGAAAGCAAAGCATTCCTTAGTTCAACGGGAACCATATAGATATAGCATGCTAGCTAGCCAATTTGATTATGAGGGAAGCACAAAGATAGCTACTAGCCACAATTATAGCTGCTATGCTAATATTCATGCAAGAGTTGAGATACTTGTAGCTCAATGAGATACATATGCAAATTGTAATGTGAAACGTTAGAATTCAGTCTAACATAATAGATAACAACAAAATGCAAAGCTACAAGCTTACTTGCAATTAGTGCAAGAGAGAAAGTTAACTCGGCCGGAAGGGACGCGGGCGTAACTTCAAGTCCTCGATACATGCACTTTAAAATTGATTTAGGACGGCTATGCCTATTAAAAATATATTACCCACATTTTCTTATGCCTTTATCCAAAATTACTCCCCCTTTTCATGCCATAATTACTTCAAGTAGTAACTTGCTTCAAGCATTATCTATGAATAATCAATTCTAATGCTTTCATAGAATTCAAATAATACTTCTAGTATTCATTGATTATGACATGAACTTCACATATCCAATGTACCATTCGGTGTACACCATAGGACTCGGGGTAGAAAACAACTTCTAGACATATACATTTTCTTGGCTAAATCGATCCTTCCAAGATCAATTAAAATGCTAGTATAGTCCAACTATTCATGTGCTTTTAGGAAATTCAGTTTCCCATCTACCTGCATGGTAGTGATGCACAAAGAACTATAACCTTTGTGGCTAATTAAGGCTTCTTTGTGGATAAAATGAATGCAAAATTTATTTTGATAGGCAACAGCAATTGTTTATATGTGAAAACATATAAATCTAATTTATTCCATGAGAAGTTCACACATATTACTTCAAGTAATTGCAACTAAGAATATTAAACGTTTCATATTAGTCTTCAAGCTAACAAATTAACCATTAACCACTTAATTCAACGGGAATTAAAACTTAATGCACCACCATCAATACTATTAATACTAACGTGTATAAACTTCAAAGATAATAAGCACATGATTTAAGTTCTTCTTCAAGAGAAACTTTATGTGTTCCAAATAATATCCATTTTCGCATGTCAAACTTCTATACTTGACAAGCGATAGCTTCATGCTTTATATTCAAGAGTTATGATATACCGTCACAAGCCTTCAAGGGGTGTAACATATGCAAGCCACATATTCAAAATTATTGTAACTTAATAATATCCTGGTTCATAAAACTGTTTCAAAAAAAATTCAACCCAATTTTCATTTGAGTAATTCGATGGTAAATTCAAATACTTCAAGTATTACATTGCTCTTTGATATTCTATACACAAAGAGATACTTCTTCAAGAATGTAGATTGATATAATCTTATTTACCATCTTGTCTTTTTAGACATTTACAAAGCTTCGAGCTATTGTTTATAGAGCAGCGTTAAGCATACAAGCTTCAAAATTCGACTTTCAATGCAATATGATAGTCTATAATCATAATTTGGGATTTTATTCATGCAATGAGTCCCACAATGCATTTGTTACTTCTATCGGCCATATACTCATTCTAGAGAGTAATTCGAAAAAAATATATATATTATGTTTACTACACTTCAATGGTAGCAAAATATCCTACATGGATTTAATAATGACCGCAACAAATACTTTTACTTTTCGGAGTAATTTCAGGATATTGTTTCTTCTTTTAAGGCATGCAAAAAATACCGTAACTTGGATCATGTGCATATAAGTTTACTACATGTAAACGACTAGCAAGGTGCAAAAAGAAAGGTGGATGGTTACTCAAATATTCTTAGAAACATCCTAACATTTTTCAGGATTATGGTATATGCAAAATTTTCAGAATGTATACCAAGCATTCATTCAACCCAAAAATTCATATGCTAGGAAAAACAAATACGAGCCTCTCAATGGTGATAAGTCTAAGGTCCGAGGATTTAGAGAGCTCATAAATCTTTTTACCATGCTTCTAATATAATCATACATGATTTTTGTTTTGCAAGTACATGGTAAATATATCAACACCTGGTTAATAAATACTATAAAACATACTCGGATTTTACTGTCAAAAAATTGCCAACACGTGTTATTCTGCAGGAATCCTAAATTAGTGTTCCATGCGATTTTCAGAATGCATATATGCACGGTAAAACTTCAGAACATGGCATAGTTTCCCTTTTTCTGGATGGTTATTCATAAAACACCGTATATTTATAACTGCTAGACCAGACATATTCTTCTAGAATATAAGATCATACGTAGATTCTGCAAGAATCTAGTTCCTTCCGCATACGGCCGCCATGGGATGGGTGCCGCTGTCTACTACTGCTGGAGGGATCAGAGGTTGCATACTCATGATGATCTGAGACTACAAGTATGGCATGGCTGCTAGCCAGGTTATGGGGTACGAGCGTGGAAGAGCTACAAGCTTTTGCGCGGTGCGGAGTGCTTATAATTAGCAAGAATTAATGGTGTTGCGAATCCTCATATGCGAGCAAAAGTCGTACTGGGTGAGTTCGTTCTGATGTGTGCGTACAGGCACCTTGCACCTTGCTCTAATCCTTGCGTGAAGGAAGCCACATGCTGGTAGCGAGCATATATACTAGTATATACTAGCTGAATTAATTAGCACGTCGAAACGTTCCAAAAAAAAAATAAACCAGCACGTCTCCAGTATGATTGCTATGCCATGTAATTCAAAAACAATTGCCTTTCTTGGCTTTCTATATTCATAGATGAAACACTACGTGCATGGCATAACAATATGTTCGTGGCCGCGTGCAGGCGACATAAAACGAGTCGGTGATCGAGACCGAGTAGCAGACTAAAAGAAATTAAATCTGACTTTCACGGCCAGACGTAAACCGATCTACTATTCTAAATCAAAACATATATCTGTACTGCATGTACTGCTTGCTCAATGATCGCCACAAGATAATTTTCATACCTTTGGTTCTTCAATTCGAGGAAAAACGAAGGCTGTCACTAGGACAGTTCGGCTATTTGGGCCGGGACGGGCGTGGACGATGAGTCGATGTAGTGCAGATTTGTAGCAGGTAGAGGTAGCAGATCCGTTCCGCTAACAACGTCGGGGATGTCGATGTCGTCGAAGTAGTCGCGGTGGACGTCGGCACGAGCATCGGTGCCGAAGATCGGCGGCTGCTCCAATGACGATGTCGACGAAGAGCTCGTCGTGCTGATAACGTGTTGTGAAACGCGTCGTCAGCGGTTAGGACCTTCCCCTCTCCATCTCTCATGATCACGTAGTAGATGAAAGTAGAACAAGTAGACACAAGATGTAGGGAGACTATTCTTTATTCATCTGAATCTTTGTTATTACAACATAGAGCTCCCATGTATATATAGTCCTGCCAAGGCCTAAGAGTTTTGGTAAGAGCCCACATACAAACGGACTAGGATTAGGATTACTCCTTCTCCTTTCCTTCTAGGAAAGAGTCCGTGTGTTTTACAACAAATATGATGCATTGATTATATTTGAGGTAGACTACAATTTTACACCTGGCGCTGCAAAAGTCTGGGCTGCTGAAAGAGAAGCAAACACCTAGCTCTGCAGGTAGCCGGAGCCGGTAGCAGCAATAAACAAACGTGATATTCTAGCACAGTTGAGTAACCAGCGGGACAGCCCCGCCTCGTGATTCAATAGATCAAGCAAGAGATCGGAACCACGGCAAGGGACCAATGATGAATTGAACCCAGGAAGTACATATAGATAAACGATAATTCAGTTTACAAGTATTTGGGAATAGATGCAAACCAGCAATGAGTAATCTCCAACCTGAGCACCAATTAGGGCACCATCCAGGTAAGGGGATTCAGATAGCCAATGTGAACTCAGAAAAATTAATTCCCCTATCATACACAACCACCAATTCACACAGGGATCCGGGATGATAATCTTCCGTATGAAGAACTTGATGGTAATACCATCTAGGGTTTATTGGAGTGGCCGCTTGACTGGAAACAATCCATGAATACACGCAGGTGCAGGACTCAGAGGCTTACTAGCTAAACAAGGTCGACGTTCCCGTCGACAACGAGGCGCCAATGGTGACTTCGGGAATCTCCAGATCTGCCGGGTGCTCAGTCATTCGGAGGTGCTCATAGGGGTAGGGTTTGCGTACGTGTGTTCATAGGGGTGAGTGTGCGTGCGTGTTGTGAACGTCTGCGTTGTACTGTGTAATTCTCAAAAAAAAATGTTGACCTAGTGCACATGAACCAACACAGACTCAACTGGCTAACTGCTAAACAAAACAAACTGAACTAATCAATATTAGGGCTAGCAGCCAATAAAAGATATATTAAAATAGTCCAGCCATGATGCTTAACACGTTTTTTAGATTTGTGATCTCCTTACTAGCCGCATGCAGCAACATGTACTGAATTTATCAGCTTTTTTTGCACGTACCATATATATGCCAATAATAACTCACGTGATGTCCACCTGCATAGAACCGATAAACATATATTTTCTTCGATTCATATTTCCCTCTTCCTGGAATGTTGCACCAAAGGTAATTTTTTTTCCTTGTTCTTACTATATTTCTCGTCAAAAGGGATAGCTCCAAATTGGAGGCCAGATGACTTCAGAGATTTACCAGCTACCATATTTGAAACAGCCCAAGAATTTTCTACAGGTATATTTTGAGGAGCCATGGACTCATCATAGAGCCTATAGGGCAAAGGCAAATGGGTTCCCTCCTCACACAATAAACACTAGTCTCCCTCTCTTCCCCTCTTTAGGCCTAAGTTCCCACCTTGACCTTCGACCTGCGATTGTATAATTTGACCTACGATTGTATAAGTCAAAGACCTAGAATCCAACATGTCCACCAACAGGTCACAAATAAGTGCATGCATTCATAATCATTTCAAACACATGGGGAAAACCTGATGTTGTTGGTATAAGGCCAAATCGTTTCAAGGGCTTTAGATTACATTAACTCTGACAACACGGATCAGATTGCATTCTGATTAAAAATCCATTACTAAGTGAATACACAAGTGCCACAATAATGATTAGTTGATCAAAATGCATAAGCATTAATTTAATACAAACAAGCTAGGGGTCACAACAAGACTTTGACTAACCCTCTAACCGATTCTTCGAATCGCAAAACCTAATATATGACTCGAGAAGACTAACCTCCCGCTCGAGATCAACTATTTAGACATGGGCTTAAAGGCTATACCCATCGGGTGCGCTCATGCTCCCGTATGAGCAGTCGGACCCTGGGAGACTGGGGGAGCCACGCCCACCTACATGTGCCGACCCCTAGTAGTTCGACCGCTCGGAGGCCCCGTGGAGGGGACGGATGGCGGAGCGGTCAGAGTGCACCCCGCCGCATCTTGAGGCGGCAGACATTCTAGTCAAAGCCGTACGCGACAGGGCTAGGCGTAGCATGCGCCATGCTTCATTTGTGGCAGCCCTATGCAGAGCGAGGGGTGATGGCGGCGGCCCCTATCGATGACTATAGCGGCACTGCTCCACCAACCATGACATGGGCGGGTGGACCACTATGGCAAGTCTCTCCCTCCCTTCGGTATATCCGTCGGAAGGATGGCCCCCGCCCCTCCGCCACTCCTCTAAATATGGCAAGTTGGCAACTACAGTAGTAGGAAGGGCTGACTACCGTCAGCCAGACAACCCTACCATATCCAACGGACATGTGTGACTCAACAATTTATGTAACCCCTACCTCCCGGATATGTAAAACAAGGTAGGGGCTCCCCTCTTCGACTTCAAACCTCTTGACACCCTCTCTCGAACCCTTAGCTATATTCTACTTCTTTCAACCTTAGGAACCCTAGTTCCATTCACATCTGTTTGTAACCCCCCTACGCAAACTTTAAGTTCTTGGTTTTAGAAACATGATCAAACCCGATGTGGGGCATGTTGCCCGGACTAGTATAAATCCCGAGTCTCGGCGGTTAAGCCATTCGAACTCTATGAGCGACGCTAAATTTACTAGTTGGCAGTACAAAACGCCAACAACGTTTCACTAATGACTTAGTAAAAATGACCAAGTGCGCATCTGCACTCATCACTTTTAACTCATCATTAGTTGTGTGTTTTGGGTGATGGAGTGGGATTCACTACTATTGTAGGTTAACGCTCGTTACTTTTATCCTGGTTTTCTTTAGCAAAAGTTAAGGTTAGATTGCCTACATTACCGGGGCATTATTGATGTCCACCTGCATAGAACCGATAAACATATATTTTCTTCGATTCATATTTCCCTCTTCCTGGAATGTTGCACCAAAGGTAATTTTTTTCCTTGTTCTTACTATATTTCTCGTCAAAAGGGATAGCTCCAAATTGGAGGCGGATGACTTCAGAGATTTACCAGCTACCATATTTGAAACAGCCCAAGAATTTTCTACAGGTATATTTTGAGGAGCCATGGACTCATCATAGAGCCTATAGGGCAAAGGCAAATGGGTTCCCTCCTCACACAATAAACACTAGTCTCCCTCTCTTCCCCTCTTTAGGCCTAAGTTCCCACCTTGACCTTCGACCTGCGATTGTATAATTTGACCCTACGATTGTATAAGTCAAAAGACCTAGAATCCAACATGTCCACCAACGGGTCACAAATAAGTGCATGCATTCATAATCATTTCAAACACATGGGGAAAACCTGATGTTGTTGGTATAAGGCCAAATCGTTTCAAGGGCTTTTAGATTACATTAACTTTCGACAACACGGATCAGATTGCATTCTCGATTAAAATCCATTACTAAGTGAATACACAAGTGCCACAATAATGATTAGTTGATCAAAATGCATAAGCATTAATTTAATACAAACAAGCTAGGGGTCACAACAAGACTTTGGACTAACCCTCTAACCGATTCTTCGAATCGCAAAACCTAATATGACTCCCGAGAAGACTAACCTCCCGCTCGAGATCAACTATTTAGACATGGGCTTAAAGGCTATACCCATCGGGTGCGCTCATGCTCCCGTATGAGCAATCCGGACCCCGAGAGACTGGGGGAGCCACGCCCACCTACATGTGCCGACCCCTAGTAGTTCGACCGCTCGGAGGCCCCGTGGAGGGGACGGATGGCGGAGCGGTCAGAGTGCACCCCGCCGCATCTTGAGGCGGCAGACATTCTAGTCAAAGCCGTACGCGACAGGGCTAGGCGTAGCATGCGCCATGCTTCATACTGTGGCAGCCCTATGCAGAACAGGTGATGGCGGCGGCCCCTATCGATGACTATAGCGGCACTGCTCCACCAACCATGACATGGGCGGGTGGACCACTATGGCAAGTCTCTCCTCCCTTCGGTATATCTGTCGGAAGGATGGCCCCACGTCCTCTGCCACTCCTCTAAATATGGCAAGTTGGCAACTACAGTAGTAGGAAGGACTGACTACCGTCAGCAGACAACCCTACCATATCCAACGGACATGTGTGACTCAACAATTTATGTAACCCCTACCTCCTGGATATGTAAAACAAGGTAGGGGCTCCCTCTCTTCAGCTTCAAACCTCTTGACACCCTCTCGAACCCTTAGCTATATTCTACTTCTTTCAACCTTAGGAACCCTAGTTCCATTCACATCTGTTTGTAACCCCCTACTGCAAACTTTAAGTTCTTGGTTTTTAGAAACATGATCAAACCCGATGTGGGGCATGTTGCCCGGACTAGTATAAATCCTGAGTCTCGACAGTTAAGCCATTCGAACTCTATGAACGACGCTAAATTTACTAGTTGGCAGTACAAAACGCCAACAACGTTTCACTAATGACTTAGTAAAAATGACCAGTACGCATCTGCACTCATCACTTTTAACTCATCATTAGTTGTGTGTTTTGGGTGATGGGTGGGATTCACTACTATTGTAGGTTAACGCTCGTTACTTTTATCCTGGTTTTTTTAGCAAAAGTTAAGGTTAGATTGCCTACATTACCAGGCATTATTGTTAAGCCATCCGAACACTACGTGTGACGCTAAATTTACTACTCCCTCCGTCCCAAAAAAAAAGTTGTCTGTGGGATGCGTGCAGGTCAAACTTTATTAACTTTGATTAGGTTTGTAGAAAATGTGTGCAACATTTTGTACCTCCAAATAAATTTATTATGAAAGTATATTTAAAGATATATCCAATGATACTAATTATATACCATAAATATAAATATTTTATTATATATATTTAGTCAAAGTTAAAAATAGTTGACTTTTTGGAAGCGAGAATGACTCTTTTTTTTAGGGATAGAGGGAGTAGTTGGCAGCATGAAACGCCAACAATATTTCACTAATTGTTGTAAAAAAACAATGTTTCACTAATGACTAAGTCACCTGTATGCATTTGCATTCGTCATTTGTGATGTGTTTAGGGTGATGGAGTGGGACTCATTACTATTGCAAGTTAACACTCGTCACTTTTAACCTGGTTTTCTTTAGCTAAAGTTAAGGTTAGATTGCCTACATTACCAGGCATTATATTTTTGTTATCAAACCTACTACCGGATACTTGAAATTCTTAGGCACGCTATGGAATTATTTTCTTTGGTAAAGTCTTGCCAGTGGCCCATCAGTACTATAAATATGGTGCTTGCTTATTGCTTTCTCTTCGAATCATTTCCAGCCCCCTATTCTCCGACATGGAGCTTGAGCTTAGTCTAGGGGTTTCTCCAGCTCTAGCACAGGGCACTGTCAAGCATATGCTGACATGTACACGCGCAGGCGATGGAGAAGGCCATGATGAGCTTGTGCTAGAACTAGGAGTACGGGCAGCCAACGGAGACGAACTAGACAATCTGAAGACATCCATGCAACCAGAAGACGCGCAGGAAGAAGATCTTTACCAAGGCTGCCCTCTACCAACTGCCTCTGCAGAAACAGGTATGAAAGAATTTTACATGTCCGAATCGGCGAGGTTAGCTAGGTACCTCTATGATAGATTGTGGCTTAAGCACATACGAGCACCTGCAGTGCGCGGGTTGACCCATCTAGGAGAGAGAGCGCCATGTGAGCAGCAAAGAGGAATCAATTCCTTGAAAAAAAAAAGCATCATGGCCATTCGCTCATGGGTCCCACATAATATAACAGAAAATTACATATCTGAATCGGTGTTGTTAGCTAGGTACCTCTATGATAGATTGTGGCTTAAGCACATAAGAGCACCCGCAGTGGCAGGTTGACCATCATGGGTCCCACATAATATAATAGAAAACTGCACACAGATTCTTCATGTAATCTTCTCTGCTTTCTTCGGGCACACACAACTGCTTGCTCAAGCTGGATTAGGTCAGATAGGTGAGAGAATTTTTTTTTTATTCACCACGAGTCAACTCCAAACCTTGCATCGATTCTTCTCTCTCCTACATGAGTCATTCTCTCCGGTGGTTGAGTCGGTTCATCTGTATGCCACGTTGGACGATGAGTCCACTGGAGAAGCCCTAAGAGCCCAAGTTCTTGTTCTTCTTGTACGTACGGTGATAATTCCTTGTCTGCACAGGGAGTGTGAACTCATCCTTGCAGGTGGAAGTTCCTGTGCGCCAGGTAGCTAAAGACAACGGTGGGTTTGGTGGTAGAACCAAGAAAAAGCTGAGGCTGAGCAAGGAGCAGTATGGGTTCCTGGAGGACAGCTTCAAGGAGCACAGCACCCTGACGCCAGTAGGTGTTCTGATTACTATATCGCCCCCATGTCTGTCAAAAAAGAAATTACATGTCCTGTTGTATTTTTGGGAATGAGTATTGATGTGTTAAGATTTAAATACGGCATTTGTTTCGTTTAAAAATATGAAAACAACTCAACTACCAAAAGAAATTCTGAGTATATACAACTTATATCAGAAAGTCATTGTAGAATGTAAGCCCTATCGATCATTGACAAAGGATTTTATTTATTTTCCTTCTTATTTGTCGACAAAATAAGTAAGATGTTAGAATATGCATGCTCATTGAATTAAATTAATTTTTGTTTTGTTTTGGAATACTACAGAGACAGAACGGTGATTTAGCGAGCCGGCTCAACCTTGGACCACGGCAAGTGGCGATCTGGTTTCAAAACAGAAGAGCTCGGTAGTGCATGTCATAGACCCTTTTTTTCTCATTGATTGATGATGCATATTTTGGTATCTAGTAAAAGCTAGGGTGATATATGTATATGTATCAGCAGAAATTACCGAATGAATTTCCAGTAATTATTAATGCTGCGCGATTACTGAGCACCCTACCAGTGAGCGTGGTCCAGTAATTCCGCGATTTGGTTCAGTAATTTTTGATCAGTTTGGTCAGTATTTGACTGTTGGGTGTAAAATAAACTCTACTATATATATATATATATATATATATATATATATATATATATATATATATATATATATATATATATATATATATATATATATATATATATATATATATATCGTCGACTTGCTTTTCTCGTACCAAAAAATTCTTTTACACAATATAATATAGCGTGAAATCAATGTCTCAGGACAAAGCTGCAGCAAACCAAGGAGGACTGCGAGAACCTGAAACGTGGCTGCGCCGGGCGCTAACAAAGGAGAACCGCAGGCTCCAAGGAGAGGTAGCGGAACTGCGTGGCTTGCTTACCAACCCTGCAAGTTTTACAGCCACCAACCAGCTCCGTTCCGTGCGGCACAGCACTATCAGCAGCGGAGCCACCACCACCACCTGTGCAGGTGCAGAGGAGCCCGCCAGGACCGATTTCTCTTTACTCCTCGTAAGTGCTAGGGCAGCTCGATCTGCCGCTGCCCGATCAACACTGCAGCAGCCATGTGCCACGGCACTGCCGGCCTGGCGTCCCAAGGTGATGCGTGTGTATGCGCCGGAGGGTGGCTTTCTTCTCCTTATTGTCGTGTACTGTATGCATGTTTATGCAATATTTGTAGTATGTTAAATATGTAGATATCGAGCGCTTTATTGTCTTGTGAGTTAAAGGCTTTGCTCCGGTTAGAGAATGGATCGAGATCCGCTGCAAGATTTGAGTTCTGCTTGTGCTTTCTTCTAAGACGGTTGTGTCCATTTGTAAGAATGGTATCTGTTAGTTTAATAACATTGTATCTGTTATTCACTTGTGACGTCGTTGTATGTGTGGGAATTGATCGATCGTGGTAAACATATGGTATACATACATCTGGTTCTGTTTTTGAAACCGAGTGTGACAAGCAGCCGTTAGAAAGCAATCACCACTGGTGCTAGTCTTAAGGGACCCCAACAGAAATGCACATTATATTTTTTTAGTGGCAGTAACGTTGTGTCGTCGCCTACCTTTATAAATATGTTTTCAGTGCACTAGCGGCAGCAAATTCTGATCGCCAGTGCTATATATATATATAGACCAGGCGCGCCACTAGAAATCGTTTTGGTATTACTATGATATTATAGACGTGCCATTTTTAATTTTGTATGGAAGGATATCATCCCGGCATGGTGAAGTATCATTTTTTCATTTGTGGGCCAGCGGCATATTTAGTAATTTTTCTCGTGATACATCGTATCCGGGACAGTGACTACAAACATGCTTGTTGACAGAAGTAACGTTAAGTGGTGACACTGACCCGGCCGGCTTTACAAATCACTTACCTAGGCTAACCTTTATCTAGCTGTACGTGTACATCAAGCACTGGTACTTCTTGTTTTGTGCGAGTCATCCACTCAACCTGGAGGTGTGCTGATTACTTTAGTTGTCGGATAAATTAATTAATCAGCGTGCAGGTTTGTCGCCAGATCTCATTAGATTCGAATGTACAAAATGAATCATTAACAACATGCCACGCGTTGAAACGTGAAATTTCCACATATTTGCAAAAATAACAAGAAAAGAAGCTTTTCCTGTCCTGAAAGCTAGAACAATCAACTTGTAATATAATAATATCATGGGTCCAAAACAGATGATGTTCTAAAATGGGTTCAAATCAGATGACGTTCTAATAAAATGCACGTAACTGAACTTTTAAAACACTAAATACCAGGATCGGTAATATTGTTATGGGAGGAGGAAATATGAAGATTTTAATACTCAAAAGCACTTCAAAAATATGGAGCTATTGGCGAACCCTAAAGATTTAGACGGGTGTTGAAGGAAAATAAGTTCCCTTTTCACCCGGTGCAGATGGTTGTAGCAAACATGGCTCCGATGGCTGTAGCAAACATGGCTCCAAAGCCATGTCCTTTGTGATCTGGTGATTGAATAACAATATAGTTATATAGACATTTGTTATAACAAGTTTGTTAAGAATGTGAATTACAGAGATTATAGGTCCTAAGGATGCAAGATATAAAGTAGCAATTAATGAAGACTGGCTTGAAGAAGAAACAAAAACAGTAAATGTATAGAGAAAAATGGTCTGACCAAATGATCCGGCAGTAGAAGGCTGAATGCACTGGAGTATTGGACATGGTAGTAAAAACGCAGAGGAAAAAGGAAGCACCGGATACTCCGATGGTGAAGGAAATTGAGGGACTGGAGTATGCAACAGTACTTATGTACAAATTACAATAGGTCAATATATAGTTGATGAATGGTAGAAAAAGACAAAGACCGGGTGATCCAGTGATAGGTTGGGTTCGAGCATTGGAGGGGCCAGAGAAATATTGTATGGACCAGATGATAGGTTGAAGGCATCGGACAAAGTACAGGTGTACTGCACAATATTCTTAACGGCTGGAAGACAAGTGAGAAAAAATAGTGCGACCACCGCATGATCCGTGAAGAGAAAATGAGCACACCAAGGTATTGGCTAGACAATGCTATAGTGGATTGGTCCCATGTTGTAGTGGATAGTACGGAGGAAATGCAACCATTGGATAAGGGCTCCCATTAGACTAAGAAAGAACAGCATGGTGTTGGTGTCAGTGTCCATCGGCGTCATGCACACTACCACACAAATAATTTTTAGACGTGGTCAAAATCAATTTTTAGGGCGTTTTTTTGAAACCATTACTGCACCAACGATTGTATAAATGAAGCATTTTTAGGGACGGTTTTTACAACTGCCTAAAAATTAATTTTTACAGAGTCAATCACCCGCCATGAAAAATCAATTTTCAAGGGCCCCTAAAAATATTTTCAAAAATCACAAAATATTACTAAATAGCCCAAAAATGGAAAAAAAATTTCATGACCACACGATAACGCATCTCAAGTCTCATATTTTCTTACAAAAATATATGACACATATGCTTCCACAAGGAATCGAGCTCATGACCTCTTACCTCGCGCGAGCCCCCTTACAACCGTCCTACACTGATCAAGTATAAGATGCTATCATTTTATATTAACTTCTATGAATATCGTATTTAATATTTTGGCCCTTACCGATCTCAAATGAAAAATATTTCAACTACGAAGATTTATATCCCGTCGAGCACTACCACTTTGGTATAGGGTGGGTCTCCTTCAGAGGTCACTTAAAAATTCAGAAATTTGAATTTCAAAATCTAAAAACTTAAAACATATATTTGGGCCCTCTAAACAATCTAAAAAAAAAAAAGTAATTGACTACAAAGTTTTAGATCTCATTGAGCTATAATTTTGATATAAAGTGTATATTGAATTTATTTGCTCGGTAGTTATTTTTAGGGATAGTTTACTTAGTCAAACATCTCTAATTGTCGATTTCTAGGGGCAATTGATTTAGTCAATTGGATTTCTAGGTTGAGTTTTAGGGCCGGTTTTTATTAAGAAAATCGACTTTGTGGGCGGTTCGGAAGCTTGGGCCAGCTAGACATTTATATATAGGGACTGTTTCTTATGCACATGGTGTCTAAAAATTTTGAAAGCGCCCTTTGAAAATCACTTGTGTAGTAGTGGCAGCTGCCTGGCGCACCGTGCAAAGGAGGTGGAAGTGCTTGTAACTGTTGTACCCTATGAAATCTGAAGAGAGAGGAAAGAGGGAGACAGAGATATCTGGTGAACTCGACATGCACTACTCCACAAACGAGGTCTATCCCCGGATGCAAAATACACTAGGATCTGTGAATCTCAACGAACGGGGATAAAGCTTCATTTCTCCAGGTTCACGCCAACAACCGGACTAAAGGTCCGTGGGCGACGCGCCCCAAGGCACTCAACGGGACTAAAGGTCTCCAACAAAGTGGACTAAAACCATTACTCTCGGTTATAGAGTAGAACCGGGAGTACTAGTTTCGTGTTTCTCTAGGTTACATCTTACAACCGGGACTAAAGGCTTTTTTTTTTTTACTTGTGTGTACAAGCAGCGTCCTTTTTTTCACATAAGACCCCGAGTTTCTCCTTCTTCCCACCTACGCCCTTAGCATGACATGTAGGAAAGCGTATATAAGGAAATACGTTTTCTCTTAATTACATATTTGCTATTCGATTATAATGCTTATAACTCTTCGTGTTTTAAATCCGATTCGATTCATTCTAGTTCTATTAGCTTCATGCTTAACTCTAGTACATGCTCATGACATTCTTTAAACTAATTATAAGTGTTAAAATTTGACTTTAATTTAATAAATTTGGAATTAACTAATAATATTTGTCGCACGCGGCACATAGAAAAATATAGTAATTCAAAAATGGCTTACAAAACCTAGGAGTTTTTTTGCGTGGGGCCATATTTTTTGGTGTAATTGACCACAAAAAAAACTTAGGAAGTTTAGACATAGGCGGAGCGACGTGCTTCACAAAGTGTTATATGGAACCCTATCCTCACACTTAGGTTTCTCATGGTTGTGTAGCCCGTGTGCTTTAAAAGGTGCTATCGGCCTCAAACTTTTTCTGAAGCGCCTACATGGCATTTGTGAAGGCACCGCCAAGTTTGAGAATTTTATGTAATCGTTTGGTACTTTTCTCTAATTATTTTAATTACCGCGACTTCTCCGAGTAAATGTGCGTTGAACTGCGACCACCCCCAAAAAGACCGAAACGGTGCCAAACTTTTGCCACAAGGTTACTTGTGCCCTAGGAGGCAAAACTTGTTTAGGCCGGTGCGGAATTATTTTGCTTTCAAAGTGTAATTCACCATACTAGGTTGCACGCGGCACGTAGAAAAATACAAGAAATAAAAAGTGGCTTAAAAAACCCAAGATTTTGTGTTGGGTCATATTTTGGGTGTAAATGACGACAAAAAAAATTTGAGAAAGTTTGGAGTTAGGCGGAGTAGACGTGCTTCCACGGTGGTATACTCAACCTTTCACGAATCGTATCCTTACACTTAGGTTTCTCATGGTTGTGTGGCCCGTGTGCTTTGTAGTGTGCTATCGGCCTCAAACTTTTTTTGAGGTGTCTACATGACATGTGTGAAGGCACCACCAAGTTTGAGAATTTTCTCGTAATTGTTTGGTACTTTTCTCTAATTATTTTAATTACCGCACGACTTCTCCCGATAATTATACGTTGAACTGCGACCACCCCCAAAAAGACCTGAAATAGTGCCAAACTTTGCGGACAAGTAACTTGTGCCGTAGGAGGCAAAACTTGTGGAGGCGGTGCGGAATTATTTTGTTTTCAAAGTGTAATTCACCATATTAGGTCGCACGCCGGCACGTAGAAAAATACAATAAATCCAAAATGGCTAAAACCTAGGATTTTGGGGCCATATTTTGTGTGTAAATGACCACGTAAAAAAAAATTTGAGGAAGTTTGGAGTTAGGCGGAGCGAGAGGTGCTTCACAAATGGTATACTCAACCTTTCACCGAACCCTATCCTTACACTTAGGTTTCTCATGGTTGTGTGGCCCTGCACTTTGCAAGTGTGCTATCGACCTCAAACTTTTTCTCGAGGTGTCTATATGACATGTGTGAAGGCACCGCCAAGTTTGAGAATTTTTGTAATTGTTTGGTACTTTTCTCTTATTATTCTAATTACCGCGACTTCTCCCGATAATTATACGTTGAACTACGACCACCCCCAAAAAGACACGAAACAAATTGCCAAACTTTGCGAGAAAAGTAACTTGTGCCATAGGAGGCAAAACTTGTGGAGGCCGGTGCGGAATTATTTTGTTTTCAAAGTGTAATTCACCATATTAGGTCACCGCGGCACGTAGAAAAATATGATAAATCCAAAAAATGGCTAAAAAAACCTAGGATTTTTGCGTGGGGCCATATTTTGGATCTAAATGACCTGCGAAAAAATTTGAGGAAGTTTGGAGTTAGGCGGAGCAGAGGTGCTTCACGGTGGTATACTCAACCTTTCACCAACCCTATCCTTACACTTAGGTTTCTCATGATTGTGTGGCCGATGGCGCTTTTGCAGTGTGCTATCGGCCTCAAACTTTTTTTTTCGAGGCGTCTACATGGCATGTGTGAAGGCACCGCCAAGTTTGAGAATTTTCGGAATTGTTTGGTACTTTTCTCTAATTATTTTAATTACGGCGTAAAGTGATTATCTATTGTCTCGTATTTAGATCATGGATGATGAAGAACTGAAAGATCAATGTTAAAAAGATGTGAAAATATATTTCCTATCGAAAATAAATAATTTTAATAATTTAGAATAAATACTATATTTTTGCATTAACTTGAAATAGTGATTATGCGTTTGTATTATGTTTAATATCTACATAAAAAAATACATGAAACTATAAAGTACATATTTTTCATTTGTGCATTAAAGAAAAACAAAATGTAACATATATTTTTTTTTAAAAAATTGTCCGATTACTAATTTATTGCACAATTAACAAAGTTTACATTATATATATAAATATAAGGTATAAAGAAAAAGTTAAAATGTGCTAGCGCGTTGTGAGAAATAAAATTCAGTACCTTTAGTCCCGGTTGCCCTTAAGGCCCGGGACTAATGGCAAAAATTTCACTGTCCCGCTAAAGTCCGCGCCAAAATTAGCTTTAGTCCGGGCGTCCTCAAAACCCGGGCTAAAGGTCCTAATCTTTAACCCGGTTGTAGTCTACAACCGGAAGAAAGGAGATTTTTGTCCCGGTGATCCCCTAGAACCGGAACAAAGGGGTGGGGTATATCAACAGGGCCGATCAACATCTCCATCGGGCGCCGCATCGACTTCCATCTCCGACGCCATCACCGCCGGCGGCGCTTCGTCGACGGCCGCCGCCGACCAACTTCGAGCTGTGCGCCCGGCCGCCTGCCTGCGTCCCCCGCCTGCGAGCCCGCCCCGTCCCGCGGCGCCCTCGTCGACCAAAGCGCCGCTTCGCCGACTGACCCGCCGCCGCTTTGAGCGTGCTGCCGTCGTCGAGCCGTCGTCAGCTGCGGGATCTGCGGCGGACTCCTCGCGACGCCACTGCCTTCACCGAGTGTCTCCACGCCTGTAAGCTCCAAATGTGACTCCTCGATGTGGGCGTTTGATTTTTGATACTGCAATCGGTGGTGTTCTGCTCTGCTCAGATTTCGATACTGCAATCGGTGGTGTTCTGCTCTGCTCAGTGGTACGTAGTGCTTAGTGCTATCATAAAAAGAAAAGAAAGAAAACTTGCATTGTTGTTCTCCATGCGCACATGTTTTGTCGCCTAGATGAAGCTGCTCAATGGCAGTTCTTTGTGCTGTCAAAGAACACGAAGAGGATCAAGCTGTTCAATGCCAGTGTTTAGTGCCGTCCAAAAAAAAAAACGCATTGTTGCTGGCAATTCGTTAACATCCTGAACTTACATTGCTTCAGCCATTGTATAACGATATGGTTTTATCAGTTTGCAGGAAATGCATACATGAAGGTTCCTGTAGAAAAGAGGGCAAATTGGATATGGTTGAAGGTGATGCGGCTCATCTAAGAGCAAAATTTCTGATTTTCCGTTTCAACTTAGAAAGACATGATATCTGCTTAGTTATGCTGCAATGCTGCTACGTTGGTCGGTTCTCATCTTTCTTTGCATGCTAAACATAACTCAATGAAGGACTAATTGTGAAATTTTGAAGTTAAAGTGTTAAATAACTATATACTTGCACTCTATATTAGTTATAAAGGCAAAGTATTGATGTTTTGATTAAGAACATGGTAAGCAAAAGCAATTGGATAGTTGGAGATTGATGCTGATGTGATCTATGATTGAGTTATTTAACCGTAGTGCATACAAAAAAAAGTTAAAATAAATAAATGCATACATCTTTTGACGCATATTTCTGTTATTCTATTTTATTTTTATGTATGGAAGACTTGACTAGTGGAAATTGTTGTGATACTGTATTGGTCGACTCGCACTTGCCTGTTAGATGCTAGACTTTTCTCCCATTTGCATAGAACTTCAGTGCTAGAATTATTTCTTTTTTTGGTCGAATGTTAGGGTTCTCTATGAATGTTGAATAAAAAAAAAAAAAAAAAAAAGAAAACCAAGTTTCCCACAATGTTAGGGGAAAATGTCAAATGTCTTACAATTTTTCGTTTTTGTTTTTCAGGTATAGATGGTTGACCCGAGAGGCACGCGACATCAACAACATGGAAGGCGAGCAAATATTGATGAATATTATCCCCGAAGATAAATGGGTACAAAAGGCGTAGTGATGACACCATATGTAATTGAGCTGATATATTTGTGGACTTGAGTTAAGTAATAGAGACTAATATATGTAATCGAGACTAATATATTTGTGGACTTGAGTAATATATGTTATTTGTGTATGCATCGATCCATTTGAAACTTTTCGAATCGCTGGCGCATATACATGTCATTGGCATCGTAGAATCGAATTCGAAAACCAATTTAATTTTAAAAGAAAATGAATGAACAAACAAAAAAAGCAGCAAAATAAAAAAGCCCCTATTATTTGTCTCGGTTCTAGACAACAACTGGGACAAAATGAGATGACCACGTGGCTGGTACAATATGCAAAAACCCCTATTTTTTGTCCCGGTGGTGTCTACAACCGGGACTAATGGTCTGACCACGTGGCTGCCAAAATGCAAAAGCCCCCCAATTGTTGTCCGGGTGTAGTGTAGAACCGGGACAAACCCCTAGGTTTATCCCCGGTTCTAGTGCTTCAGTGCAATGTTTAGTCGGGAGCCGTAACCCCCCATTACGTAACGGGACAAATGCCCATGGTGAACTGGGGATAGACCTCTATCCTGTACTAGTGATGAGGTGTGGTCCTAATCGGATATGAGTAAAATATCAGGTTTGGAGCTACAGACGCTTCTCATGGAGCCCTACCTGAGACAGTTGTCTCTCATTGGAGATGCATTTCATCAGGACCTGTCTGTGATGCGTGCCCATCAGAAATGCGCCTTGACATGGCCAAGATACACCACTACAAAGAGCATTTGAACGTACGGTTAAATGTAGTTTTATTTATCACTGGGCAAACCGCTAGTAAGACCAGTGGGTATGGAGCGTTTCCACAGGCTGCATTCTTACATCATATGCCTGTGGAAATGTATTTCCACATGCAGCATACTTACATTAACGGCTTGTAGAAATGCATTTCCACAGGCAGCATACTTACATTAACAGTTTGTGGAAATGTATTTCCACAGGCAATACCGTAATGTGACCAGAAATCAATTTCCAAAGGTAGCAATTTTAAGAGAACCAACTCTGAAATAATTTCCAAAATTTTGAAAGTTTCTTGCTATTTGCTATTTTTCATTTCCCTGCTACGATATTTTAGAGATGATATACATGTATTTAATAGCAATTAAATATTATTCCATCAACTCGCCATCATCATTAATATATATTTCGTGTGTCAACAAATGTCAATTATTAACTAAATAGAAAATATTGTTCATCATGTATCGTACACATGTGCCAAGTGAAGTTGCATTTCATGCCAAACCCAATCACGAAGATATTTTTAATTCGTCTCTCGCCAACTCACCCTCGGGATAGAAGAACTTGCCATCCTGATGAACATTTCACATAGGATGAACAGCCATATATATGTACGTGCAACTGCTTGTAGTATCCTCATCAGTGGGATATTTTCTAGTTTGAGAGATCTTCGGCATCTGCAACTAAAACACAAAATGAGTCAGATGCGGCAAGTGATTGATATGTAAGCATGGGTTCATTATGTACCTTCCGGTTCTCGCACACGTAGTACCCGTAGAGGGCAGTGCTGAGAGGTTGCTTTTCGCACTTTATAATAAAATATAATAATGACGATGCAATGTGTTAGTACCTTTACATGCCACAAGTATGAACTCGTTGATAGTGCCTCCATGATACTAGATTCCGTCTGGATCGGGGATGCCTAGATATGTCATCCTTATGAAGACCAGGCACAACCGTAACCACCTGTACCCTGGTGTAATTGGCCGGAAGAGGATTTCCGTGAAACTGGTGGCCTAGAATTACCTGCTGGTCTGTGGCAACGTCTATTGTCTGGGTACCGGCCCTATTGATCGAAGCATGTAGCAAGCAAGGTGTAGCGGCATTGATCTCTTCAAGTGGATACTTGTTGGCCACCGTAGAGCTGGTGCTGCTTGGATTAATCTAGCCTCCAGTTGGGGGCAGTGGTATCATTTGAGACGGCTATTGTTTTTGCGTCATGTTGTGCATCATTTGTCGTTGCTGTTTGTTGAGCCATCATGCTGCACACTTGCTACATAATTTGCCAATCTTGATTACCAAACAATTCCATAAAACTTTCATTGACTAACTCCTTGGCTTCTTCTCCAATAGCCTCCTGGTAATAGTTCCAACGTCCTTGCCGAAGCCTTTTTTTTCTAGCTGCACACTTGCTACATAATTTGGAGATCTTGATTAGCGAACAATTCCATAAAACTTTCATTGACTAATTCCATGGCCTCTTCTCCGATAGCCTCCTTGTAATAGTTGCGCCTCTTGTAGCTGCCTACGTCCTTGCGAAGCCTTCTTTCTAGCCCAATTTTAAGGAGATGCCTCGGACATAGCCAGGGTGTTCAGGGTGCCAAGGCTGTAACTAAGGATGTCCTTCTCCAAGTCGGGCTTGAACAAGCATGCCTTTTGCTTTTGTGGTGATTGTTATTATGTTCGAGAACCATTGTATTCAAGCATTGAGCCAGTTGATGCTTGGTTCGTCTAGACCTTCCATTAGGTCCGGTGTCCTAGCTGCCATCTATGCTCATTCTTCCATCCTTTTGGGATTTGGAGTTTGTAAAACCGCCCAATGCCAATGTGGTGGGGTATTTGTTCTTCCTCGTAAGTTCATAATTCACTTCACTAAGACCTTTGAATTCCTTTGTGGTCTTCTGTCAAACAAACTCGTCCCATTGGGCTTTCATAATCCTCCCAATTCAGTCCTAGCACACAGTCCCTTTATGGCCACCTCCCTCATCCGGTCCATGTTCTTTCCGACGGGATATCCAGCAAGCACAGCATATTGGAGATGATATCGTGTGGACTGGGAACTTCTGGTTTGCATTCGACGAACTAACATCCCTTGGTCTAGCTGGGCGTTTGTTCTATTCGGCCAGCCTCGCGCAGCAAGCTGGGAGCTCAGCTGCACCATCTCGGGGTTGCTGCTTGTCGAGTTTTATTGAATCTCCTCAAAACAGTATACACCAAGCGATATCCGTTGCATTCCTTATGACCTCATCCATTACCAAGGCAAAAGATGTGGGTTCAAGGCTGACCCTTGATGTAGTCCTATTTTAATTGGGGAGTAATATGTGTTACCATCATTTGCTTGAACAATGAGGGGCAATGTACTTTTTGGGACTTTCTGTTTGTCCAAAGCCCACATAACATTCCTTGGTATCTTGTCATAAGCCTTCTCCAAGTCAATGAAAATCATGTGTGGGTTTTTTACGCTCCCTAAATCGCTCCATAACTTGTCGTATCAAGAAAATTGTTTCTATGTTAACCTTTCAGGCATGAACCCAAATTGGTTCATAGAGATTGGCGTTGTTCCTCTCTCGGATGTTGCTCGATATAACTCTATCCCATAGCTTCATAGTATAGCTCATCAACTTAATTCCTCGACAATTAGTACAACTTTGGATATCTCCTTGTTCTTGTAGATTGGTACCAATATACTTCTCCTCCCTCCTCACGCATCTTGTTCGATCGAAAAATATTGTTGAACAACTTGGTTACCCATACTATAGCTATATCCCTGAGACATCTCCACACCTTGATTGGAAAACCATTAGGGCCCATCACCTTACCTCCTTTCATCCTTTTCAAAGCTTCTCTAACGTCAAATTCTTGGATCCTTCGCACAAAGCTCCTATTGGTATCATCAAACGAGTCATCCAACTGGACGATTGTGTTCTCATTCTCACCATTGAATAGTTTGTCAAAATACTTTTGCCATCTATGTGTGATCTCATTCTCCTTCACCAAGAGTTGCTCCCTCTCATCTTTAGTGCACTTACCTTGGTTCAAATCCCTCATCTTCCTAGCATGAGCCCTAGTCATCCTATAAATAGCCTTCTCTCCATCTTTCGTATTTTCCGGGTGTTGGTAAAGATCCTTGTAGGCCTGCCCCTTTGCCTCACTCACACGGCTTGTTTTGTGGTCGTCTTTGCCACCTTGCTTCTCTATGTTATCTGCACTCTTGTCATGGTACAAGCGCTTATAGCAATCTTTCTTCTCCTTAGTAATCTTTTGGACATCTTCGTTCCACCACCAAGTGTATTTAGGTTCACATCCACTCCCTTTGGTCACTCCAAACACCTGCGAGGCGACCTTCGAGAAGGCATGTTGCCATCTTCTCCCTCATGTTCTTTGCATCGTCTTCTACCTTCCAAGAACCCTCTTTGAGAACCCTTTCCTTGAAGACCTTTGATGTCTTCCTTTCCAATTTCCACCACTTTGTTCTTGCAATCGGCTTGTTTATCACTATGAGCATGATCCATAAAGCGAAAGTCAGCCTTTGCCAGTTTGTGTTGCAAAACCATACATTCTCTAGGTATGACCTTACAATCCACACATGCTCGTTTATCCCCTCTTCTTGTGAGGACAAAGTCAATCTGGCTAGAGTGTCGGCTGCTATTAAAAGTCACTAAATGGGATTGTCTCTTTCTAAAGGAAGTGTTGGCTATCATCGGACCAAAAGCTATATCAAAGTCAAAGACTTCCTCCATGTGTCGCCTCAAGCCGCACCTATTGTACAAGGATGGCCATTAAGATCCCCTCCAATAAAAAGCTTCTCGCTACTAGGTACGGCTCTAACTAAGCCGCCTAAGTCTTCCCAAAGTTGCCTATTAGCACTCCCATCCTGGCGTGCTTGGGGCATACGCACTAATTACGTTTAAGACTATTTGAGGCTCTTATCAATCAGAACACCTACTCCATTTCTATTTGCAGCTATGGCCAGTACTGTCCACCTCCTTTGCCTTCTGACCCTTCCATTTAATTAGTTTCTTGAACACACAAGATATTTACACACCTCCTAGTCATTGTCTCAACTAACTATCTCACCTTACCCGGTAAGGGACCCCTACATTCCAACTACCTAAAACGGATCCTAGTTGGCTAGACTAGCTTCCTTACCGTTTCGCACCCGTCGAGCCAAGTGCGAAGACCCTTGCTCATTTTTCACCAGATTCAGTGCCGATGTGGCACGCCACTGAGGATGCAATAGCCTGATCCTTGCTCACTTAACACCCTACCCAGATCACAACACGGCGTGTCAAAGGCGTCACAACCTGTCCTTTACTCATTTAACACCATACCCGGGTTTCGATATGGCACGCCAATAAGAGGGTTACACCCCAACGGGATTCTCTTGGGTTTCATCTTCGTTTGAGTAGCTAAGTTTGATGTTGGATCGCCAAGCCTAACACAATCCTCCTTTACCGGGGCTTGGGACCTACTATGTTGAGACACCATAATTCACCTAAATATATGGAATTTCGGTGAAAACACTGTGAGATAAAAAGCCTGACCTTTGCTATTAAACAATGTTCGCATCTTTTCCAGCCATTGTTGTACCAATCACGCAACTAACTCTGCACTACCAACTCCAAACTGTTGGATGTTGTCTTATGGGCTTCTTTGTAATGCCTCTTAGATGCAGTTTGATCAATACAAAATTGCAGATCACATGATTTAGTTCCATGTGATCCAAGTTCTCTGAAACAAGATCTTGATCTTTCTATCTTTCTCTCTTTTGAAGCACCTTCTTCAATAAATGTGGCAAAACCTCCTAAATTATATGGCCCACATGCACTGTCATTGTCTCAACGACCTCTGATGGCTATGCATGTGCACCGGATAACTTAAGAAGTCTATCGGGTGTCTCGGGGAAAACCTGAATCATCCATGTTTGACAACTCATGCCGGGATCAACAAAGGAGTAACTACAGAATTACAACATTTGTTACAAAAAATATAAATTAGAGTCGCGGGAGGATATTAACATTAATTTACAAAATTTGAGTAAGTTACTTTTGAGTAAACTCAACTTAATTGCGGAAGCGAGTAGAACTTCTGAGGGGACAACCGGATCATGTCGAGCCCACCAACATAACCTTGGTTAGCAAAGACGCAGTCGGCACACGCAAGGGGTTAACAAACCCTAAGTACACAATTGTACTCCACAAGACCTACCCGACGAAAAGAAAAGACTCCAAGGATATCTTTGGCTTAAGGGAAGCAAAGTGGAGCTAGAAAAGGAGAGTTTTGCATAAAAGCTTACTACAAGTGGATCCTTACTTTTTAGTATTTTAATCAAGTTTTAGCATCAACTTTGGTGAAGCTTATTATAGTTAGATTTGTACCTGTTCTATCTCAATCACTTGTATTTAAGCATCACATCTCATATTCATCTCTTTATCTTTTCCATAGTCACCATGTTCCATTGTTAACTATGATGAGTGGTCGAGGGTCGAAAGTATCCATGACTAAGGAGCAACGATGATTCTAATCGATTATATCTAGCTGGAGATCCCTAACCACATGACATATGCCTGTCCCGGACCTACATATAACAACCTTCACTCGGATCCTCCAAAACGTGAATGGGTTCGCGCCACCCGAGCACAAGATGCTCCACCACCCTACTCCGTCCCTGACGGTATCGCAGGGTGGGTACACGCTACTCCTGCCATCTCTCCACTCCCGATTGCACGGTTGTCCTTTCCCATAATGTAATAGCCGAGATATTAGGCTTACTGGGAGTATGTGGTTAGTTGCAAAGTCTCGACCACACGGTGGCCTACATTGAACGGTCCTTAATCGACACAAAGTGAGCACTACACCGACCATTTCAAGGTGCAAGCCACCCGCCCGGTCTCAATTTAAATATTACCATATTCATCATCATGGCGTTCTCTCTTCCCATAAATAGAGTCGAAAGCGAGAACAAGATAAAACCTATTTCTCGCAAACGATGAAACCACCATTCGACTTCTACGAAGCCTAAGCATTACTAAGCATAAAAGATATCGACCTACTCATACTAGTGGGACATCATCTAGAAATATCAGAATTCAAGGTAATCATGCAGCAACGGTTTCAAACCAACTCCTACTTACTTAATGCACATTTCACAAGACTTAAGGTATAATAAAGAATTTATAAAAACAGAGGAGGGTTTATGCTCCGGAGCTTGCCTGTGTTGCGAGAGAAAGTCAATTTGTAGAAGTCAACTTGGCGCCAACATCATTGGTGGATGATCTTCCTCCAACTTGTCCATCCCGAATCTTCTCCGAGACTCGATCAACACAATTCTTCTCACTCTCGTTTACTACATGTAATAATGATGCATACTTTAACATGATGAAATGCATGTCATGATGCATGATGGATGCATAATAACAATAGTCACTTGAGTATAACTTTACTTCACGATAAAGTTGCTAGCCAACAAAACTAACTTGTAAATATTACTTGTAAAGGAAATATAATTATTTAAAAATAACAAACTAAGCATGGTTGTTTCAATCACCAAATGAGTTGCTAAGGACCATTAGGGTTTCATGATCCAAGGACTACAATCAACGAAAAAAAAATCAAATAAGACATCACATGCTTAACCTAATTATCTTATTTAATTAATTAAATAATTAGCATGGAAAAGGTGTTGTAATTAAACATTGTCAAATTAATCCCAAACTTTTTGTGGAGATTTCTTACATCATGAAACAGTTATAAAACAATTTTCATAATTTTTGGAAATTTATTTTAGTCTGCAAAAATCATAGAAGTTGCATTTATTAATTAAAAGAGGTAATTTTAAGTCACGCCAAAAATGTTGATTTTCATCATTTCATAATTTTACTAGGTAGAGCACATCATGAAGAGGCTATACAAGAAATTTTCATGATTTTTATCGCACCCCTACAAATTCCTATGGAATTTACAAGATTTAGCACTATTCATAATTATAGAAATTAATAAAACATTTAAAAGGAAAAGAGGCCTTGGGGGCCCAAAGTAGCCGGCTCGGCCCGTAGGTGAGGGCAGGCTAGCCCGATGGCGCGAACAAGGCCGGTCCAAAGGCGGCCTGTTCAGTTCGGCCTGGTCGGTTTCGCAAAAAGCACCTTGCATTAATACAAAACTACAAAAGCGGTACAATCCCTTTGTTAGACACTATTCCAATGAGTCACGGACTTTTCATCTAGACCCCTCGAAGCTGTTCCTATTCTCGTTTTCTTAGGTCCTTGACGGCTCCCGAGCGAGCTGCGGGGGGGGCGTTCTCGGCCCGGCGATAGAGCTTGCCGACGGCGAGGCCTCCGCCGCATGAAGGAACACCAAAGTGCTCCCGCAACCACGCACACCTATCTAGGGGTTAGGTGACCGGATGAGAGCTCGGACCGAGTTCACCCGCGCCCATGGTAGCTAAGTGGAGCAGGACATGGCGGCTCGAGGCGTTCCAGCCACGACGACGTGGTAGAAGTCAAACAGAGGGCATGGAGCTCGGGCGTGGCTATCCGCATCGACGGCGAGGATGACGGCGTGAACCGGCAAATGAGGTCGGTGTTCGCCATGTCTAGGGCTCAAATTGTGAAAATGAACAGGCCAATCACGACCATGGCTTCTAGGTGAAGCTAAAACAACAAACGGCAGGGTAAGAGGCCAACCAGAGTGGTCTAGCCACGGCGAAGGGCGACATGGCGGCCATGGCGGTCCGGCGCAATGGAAACGGGCGCACGCCGGCTGCGTTTGGCTTAAAGAGAGGTGAGGCGCGAGCGGTTGCATGAGATGCGCAAGGTCGCAGGCGCTGGAACTGGAACAAGCTATTGGACGGAGGAGCAGCGGTTGCGGGCGGGCAGATTGCCAGTGGCCGAGCTCACCGGGCGGCGCGTGAGGCGAGAGAGGGAAAAGGGAGGGCGTCTTCCACATCGCGTAGAAAAAGCGAGGGCGGCTTCTCCCAGCAAGCCCGGCCGCCTTGCGAACTCGTCCACACAACTAGAGATGTGGCTGGTCACGCCGAACACGCCAAGGCTAGCCGCCGACCCACGACGACGCCATGAATAGCGAGGAGAGGAAAGGGACAGGGTTGGATCTTGTAGCAGTTCCCTCATTTCCTAATTTTCAAAATTACTTTCAAAATTGTATAGAAACTTGAAAAATTCCCAAAATAAAAGTTGTTCAAAAATAATGAGATCTACAACTTTGATTTTGGGCTCATTGCCAAATTCCAAATAGTTTTGAAATTAGGTTTTCAAATTTTGAATTTAAATTAGGGTTAATAACATAGTTAATTAAAAACTTTGAGAATTAATTAGTGAATAATTATCAGCCAAACATTACAACCAATTACATAGTTACATATTGCACACATCATACCAATCAACAGAACAAAAATTGGATCACTTTTATTCATAAAAAATTAATTTATTAAATTCTCCAAAATTGAATTCCAAGACCTAGTCACATATGCAACATATAATTTGAAACATGAAATGCATTTCTGTCATGATGCTCAATGATTAGGCACGATGATGATCATGTTTCGGGTTCAGTTAAATTCGTAACACCAGGGTGTTACAATAAAAAGCTATGAAAACATTCTAAACTAGAGCTTAACAACACTTTTCATCCATACGATCAACCCAATAGCACAAAGCTTAGCACAGATACCTACTGAAAATTAGCATCATGCATACATGAGTTTATGAAATAGCTAGAAAAACAACATGTAGTACATAGCAAGCGCTTTTTGTTCTTTCTAGTCAGGGATGGGAGCACTTTTTCCATACTATCCACTTTTTTTTTATCCAGACTTCGTTACAGCATATGTGTTTAAAGTGCCAGCCTTGTCACGGCCAAATTTATATTTCTACAAGGCCATCCAACTAAAGTTACATCATGCTTGAAGCAGTCTCATTCAAAATTAGAAGCAAAAGGTAGTATTATTACAGATAGTAACAAAAAAAACACACAAGTACTAACTACAAGCAACTGTTGTCTCTCCCCATGGCCTTGAACCTCTCTGTTCTGAACAACATCTTCAGATTTTCAGCGTAATTCTTGAGTTGTTCTCCTCTTTTTCTTGTACTGCTCAGAGGTCCAGTACTTGGCAAAGAGGCCCAATCATCCTTGCTGCACCAAAGTTGCCTGCAAATTAAGTACTATGCTTCTATGAGTTCTGTTGTGTGCGCTTGATTGTCTTCGTGGTCCTCATGCTCCTTTACAGCATCCAAATGGGCTTGATCTATCAAATCAGATACTCTTTTCACAAGATCCATCTCCAAATTACGGTCGGCTTTTCTTACATCACCTCGAGTTACTTTGAACACACTCGGCATGCATAATAACGGCAAAGTCTAGATATTCCAAACAAAATACAAGAAGCAAAAGGCTGAATCAAGTTGAGTTGAATTACCCAAAACTCCCCTTTACTCTTCTAGCATATGTCATTCCAGTTTCATCCTTTTGCAGTAATAATCATGCCATGACATTGCTACCTGTGTTTCAACAATCCTGTCTTCATCATCACGGATTTTGACCATACTAGGGTATAGCCGTTTGATAATAACTCCAACATGTGAGCCGTACTTATAGCCTTTAGGGTTGTAGTTGACATAGGTGAATTGATTGTAACAAGGAACGTGAGTACGTGACATGTCAGTTTGCATATGTGTAAATTGATCTATAGCAGTTCAGTTTAAATTGATTTTGTACTATAAATAGGAGACTTGCTAACAGGTAGCATGTAAGTAGCTGCAACTGATTTTATTTTATTACTAGCAAGATTTGTGGATAGAAAGCACCTCAGGGTGCTTAATATGGTTAGCACTTTCTACCATCCTATAAGAAGCTCGGGCATAGGCAGATGGCTCCTCAAAAATTGGCAATGGATGGCCAGCAACTAGGCCTGCTAACATTTCATCCATGTTGTCAATTTGACCAAATCCCTCATCATGTCTACCTTCACCATGGCTATTAAGTCCCTCGCCATGTGATGTCTATGTTTTATGGTTGTCCTTAAATCCAAACCTACACAAGTGCATCTCTGCTGTAAACCTTTTATGCGCGCCTAACACAGCTTCTACACTTAGCACAAGGACACTTAATGGTGCCATCTTCAACTAAATTAGGTATAGAGAAGGCACCATCCAAGAATTTGTTGGTGTTTTCAATCCAATCACTAGAGGGAGCTTCTCTATGTGACCAACCAATTTACATCCAATTACATTCTTCCACTGTTTTTTTTTGACACAAAAGACTGTGGGGAGATCCCCACGTGAAGCATTTTCATTAATTAATTAAAAGTTACAAGGGAATACATACAGAGGATTAATTGAAAGCATCAAGCCAAACACAAAAAGATGACCTTAAGTCATCTTTGAATCCAACAGACTGAATATAACATTGAGATTTAAAATTCGACAACCAAATAGCTGGATTTGGATCCCTTCATTGGAAAACTTTGTCATTGCGAAGCTTGCAAAGCTCCCAAGCCACTATCAGAGCTGCCTCAGTGAAGAAAGGAATGGCATGGGCTGATCGAGCATGGCTAATTCTGTCCAGTAGATTTAAATTTGCATCCCATGTAATACCTATTCGCTGCAAGCAATCTTGAGCAAAGGGACATTCAAAAAACAGATGCTCTATTGTTTCCAACGCTCCAGTGTTGCACATGATGCATATTGGGCTGCCTTGCACATGTATATGCCTTCTCTGTAACAGATCTTCCTTTGTGTTGAGTCTATCAACAAGAAGTAGCCAGGCGAAGAATTTGATTCGGGGGTGCATCTAGACTTCTAGATAATCTTGAAAACTGAGTGTGCATCTACTCCACTGAACACAGATGAGTAGTATTTTTTGGACGTGTATCTACTTCCCCACATAGGTACCCATCTGTCATTGACATCCTGATCATAGTCCATAGACTGCAGTTCTTTGTTGCAAGGCTTCAAGTTCCTCCGGGGCCTCAACAGAGAGAGGTAGCAAGAAGATGGAATCAAGATCCTCAGCTTGCATGATTTCATAAACTGAAATGCCATCTGATCATGCAAATGAAGCTAGTCTTGGGTATTTATGGGATAGGATTTCATCAGCCCACAAGTCATCAGAAACAGGCAGATTTTCCACAACCTATTTCACATCTAGCTATACTCCTGAATAGCAAGTTCAACCTCAACACATCTTTCCACCAAAAGGATCCCACCTCTCTTGATGCATGTGACACTTTATTTTCATAATATTTGTTCCAAATCATCTTAACCCAAGGAATGTCTGCTTTATCATAGAATTTACTTAGATGGTTCATCAGTAAAGCATCATTTTGCAGCCTGAGATTAATGATTCCAAGACCACCCTTGTCCTTGGGCAACATGACAGTTGGCCAAGCAACCAAATTGCCAGCTTTCTTTTTCTTAGAATTACCTCTCCAGAGACATTGCTTTCTAGCCCTGTCAATGCTCTCAATTACACCTTTAGGCAGCTTGATGGTACACATTGCATAAGTGGTGATAGGAGTGATTGCAGAATTTATCATCTGCAGTCTTCCACTATGAGATAACCATGTTGAGCAGGCAGATAATCTCCTTTCAACCCTATCCATCACTAGGGTTAGATCATCAAGTTTTGGCTTAGTGGTGCCCATGGGTAAGCCAAGGTATGTGAATGGCATTGTACCAATGTCACATCCAAAAGTATTTGCTAGAATTGTCATTTTCTCATGTTGAATATTGATGGGGTACATATGTGATTTCCTGTAATTTACCTTCAACCCGGTTAATTCTGCAAAACTATGAAGTATAGCTTTAGGAACATTAGCCGCCTAGCATCGGCTTGGAGGAATAAGAGTGTGTCATCTGCATACTTTGGATTATAGGAAAATCTTCTCAGGCTGAGGCAAAGACTTGCATAAAAGATTCATGGTGGCAGCCCTATTAACTATAATCTGTAGCAATTCAGCAGCTAGGCCATTGTTGCAAGTCAAAAAGCATTAAAACCATCTAGCCCAAGGGCCTTATCGATGTCATACGTTTGACAATAGAGTCAATCTCCTCGGCTTGAAATGGAGCAATTAGATTATCTAGATCATCCTTTGGTTTGAATCAATTGTTGCAAGTCAAAAAGCATGGTTGGAGAAGATGTCTTGCCCATACGATGTCCGAAAAGGAGACCAAAGCAAACCTGCCTTTCCAAAGATGATCTTGAATCCAAGCACCCCGCTCATTTTTCAGTTGTGAAATGGAATTCCTTCTGAGCGAAATGGTGGCCATGCCATGAAAGAACTTTGGACATTCATCTCCAAATTTGATAATGTTCACGGTATATACATTACGCCAATAGATGTTTTTATATCTAAGACGGGTTTTAAGCCGCTTCTTAAGCGCATTTCTTAAGTTGGCCTCAAGGTTATACAACCCTCTCGATCTTCCAAAGAATCAAGAAGATTAATAATAGCATTACAGTTGGATATAAGAAGTCTCAAGTTAGAAATATTTTTACTCCAATGTTTCAATCTTGCTCTCAATGCTTTGAACTTTACTGAGATCTATTTTGCTTTATCCATCGAACGTGAGGAAGAAGACCAAACAAATTTGAAGCTGTTGCATTGAAATCATTACGTTTCGCCCAATAGTTTTCAAATTGAAACATGCTGGCTTTAGGGATCTTGGTACCAATAACAATTTGGCAAGGTAGGTGATCCGAGGTGATTTTGGCTAGAGGTAGGACCTCGGTGTTGGGGTACTCTAAGGTCCGATTAATTTGAGGTGAAAAACCAATCGAGCCGCTCAAGTAAGGGATTTGCTTGCATATTACTCGGTGAATGATCTACCCTTCAAAGGTAACTCCACTAAGCCCGGATGACCAATTGCTTCATTAAAAATAAAAGTATCATTTGGATTACCACCAGGTCTGTTACGATTACTGAGTGATCGATAGAAGTTAAAATCCCCTAGAAAAATCCAGTTGTCATCATCTTCAATTTCATGATTACGAAACCAGTTAATGTACTCTGTCCTTGCAGGCTCTTCATAGGGACTATAGACCGTTGTCGTTTTCTAGGTTTCATTATTGTGCAAGGAGCGAAAACTGAGTGTAATGCCATATTGCTGCTTGTTTATCACTATACCCACGAATGCAGAGCTGTTCCAAATGACTAAGATACCTCCAGATGCCCCAATTGATGGGATATAGTCATAGTTATCAAATCTTCGTGGCGCAAATTTTCTGACATAGGACATATCAAAGTGTTCTCATTTCATTTCCTGTAGACATATAACTGAACATGCACTTTCTTCAATCGTGTCCCGAACAAGCATCCCATTTTTGGATGCATTTATTCCATGAATACTCAAAGACGTAACGTTCCAATTACGTGTATTCATTATTAACAGCATAAGTATGGGTGCGAACTAATGCCACTAGGGTCATCAGTTCATAAAGTAAGGGACAAGCATGAGAGACATGGTAGAAAAGATCCCAACTATAAATATCCCATAACAGGTCGCATAAAACAGGGCAGACAGATAGATAAGCATAACCAGATGTCATGTGACAAAGAAACATAGGATAGATGTTCATAAGACATGACATAACAACTTGGATCCTAACATGAGTCTTACCGGTGTCCAAAAGATGAACACAAAGATAATCGAAAAGGAATGCGAAGCGATGAGGTTCCTCAGACTTCCTACTCCCCTGTTTATTCTACTTCTTCATCATCAAAAACCTAGGTAGTTGGCGCCTGCAAAAGCGCATCTTCAGTGAGATCACTAGGATTAATTAACCAGCCTTGAAGGGTAGCAATAGAGAGAGGGCGAATTTCTACCATGTCTCTCTCTCTCTCTCTCTCTGCCCCTCTCTGTGGGGCCCATGTTGCCACGTCAGTGAAACCGCCCACAAAACCATCCGAGGGGAGGAAAAGTGAACCATTTCGAAAGTTGGGGAGCGTTTTAATCCGGTTTTACGGTTCGGGGAGGGAAATCGAACCGCCGATAGATGGGGGAGGGAAATCGGACTTTTTCCTTTTCGTGGCGGGGATACCTGTTTTCCGTGAGACTTTGTTCGTTTGGGCCACGAACAGCCAGGGTCGGGGCCCAAACCCCGTGGATCACTCAGGCCTAGAAAGGATCCCCGCCCCGAAAAACGGCGCTTCGGTTAAGCCCGATGTGGGTTACTCGGCCATTTTCCCTCACACCGGCCTGGGATCAAAGCCTGGCCTCCAATGGCCTACCCGGCCATTTTCCCTCACACCGCACGCGGAGAGGCCACGGGGTGAGCCGCGGGGGAGACGGTGCGCAGTGGTGGCGGCGTCGTGGTAGCACAGCGGCGGCACGGCGTGAGACGCGACGAGCGATGGCGACAATGACGCTCTCTCGTCCAGCGTCCGCTCCTTCTGGAAGCCAAGCCACCTCCTCGCAGGTAATCGCACCGTGCTCTTCTTCGTTTACAGTTCTTGATTTGTATCCTCCTGTCATGGTCGGCGCCATCGTGTGCACGCCCGACGGCCTCCATGGGCTCTGCTCCCTCTCCCCGTGCACTAGTGCCTCCTGGTTCGATGTAGATCTGATGACTGGTGGAAAGCAGCAGTAGATGTTATCGCCCTAACCATGTCGCGGTACGCATGCTTGCGATTTCATGGATTGGAGAGGAGAGGAGAGCTGCAGAGGAGTGGTCTTGCTCGTGCAGTGGTGCTGGGTAACCTCTTTAGACTACTGTTGAGTGTTCACATAGACAAAAAGATTCAAAGGTTGCTCCTTCTTGTTTCTCTGCAAGTTTTGGCGATAGATGCTCTGAAAATTTTTTTTTGGCGGTGCAGCACTAGCAAAGAATATTTATTCTAATTTGGAAATGAGTTGCGATGTTCTTGGCTCGCTCTCAGTTTGCGCTTGCCGTTGCCACCAACTGCTCCGGTGCTCCCACTCTCAGGATAGTATCCAATTCCAATTCTGGTGCAGCAGTCTGAATCTGAGTCCACTTGGCATGCGTCATGCCTGACGCGCACGGATCCAGTCCATGTGTGCAATCTGAGTCTTAGTCAAGTTCATTACCTCTCGTTTCATTTGTACCTTATTAATTTACTCCAACATGCCATTTTTGAAGGAATGTTAGCTGATACTACAATGCCATTTTTGAAGGAATGTTATTAGCTGATACTACAATGCCATTATTTTTTTTTTTTTTTTTTTTGCTTTGCAATGAATCTTGGGGTAAGGCCGGGATCACATTAGATGGAGGAGGCAGGAGGAGGACGATGATATGATGCTTCTTATTTTTCCCTGCACTATATCTGTTCGGTTCAAGTGGGGAATGGGAAAAAAAACATCGGCATACATCGAATCTATCAGGCGACGTGTGTTCGGGAGTTGCTTGAAGGCCATGTCATGAACTGTCGGGTAGTATTCAGCCTTGTGTCCGGCGAAAGAGGGGAAAATCCAGCAGCATTTTGTGGTGTACGTAAAAGTGTGTCATTAGCTGTGGTTTGAATATTTGTACATACCACATAGCATTGTGCTGAATTTTATCGATTGAACTGACCTGTGGCGATACATTTCTTTTGCAGATAATGCTATAGTGATTGTGCATCCCAAGGGTGAGATAAAAGGTAAGAAGTCAGAAATACCATCTATTTCCTGCAGCAATATGCAACTGATGCTGTTTGGCATGTAACATAACAAATGCCTCTGTTGCAGGTTCTGTTATTTGACCCGTCGGTAACCTTGTGTCTACGATTGCTAGCGCTACAAATGCCATATTTTAGAGCTTGATGGAATTTAAGACCTCGGATGATCATTTTTTATCTGTTGCAACTGTTGGACTTAATGGCTCTTTTATGCTTGCTTACATAAATTTGTCTACCAAAAGGCTCTATATAACATTGTCCTTTTCTTCAGTCTTTGCCTTTTTTGTAGGACCGGGCAATTGGTTTTAACTGACAGTTTGGTTCGGTTTCCAGAAACTTCGGTTTCTAGAATCTGGGAGCCGGTCGGCTTGTCAAGAGACAAGAAACCGATGAGTTCGGTGTCGGTTTTTTCGGTTCGATTTTGGGTTGAACCCAACAAACTGGTGATGTCAGCACAGAGAAGAGAGAGGGAGAACTACCTCGTTGCCTCGCATATGCGTAGCGGCCATGACCGCCCAGAGGAGCCCGCCGTTAGCTATAGAACCACAGCCCGCAGAGAAGCCAGCCAGCCAGGAGCGCGACACTCCACATCCTCGAGGCCCCGCCGTCGAGGAGCAAAAGCCGCCCCGACCCCACGCCCCGCGCAGGTGCTCCCCAAACACTGATGATCCTTCTCCGTGCAGGCGTGCCCACTGCCAAGGAGCCACGCTGACGTTGCCCCATGTAGGCATGCCCCGCTGCCAAGGAATCTCTATGTCGGCTATCGAGAAAGGGGAGTTGGGGAGGGATAGGGCGTGTGTTGTGTTGGGCCGTTCATTGGGCTTGGTTGTTGGGCCGTTGGGTGACGTGTGAGTGCAGATTGTTGTGCCTATGAGGAGACGAGCCAGCAATGAGGAGTGCTCCATGCTCTTGGTTTTCTTACTACAAAACCGAAAACCGAAGGCGATAGCTGAACCGCGAGATATTAAAACCAAAACCGAAAACTAAGAAAACCAACGGTTCGGTTTGGCTCGGTTTTCGGTTTTTCGCTAAAAGGTGTCCAATCCTACTTTTTTGTAAGAAGTGTCTAGCTTGCAAATTGTGGAAGTCTGTTGGCCTATGGAGGCTTGTGCTGGGGCAAACAACCTTTGGTTAGACTAGTGCAAACTAGAAGTACAGAAACCTCCTGGCCAAAACCTCCCGAAACGAACACACCAAACCCAAGACTGGGGTTAGAGGGAAGCCAGGGATTAAACCCCCAAAGGGATTTGAGTGAGATGGGATAGGATCCCCTTAGCCTTGAGTGTTTTCAATAACCACCATGCTAAACTTGATTTTTCATGGTAGTTTGTGAAGCCCTAATGAAAATGTGTTTTCATGGCGAGATTTATATAACTTCATGGAAAAAATAAACGGTAGATTCATTCCATGAAGCTTCGGTTCATTCGGACGAAGCCTCGGTTCATTCGGTGAAGCCTCGGTTCGTTCGGCGAATCTTGGGTTCATTCGTAAGCTTCGCCTGAAGTCTTATTTCCTACATAATTGGTTAGCTAAACGAAGACGGATTCATTGGGCAATATGGAACTGTCTTTTGTCATGTCGTGTTCCCAACAATAATTTCACGAGAGTTTAGCCTTAACTCTCACGAGAATTCACCATCATGAAATCAGTTTTTTGGTACTGATGGTTAGGATGAGAGCACCATGAGAGCAACCACTACAGATCTCATCGTAGGCCTCATGCCCTCATCCTGGGCTCTTCATGCATGCATCACTTTGCAAGGTACGCATCTAGGGAAGGAGGACACAGGTTAGAGAACAGTAACAGACAAAATGTTTAGTTTGTTGAACAAGTGAACATTTGGTAATGCCTGTAACAGACATCAAACATGGAGTGAATACGCTAAAAAATACTCCATGTTAGACTAGTGTTAAATAAGAAACTCTCTCATTGATCATAACATGTGCAGCGATTAATTAAGTCATTAGCTACATCCTTGCATATGAGTAGTTAAGTTAGAGGAGGAGCCGTCAATTGCACTGACCCCGCACACACGGTGCCGTATGCTACGGTTGTTGGGCACTGGATTCCCATTTATTTCTGTGTATCCCGAGAAGTACTGAGTCCTTGAATTATAACACCAAACAGTACGACTCGCCGTAGTATACGGATGTAATTGATCGTTCGTGTGTAGTTTTAGTGCATTCATAATTTTAATTACTCTCGAATCCAGTTTATAAGACATTTTACCTGAGTCAAGAGTCAAACTTTATAACCTTTGACTAATAATTTGATCAACCATTTCTAACTATTGTAATACAAATTTGATATTATTAGATTTTTAATCACATATACTATACGATAATCACAAACAATATAGTATAAAATAAATGGATGGTTAAAGTATAATTTAGAAGATCGTAGTATGGTAGACTATGTTTTATAAACTGGACCGGAGGAGTAGAAGAGATGGTTCTCTTTTATGACTTGTATAACACAAGGTGCTCAGAATATAGTGAAACCTCGGCCCTACAAGTTTTGGACATATTTGTATTTAAATATAGACTTTGAGAGATATTTTGGTTGAGATAAGTGATTTATAGGTACAAATTTAAGCGGTTAATTTATAAGATCTTTTATATTGACAAATGTGGGTATTAAAAGCAAATTTCAGAGTTATTTTAGATTATTTTTTATGATGGCAGAGTTCGATAATTTAGTGGTTACTTTTGCATTATTTTTCATTATAGAATATGTTCATGATTTGGCTGTAGATTTAGAGATTTGTTTTGAATTATATTTCATAACGACAACTGGGTAGTCTAAATGCAATTTTAGAGGTTACTTTAATGTATTATTCATAATGATATAAGTGGGTTATTTTTTAGAAAAAAACTTTATTCATTCTAAATTATTAGTTATTTTATTTTTCTTTAGATATATAGCTTTTGACATATATTTAGACACATCACATATATCTAGTGTGTAACAAAAGCTACTTATTAGAAAAGTCAAAACAACTTATTATGAAATGAAATGGAGCGAGTAGAATAGATCCAATGATTATTATAGCGGATGGTAATTAGTGTACATCAAATCAAATTAAAGGCCATATATTCGGATTATTTTGAAAATTTTAAGGACCTCCTTTTTACCTACGACATCTCGTGGGGATTAAACACGAGCTCCGTTAAAGGCCTCATTAAGATTATAATATGATGTCCAATGTGAAATAATACAACTTTTATGCAGTAGACATCCATATACCATTCGAGTAATTATTGGCAATAAATATGAAATTTGACCTTCTCGTCGAAATACTATTTTTCTAACCATAGGAAGTATATAAAACAAGCCACGTCCCAATTTTATGTATCGGAAATGCTAAGTTTCCTGCGCGCAGGCGATAACTCGACAGAATGCGCACCGTCGTCCGATCTCACGAGCAAACACGTCCGCCCCACACGCATTTATAGCATGGCATTTCGCTCGCACGTGCAGGGCCTTATCCTTCCGCATCGTCTTCAACCTCCATCTCCCCCTCTCTCCCGGCTCCCGGTGGCCTCCCCCGCATCTGCCCCACCTCCGGCGACGACCGCCCACGCACCCGCCCCCACCTCTCTCTCTCTCTCTCTCTCTCTCCCTCGGCGAGCACCTCACCGGAGGCCTCCGCACCCATGCCCGCACCCCACGGGCTCCCCACGCCCGCTGCGTGCCCCACCGCTCCTCCTGGCGTGGCCATGGCAAATGCGGTGGCGGCAGCGCGGGCGGATCCGCCCGGATCCGGCAGTGGCGGTGGCAGATCCGCTGGAACTGGTGGAAGGTAGGCCTCTTCTCCTCCTCCTACTCCCTCTCTCTCCTCTCCCCTCCTGGATCTGGTTTTCTAGGGATCCGGCGAGCTCTCCCCTTTCTTTCCCAACTCCCGTGGGCTATAGAATGGTCGGCCGGGGTGGCGAGATAGGCCAGGCGGTGGGGATGGTCGGCGGGTGATTTAGGGAGCTGGCGGTGGGGGGCGGTCAGGCTAGGTCGAGGCGGGGAGGCTCACCGGAGCCGGAGAAGATGGCGGCGGTTGGGAGAAGGAGAAGAGGGTGGCCACCGCGGGCGCTAGGGTTCGTCGGAGTCCGACAAACCCTAGCGCCTAAAGCGGTGGTGGGTGGCGGGCGGGGGGTGAGGTAGCCGGAGTCAGTGAAGAGGTTGTTGAATTTTTTTGACTCAAATCTGCTATGCTAGAGAGGTGTGCGCTGGGAGTCTAAATCCGGCGCATGCATGCTGTAGTAAAGTCCTTTATGTATAGTTTTTTTTTTTGAAAAAAGTTTGAATTGAATGGGAGAAAACTTTTCTTGTCCTGTTGTGCACGCCCCCTGAAGCAGTGGAGCAGGGCACCGGTGAGTCGTGACCGCGTGAGTGGAGCAGGGCATAGCAGAGCAGTGAGTTAGTGACCGACCGTTGGTTAAAAGAGGAGACGATGACAACGACAGCAACAAACGTCATGGCATCCCCGACAAATCACTACGGCTTCCAACCAAGAACCAACCGAGCGCCGTCCCGAGGCGACGCTTCCCTGTCAGCGTCGCCATTTTCCTACCTGTCTCAGTCCCTGTCCGTGTCCATGTGAACAGCGTCGCCATTAGCAACTGGACTCGCTTGCAGACCATGGTCCGATGCGTGCGCCGAGTCCATGTCCGGCGCTCGCGCTGAAACTCCACTGAATTAGGTTTAGGTATCGGACTCTCGCGACAATGGTCCGGCTGCCTATCAACCCTGGGTCCGACGCTCTATTTTCATCTCTTTTCACTTTCAACTTCCACCCATGATTCCATGTGCCAACACCAAAGTGTTTCACCACTTGTGCACGTGTGTTAGCATTTTCAAAGAATTTTCAAGGGGTTTAGTTAACACACACTAGGTCCTAATGCATATGCAAGTATGACTTCACCTAGTGGCACTTGATAACCGTGATTACCATGATTTTCCCATCTTCATAGTACGGTTGTCTATCCTAAATGTGATCATACTCTCTATAGTGTCTTGATCAGCAAAAACAAAATGGCCGCTATTGCTTATACCTTTGCCTTGAGCTCATTTTGTTTTTCTTTTTCTTCTTTTGCAATTGTGGAGCACTTGATCCATCATCCTTTAGACCACCTCCTTCACTTGAGTGCCATAGCTCCACCACTTGGTATGTACCACCCTATCTCATATGTCACTTAGAGCAAAGGGGTTTGTACACTAAAGTTTCATCAATTATCCAAATAAACCAAACTAGGGCTTTCAACACCTGCTTTTAGATTTTCATATGCAAAGTTTCTTTGATGTGTGGTGTATATCATTTTGGGCTTAAAACCATCTATGGATGTTATTGATCTATTTCATAGATGGAACAAATAAGGATGCAAAATAAATAATTCTTTGTTGTTGACAGGAGGTGCAACTTACTGTGTTGTGGCGCCTGTGGGGTGCTAGGAATGTCACTATCTTCAGAAATCAGGCGCATTTGATGCAATAAATCCTCTCCACTGTATGTGATGACCTTGCTGTTTGGGAGGGTAGGTTCGTGTTAGCAACCCGAATGATACGAGGACTGAAGAAGCGGCCAAAGCAGGCTTGCCAGCTGTCTTGCCTGATGAAGCTCCAATTCCTCGGCCCGTTAGGATCCGCCCGCTTAACTTCGCTATCATGGCCCAACCTAGAAGGTGTAATAGGAGTATAAATAGTTGAGAGCTTGAGAGAGAAAGTATGAAATGTAATGAGATTTCGATTCGAACTAAAGTGAACCTCCTCCCGTACTCTTTGTTCTCTTCTATTCATCTTCTTCCCCTTCGCCAAGCTTCCTCTCCTCACAATTGGTATCGTGACGCCACCGATTCGGCCTCCGATCCCCTCTACCACCACCACTACACCGCTTTGAATCGCTCACGTGGAGCGATGGAACCTTCCCTCAAGCTCGTCCTGGAGGAGATCCGCAATTCCAAGGATGAGATGCGTTCCCGCTTCGACGAGCTCGATGCCAAGTGGGAGCGCCGCTTCACCGACATCGACGCCACTAGCACGACTCGTGCAGCCGCGGTGGACCAGCGCCCTCGCCACTCGAGTCCTCCGCCGTGACCATCGCCGTCCCGCCATCGAAGCGCCCGCCATCTGGAGTCGATCTCGCATCGGCGCATCCGATCGGATTTCGACGATCGCGTCGCTGCGTTGGAGACCACCGTCTCCGAGCTCACCTCCTAGCGCCCGGAAAGCGAGGAAGGCGTCCTCGATGACCTGCATCTCAAGGTGAAGAATCTCGACGCCCGGGTGGGAACGCAGCGGTGTTCTACCAAATGCCACGATCGCAGCGACATAATGGGATCACCTTCGTCGGCATCCGCGGCGCATCCGCGGATTGAGCGCCCGGCGTGCCCAGCGGGCGCGGCTCTGCATTGATTCCACGGGATAGTGGCCATGGGCGGTCACGACCATCATGCATGTCCGGCATCCGGTAAGCCTCCGGATCCGCCACCTCGTTATACTCTTCTGCGTCCCTTTTGCCCGCCACCGCTGCCCATATCCACCCCACAACTTCCACCTCCGCCACCTCCCCCCACCTACCGCTGCCGTTGCTGCTAACCCCACCGCTCCGGGTCGTAGTATGGCTAAGCTCGATTTCCCCGATTCAATGGAGACAATCCTCGCTGTGGCGTTCATGCGAGGAGAAGTACTTTGCTATGTACCATGTCTCGACCACTTGTGGTTTTCGGTAGTCGAGATGCATATGGATGGCCCAGCCGCCTTGTGGTTCAGTCCATTGTCCCACAAATTCATCCATAAATCGGACCTCCTTTTGTCGCTTGCTTCATGGCCGATTTGATCGTAATCGGAAGGAACCGATGCGTCGATTGTTCCATGTTTGCCAAACCGCTTACGTCAAGAGTACATTGCCCGATTTACGTGAATTGGTTGATAATCTTAATGCTTATTCCTTGACCACCGACCCAATGTTTTTTGCCATGAGATTTATTGATGGCTTGCACCCTGACATCAAGTCTATTGTGCTGGTTATGAGTCCCCAAAACCTGGATATTGCTTGTGCTCTGGCGTTGTTATAGGAGGAAGCTACTGCGGTGGCGCCGCCGCGTGGCCATCGTCATGGTGATTGGCCTCCAGCAACTTCGAGGGCGCTGCCAGCACCACGCGTGCCCCTGGCGTTGCCTGCCCCGCCAATACCACCGCCTCCACGAGCTGACAGGGCCCCGATGGTCGCCGCATCGACTACGGCCTCGTCTTCAAGCACCCCATCCACAGACACTGCTCTAAAGGCTCTCAAGGCCTACCGTCATGCTCTGGGGTTGTGCTTCAAGTGCAATGCCAAATGGTCTCGCGACCATCGTTGCGCTCCTGAGGTGTTGCATGCGGTTGAAGCTGTCTAGGATTCATTCTCGTCGATGACTCTTTGGCAAGTTTAGATTCGAGTCCACTCCGGTGGAGCATCTCATGTTGGCTATTTCTAAGTCGGCATTCTCGTGATTCAGGGCAGCCAGGGGCGGTTTGCACGGAGGGGCGCATTCAACACGTTCGGTGAATGTTACGATTGACTCGGCATTTCATCTTCTTTTATCAATGAAGCCTTGGTTTCGCAATTGCATGATGTTCGGACTTTGCAATCTCAATTTTTGTGCAAATAGCCTGGTGGCGATTTCTTGAAAAGTCGGTGCATTCTTCAATATATTCCTTGGACGGTTATGATCGCACTTTCTTTTCGATTTTGAGGGTTTTGCCACTTGTTCTATTTGATGTTGTGATTGGGATGGTTTGGCTTGAGGCCCTGGTCCTATGTTTGTGGATTGGACTCGGAAACAACTCACATTCCATATCATGGTCATGACTGCTTCTTCGGGGTGTGGCTTCGGATCAGCTTTTCTCATCTATCATTCTGCATTGAGGCAGAGCCAATCCGCTTCTCGGCCAGTTCTTCTCCTCCATTGCCACCGGCTATGCGGGGCCTCGCTTCATGAGTATGAGGATTTGTTCCAGGAACCTTCTAGCTTACCCCCGTCTCGGGCGTGTGATCATGAGATTCCACTGATTGATGGCGCTTAGCCTATGTTTGTTCGTCCCTATCGTTATCCTCCTAAACTCAAGGATGAAATTGAGAGCCAAGCGCAATGAGATGCTTTCACGGGGCTCGATTCAAAGACTGACTCTAGTTCATTTACTTCTCCGGTCCTCCCTGGTTAAGAAAAAAAGATGGCTCCTATAGGTTTTGTGTTGATTTCCGTCAAATCAATGCATTAACCAAGAAGTCCAAATATCTGTTCGGTATTTGACCAATTGATGGATGAACCTGTCAGGGGCTCATTGGTTTTCTACCTTGGATTTGCGGGCGGGGTTTCACCAAATTCTGCTCAAGGCTGGCGAAGAGTATAAAACAGCGTTTCAAACGCATGTTGGGCAATATGAGTTCTGCGTCATGGCTTTCGGATTGATTGGTGCCCCAGGGACATTTCAGGGTGCCATGAATGTTACCTTGGCCCCAGGTTTGCGCAAGTTTGTCTTGGTCTTCTTTGATGATATATTGGTCTACAGCCCTACTCTTGAAGCACATGTGGACCATACTGCTCAAGTTTTCGCTTGGCTGTGGGGTGATCAGTGGAAGCTTAAGTTGTCCAAGTGCCGTTTTGCTCTTTAGTCTATTTCATATTTGGGACATGTTGTCAGTGTTGACGGCCTTTCTACTGATCCAGCTAAGATCAAGGTAGTCGTTGAGTGGCCACAACCACCGCCTGCGTGAAAGAGCTTCGTGGATTCCTCGGGCTCGTGAGGATATTACCGCAAATTTGTGAAAAAATTTGGTGTTGTTGCCAAGCCTCCCACCGAGCTCTTGAGGAAAGACCAATTGTTCAACTTACTCAAGCAAGCTCACGTCCCTTCGCTCCTCGTGCTTGCGCCGCCAAATTTCAACTTGTCGTTTCACATTGAGTCCGACGCTTCTGGCTCGGGTGTTGGGGCAGTGTTGCATCAGTTGGGTCGTCCCATTGCTTTCACTAGCAAGCCATTGTGTAAGAAGAATCAAGGCCTCACAGTGTATGAGAAAGAATACCTTGCTATTTTGATGGCTGTGGATTATTGGCGCCATTACCCTGCGCAGCGAGTTTTTCATTCATACGCGACCACGAGCCTAAGCGATTTGAATGAACGGCGCCTTCACACAGCTTTTGGCAAAAAGTGTTTACTCGTACGATGGGGCTCGAGTATAAGATTTTGTATCGCAAGGGGGGGAAAGTGCAGCCGCCGACGCTCAATCACGCCATGCACACCCTGAAGTTCTGATGGCTATTTCTTCAGTTAAACATCAATGGCTCTCTGAGGTAGTGGCTGGTTATCAATCTGATGCTTCTGCTATGAAGCTCTTATCTCAGTTGACCTCCTCTGCTGAGTCAGTACCCTATTATACTACGCACGATGGAGTAATTCGTTAAGGGTCGTGTTTGGTTGGGATCCAACCGATACGTCAGCGATCGTCGCCGGGCATTTCATTCTCGAACCTTGGCGGACACTTCGGGCACACGGTCACCTATCTATGTATCAAGCGGCTCTTCTTCTAGCCTAGAATGAAAAAAAGACATCCGGTTGTGTCGGGGTCGTGGTGGGGATGCCCCAAGAGGCATCCCGCCTGAAGACAACCCCCTTCAGGAGAACTAACCGAGGAGCAGGAGGTCACGAAAAAAGCTGCGCCGAGGGTCTTCTCGCCCCTGGCACGACTCGCGATTCACCCGAGATCCCCCTCGGAGGGACGGCCGGTGGCCACGGCCGCTACGGGCCCCCTCTCCCTCGGCCCCAAGGGAATTTTTTCCAAGCATGCTCGAAGGCCCCTCGGCAGAATCCACCCCATCAAAGCGGCCCCGACAAGGACAACGTGCGCCTTCAATGCCCCCTGACAATCCCTGATTCCCGCCGGAGCAGCAGGGTACGCCCAAAAGTGATCAGGACGGAGTCAAATCCCCACAACGCGGCGGGATCGCCTCGGGAAGGACCACCCGGCACAGTACGCGCCTCACCGCATCCTATTCCAACCACTACGGCTCCCGTCCCGTCACGACATCGGGTACCTCGCCCATGATGGCCCCCCTCGGATTCGACTATAGCCACTACGGGATGGCTCCGGCTGTGCCGCGGCAGACCGGGGTCTCCCACGGCCCGAGACCTCGAGGAAAAGCATGAGCCATTGCGACGCCAACACGACCCCTACCCATGCGCCCAAGGCCTCGTGACCCGCCTTATCGGCCGGGGAGGTCTCAACCGGTTCCTCCCAGGGTTCGAGGAGTCCGAAATCCCCATCCTCTCCACGCCGAGGCAACAAGCAGCAGAGAAAAAAGTAGCCATGACAAGACGGGTGCCATCCCGCGAGGCGAATCTCAACTCCACAAGTGCGGAGCACCGATCGTATCCTCCTCCACGTCGTTACAGGAAAAGTCCACAGGGCACGGATGTGACTCCGCCTACACGTAGGAGAAAACACGTAACCTCTCTCCCCTTGAGGATTATAAAAGGGGTGTTGACGGTCACCAACGACATATTTTTCCCCGTCAACTTACTACCATAAAGGGAGTAAAACTATACCCTTTTATACTCATAAACATTTATCACTAATAAATTCCACTTGTAGTGTCTAGAATTTTATTTTGCAGATTTATAATAAAAGTAAGTGGAAAACCGACCAAAGTACGCCATCCGGGAAGCGCATTCTTGCAAAATACAAGCCTAGGAGCAAATCGACCCAAAACATCAAAATAGGGCCGAGCCAAGCCCGGCCCACAACTTTTCAAGACAAAGGAAGATACCCCACCGAGACCGAGCGGGGCCGAGCCTGGGGGTGCGCGCACCACACGGTGCGGCCGCACCTCCCCGAGGCGGTTTCGGCCCGACCTCGGGAGGCGGTTCATGCACACGCTAAATGGGGGATACCGCCGTGGGATGGTCGGTTTTGCTCGATTAGGAAGGTTTACTGTGTCGGTTTAGGTGTAAATTAGCACTTAGTCCCTCCTCCAAGTGTATAAGTAGTCCCCCTCTCTTCCTCTCTCAACACACACCACTTGGAGTCCAAACAAACCGGCAATCTTCCCTCTCTACCACCTCTACCTCTCTCTCTTCTTCTACTTCTTCTTTCTTCTTCTTCTTAGTTCTTGGTTAGCACTTGGAGTAGAAGAGCTACAAGGAGGGCTTGTCTCCTAGAAGAAAGTGCCTTGGTAATATATCTTCTCAATGGAGCATTCTTCTATTTACAAGTCTTATATCTATGTTCTTGGCCTAACTTATGAACTAGAGTATAGTCTTGTTCATGTTCTTGTGTTGGTATATGAACTAGCATATAGTTTACATATCATAATCTTGACATGTTCATCTCGGTTCATCATCGATCATCATATGCCTAACTTGATTAGAGGTGGGATATCGGTTCGTTGTTCCTTCGAGTTTGCTCTTGTTCTAGTCCGTCCATTCGACGAGTGGGGATCTGGGGGGGACAAGAGTAGTGCTCGATATGCGGGCATAGTGCCCGGGTATTACGACACACCGCGAATATGAGAGCATGCCACGGTTGAGGGGGTAGGCGGCTGGGTCGTGACAAGCCTTGACCGTCCCTTGAAATCCCCCACGTTCGTATGTGCTCTAGGAGTTAAGTAAATGCCTCGGTGGGAAGCGAGACTTCCGGATGGGGTCTCCCGGTATCCTAGACCTAACCATGCCTAGATCGGTTTGCATATGATCCTAACTATTCATTTGTATGGCCATGACTAGATACATTAGAATTACTCCATTAGGTTATTCATTTATTCTTTATCTATTTTCTTTATCCTTTTGTCGGGTGGATTCTTAAGTGTGTGTCACACTATCCATAAACCATTATTGCTTACCCTCGTTATGAACAATTTGGTCTAAGCAAACACATGTTCCTCTATTCGGATGCCATGCTAATAATCACATGCCTTCCTTTGGGAAAATATAAATAACGATACCTCGAATACTTCGGGTGAAATGCTACAATGATAGATCCGCGGCGCTGCGGATGAAATATCTCGGATGGCAAGATCTATCCCATTGATAATCCCGTTCGGATCACCGACATGGTGGTTTCACTTTCGGGAATGTCGGCGCATTTCGCGCCGTTATTGGGGATGGGCTTTATACTGTTTCCTTTGATTGCGCTAAGAAATGTCAACAAGGGGGAGGGATTCGGGGGTAGGGGCAAGGGGGCCATGATAGCCTTTCGCCATGACCCTCCCGCTATTGGCACTCACCTCAATCACCATACCACATATCCGCATGAGACTTGGGCGGCGGTCCCTCTCTCTCAAGCTTGTAACCCCCTACATACGAGCACTCCGGTGCGAGGTTATTCGAATCGCACCATCCACTGGACGTAGGGCATTCTTCGGCCTGAACCAGTATAAATCTTGTGTCAGTCTCGCATCACCATCTAGGATTAGGGGGCGCGCGGCACAATACTAGTCGGCAGCAGGACGCCGAGTCCGACACCAAACGGTTGGCGCGCCGGTAGGGGAGCTGCGTGTCAATCATCCTCCCAAAAGGATCCTAGATGGCTAGCAATAGCCATCGATTCCAACAATACAGGAGGCCACCGTTCTCCGTTTTGGGAGCCCGAGTTCGTGTCTCTCGGTGTGGGCTACAACATGGCCCTCCTTCTACCCAGGAGTCCCGAGTACGCCATCCGACCAGGGAAGGCGCCCGACCCGATCCCGCCGCGCCGCTGCCAAGCGGAGGGAGGGAGCGGCACACGCACTGGCCTCGGCTCGGCGCCGGCGCCCACCGGTGATACCTCCGACCCAGTGCCATTGCGAGTCCTCGCCGAGGGCTTTGTTCGGCCCGACCCTCGGCAATGGGAAAGTAGCCCGAGGCCTCGAAACCACATCAATCGCTCCGCCGACGCCATTGCTCCCGGGGTCGGCTCGATAGCGTAGGGGGCGGGCGTCGCCCACGCGCCAACCCGCCCAACCCCATTACGCCCGCGGGCGCCCACGTCCACGGAGGGCGACGAGGCTTTGCTTCCTACACCGACCTCTCCGAGCACCTCCTCCAGCCGTCCTCGATTTGTTTAATGTCGCGTCGATTCTTCAACCCCGGAGCCCCCGTGGGGGGACCGAGTTGGACCTCTCCGAGTGCCAGAACCCGACGCCTTGTGGCAGCTCATGGCCTCGTGGGACTTCGCCCGGCGAAGCCAGCTCCGATGATGGAGACGGTGCTCGCGAGTCCTTCAACATCGAGGCCGCTGTCGAGAGCGGCGAGGATGGTGGCGAAGGCGGCGCCACACCGCTTCTCACCCGAAGCCATGGCCGAGGCGAGGCCTTAGTACCGGCGGGAGGACAGGGCGCAAGATTCGGGCAGCTCCATGGCCCGGGGAACCCGTGCGCTCGCACAGAAAAGCCCGGGGACCTACGAAGTTGTAAGCAAACCCCGGATGAACCCCTCCATGAATACATTCGCCATTTCTCCAGGCTACGCATGAAGCTCCTCAGCACCGCCAATTCAAGCATTGCGGCATGGGCCCGGTAGGGAGCACCGGCGGCATTGTTCAAGGATCAGGACAGTCGATCCCCGCCTTCATGAACGGGTCTGCCAACGACACCGAGGGGGGGAGGGGGCGCCTGGGGCGGTACTCCTGGAAAACCTGCTCCCTAGCAACGAGCACTGCCTCATGATCTTTGGAGGACCCTCCGTAAGCCTCATGGCCTGGCAGCCGCCCCGACCTACCTGGAGTGGTCCGAGGAGGCCATCACTTTCGACCGCAATGACCATCCTTACCAGGTGACCAACCCGAGGCACTATCCCCTGGTGGTGGACCCGGTCATCACCACACCGCCCTCACAGGGGTCCTAATGGGCGGGGAGGAGGGCGGTCTCAACATCCTCTACACCTAAACCCCCGGGCCTCTTGGGGATCAAGTTATCCCAGCTCAACCGCCACTGTTCACCGTTCCATGGCATCGCGAGCGGCAAGCGCGTCTACCCCCTCGGACAGATCGACCTACTCGTCTACCTCGGCACGACAGACAACTACAGGATGGAGACCCTCACCTTCGAGGTGGTGGGTTTCCCAGGCGCATACCAGGCCGTGCTCGGATGCCCGTGCTACGCCAAGTTCATGGCGGTTCCTAATTACACTTACCTCAAACTCAAAATGCTAGGCCCAAGGGGAGTCATCACCATCACTTCCTCACCCCAGCACGCGCACATGTGTGATGTGGAGAGCGTCAGGCGGGCCGAGGCCCTCACCGATGTCGAAACCTTCGCGGCGCGCCTCGACAGCTTCGCCGAGCAGGTCCACGGGCGAGTACGCCAGGCGGACAGGGCCAAGGCAGCAGGAGGGCCCGTATTCGTGACCCTCGGCCGGGGGCCGAGGAACAACGCCGAGCCTCGCCTTGAAGGACTCGCGGAGCAGACCTTTGAGGGGCACGACCTTTTCGAGTACCGCTACCTCGCGCAGCCCCCGACCGACGACAACGACAAGAAGAAGAAGGCCCTCGAGAAAAAAGCGGGCGGGACGACTACAAAGATCCGAAGGACGAGGCCCGTGACGCCGTCGCTGCCAACGGGACCGACCTCGCAGGCTTGGGGTGGATGGTTGGGCATTAAGGCAAGCACCAAGGCTCGCGCGAAGCACCACAAGCTAATCCGGTCGCAAGCAAGACCCGCCGCTACCACCCAAGTGTCGAAGCCAAAAGAGAACAAGCTCGCCGGCAACGAAGGAAAGGTTACGACAACGGAACGACTATGTTGTTTTCCTTTCAAAATATTTTTGAACCCCCTCGTATTTCTATCGCCATGCCAAAGTAGTAAAGAAGTTCCTATCTAGAAGATATGCACAAACCGGTATGCGAGAGGGAAGGCTAGCCCCGCCACCGGTAGGGACACACTACTACCGATTTGAACTTACGTGGCGGTTTTTTTGGATTTTCCATGGCGGGCATCGAAACCGCCACGCAGCTAGGGTCACGGTTAATTGAGCGATTAACCATGGCGGTTTCCTCGCCCGCCATGGAAAATCTATTAACCGTGGCGGTTATTTAACAAAACCGCCACGATTAATAGATTAACCATGGCGGTCGTCTTTATGTGCCCGCCATGGTTAATGTATTAACCATGGCGGTTTTTGTAATATAACAGCCCGCGATTAATTAATTCAGGATTAATAAAAAAAATAAATCGTAAATATTATAAAATTATAAATTATGATCTACACCACATATTAAATAATAAAATAAGAGAATATTTACATAAATCTTGAATATGCATCACAATTCGACATTCAAGTGACATGGACATTCAAGCACTTAGAGTTTAAAAGTGACCATCGGTTTTACAAACACGATCGAATGATCGATCAAGTTTAGGTTACAAATTTCTGATCGACATCTAATCCAAAAAAAGGGCCACCCCACTTATAGTCGACATGTCTAACTTATTCCTCCAGTCCCGTAGTTCCCATCACCCTTCGTGCGTAGCAAGTTGGCTCTCGGTCGAAGAAGTGGCGGTAGGTAGCACAACGTCGTCGATGACGGCCCTACGGATGTAGCCAACCGTTTTTTTTCTTGAGCGTAAGGTCCTTGCGGGCGTCTTTCATCCAGAAATTTTTTGTGGTTCTCTTCTTCATTTCGTGCGGGTACTACGGTACACGTCTTTGCTGGCGTCATGACTGACGGGCATAGAAACCACACGAGGGGATGTGCTGCAGCTGCTTAGGGCACCTTTGCATGCACGATATATGTACCCAGAAAATGGTTAGAATATTATGAGAGCATTCAATATGGGACGAGCAAACGAGAGTAATGCTACATACCTCGTAATCTCGCCTCGATCTTCATTTGGTCCCGATGTATCTTTCTGCGTATGTTGGTCCTCCGATCGATTGAATCGGGTCGACCAAGTAATCCTTGTAAGCCCCATGCGAAATCCAAGAGTGTCAACAACTATATATGTATGTCAAACTTAATATGTATGTTGTGTGGTATGAAATAATATAGAAGTGTCGAGACTTACGGTTCGCGAGCCTCTTCAAAATGTTTATAGAGGCCTTTTGGCATATCATGCAACGAGTTCATCCTAAGGGCACATCCATCCGAGGGAAGATTATCCAAGTTATCCAATTGGCCAATGTTTGTTGTTGTACATATACCGGCCAGGCTACACCATTTTATTTGATTAGATATAGATTCTAAGTGTTCAAAAAATAAAAGTATTGAATAATTAACCTAGTATGCTTTTGACTTACTTGATATGTTGGGCCGCAATGAGACACCCCTCCCATTTGACCTTCTTCATGCACTTACAGATGTAGTCTGCCATCTCTCTAACTTTTTGATCGACCCGTTGTTTATAGTGTTCATATTGTGCTTGCTTGCCCAACTTCTTGAGCTCTTGGTTCTTCTCGCTCTCTAGCCAATATCCAGAAATTTCCGCCACGTCTATATACGCTGGACATAGATACACAATTGGCTCATTCATCTCTCGGGCTATGAATGCTTGCATCCTGCAAGCACATGTCGTCACGTCATTATAGGAGGAGTGCTAGAATTAGTGGTGTACGGCGGGTAATGCATAAACAAACTCACGCAAAGAAAGAGTGCGACAACGGATTGGTCGAGGTCCTTGCGCCCGTAGCAACCGCCACATTTCGGGCCGAAGCCTAATAGGATGGAAATATCGAAGTCCAAGTGAAAGAGCTCTTTGGGAACCCCATAATGAAACTCCGACACCCCTCGCTTAGTTGCATGCTCATATAATATGTGGAACCTCCGAAGTCTCCCCTCCTCGTCCTCGAGTAGCTGGCCCTTAGGCACCATGAACTTGCCAAGCTCAAAGGAGAGTCGGGCATTCGGGCTGACCCATTGTCCCTCTTAGGGATGCATATCTCCTATACGTAAGGAGATGTGCGTTAGCATCATCTAGCTACGCACGCATACGTAATATGTTTGGCTAAGTTTGGTTGAGATTAGCATACATATACGTACCTACTACCGCCGGTCTTCCACGGCCCCCGGGTTCTTCTTAGCCAATCGGAGGTTCTTTTCTTTCTCCGCTAGCTCCGCCATGTCCGCATCATCTAAGTATTTGTTGGTCATAACAAGAACTTCCTCATCTTCTTTTGATAGCTTCTTCTTCTTGGGGGGGACATTCGACCTCATTGTCCTTCCCATTTGCTATGAGGCGGTGTTGACAATCCTATGCATGTGCATTGAACTTAATTAGCCACCAATTAATGCATAGTACAAGTTAGCCATGTATTTTTTTGCTATACACTGTCACATTTTTAAAACCTCCTCGACCATTGGCGCTGAGCGGCGTGGGAGGGCGGTGAGCCCCCTTGTCACGTGGAGGAGAAGGTGTTCTCTCGCTTTGGTATACGGCGGGTGTGTCTTGCCGCTGTCTTCTCCTTACGGGTTGTTTCGGAGGTGGGTTGGGGACGAGGACTTCGGCACCTCGGCCACCATCGTCGTTGTTATCATCATCGTCATCGCCGCCACCACACGGGGAGACGGAGGGGGCGGCGGCTTGACGCCGGCCGAGGTGTCGGCGGCTCCACAAGGATGATGTCATTCTTGTTCCATAGGTAGTGTGTATAGGGCGAAGGTGCTTGATCAATGTTTCTCCCGCTTCACACGGAATATCGATCTCCTCGTCACCACAATTTGGGTCGATGGAAGTCACCTCCACCCGCGACATAGTCGGGTGGGACCGCTTCGTTGTTGTGCGTGACTCCTTCCATGTCGGTGCCACCGCCTCGGATACACTATTCCCTCGGCCACCTCCTTCTTCTTTCCCTTCCGGCAGCGGGTATCTAGAGAGAGCACCTTGCGGGTTCCGTCGAGATCTCGCGGCGGGTTCTTTGCCGGCTCAAAAGACTCGTAGTCACACCATGCTTGCGAAGCATAGTGGCCCGCATATCTTGAAGCTTGGGGTTGTTGTTCGTGAATACCTTTTCTATTTTCTTCTCGACTATGTCCTTTATGGCTTCCTCATAGCCTTGCATCCTTAGGTCTTCCTTGTACCTCTGCCTCGTGTGGTAGTTGGCCACGTCGGATGCCCGGGGAATCCACGGTCTTCCGGCTATGCCTCGAGCCCTTACCCCGAACTTCGGCCCGCGGTGCTTTCGGGTCTTCGATTGCCTCTGGTCAGCTCGTCGTGCTCCCTCCTAGGTTTGAACTCCCCGCGCTCCTTGGCCTCTTCGACAAGCATCACCTTCTTCTCCACCTCGTCAACCTTTGGGTCATTGTACTTGGACGTGGTGCCCACCTTTGGTTTTTTGGGCTGACGGGCATAGAAGAAGTCACGTGCCCTCTCAGGAAGGGCTTTCAACGGATTCTCTATCCCTTTCTCAGCTTCCTCCCTTCCTTTCCGCCGCCATGCATCCCTATGACCGGCATATCCTATCATGCCGAGGTTGTGCCTGAGTTCGTTCTTCTTTGTGAGTTCTTTACCCATTTTAGACTTGGCCTCATACTCTCCGCTATTCCCCGAGGGTGTCGAGTGAAGTTCGGTCCTGATGCCCATGTCGGCAAGATCCTGACGTGACTTCACACTGTCCTTCGTCTTAGACTTGATGTATAGCAAAATCCCGACCAAGCTCTCGAAGACATTGTTCTGTAGATGCATGTTATCGATGGCATGTGGTGTATAGAGCATCTTCCGGTATGGCAGGTACTTGAAGAAAATTGACTGCTTCTTGAATAGGACTTTAGGCGGTGTCGGATTGGGTTTTGCTTCTGCTTCTTCTTTTTCTTCTTCTTCCACTGCCGTGTTGTTCCACTTCCGCTTCTTCTTTGGCTTTGGCCCACCGGCTTTCTTCTTCTTTCGAACTTCGTGGTTTATGTTCTTCACCATTTCAAACACCTTTGGCCGTACTTTACCCTTTCGGCTCCTCCGTTTCACCTCTAGCTTTCGCCGTCAAAGAACTCATCCATCGAAGTTTCCCGATACCTGTGTTCTTTGCAGAGGAATTTACGATGCTTTATATACACCGTCTTTTGGGATCCACTAAGGTAAATGGAGGGGTATTCTCAATGCAAACCGTGCAATTTGTCTTCCCTTTAATCTGCCCCGACAATGAGAAGATAGCGGGGTAATCATCGATGGTGGCCATTATCATGTCCTTTAGAGTGAACTTCTTCTTCTCGGACGCATCCATAATCTTGACCCCTTTCCATAGTTCCGCCATTTCCTCCATTTGGCTCAATGATCACATCTATATCATTGCACGGCTGCTTTGGTCCGGAAATTAGCATGGCCGATAGAACACATATTTGCGCTTCGGACACTCGTAGGGAGGCGGGTTGTATATGGTGAGGGTGACCGGCCAGGTGCTTTGTGCGTCTTCTTGAGGTCTCGAAGCAGTTCATCCCGTCATTACTCAATGCGAACCTTACGTTCCTCGGGCTCATCCCTAAACTCAGGGAACATGTCATTGATGCGTTTCCACATTTTGGCATCCGACGGGTGTCGCGGCTTGCCATCGCCCTTCGCGGATTCGTTCGATGCATGCGGGGACATCGCCTTGGCATCCTCTCGGGTTCCCAAAAATTGCACGCATGACGATCGAGCACGGGTAGGTACCACACCGATAGAGGGCGGGGATCTTCCTGCGGGTGTAACCCTCTTCTTCCTCATCCTCGGGAGGTGGCATCTACTTCTTCTTGCCCGTCTTACGCTGCTTGGGCCCTCTCGGCGGTCCCTCTTCATCGGCGACACGACAACCCGGCATTCCTCTTGTAACGACTCATGCCGCAGTCGCGGACGGTTGTGCAAGTCCGCATAGTTACCCGGTATAGAATACAATGGTTAGGGCACGCATGAAACTTCCTAAGCTTCATCGCCCACAGGGACAAATCAGCTTCTTCGCCCGATAGGTATTGGCGGGCACATTATTCCCCTACGGTAAAAACGGTGTCACCGAGGACCCGTAACAGGTCATTGAAGCCGGTGTCGACCACCGTGGCGAGCCGGCATCAACATTGTTAGGTTAAAATGTAGCACCGTGCAATGCTTCGGACATTTGGCGTCATCTTTGTAGAGAGGGTCAATTGCCGCTGCTTCATTTGTCTAAAATTCTCGAGCCATCTTGGATTGCCAAACAACACGTCATCTTCATCTTTGAGGTTAGCAATATCCTCGAAAAGGTCAGCATCCTCGGGCGACATGTCATCAACTCTTGACGCTCACCATCATCTCCACCCGCATTGTCTTACGGCAAGTCTTCAAGTAGTTCATTTACGATGATGTAATCATGATTATCAAGCGCTTCTCCATCGATGGTGGGGGTTGTTCTCGTCCCGTCCACCACCGTTGTTTCCGTCGTTGTCGTCGAGGGTCTTCGGATGAACCGGCCGCGACACTTTCGGTTCTTTTCGCCATGATACTTCCACACGGTGTACCTCGGCTCCCCGATGAGACCAAACCGTACCAAGTGCTCCATCATGACATCATCCTTGTGTAAGAACATATGCTTGCAGCTATAGCACGGGCACACCATTTCTTCCGAACCCTGACTGATTCGATGCTTCTGCGCGGAGGCATAAACTTCTTTCGCACATCATCAACGAAATCCACACTTATCCTCGGCACGTACATCCAATCCCCTGTTCGGCGCCATGACGCACGGCCCTGCTCAAATTAATTAAAACCAGAGCAAAGAGAGCGATCGATGATTAGAGATTGTGGGATTGAATTGAGGGATATATATAGAGAGAGAGTTAATTAAGTGCAAAAGAGAGGAATTGGAGAGAGAGAGAGGGGGAGAGAGAGAGAGGGAGAGAGAGAGGGAAAGAGAGCACTTAAATGAGAGGGAGAGAGAGGGAGAGAGGGGGGGGAGAGAGGGGAGGAGAGAGGGAGAGAGGGAGAGAGAGAGGGAGAGAGAGAGGGGAGGAGAGGGAGAGAGAGAGGGGGAGAGAGAGGGGAGGAGAGAGGGGAGAGAGAGGGAGATAGGGGGGAGAGAGAGAGGACCAACTAGATCTCAAAAAGAGAGGGTGAGAGAGGGGGGGAGAGAGAGGGAGAGAGATAGGGGGAGAGAGAGGGAGGGAGAGAGAGGGAGAGAGAGAGGGGAGAGAGAGAGCACACCATTGAATTAGATCTCAAGAGAGGGACCATGCATGCAAAGAGAGGGAGAGAGAGGGGAGAGAGAGGAGAAATACCCCTTACGGTGCCAAACTCGACAAATCCAAGGGCAAAACCTCCCCCGAAATGGTGATTTTTACGGTTTTGAAGCTCAAAACCCTAAAAATGGAGAAATTCAGCGGGGAAGAAGAAGGGTGGGGCTGTTTTTATAGCCCGGCCTTTTCCGTGGCGGTTTTTAACAATGCCCGCCACGGTTAATAGGGATTAACCATGGCGGTTATTTTATAAAACCGCCACGGTTAATCGATTAACCGTGGCGGTTTTCCCCTTCGGGGGCGTGCCAGCCACCTATTTTCCGTGGCGGTTTCCCAAATGCCCGCCACGGAAAATAAAATCCTAACACCACACAAAATCAATCCCTCGTAGTAGTGACAACCTCCCCTCGGGGGCTAGGATATGAGCGGAGCCCGTGCTTTCATGAATAAACAAAGAACGATGAAAAAGAAGAGAACAACACACAATCACACGGCCGGGGAAAACTATTGGCCGACGTGCGGCATTCTACGAGGACCATGGGGCCTCGGGGCACAAAGCCTCGACTAAACATTACAAGGGCACACTAGCGGATTGTTACACGCCCCTAGGGCAGCGGCGGCAATTTGCGAACCTTCCCCGGCGGGGGCACCACGGCAAGGGGAGTGATGGCCAAAGGCGGCGAAGTCCCGGCAGCCTCGGCACCGCGGCCCCCGCCGTACCCTCGGCCGCGGAATCGTCGGGAGAACTCGGAGGAGTCCCGGCCAGGGTGTCAGCGAAATCGTCAGGATGCATGGGCACCAGATCCTCCTCAAACATTTGCGCGATCGGCGCCCCATCGCGTCAACCTCCTCGGATATGCTCCTCGTGGCCTCCGCCGCTTTCCTATCATCGTCGTCCTGCACCCAGCCTTCGCCAATCTGCGCGAGGTTCAGACCATGGTAGTGAGAGCGGATGACGGCCAGCGCCCGCTTCACCCCGGAATGGAGGACGTCCATAAGCCGGCCCCGCATTTGACCGACCAGGGCACTCATGCGACGTCGGGGCGAGACCCCGGTCGCGCTATCCTGGCGCCCGAGGGCATGGCAAACCCGAGGCCACCGCACCTCGAAGAGCGCGATGCTTGGCCACTTCGGCATAAAAATGATCTAAAGCGAATCGGCATCGGAAATCACGCCGTTCGCTTGCTCTCCGCAGGCAGCCGCGCGCGAGAGCCAAAAAAGCAGGGGTCAAAAAGGGAAAGCCGAGAAGTACACCCAATAAAGGGAAAAGGCCTTACCCTCGGTTTGCCTAAACCACCAAGTGGCGGATGCTTCTGCATCGCGCGCCCGACTCGAGGCCTCGGCAAGAGTGGCCGTGCGAGTCCGGAAAGCGACCTTCATCGTCTCCAGGTCCCCCGCCAAGTGCCGGCTTACCCCGCCGAGCCTCAGGGCGTTCTGGCCGGGCCTTGTCCCTCTCAGCAGCCACCTCGAGCCAACGCTGCCTCTAGTTCCCCGACCCGGCCCGAAAGGGGAGCCACCTATCCTCGTGCCAAAGCAAGCTCGGACCGAAGGTCATCCTGAGCTAGCTTTAGCTGGGCCACCTCGGCACAATCAGAGACATACCGCTCTTCAGCTGGATGGCCCTCTCACATTGGCAATCCACGGCAGCCCGTGCACCATGAGAGGGGGCACTTTGCCCGGGCTCTCCCCGCCTCCCGGAGAAAGGGATGAGTGAAATGCAAACAAACAGAAAGCTAATCAAGGGACGGCCAGAAATCACCTGCACGGCCTCAGCCATGTGCTGGCCAATGGCCCTTGCCAAAGCCTCAAGGGATTGCTGGGCGTTCCGGCGAAGCCCCTCGAGGGCAGCCCAGTGCCCTCCCTCGTCCTCATCTCGAAGCCCTGGCAGCAGGGATCCCCGAGGAGGGAGCACCGAGCCGACGACCTAGCGGCGAGCACTGGCCACCTCTGTGCCTCGCCGGAAGCAAGAATAAGGGCGCCACTTGCCGCTGCGTCCTGGCATCCATCACCAACCCCGGGGGCGACGCCGGCCTTGAGCCTTCCCCTAGCATATCTGGCAAGGACGGGCCCACCACCCCATCACCAACACCGGAGGTAGGAGCACCAACCGCCGAGAGAAAGTGAGGTAACCACCGCCGCGGCCTCATCCCGAGACACGACGGCCGGGGTGCCTCTCAATGCCGCAAGTCGCCCTGCAATAAAGGGCCCTCCCCCAAACGCCGACGGGGGCAAGGGATGAGGGCGAAGTCCGCAACATCTCGGCGGGCGGGCGCAGCCCCGGTCCCGCCGGTCCAACCCCGAGCCACCCCTCGGTCCATGATGGCATGCAGGATGTCAGCGTGCCGAACTTCCCAGCTGGCCGCGCTCGCCGAAGCCTGACCCGCCACCCTAAGGGCTTTTATGGGCGCGAGGGGCGGTTCGTCCTCCGCGACCCGCTTGCTAAAACAAAGCCAAGGGTACACAGTCGTGAGTCGCTGCCACGAGGCAGGAGGAGAAAAGATGGACGCGATGTACCTCGATCGGCGAAGGGTCAGCCTCATACCAAGGCTGAGGCCCGACCTAGACGAACCCCTCGAGGAGGCCCTCAATGCTTGCTGCACCCCCACCCGAAAAGAGTCTCCGGCTAGGGCGCATCAGGCCCGCCGGGACCTCTTGACCACGGCCGCGCCTTCAGCAGGGGCGTCCACCCTCGGGGTTCCCCGGCAACGCCTCGGGACGAGGACACTTCGAACGGCGCAAGAGGCGGAGAAACATCAGGAACAGGGGGCCGAGCCCCGGCCGTAACCACCCAAATGATGTCGTCTTCCGGGACTGGAGGGGGTGATGGCTGGATCTCGGGAAGCTCCTGAAGACGAACGTAGAAGCAGTCAGGACGAAGAGCAAAGCGAGACAAGGCGGAAGGCGGCAACGGCGAAAAACCTATACCAAATCAATGGAGCCCTCGGCCGGGCGCATGGCGGGGCTAGCCAGATCCCCAGCCTCGACATCCGCCCCCGTCAACTCCCCGACGCGATTAAGAAGCTCTGCCGCGTCCAAGGGATCAGGTGACATCCGGTTCCCTTCGACCGGTGAATCATCCAGCATCCGGGTCAAGATGGGCGACCGCTCCATCGTGAAGCACCCGCCGATGATGGAAGTAGGCGGCGATGACCGGAGTGGAAAGGCTGAAATCCCGGAGCTCTGACAACGCTCGGAGAAGCGGTTGGAGCCGCGGAAGGACTTCCGCCAGGGGTCCCCGCATCAAGATTCCCGGCGGGCGGAGATCACCCTACCAAGTATAAGGTGGAAAACCGGGAGCCGTCGTTGCGCCAAGTAGAACCACCGGTACTGCCACCTTCGATTCGACATCGTGAGCTTGGTAGGGAAATACTGCGGCGAATCCGAACCTAGAGAACACACCCGCCAGCCCACACCACGCGATGGGTGCCCCTTTCCATCGAAATCGTGAAGAGCTCTCAAGGCTTTAAACAGGTGCCTCCAGAGATCCCAGTGGACAGGAATCCCCAAGTACCCCTCGCAGACAGAAGCGAAGATAGCCGCCTGAGCGATGGAGTTCGGAGTGAAGTTGTGAAGCTCCACCTGATAGTGGTGCATGAGGGCGCACATGAACCGGCTCGGCGGCATCCCGGCCACGCTTGTGGAAGCCTAGAAAATCGACAACATACCCCTCCGACGGGTTGGGCTCTTCATCCTCGGCGGCAAAGACGATCCACTCCGCCCGAGCATCGCCAGAAAGTGGGAGCAGCAGCCCCTACTCGACAAGCGCCTGCAACTCTCCCCCCACCACGGTGGAGCACGGCCACGCATCGGCATCAAGCATGTGGTATCGGGACGCCATGGAGATGGAGCGACGATGATAGCGGCGTAATCTCACCCCTCCTCTTTCGCACTTCACGCTAGCCGGATCTAAGCCGGGGACGGCCGAAGCAAAGGCGGGGGTTGAGGATGGGCGATAAGGGCAACCGCCCCTTTCGAGAAGCGACCTTGGAGTTAAAGGCGAGAAGGGGGGTAGCAGGAGGACGGCAACCGAGTCAGGCGCATTTAATGCCAAGATCCATCGTAGCGCCCGCGACCTCGCCGCCGCATGCGTTAAGTATTATCTGTCACATCTGTCCCACCAATCTTTATGACTCCCCATGTCCCAAGAATACCGCCTAAAAAGGCACGCCCACGCCACTTGTCCTGCACGCACCAACGGGCGAAAAGACGTGTCGCCCCATGAAGCAGGAGGTAAAAGCCCGCCGGGGGAAAAACCTCGGTGGAAATTGGGCACTGAGCCCACTACGGTCCGAGAGGTTGAAGGTGGGCCCGTGAAGGGACAGTCACCTTAGGGCAGAGAGTCAGGGGTTCCAATGGGCATGTCCGTTACATGGCCTAGCCCCGAGCCGCCGAGTGCTCGGGATGCCCTAAGGAACGTTCAAGGCCAGTCAGGCAGTCTTGCGAGGAATCCCAACAAGGGAGGCGCCGAGCCCTCGGGCCCTAACGAATGGACCCGAAGATCCCCTCGACAAACCTGTACGGCATGATTTGAGGTGTGTCTCCGGACCGCGAGCCGACCCCCTACCGAATGGGGCATGGGTACCCACTTGAACCGACCCGCTAACGGCTCATGGAGCATGCCCAGTTCGCCCATCGAGGGTAGCTGCGCATGCCCACACCCTCCTCCTCGCGAGAGAGGTAGTCAGAGGGTGAACTCGAAGGCGAGGGTGCCTCCGATCGGACCTTTGCACGCGCAAAGGCTCGGAGACAGACCTCGCGCCGCCATCCAAAATACTCGGATCGGCTAAAAATCAGAGTACATCCTCCGCCCTCCCAGGGCCTCGGGGGCTACGACCCTCGGATACGTCCACCAAACGGGTGAAGATATGGGACCCATGGCGGGGCTCGACGACTTCCCCGAGGGGCCAACCCGGTCCCCCTAACTAACGTCTCTAGCGCCATGGCCACAGCGAGAGATAACGGAAAAGGTGAACTTTGCGAAGAAAAGATAACCCGGGGATGAAGCCACACATATTCATAACACATACATATGTATAAATATTTCTTAACATAAAATCAGGGGAGAGAGTCCTATAGACTATTCCTCCCCGGCGATGAGAGCCACGACGTCGGTGGCCGCCACCACGGCATCCGCAGTAATGGAGTACTGGGGGATGTCGTTACGATAGGTGGCCAGAGACTCCTCGTGGGAGAACCCAGCCACGTCGGTGAGGTCGGCACCCGTCGTCGACTCCGCCATGGCTAGTGCGTTATGGCGCCCGGCGAAGGCAGCGGATGGCCCACGGCATGCATCTCGCATCGAGGCGGTCCGCCTCCCCATGCACCCTGGAACGGGGGAAGGAATGCGTTCAGAAGAAGATTTTTCTCAATATGAACAAGGCGGCGGACACCGAAGACTTACTCGCAACATTGCCGTCGGCGCTCTCACACTGGAGGCGCATCATCTCCACGTGCCGCTCGGGACGTCCCCGCCCCGTGGCATCCCCGGATGTAGGCGGAGCTCCCGAAACAGCTTTTGAGGGAACACGACGGGAGCAGCGAGCGGTGTCGGCCACGGGGGCGACAGCGGGCGCGCCAGACATCGGCGGGCGCCGGGGAGGCGATCCCGGCGAACCAGCGGCACGGCGGCGGTGGAAATGGCGAGGCCCGGACGGCGGCCGCCGCCACCGAACCACCCGCGCGGTGGAAGAACTCCACTCCCATCTCCTGCCGCCTTCCGGGAAGTGGGGGCGGCAAAGGGAGCAAGGAAGAGGAGATTGACTTTGTGTGAGATGGGGTAGTAGGCCGGCCGCGCCCGGTATTTATCGGCCAGGTCGACGGTTCATCTTCCGGGGCGAGAACCGTTGCGCCTCGAGCCGCCGGGTGTGCGCGGGGGCGCCCTACGAATCCCGCAAGCACCTTGAGGGACGAGAAACCCACTCTGACCAACCGCGTCAGGAAACCGTCACGCATGGGGAGATCCTCGCCGTCGGATCACGTCGGACGGTGGAAAGGTCCACCCGGCCCCACGGAGGGCGGACGTTTGCTTTTGCCTCCCCTGAAGCATCACCGCTACTGCCCCCGCTCCGAAGGGGAGGCGCACCCGCGATGGAAAACAAGTCCCGAATGAGGGATTCTACCGATTCCCGGGGGAAACCGCGAAAAGGACACACGACGGAGACACATGCTGCAAGTAGCACCTAAGGGCTGGGGAGCCAGTCCAAGGGATGACCCTTGGAAGGAAAGAGGAAGGTCTTAACCCTCAGAGGCTCGGGGGCTTGTCGGGGTCATAATTGGGGATGCCCCAAGAGGCATCCCTTTGAAGACAACCCCTTCGGGAGAACTAACCAAGGGGGGCGGAGGTCACGAAAAGCTGCGCCGAGGGTCTTCTCGCCCCCGGCACAACTCGCGTGATTTGCCCGAGATCCCCCTCGGAGGGACGGCCGGTGGTCAGCGCGTCGCTACGGACCCCCTCTCCCCTCGGCACCAAGGGAATTTTTCCAACCATGCTCGAAGGCCCCGACAAGGACAACGTGCGCCTTCAATGCCCCCGACGACAATCGATTCTGCGGCCGGGCGGCGTGGTACGCCCTAAAAGTGATCGGGGAAGAGTCAAATCCCCACGACGCGGGCGGGATCGCCTCGGGAAGGACCACCCGGCATAGCACGCACCTCACCGCGTCCCTATTCCAACCACTACGGCTCCCGGTCCCGTCACGACATTGGGTACCTCGCCCATGATGACCCCCGGATTCGACTATAGCCACTACGAGGATGGCCTCGCAGCGTGCGCAGCACCCCGGGTCTCCACGGCCGAGACCTCGAGGAAAAGCCACGAGCCATTGCACACGCCACCACGACCCCTACCTTGTCAGCCAGGGCCTCGGGACCCGCCTTATCACCGCCGGGGAGGTCTCAACCAGGCTCCTCAGGGGTCAGGAGCCCGAAATCCCCATCCCTCGGCACGCCCGGCAACAAAACGCCTTGAGGAAAAAGTAGCCATGACAAGGCAGGCGCCATCCCGGGCGGGCCGAATCTCATCTCCACAAGTATGGAGCACCGACCGTATCCTCCTCCACGTCGTTACGGGGAAAAGTCCCACGTGGCACCGGATGCGACTCCGCCTACACGTAGGAGAAAACATCAGAACCGTCTCTCCCCCTTGAGGATTATAAAAGGGGGAGTGATTCGGGGTAGGGGCAAGGGGGCCAGGATAGCACTCGCCACGACCCTCCCCGCTATTGGCACTCACCTCAATCACCATACCACAAATCCGCACAAGACTTGGGCAGCGATCCCTCTCTCTCAAGCTTGTAACCCCCTACCTACGAGCACTCGGTGCAATGTTATTCAAATCGCACCACCCACTGGACGTAGGGCATTCTTTAGCCCTGAACCCGGTATAAATCTTGTGTCAATCTCGCATCACCATCTAGGATTAGAGCGCGCGGCACAATACTAGTCGGCGCGGGGGCGCCGAGTCGGACACCAAACGGGTTGTTTGTGCGAGTTGCTCTACTTGCCTTCGCACAAAGCGGTCGTAGCCGCTATCAGGGGCTCCTTCGGCCGTTACTGTTCTTACGGTGCATGGCAAACACTCTCTATGGACTTCGTTGAAGGCTTGCCGATGTCGGCTCTGCTTAACGTAATTACGGTGGTGGTTGATATGTTCTCCAAATACGCTCACTTCCTGCCACTCCGCCATCCATTTGTTCTTTGCTTGGTGGCTAAGTTATTCTTGGATCAAATCTTTTGCCTCCATGGTATGCCAATTACTATCGTCTCGACCGTGATCGCATTTTCACGAGTCGATTTTGGCGGTAGTTTGTTCGGATGGCGAGATACCTCTCTGCATCTCAGCTCCGCCTATCATCACTTAATCGATGGTTAGGCGAGTGGGTGAATCGATGTCTGGAGGCGCCGCGGCGGCTTCTCCAATGCTTGTCCTACACACCGGAGCCGCTGGTTATCACTTACCGAGTATTGGTACAATACGCCTGATCATTCCGCCTTGGGCTGTTCTCCATTTGAGGTTCTATATGGTCATGCACCCCGACACCTGGGAATTGATATCGATTGCTTGGCTCCAGTGCCCGACTTGCAGACTTGGATGGCTGACCGTGCTCTTATGCAGGATGTGGTCCGCCAACATCTCGAGCATGCTAAACCGGATGAAGCGGCGGTCGACAAAGGCCGATCGGAACGCTCGTTTCTCGTGGGCGCTACGGTTTTATCCGAAATTGCAACCGTTTGTGCTGTCCTCCATTGCCCGTCGCTCGATAATAAGCTCTGTTTCGCTACTTTGGACCATACTGAGTGCTTGCTAAGCTGGGCGCAGTTGCTTACAAGTTGGCTCTTCTGCGGGTTCATCGGTGCATCCGGTGTTCCATGTATCGGCTCAGGCGGGTCTCAGTGCGCACCAGTTTCATCTACTTTGCCTTCCAATTTATCACATGTGCGGTACACATGCGCGTTCTCCAGCAACGTTGGTCTCACGGTGATCATCTTTGTGGAAGAAGGCCTCATTCAGTGGTGCGAGGCGCCGCCCGAGCTATCGACACGGGAGCCGCTGACTGCGTTGCGCAGCGATTTCCCCTCGTCGCCCGGCCTGGGGTCATGCCGGCTCTCAAGAGGAGGGATTGTCGGCAACCTTAATGATATGAGGGACTGAAGAAGCAGCCGAAGCAGGCTCGCCAGACTGTCTCGCCCAACTCGCACTATCACGGCCCAACTTGGAAGGTGTAATAGGGGTATAAATAGTGGAGAGCTTGAGAGAGCAAGTATGAAATGTAATGAGATTTTGAATTCAAACTAAAGTGAACCTCCTCCCGTACCCTTCTGTTCTCTTCCGTTCGTCTTCTTCCCCTTCCCCAAGCTTCCTCTCCTCACAGTTCGCCTCTCCTCCATGGTTAGTGGTGTGCGTCGATGGCACAGGTTCTTGCGTTCGTATAACCCCTCCCACGGTTGACATGTATCGGGACATAGTGTGTTGTACTCGACCGTTTTGAAAATGAATGAAGATCCAGGTGGGGAACCTCTCCTCCGTAGTTTACCTTAAAAAAGAGTTAGGAGATGCAGCCATTTGATGGTCAATATGGCTTACAGGGAACGAAGTTGTTTTTAACGAATGCTTAACTTTTATTTTCCAGATCTGGTTCAGGGGAACAGACTGATTAAGACATTAGACACAGCTACAACTGTGTGATGACAAAAAAAACAATCATCAAGGTGTGTCAGGAGCTAGAAGCGGCGACTATGCATTTTTTTTTTTTTTTCCTTCCTTTGTATGGCCACATAATGTTTTTATGAAACTATGGCCACATAATATTAGAATTGAGTTTTAAGTTAGACATGTTTTATGTTAATTTAATCTTTTGTGATAAATAGTATGATTCCCTTAGTTCTAAGGGATCAAGCCAGATTGCGTTACTTTATTAAAAAATGATCATAACATGTGCAACAATTAATTACTCTCTCTGTGCTACAAAGAATGTCATTCCCACCTCATGAAAAATCTAATATTTTCAACTTTGATCAAATATATATTATAAAATATTTTGATTTATAGTGCATAATTAGTATCATTAGATCAATCGCTAAATATATATTTTTATAATAAACTTATTTGATGATATAAATATACTAATATTTTTAAAAATTTAGTTAAATTAATAAAGTTTGACCAGCACAAAACTCTATAGGACCCTTTTTATATAGACAAACACAGGGAGTAGGTTATTAGCGACAGCCTTGCTTATGTGGTTACTGGATGAACTGCCAATTGGACTAACCCCCAACATACGGTTGTTGGGCACTGGATTCCCATTTATTTTCTGTGTATCAGAGAAGTACTGAGTCCTTGAATTATACTCCCTCTATCCCCAAATGTACTGTCATTTTCGCTTCTGAGAAACAACATTGATGAAATATGTATTAAAAACATTAATATTTATAGTACATAATTAGTATCATTGATAGATATTTGAATCTAGTTTTTAACAAATTTATTTAGAGATACAAATGTTGCACACATCTTCTATAAAAAATCGAGTCAAACTTATCGGCTCGCAAAACTGTGGCGACACACATTTAAGGATAGAGAGAGTAGCTAACAATATATTTCGCCGTATGGTTGCATACATAAATCGGTATCACGATTGATCGTTCGTGTGTAGTTTTAGTGCATCCATAATTTTAATTACTCTTCCTGATCTAGTTTATAAGACATTTCACGTGAGTCAAGACTCGAACTTTATAATCTTTGACTAATAATTTGATCAACCATTTTTAATTATTGTAATACAAATTTAATATTATTATATTTGTAATCATATATACTATCCGATAATCATTAATAATACGATATGAAATAAATGAATGTTCAAAGTGTAATTTAGAAGGCTGACATGTCAGAGTACATCTTATAAAGAGAACTAGAGGGAGTAGAAGAGATGGTTCTCTCTTTAGGAAATGTACAACGCAAGGTGCTAAGAATACAGTGAATCCTCGGCCCTACAACTTTTGGATATATTTGTATTTAAATGTAGACTTGAGAGATATTTTAGTTGAGATAAGTGATTTGTATATAAATTAAAGTCGCTAATTTATAAGATCTTCAATATTGGCAAATGTGGTTATTAAAAGTAAATTTCGTAGTTACTTTATATTATTTTTTTTTATAATGGCAGAGTTCGATAATTTAGATGTAATTTAGTGGCTACTTTGCATTATTTTCATAATGGAATATGTTGGTGATTTAGCTGCAGATTTAGAGAATCAATTTCAGTTATATCTCATAATGACAACGATGGGTAGTTTAAATGCAATTTTAGGGGTCACTTTTATGTATTTTTTTAGTGATAGAGGTAGGTTATTTTTAAAAAAAAACTCTATCCATTCCAAATTATAAATTGATTTGGTTTTTTTTAGGTACATAGCTTTTTGCTATGTATCTACATGCATAACAAAAACTACTTATTAGAAAATTCAAAACGACTAATTACGATATGGAGTGCAGGCAGTAGAATAGATCCGATGGTTATTATAGCTGATGGTAAATTAAAGGCCGTATATTCATGATTATTAAAACTTTAAGGATCTCCGTTAATGGCCTCGTTAAGATTATGATAATATGATATCCAATGTGAATTAATACAACTTTTATGCAGTAGACATGCATACGATTTGAGTAATTATTGGCAATAAATATGAAATTTGACCTTCTCGTCAAAATATTATTTTTAAGCATATATAGGAAGTATATAAAACAATCCACGTCCCAATTTTTTATATATAGTTTTTTTTTGAAAAGAAGTGTGAATTGAAACGTGGGGAAAATATACTTTTCTTGTCCTGTTGAGCACGATCCCCGAAGCAGTGGAGCGGGGCACAAGTGACTAAGTGTCATAATTTGTTCATTTTTTATGTGCAATTATATATTTTTTTCAATTTTGTTCACAAAAAAATAATTTGGCTTCCATAAAAACAATCTGACTATTTTTTTTTCATTTTTGTTTTCTGTATGGTTTATTTCGTTCTCCTTTGATAATTTTTAATTTGGCTTACATAGAAATAACTGACTATTTTTATTTTTTTATTTTTTTTATATATTTTATTTGGTTCCCCCTTTGATATTTTTCAATTTAGCTTACATAGAAATAATATGGCTAATTTTTTTGTGTTGTTTGGATAGTTTTTTTTTTTTTTTTTTTGGTTTATTTGATCTAGATCCAAGGGTCATGCCCATCGGGTGTTGCATGCACAAGTGTCTCTCGATTTTTTATTTGTCGCCAACTGGGTGTTCTTGTGCCTCCCGTCACTGGAGTGTCACGTCCTGCCGAAACACTCGATCTAGGGGCAGACAGACCCTTTTTCTCTTAGAAAACACGGTTCGAGCAACCACGGAAAAAACATCACACGACTTCTGCTGCCTCCTCCTTCCCGACAACGGCGAGCTCTCCAGCTGCGACGACCGCCTTCTGCTCGCCGCCAATGGCTGGATCGCCAGAGTTGCAGACGATCCTCCCCTGGCGCTCCACCCCCTTCTTCCCTAGCGCCCTCTGCTGCCGCTGCCTGCCTCAACGCGTGCTTCGGTGCACTGGCACATCTTGGTATTTACTCCATGATGTTGGTTGAGGGGGGAAAAAAAAGATGCCTGATAGCTGTTCGATGCAATGCCTGACTTGATAGAATTTAATTAATCACTGGTGCACAAGAAAAGACGTGAAAATTGCTTCCATGTGGAGCACATATTTTAGTGCTATCTGACAGTAATTTCAATTTATTGAAATGTTCAGAAATTCGGTTAACGGATTCAACATATATGTTTTGATGCCGAGGTAATGTGTGTATTGTAATTTTAGGTGCAATCCTACTATACCAGATAGTCAAAGAGGTCTTGGGTCACTGCCATTATGTGGGTGATGCCTTTCCTGTTTTGATGTTATATGCCTGATAGCTGGTTGTTGTTAATTAGCTACTACTCCGTAAGATCTTAGATACTTGTTTCTTGTATTTTCTTGCTAGCTATACAAATGAACAACAAATTAATATCAAAACCAATATCAATGTATGCGATCCCTTTATTTTGTATGCATTTTTAGATTGTGGGTTTCATATTTACATCAATTAAGTTTGTCTTTAATGTGTCCCGTAGGGTTAGCACAGGTAATATACTACTTTCTATAAGTTGGAATGAGTTTGCAACTTCTATGTATAAAAATCAAACTTAAGACAAAATAAAATCAATCCTTTAGAGAAGAAGTGATGGTGAATAATGGGATAAATGTTCTATGCCAATTAAAATGTCCAAACAAACTTTTCTGTAGCATAGAAAGTGACCTTTAGCTCTATGATAACGCTACCCTTGTTATTACTTGTATATTCCTTTGGGTTTGTGTTGTCCACTAATGCTTTGCAGGAATGAAACAATTAGAGGAGCGAAAGGTCCAAACACAATTCAAAAGAAAGAACAAAAATGATGGCATGATAAAAGGGAAAAGAAGGAAGGAGTGCAGTCTAGGAAACAAGATGTTCATGAACAAGGTGAGAGGATTAACCTAGCAAGGCAAACTTCAAGAAGAAGGAAAGGACCGCCAAAAGTATTCCACCCTTCGTCATATGGTGTCATTATGCTCCAATGATAAAGGTAACATCTCAAGGTGAGTGGTCATTATTTTTTCTTGATTCTGGTATGCACATAAATAAAGAGTCCAACATGTTTAAGTTACAGCTCAGCTTGATCTAACTTGATTAACTCAACGTGTTTATCTCTTTAAGCTTGCTCCTAGCACCACTTTCTTGAGCCCATAGTCTTAACCAAATAAATTGAAAAATAAATGCACATCTTATCTTTAGAAGAGGATAGTCATAATCATGTAAAGATTGATACATTATGTACAGATAGACAATCTTTCCATAGGTTATGCAATTTAATGCTTTCTATCAAATGTGTTCAAATGCAACATTCATGCCCAATCTTACGATCTTACCACTGAAGCTAAGACTGAATAAAACACATAAACATCTACTCTATCTTGTTAAATGTGCCTAAGGTTAGAGAAGAATGAATAAAATTTTGGTTCTATTGGTGTTTTTCCACCAACAGAACCCATTCACTTGATCTCTACCTTGTCTTCATGAGCAGACACACTTCAAGAAAAATGTAGAGGAGTTTGTCAATTTCTCAATTCTACAAGTGAAAAGTTCTGAACCTACGGTTTGTCAATTTCTCAATTCTACAAGTGAAAAGTTCTGAACCTACAGACATGCACACTGACCAAGATGCTGCCAGCTTTCACTATTAATGCTTTACTTCAACCTGCTGGCGAGCAAAGAACAAGGGTACCACCATCGAAGCGTCACCATACTTGAGCGACTACATCAACATCTAGCTTGGGGGAAAGGCACCCCATGTATCCAACTAAGTATTTTCTTTCCTTTGTTTTATTTTATTCCTTATGAGTTTTTCTATTAGTTAAATACATAGTTATCTCAATAGTAGTCTAAAATAATGAAAACAAAATAAAAAGGTGTGTCTAGTGTTGCTTGATTTTGTTTTTAAAGAACTTGTTAATGAAGAGGACTATCTAGATAATCTCTGAGCATGGAAATGATGAATAGTTGCTCTATTGTAATTCCTTTCAAGTACCTAGTTTTCAGCCTTGAATTCTCTCGAGTTTTGGATAAAATTGTTTTGATATAAGGATTTACTCTGAATTTGAAACTCGTGGGTAGCATATGCTTGATCTAAGTCTAGGTAATTGACGGATATGATATGAGAAGGTCTGAGCTGCTTTTTATCTTGTTCCAAGTGACACTAGAGTTCTAGAGATTTATTTTTTAAAAACATAAAAATTATATATGATGAGTTCCCGTATGACAGAGCTTAAATTCCTACCACACCATACATGTTACTTAGGCTAGGAAAACTTTCATATTTATCTTTTGCTTGCATTGCATTAAGTTTAGTCAAGCTTTGTTGACCCTTAGAGACTTGTCATGCTTTTAATTTCAAGATCACATACACTCTACCCAAATATGCTGCTTCTACACTGGAAGTACGCAAAAACATGCTTTCTATTTAGATCCACCCAAAAATGTTTTACTCCAACACTGGGAGTTAACACCAAAAACATGCTTGATAGGTTTTTCCATCCACCCAGTCAATCACCCCAATGCCATTCAATAAATGTTCCAAATCTCTCAAAATTCTGTTGCAGAAAGAGGCTTGGGCTATGTAAAAAAAAGAAGAGGACAAGTGTCCGAAAAAGAATAAAAAAAAAGAGAGTGTACTTAAGTATTTCCAAATTCCAAAAGAGAGGTATGTTTCTTCAAGAAGCAAAGTAGAATTAGGCTTTCACTCTTACCACCATATACTCCATATATAGCCACTTACACCACATATATTCATTCCACCATATATATCCACACACATGCACATCTTGATTTGATTGTATGACTCATTTCTCTAGATCTATTATTTGACTTTACAATATATGTTTTGCAAGTATGTATGTCTTTGTCTCCATATGCCTTTGTTTCCACATCTACGAGTTCCACATAAGCCTTAGTTATAGGATCTGAGAGAAGGCACAAAATTATTATTTTGCCTTAAGAGAAGAGAGAAGGCACATCATTATTTTTGTCTTGGTAAGTGTTGGTATTTGATAAGCCTACGTAAAATATTTATAATTTGTATAATCCGCAAGCAAACGGATACCGGTGAGCACTTCACCCGGGAGAGGGTTTTAATATCGAATCCACAGGGAAACGGGTGAGGGAGACTACGATCTAATCTTAACCCAGAGTAGCACAAGACTTAAGAAGGTTGAGATAGCAGAGAGGATTACTAAGATATCTAGTTCTTATCTTGGTAAGCTATGTTGATATTATCCTTATGGGGACGTACTCAAAGGAAAGCAGGGACGAAACGTGCAATCCTCCAGCAACAGGGTCCTACTTGGCCTATCCAACGGGAGGTGGAATCCAAAGGAATCAATGGTACTGTCACTACCACGAACTACCACACTCCGGAAGGTAGGGTGCATCTAACGAGATACCCGAGTCCAAACACCACGCTTGCACTACGAATATTACTCTAATCTAGGCGCCAAATTAAAGTACTCAAAAGAGACTCGCAGACCAATAAGAACAATATGAACAATGTTACTTACTAAAAGAAGAAGTAGATTACCAGAGTACTCCAAGTGTAGGTTAACTTCCACCGAGGTACAAGTTGTGGAGGTAGCACCGACAGGCCGGCACCTCCTCCGGTCCCTTCCCTCTCTCTATCTCTTTTGTTCTAAAGACTAGATCTATCTAGATCTAATCCCCTCTTGCATGCTAACTCTTCTAGATCTATTTCTGTCTAGACCTAGGGGGAGACTCAGGGCCTCAGCCTATTGATATAAAAGATAATGAATTAGGGTTTCACCACGGGTCGTGGGAGATGCCTTATATAGCCCTTGGCGATGAATAGGAACCCTTGGATCAAACCAACCTTGAGCAATGGCGTAGATACAACCTCAATGTCGATAGTAAACCGCCATAAAAATGTGAGGTCGACATGTGGGCCACCCCTGGCGATCGCCATGAATAGTGTCGGCGACCGCCAGGACTCTATGTCATGGTGTCTTCTCCTTCCTCTGGTGTCTTCGGTGTCTTCTAGAATGTTTTAGTCCACTTTTCGGATTGAGTTGCCTCACGGTCAAGTCTTGTCATCGTATGGGATGCAAACTCTTGGGCTTTTCTTTGTTCTTATCGCTTTTATCCATTAAGTCCCCAGTAAAGATATAAATCACCAAAGCTCATGGAATTATGTTAGTAAAGCCCCTAGTCTATGTGATTATTCATTTTAAGCCCTTATTTCATGTTTAGTTGACTATTAATATTATGCTATAACAGGTGTCAACAATAAGGATCCACAAATACCACATATGAGAGATTTGAGAGGGTCATACAAAGGAATCTCTGAGTTTTATTTCAAAAATTTATAAAAACTCCAGAATAATAGTTGGATGAAGAACTTGAGACATAGTGCTTAACTTAATCGTTCTATCTTTCAATTGCTCAAGACACAAGTGAAGACTAAAAAGCCCCATGGTTGAATGTAATATGGGTAAGTTTGAAAGTCGGAATAGTTTTTCTAATTTAGAGGAGAATTCTGTTTAAACGCATTTGTACTTTTGAGGCATGAAATCATTGTAGCAACTCCTGATCCATTGCTAAGTTTAGCTTTGCTCAGAAACGAGCAAAGGTTAAGCTTGGGGGAGTCGTTGATGGTAGTTAACGTCAATTATAAACTATCAACATATCCTGCATATACACTTAATTCCATCACCAAACATAGATATAGGGGTTTAAACTAATAAATTCCACGAGTTTTAGTGAATTTGTGTTTCTGCAGGGTTTATCTAGAAAACCGTCTAGGATTTCTCTGGTAATCAACTTCTGATTTCAGTATGCAACACTGTTTATATTATTCTTCTGGTTTGCGACTCTTTTGAGTGCTTTATTCCTGCTCTCGAGGGAGTAGAGTATTAATCGGGTGTAAGCATGGTGCTTAGACTTAGGTTAATCGTGGATGCACCCTACATTTTGGATCGGTGGTCGATCGCGAATATGATAGCTACTATATATATGACATTACTATATATATATTTAGTCTCGTTGAATCCTCTATGTCCACCTCCCATTTGTAGGCCAAGTGGGACCTGGTTGCTAAGGAGATGCATCCTATGTTGGTGTCTTTTCCATATGTAATGTCCCCAGTTGAACAGTAGAAGACATAGCTTACAGAGATTAAAACTAGAAGACCTTGGCGATCTCCTCTACACTCCCGACCTTCTTAAATCTTGTTCCTGCTCTAGATTATGTTAGATTGTAGTTAGCCTCACACGTTTCCCTGTGGATATGATACTTAGAATACTCTGGGTGAAAGCTACAGCGGTATCTATGTGCTTGCGGATATCCTGGGAGCAGCTACACCCATCTGCTAGCTTTACACGCGAATCCTTCTCTCCGCATCGTCCGGCCCTCAGCTGATTGCGACTCGCCTTCACATGTCCCTCCGGTGGTGGCTGCATGCAGCAGCATGGCCCCTCCCCATGCATACAACGGCGGCATGGCTAGTGGCAACTGCGATCTGTTTTAATTTTTTTTTTTTAATTCGCAAGATCGATCTGGTGTCTTCTAGCGTCAAGTTGCTAATTGCCGGAATAGCCATTTTTCTTTTGAATTCTTTTGAATACTACATGTATGTATTTATACTCCATATAAACATGTGTATGTGTTTATACTTCCTATATATAAAGACGTATGGTTTCGTACTCATTTGTACATGTATGCACACATACTATAGTATATGCACATACTTGCTAATAAAATTCATATCGGTATGCGGATATACTTCCTAATAAACAATTGTGCAGGTATGCACGTATACTACTAAGTATATGCATATACTTCATAATAAGTACACAATTGTGCAGGCATGCACGTATACTAAGTATATGGACATATACTCTGGTCGTGTGGTTCTAAGTATGCACGTATACTGTAAAAATCTTGGCGTATGTATTAAAATATTCTTTATCCTAAAAAAAGTATGTACAGATATTCCATGCAAAAATTATGTATAGATACTCTCTTGTAAAAAGTATGTATAAATACTCTCTTGTAAAAAGTATGTGTATATACTCAAAAGTATGCATATGTACTCAGTTTATATGACACAAGTATGCGTGTATACTCTTCTCAATATGCATATTTATTTGCATATATGTGACTTGACCCGTCAAAATAAAATAGTTTAAAAACCGTCAAAGAACTCAGATCGTTTTTAACGGAAGTACGCAGCGTTGCTGCCTTGTGTCATTAGCGGGTCCGTTGTAAAACCGTTAGCTTCTCCTAACCTGTTGGCCGGACTCCATGTTGTACATACTTCCTCTGGGTGTAACTACTCCTGGGTGTATAGAAAGTGCACCCTATATATATATATATATATATATATATATATATATATATATATATATATATATGAATCAAATAAATAATTACTTGAAAGAATATAACTAGCACTTTTATGGAAAACCATTATTATTGGTCCTATTAGCAAATATAATTATATGATGCATATCAACACCATGCTAGAAAATAATTAATTAATGACCTATTTATCCATAACTAATGAAATATATATATTTCTTGATTACAGTAAATAATTTGAAAGACAACAATTAGCGACAATTAATATTTTATCCACTATCCTTCATGCAAACTTAATCCCATTTCATCAAACAAAAATTTACAAAAATATAATTAATAAAAACAAACCCTAGATCTAGATCTAGATGTACATGAAACATACAAAAAATTAACTAATAGTCCACTGAAATCAAGAAAGATAGACTAAATAAGGGTATGATCTTATTCCCCTACTAAATTTACCCTATTACCTTCAAAACTTTGGTCCAATTTGCTTCATACATGGATCAAACACCATAGAAGAGAGAGAAAAGCTAAACTCTAATTAAACACTAACCAACCATTAAAACTTAAAATAAATGTTTGGAATAGCATTTTCTTACCATCTACAACCTCCCCACCAAAGGAATTGAGATCAAAACCTCCTCCCCTCAGAAGATCAATTTTTAGGAGGTGCCCAACGCCTCCCAACCTTTTTTTCTCGGGTAGGAATGAGTGACCCGAGGAGGAAGAAGGGGGCTGCAGCCTATTTACGTGTAGCATTTGTAGGGTCGGCAGGTGATTCAGGTGCCCCTACAAATCAAACAGTAGGTGCGGCTGGTGAGTAAGCCACCCCTACAAATGGAAATCGACCCATTTGTAGGGGCGGTTCATACTAGCAGCCGCCCCTTTGTTCCATTTGTAGGGGTGGCTGGTGATAGAGCCGCCCTACAAAGGAAGGTGCCATTGCTACAAATCATTTGTGTAGTAGTGAAATACATCATCCGCAAATGATTAAAGTGTTTGATATTATGGAAAGACTTCAAATTACTTTGATGGGAAGAAAAGACGACCTCATTACTAGATGTTATTTGAAACATAGTTGTATTTTGGATATAAACAAATGGCTAACTACAGCCCCCAACCCACCACACCCCTACCCCAAATATGATTGGCATAATCTTGCGGTATTTTTGCTGCAAGCCATTAGACTCAGTTTGTTTACTGAATTATGTATGGTTGGTGATATCAACAAAAAAAAAAAAAAATATAAGCATACCATTTAAGAGGACAAATATTCCCTGCCCAAAACAAATAGAATTATAACATGACCAACCATCAAAGCTACAATTTCTGACTTAAGAAACATAACCGAATTCTAAGATCCATCTTCTCTGCTTAGTGTACGGTTACCTATATTCTTTTTTACACTCTCTGACTTGCAATTTCACCAAACTTACCTATGTGGCATATCAATTGTGCCAGAACTAGTAAGGCAAAGTATACACTTGAAAAACAAGAGTTAAATGCACTAGGGGCCCTCGAACTTGTAAGCATGTGTTACATAGGCCCCTAAACTTTGAAAATGTATTTCTGGTCCCCTAAACTTGTTAAGTGGTACATATAGGACCCTGAACTTTGAAAATACATTTCTGTCCCATGAACTTATTAAGTGGTACACCGCAGGCCCATACTTGCAACACGGACATTTTTTGTGGCAATGCTACGTGGCGAAAAAAATATGCACCAAACCCCTGAAACCCAACCCGCGTCGCCGTCATCGGCGCAGGAGCCGCCTCCACACAGAGGTATGGTGCTCGCCATCAGGAAGGACCACGAGGGGAGCATCAGTGGCTGGAGGGCGAGGTGGCATGAACCTGGCCACCGGCTATGCTTCCACATGTGTCTCTAGTCAGAGAGCTTGTGCGGACCCAGCGGCTCGTCACGCACGAGCTCGCGACTAGGAGAAGCATCGCAGCAGCCGTGGTCATATTTTCTACGACACACGCAGCTAATGCCACCTTACCCTCTAGCCACCGATGCTCCCCTTGTTGTCCTTCCCGATGGTGAGCACCTCAGGCGGAGGCCGCTCCCGTGCCGCCGCCGCTGACATGGATTGGGTTTCAGTGGGGTTTGGTGCATATTTTTTCACCACGTATCAACGTCACGACAACAAAAAAACGCTCACATGGCGAGTATGGGCCTGTGGTGTACCATTTAACAAGTTTAGTGTGCCAGAAATGCATTTTCGAAGTTCAGGCGCCTATGTGTACCACTTGACAAGTTTAGGGGGCCAGAAATGTATTTTTAAAGTTCAGGGGCCTATGTGACACACGCTTACAAGTTCATGCCCCCGGTGCATTTAACTCAAAAAAAAACTCAACCAGGGGGAGAGACATCCCGTGGATTTTCGTCTTAAGAAGATGGTGCTGCGACTCGAACCTGGGCTGGCTCAGCTAGCCGCTTCTTTGGCATGTTGTGCTGACCAGTTGCACCGTGCGAGTGTTGGCAAAGTACACACATGAAAGTTCAGAAGTTTTAGATTGACTAAAAATCCAAATCAACACCTTTCATCTATGATCTGTAAACAATATGATGTAACCTATGTTAGCCATTTGACCATTTGGCTATCTAATTACTTGCATCCATCTTGATTTTATAGGCAAATTCGTGGCCTTAAATAGACCCATATATGCACTGTTAATATTTGCAATTCAAATAGTGTCAAAACAGTCGGCTCTCCTCGCGAAGACAAATAATTGCCGCAAGTGCAAAGAAAAGTGAGAGCGTCTCCATCATATATCCTTCCCAATCTCCTATATCTAAAAAGTAGTGTTTTAGGAGATGGAGGAGCAGCAGCAGATCTCCTATCTCCTGTACCTATAATTTTTAAGAGATCTGCTGAAAGAAGCATCATCTCTCCTAAATAAAAGGAGACACCCACCTCTCCCCTGTCCCTAAAGAAATATAGGAGATAAGTTTTAGGTAATCTGCTACAGAAGTACTCTCCTATATCCTAAATTGATTTTAGGGTTCTCTCTTAAAGCAACTAATGGGAGATGCAATATGAGAAGTCTGGTTGAGATGCTCTTAATTCACTGCACGTAGAGAGAGTGAGGGAGATGAAGGGTGACTTCCTTTGTGTTTGTGTTTACGCCAACACCGGTGACCTGCCCAATCTGTGGTCACCACCACCATTTCATATCAGCACACTAGAGAAGACAATTAGAGTAGCAATGATATTTAATTCAAAAAGAGAGGGAGGAAGGGAGGGATAGAAAGGGGAGAAGGAGACCTGCTTCCTCTATTGTTGCCTTCATGGCAACACCCTTCATCTGCTGTCGATTGAATCTCTGAGGTTTACGATCATGGCAGCATACCACAGCACAACAGAGAAGCCAGATAGATTGAATCGGAGGAGGAAGAAAAGCTTTCAGCAAGGAACAGTTTAGAGGCCGTGATTTCAGGGGCTAGTGGCGGAGAGATAAGATTGGTGGCAGCGCGTGGGAGAAGAATTTCTTTTCGTGCGCCTAGATTTCCTCCATCAAATTAAATTCGTGACTCCGCGTGGATAACACTATGATCCGAAATTATCCCCATTTATAGCACTATAGACTTATCGTTTGTTGCAAATATATGTGCGTTGTAGTTTGGTTAGTACCGTACGCTAATGATAAGATGATGGTCCAGAGATTAAAACCAAGTTGGTTTATGGTCTTGATGGGGGGTTCCGAGCCGGTAGTGATCTACTGTTCTGGCATAGTGTTAAGTGCCTCATGATAAATTTAACTAGCGATTTATGGAATTGGTTCATTGAGATCTGTTAATACATAGGCCTTTCGTTGTCTCGGTAGCTTAACAGTTGCCTTTAGATCTCTTAGACTATCTCCACCAACGTGCCCCAAACGCAAATTTGACTCGCGAACAGTGTTTTGGGTTGAAAAAACGCCCTCCAACGGCGAACCCAACCAGACGGCGCAGAATGCGTCGAGGGTGAAAGAGCACACAAATCCACGTCTCTGTCTCTCCTCCACCCAAATCTGCGACTGCGAGCCAAACGACGAGGCAAGGCGGGCCCCGTGATGGGAAACGCCCCGCCCGGCTGCGAGGCGGACGACGGACGACGGCGGCGAGGCGGACCCGCGACGGAACCACCGGGGAGAGGGAGGGGCACGACCCCCCACGCCTCCTCTTCTACGCGAATCGCCCGCACCGGAAGCGAAGCAAGGCGCAAGGCAAGGGGAGCGGCATGGACTCTTCCAAGCCGGCGGCGGCGCGCAGAAGAAGAAGGATGCTCAAGGAGCGGCAGGGGAGGAGGTGGTGGAGGCCCGCGCGGCGGGACGCACCGGGCGTGTCCCCGGCGGCGCCCCGCGGGACGCCACGGGGAGCGGCGCTGGCGGTGGCGGAGTGCGCGGCGGCATGCTGCGTGCTGTGCGCGTGCCTCCCGTGGCCGTGCTCGCTGCGTGGCGCGGCGGTGCTGCGTCAGGTGGAGGCGGCGGCTCCCCGGCGCGGCTCACGCCGGGGATCCTCGTCGTTCTCGGACGCCGAGGTCGGGGAGTTCCTGCAGGGCCGCAGCTGGGGGAGGGGCGCCGAGCTGGGGAGAGAAGGAGGTGCGGCGCCGGAGTAGAGAGCGATTGGCGGCGCCGGAGTAGGACGGCGGCGCCGGGGCGACGCCGAGTCGCAGGGTCGGCGAAAATGGGATGGGTATGCGTTGGCTGTTGGAAACGATAGATTTTGGGCCACTGATGTCTTTCCTGTACGCTAGGCAAACAACTCGATGCATCTCGTGTTTGCCTACTGACTGTTGGAGACAGTCTTATGTATCTATAAATGGCTGATGAGGAGGCCGTGAATTACTGCTGAGATAGCTAGTACTATAGTCTACTTTTGGGGAGATTTAGATGATTACCCATATTGCTTTGCTACTAACAGCCTAAATTATTTAAAAAAAATAATTAAGCCTATTTCCTAGGCCTTTTTGCTCTACTACCGTAAGATTCTTTTTTAACTCTACCAGTGGAACAATAGCACTGCAACATCAGATACAAGTAAACCTAGTATGATGCTGTGGTCCACTACTGTTTTTTTTAAACATACTGCCATGGACGATAATAAGGCACATCTTAATCAAGTCACCATCAGCCAACTTTCATTATTTTCCTGAGTTGACATTCTTTAATTAGTAGGTTCACATCACATAAACCTTCGACCTGCGATTGTATAAGTCAAAGACCTAGAATCCAACATGTCCACCTACATGTCACAAATAAGTGCATGCATTCATAATCATTTCAAACACATGGGGAAAACCTGATGTTGGTATAAGGCCAAATTGTTTCAAGCGCTTCAGTGGGTGCTCCACCAAGACGGAGCCCCGGCGCCCTCCTACCTCCCTCTCCCTCCGAGGCCGGCGAGTGGGTGGCTGCCCCTCCTCCATCCCTTCCCTTTGAGGTCCATGCGCGCTAGTGGCGGGCGGCCGCGTGCGAGCCCCTCCGGTCTCGTTATGCTGGCGGCGGGTGGTCACGTGAGCCCGTCCCAGTCCACACGCGCGCCCCATCCGGTGGTGGCTAGGACTCCGGTGGGTGGATCTGCCTCCATCAACAATGCCGGCGGCGGATCTGCCTCCACCAACGCAAGCGGCCCGGAGCGGCGGCGCTTCCTCCTTCTACTCCGAGCATGACACCTCCTCGAGCGGATCCCGGTGTGGATCCGCCCTCCAACCACCACTTAGCTGCGGTGGGCGAGGATGCAGAGATGGCGCTGGATCCGGCGAGCAACGGCAATGGCACCCAGATCCGACCACCACGGGCGGCGGATCCGCCCCCGGAGCTGCGGATCCGTCGATTGGCTCGATGGCGGTGGCTCCGGCGGCATCACTACCGGGCTCGGTGGGCTACCGGGCCTCTATGGGCATTTTTTAATTCCTAAAATTGTTTTTCTTGTGGTGAGCATTCCTAACATGACCGCCATGGTTAATCGATTAACCGTGGTGGGCACAGAAACCCTCACGGTTAAGCCGCGATTAACCATGACCTACAACCGTGGCGCCGCCTTTGCCACGCCATGAAAATAAAAAAACTCCCGCCTCGCATAAGCATTAATTTAATACAAACAAACTAGGGGTCACAACAAGACTTTGGACTAACCCTCTAACCGATCTTGAATCGCAACCTAATATGACTCGAGAAGACTAATCACCCACTCGAGATCAACGGTCGGACATGGGCTTAGGGGCTATACCCATCGGCGCTCATGCCTCCCCCCCTTGAACGATCGGTTTTAGGCGGGCAGCCCCGTGACGACAGACAGGACCCTCCGACTAGGGGAGTCACGTCCACCTACATGTGCCCGACCCTAGTAGTTTGATCGCTTTCGGAGGCCCTTGAGAGGGGACTAATCGGATGGTGGGGCGGTCGGAGTGCTCCCCGCCGCATCTCGTGGCGGCAAACGTTGTAGTCAAAGCCCCGCAGCGGCGGGGCCGGGCGTAGGATGTGCGATGCTTCATACTATGGCAGCCCCGTGCGGAAGCAGTGATGGCGACGGCCCCTGTCGATGACTATTGCGGCCTTGCTCCACCAGCCATGACATGGGCAGGTGGACCACTATGGCAAGTCTCTCCTCCCTTCGGTAGATCTATCGGAAGGATGGCCCCACGTCCTCTGCCCTCCCGAACATGGCAAGTTGGCAACTACAGTAGGAGGAAGGACCGCCCGACATCGCGAGAAAACACCGCTACCCGAAAAACTTTTGCGTGGCGGGCGATTAAGATTTTCCGTGGCGGGCAAGGGTGCCCGTCACCAAGCAAAGGTCACGGAAAATGCGCGAATATCCGTGGCGGCCGCGATTGCCCACCACGGTTAATAAAAGCCCGAGCCCGGTGTCAGCCCATACGGGCCCGACCGACCCGGCTCTGGATCCGCGCCGCCAGCGTGGTGGAGCTCCTCGCTAGATCCGTCGTCATGGTCCCTAATCCTCGCCGGATCCGTCGTCATCCACCGCCGCCGCCCTCCTGCTGGCGCCGTCGCCGCCGCCGCCACCGCCACCGTCCTAGCGTCGTCGTCCCCCGCCGCCGCCGCCCGTCCTGCGTGTTGTCGCCCCTTTCGCGGCTGCCGTCCCGCCCCAACCGGATCCGGCCGCGCGCCCACACGGATCCGCCGCGGCCCCACGGATCGCCGCCGCGCTCACGGATCGGGCCGCTAACCGGATCCGCCGCACGCCGCCGAGGGAGGGGGGGGCGCCGCCGTCGTCCGGGAAGGAGCTCCTCGCCGGGTCGCCGATGGTGGCGCCCGCCGCCTCCAATCCTCGCCGGGCCGCCGAGGATGGCGTCCCTCCGCCTCCCGGCGCCGTCGGGCCGCCGAGGATGGCGTCTCTTCGCCTCCCATCCTCCGCCTCGCGCCGCCGGATCCGCATACTGGTGACCGCCGTTGGGGAAGGGAGGGGCCGGGAGAGGGGGGACGCCGTCGGTGGGAGGACCGCCGGGCCGTGGAGGAGTGCAGCCGTGGAGGCCGGAGGGAGAGAAGAGAGAGAGAGGGAGGAGAGCAAATGAATTAGGGTTTGGTGGGACCGGGAATAGTTTGTTTATATACGAACCCGATAGGGATGAGATAGTGGGCTTTTCTGTTTGGACCTGCGGTGGGCTTCTATTTTTGCGTGGACGGGCCTTTAAAAGACACCCGCCACGGAAATTTGATTTTACGTGGCGGGCAAAAGTGCCCGTCACGCAAAATAAAAAGCGCCCGCCACGGTAAATCATACGCATTAACCATGGCGGGCAAAAGATGCGCCCGCCCACGGAAAAGAAAGGGCCGCTGCTCGCAAAATCATTTCAAGTACTAGTGAAATGCCACCATATCCGATCGACATGTGGGACCCAACAATAGATGTAACCCCTACCTCCTAGATATATAAAACGAGGTAGGGGCTCCTCTCTTTGGCTTCAAAGCTCTCGACACCCTCTCGAACCCTTAGCTATATTCTACTTCTTTCAACCTTTGGAACCCTAGTTCCATCCACATCTGTTTGTAACCCCTACTGCAAACTTTAAGTTCTTGGTGCTTAGAAACATGATCGAACCCGATGTGGGGCATGTTGCCCCGAGACTAGTATAAATCCTGAGTCCTCTGAGTGTTAAGCCATTTGAACTCTATGAATGACGCTAAGTTTACTAGTTGGCAGTACAAAACGCCAATAATGTTTCACTAATGACTTAGTAAAAGTGACCAGTACGCATCTGCACTCGTCACTTTTAACTCATCATTAGTTGTGTGTTTTGGGTGATGGGGTGGGATTCATTACTATTGCAGGTTAACATATATGTCTGGGCCTGGTTCTGGTTCATTAGCTGTATATGTCTGATGTGGGTAAAGAATTGTGTGTGTGTGTGTGTCTATATATATATAGGATCATTTTTTAAAGAATTGTATATATATGTCTGATGTGACACATAAAGATTGTAAATAATTGATTGTTCAATCGGTGAAACATGTCTGATGTGTGTGTTTTTTTTTGTTTTCTGAAATAGCTAACGGTTATCAGTAACGCGTATTATCTACACGCGTCACCGATAACGTTATCAGTGACGCGTGTAGCCAATTCGCGTCACTAATAACTATTATCAGTGACGCGTGTAGCCAATACGCGCCTTATCAGTGACGCAAAAACAGTGACGCATAAAAATACGTCACTGATAGCTGTTAACACGCATCACTGATAAGTATTTCTGGCATAGTGGTATGCATCTGCACTCGTCACTTTTAACTCATCATTAGTGATGTGTTTTGGGTGATGGAGTGGGATTCATTAGTATTGCAGGTTAACGCTCGTTACTTTTAACCTGATTTTCTTTAGCAAAAGTTAAGGTTAGATTGCCTACATTACCAGGCATTATTGTAATCTAACCTACTACCGGATACGTGGAATTCTTAGGGACGCTATGGAATTATTTTCTTTGGTAAAAAGTCTTGCCACTGGCCCATCAGTACTATAAATATGGTGCTTGCTTATTGCTTTCTCTTCGAATCATTTCCAGACCCCTATTCTCCGACATGGAGCTTGAGGTTTCTTCAGCTCTAGCAAAGGGCACTGTCAAGCATATGCATGCTGACATGTACACGCGCAGACGATGGAGAAGGCCATGATGAGCTTGGGCTAGAACTAGGAGTACGGACAGCCAAAGGGAGACGAACTAGACAATCTGAAGACATCCGTGCAACCAGAAGACATGCAGGAAGAAGATCTTTGCCAATCTACCCTCTACCAACTGCCTCTGCAGAAACAGGTACCAAAGAAGTTTACATGTCCGAATCGGTGAGGTTAGCTAGGTACCTCTATGATAGATTGTGGTTTAAGCACATATGCGCACCCGCAGTGGCGGGTTGACCCATCTTGGAGAGAGAGCGCCCTGTGAGCAGCAAGGAGGAATCCATTTCTTGAAAAGAAAAACCATCATGGGTCCCACATAATATAATGGAAAACTGCACACAGATTCTTTATGTAATCTTCTCTGCTTTCTTCGGGCGCATACAGCCGCTCGCTCAAGCTGGATTCGGTCAGATAGGTGAGAGAAATTTGTTTTTTTGTTCACTACGAGTTGACTCCAAACCTTGCATCGATTCTTCTCTCCCCTCCATGAGTTGTTCTCTCCGGTGGTTGAGTCGGTTCATCTGCATGCCATCTCGGACGATGAGTCAACTAGAGAAGCCCAAAGAGCCAAGTTCTTGTTCTTCTTGGACGTACAGTGATAATTCCTTGTCTGTACGTACAGGGAGTGTGAACTCATCTTTGCAGGTGAAAGTTGTATCTAATAAAAGTATATTCAAAGATCTATCCAATGATACTAATTATGTACTATAAATATTAATATTTTAGGAACAGAAGTAGTTGGCAGTATGAAACGCCAACAACATTTCACTAATTGTTGTTTAAAAAAACAATGTTTCACTAATGACTTAGTAAAAAGTGACGTGTATGCATCTGCACTCGTCATTTGTGATGTGTTTAGGGTGATGGAGTTGTTGGGACATAGCCCCGGCAGTTAGCGGAGGTTTCTAAAATTATGCAAAAATCCTGGAGATAATTATGTACTAAGGTATTCCTTGCAGAGTCATGAGCAGCACTCTAGTTCTGGGGAGCAGAAATGGCACCTTCGGCGTGGAACCTCCACCCGGACCACCGCTTTTCTCCCCTTTGCCGGAGATGCCCCGCGGAGGTCCTCGTGAGGAGATGAGTGCCCGGTGGAGGTTTGGGCGAACCACAAGATGGGACCTGAAGAGGCGAACCGGAGACGGAAGCGGAGGTCCCGCCCAAGCGAGACGAAACGACACGACTCTGCTTGACGGGCTGAGCTCCAGATGTGCCGGACAGCAGGCCCAAAGGCTAAGGCGGTAACCAAGAAGAAATGACTACTATGCCCCTGCCGGATCACACAAAGGAGACAGGATATCCTGAGAATATTCGAAAGATAGTTTTGTAATTGGATGTTGGCTGTAATCGAGGGCTATAAATAAGGAGCATTGACTCCTATGTAATGGTTGGTTGGTGAATACATCAATCACGCAATATTGAGTATTACACTTGTATTCATACTTAACCATTTTCCATACCCACGGCTCGGGCACCACGAGCCGATGCGAGGTATCCCTCCCACCGTCGAATCACTATTTCAACATTGGCGCCCACCGTGGGGCCCTGATCATTCAACCATGGCTCCAGAAAAAAGAAAAACCACTGGAAGGACAGCTCCGACCACCTCCGCGAGAGGCCTAAGCTAAGTGCCACGCAGTGTTGGTATTTTTAGCGTAGCAAAGAAAAGTCCGCAAGCGCATGGAAAGTACCGTTGTAGCACTTCACCCTAAGTATTCAGGGGTATCGTATTTTCCACGTGGAACGGGTGTAAAGTCTCGAACTAGTTCTCCCAGAGATGAGATGAAAAGTAGTATGGGTAGTGAGGTTTTCTAAGGGTAAAGATCCTGAGTGAAGTTAACCCTGTTCACTATCGATTTGCTTCGGCCACCAGAGCGCATCCGGTCCGCCAAGCGATACGGCATAGCACCTACACCATACGAGGCGTGGAGGATTACAAGGGGCGGACAGGTTGTCACCACTGCCGCCTACCACCTCGCCCGATGCGTATATGGAGCGAAAAGAAGGTAGACTATAGCCTAGACACCACGTCTATGCTATCTTCCACTACTCTAGCGTGTCGACAAGGCTTACCCGTTCCCGGGGTCCTTCTACGAGAGCACTCGTGAGCGACGATTCAACAAACAAATAATGAATAAAGATAAATTACTCAAAAACTTAATACCGAAAGATGAACAACGATAATTCTTACTCCAATTAGTAGAATGATCGTAGAGGTACAAGTGTAGAGGAAGCCGACACTCCGGACTTCCTTCTAACTCTTCCTCACTCACTTTTATTCACAAGTGAATGAATGAATGGAATGGAATTTATTGAATGCTCAAGTGTTGGGTAATGGAATTACGAGAGAGGAGAGCCTCTTTATATAGTGGAGAGGAGGAGAGAATGGAGGGCTCTCCATGTCTCTAGCCAAAAAACCGACCTCCTGCCCATGCAACCGCCTCCAAATAGGCGGGAAATTATTCTACTCCCGAAATGTGTCGAAAACCGGGCGGGAACCGGTCGGGAAGTCGCTGAACCGGACGTGAACCGGAGAAGAACGCGCTGTTTGCTATTTCGGAGGGAATTCTGGGCAGCTGAACCGGCCTGAACCGGGTCAAAAACCGGCCGCAACCCGCGCGTGGGCGCCTGGACGGCGGGACCGCCTCGCGCCGTCCGCTCTGGTGCCGCCACGTGGCCCGCTCGGCGCGGCGATTTTCGCCCGCGCGCGCGCGCTCCCGCCCGCGCGGGGAGCGAATCCGAGGCCGCCACGTCGCCCCTGGTTCAAAAGTTTGAACGCGCGCCGCGCGCGCTCGCTCCTGCCAGCGCGGTGGGCCGCCTGGGCGATGGGCCCCGCCCGTCAGCTGCTGTTGGCGTTGACCCCGGGGGCGCTGACGTCGGCGATGACGTCAGCGCTCATTTTTAATTTGCTAGTTTCATATCTTTTTGTTGGGAGCTCCAAAAATAGCAAATCATATGTTCATTTTGATCAGCGACGACGAGCTCTACGCAATGGTGTACTCCATTTATTTGTTTGAGATACTTTTTATCTGTGAAAAATTAGAAATTCTCGCAAAACAACTGGAGCACCAAAACTTGTGGAACTCGTCGGATAAATATTATTTACTTATGATTTGAATGAGAATTTTATCATTTTAGATGCATATTGACGGTCATAAAATATGTGTTAATGAGCGTCAACAAGGAGCACATACGCTACGGCCCAAGTCAGCCCCCAGAGAGGAGGAGGAGGAGGCCCGGCAAGAAGAATCGGGGGAGCGAGACCGGCCTTCGGCCGGGGTCATAATAGGGGGAGGTCCCATCTGGCTGCTCGGCCCGATGGCAGCGGCAACCGAGACCGGAGTACCTCCACCCCAAGATCAAGAGCAAGACCCACTTCGGCTCCAAGCTCAACTCCGAGAGATTGCAAGCAGAAAGGGATAGAGCGACCGCAGGCTTATGCAGAGACACCGAGAGCGCAGAAGCGTCCTTCGGGGCGGCGGAGATAAGGCAAACAAATGGCTTTACTTCAAGCCGAGATCCAAAGCCTACAACCTTCGCTAGCCCCGTCTTCCCAACCAACTCGCCGCCGTGCAAAGTCATCTCGCAACTCAATCCTAGCGCCACACCACCGCCAATATCGGTGGCGCATTTCGCATTTGTGGTCCCAACCCTCGCCGCTACACGAGCGAAGAGCTTTCGATGCCGTGTCGCCTATGTTAGAAGGAATATAGCGGACTCCATGGCCCACAAAATACAAGCCAACCCGGCTACCACGATTCGGAAGATCGATCCTCATCATTTCATCATGAGCTATGAGACCGCCATAGCCTCACCGGGCGGAAATGAGGCAAGATGGCCAAGTCATTCATAATTGCGGCAGAGGGAGATGCACGGCTTGGTATTCAATGTTAAAGCCCAAAGACCTTCTACTCTTGGGAGAACCTCCGGGACAAAAATATTGGCCAATTTCAAGGGGTACACAAATCAATCATTGACTTTGATGGATCTGTTCCAATGCAAGTAGGACCAGGGTGAAGCACTCAAAGACTATTTTCAGAGGTTCCTCCGGATCAAGGCTAAGGCACTAGATGTCCCAGATGAGGTCGCCATAGATGTGGCAAGAAGAGGTCTCCGGATTGGTCCGTTTTAAAATTTGAATTAGCCAGAAGAAACCGGCCGATATGCAAGAGCTATGTGACCGGTTCGAGATGTGGACCCGTTCCGACGACGATTATCGGAAGAGGTTGGTGGAGATAAACTAGGGTAAGCGGCAAGTCTCAAAGGGAAACCAAAAAGGAAACCAGGTACAAGGGAGTCGCCATAAACAATCTCAAGGTCGGCAAGTACTCACGCTTAGTCAGCTAGCGGAGACAAACCAAGGTCGAGCTCCAAGAGGCAAAACCTCAAAATACCCAGCGAGAAACCTTTTCAAGGGAAAGGACGTGGAAAGAACTGGAACAAGAAACCAAGGAAACAAGATGTAGCGGGCGGTTCATGGGGAAGAGAAGGGGCACCTCACGAGATTGCCCGTGATATCTTGCAAGCAAAAGAAAGGGCACTGCACAGAAATAACCGAACACCTCCGCCTCCCTTGCAACAACCAGCAAGAGAGGTTAACAACGCCTTCACTTTGCCTCAATTGCAACCACCACCTCCCCCACAACTGTTGACACCTGTTAAAGTATAATATTACTAGTCAACTAAACATGAAATAAGGGCTTAGAATGAACATCAACATAAGTCTAGGGGTCCAACTAACATATTTCCACGAAGTTTTGGTATTCCATGACCTTGCAGGGACTGAACAGTTAAAAGCATATAAGAACGGTGAGAAACCTAAGAGTTTGCATCCCATACGATGACAAGACTTGACCGTAAGGCAACTCAATCCAAAAAGTGGACTAAAACATTCTAGAAGACACCAGGAGAAACCAGAAGTGGTTGTGCAATAGGATCCTGGCGATCGCCAGGAAGATCTATGGCGACCGCCAGGTGGATCCCACCTGTCAGCCTCTCCTTTCTATGGCGGTTTACCACCGACATTGAGGTTGCATCTATACCGTTGTTCAAGGTCGGTTTGATCCAAGGGTCTCGTTCATCGCCCGATGGCTATATAAGAAGACCACGACCCCGTGGTTAAACCCTAATTCATTATTATTCGGTATCAATAGGTTGAGACCCTGAGTCTCCCCCTAGGTCTAGATAGAAATAGATCTAGAAGAGTTAGCATGCAAGAGGAGATTAGATCTAGATAGATCTAATCTTTAGATCAAGAGAGATAGAGAGAGGGAAGGGACCAGGAGAAGGTGATGGCTGTCGCCGCCACCTCCACAACTTGTACCTCGGGGAAGTTAACCTACGCTTGGAATTACTCTCGGTAATCTACTTCTTTTTTTCTAGTAAGTACTAGTTCTTATTGTTCTTGTTGTTCACAACTCTTGTTTGAATACTTTAATCAGTAGGACCCTATAGATTAGAGGAGTTGCTTAGGTTTAGGCGTGGTGCTTAGACCGAGGTTGCTTGTGAATGCACCCTACATTAGGGTCGTGTGGTAGATCGCGGGAGTGTTGACCCTGTTGAGTCCTTTGTAGTCCACCCCGAATGATAGGCCAAGCAGGACCCCGTTCTTCGGAGGATTGCACGTTTCGTCCCTCGCTTTCCTTTGAGTACGTCCCCTAAGACGATATCATCATAGCTTATCAGGATAAGAATTAGATATCTTAGTAATCCTCTCTACACTCTCAATCTTCTTAAGTCTTGTGCTACTTCGGGTTAAGATTAGATCGTAGTCTCCCTCACCCGTTTCCTCGTGGATTCGATATTAAACCCCTCTCCGGGTGAAGTGCTCACCGTATCCGTTCGCTTGTGAATTATACAAACTATAAATATTTTCGTAGGCTTATCAAATACCAACAAGCATTTCGGCGCCGTTGTCGGGGAAACGGTTGCTGAGTTGACCTCGAATCTACCTTATCCTTGTATCATATTTTTTATTCTTTTATCTTCGTATCTCTTCTATTCTTTTCTTTTCTTTTTCATTATGGATTCCACGCCTATCTATAAATACCATATACCCACAAGCGAAAGCTTTAGGCAACTAGAATCTTGAGCCTATCCTAGCAAAGTCCTATGAGCTATGCTTGGATTATATAAGAATGGTTCGTAAACTAGCCTTCTCGGAGAAGGCGAGGCCAACCCACACTCACACCTACAAAAGTTTGAGGAGATCATGGGTTGCCTTCGTTTGAAAGGCATATCCGATAATACCTTACATTTGGAAGTTCTTTCCGTTCTCTTTAACGGGGAAAAGCTAAACAAGTGGTATTACTTGAACGTAGAGAGAGAGTGAAAGGAGATTGGGGAACATTAATGTCCAAATTTTGTCTATATTTCTTTCCCACCTCCGCAGTGGCCCGTCTTCGTATAGAACTTCTAACTTATAAACAAAATAAAGAAGAGTCTCTTACTGCATCATGGGATCGTTTTAATGACCACATCAACACTGGCCCAAACCTTGGTATTCCAGACCCAATCCTTCTTCAACATTTTTATCTAGGTCTTAATAAGGAAGATGCAGGGGACCTTAGTGCAGCTTCGGGAGGCGCATTTCTTTCTCTAACTAATAGAGAAGCAAGAGATGTCCTTAACAGATGTTGTGGATACGCCACCTCCACTAGAACTTTTCCCGAGAAAAAGGAAGAATCACCCTCCGATCAAGGAGAGGAAACTACGATAGCTAATTCACAACAATTCCAATCCCAAGACTTAGCTATCCATCGAACCATCAAGCATCCCAAAATCCCCAAAGGAAGAAGAAATTCCACCTTTGGAAGATCCTTATGATTTCAGCCTTAGTGATTTTGGGAGAATAATAAATTCTCATCCATACAAGAGACCTCTAAGTAACCACAATTCAGATTCTTTTGAGAAGTCTCTTATTGAATGTGCTTATAAGAGATCTCCAAGTGATTATAATTCAGATTCCTTTAAGGAGAAGTCTCTTATTGAATATGCTTATTCTTTCAAAAGACATTGGGAAGAACCCAAGGATGGCATGTCTGATCATGCCATAGAAGGAGAGCAAAGCTATCTAGAAGACAATCTTATCTTCTCCCCTTCTATGCCTAGACAAGATGATTTATTCGAACCCATCTCTAAACCCATCCTTGTCCCCGATGAATCCACATATGCTTCCTTCTTTGAGACTCATGATGACCCTAGAAATTTACCACAACAACCTAAGCATAGGAATCATCAAGACCACCAAGAAGACCCACAACAATGGCTTGAGAGTGTTAATAACCTATGTGCCACGGCCATTGATTGTATGGACGACATCTTAGACATTATCAGCCCGAGAGACACAAACCCAAGGGATCCCTTAGACAGCCATGATGAATTAACCTTGGAGTTTGAGAAGGAGGACAACATCAGTGAGTATGAGAGCTGCTTCATAGACACTTCATCTAGTCCATGTTCACATGATCACCTTCCTGAATCACCTAGTCTCTCTATCACTATCCCACACGAGATCTTCAACCCCCTCATTCTCTCTCCTCCTATAGATTTTGAAAGGGTGGTTGTAGATGCATACATCTATAATAAATATTCTAGATCTCGTTGGCATAAAATCTTGAGGTAGATTGATGTTGGAAGGGAAACCACTTCATCATCATGAATCATAATTCAATGGTTTCCCAAGGACGAGCTTGCTGTCCTTAAACAAGCACTTTATTGCTATAGTACTCTTGTGAAATAAGCATAGAGATATAAATGAGGAAATATTCCTTCGGGTATTTTTGTCGCTAACCATTTCAGGTCTAGAGCAAGAAGAACGAAGGATGACAATGTAAGGTATGCCCAACCAATCATTTGTGCAACATGAAATCATATGCATAGAAATATTTCCTTATCATGTTGTTACATTATCTTGGTTGCCTCTACCTTTTTGAGACATGTTAAATCTACTAAAAATATTATCATGCTCTTCATCTCTCTTTTTGAGTCAATCTCTATAATGCCTTCATGCTACCCTTTTGTCTACCATAGTATGCTTTGGTTTGGAAATACTAAAATTGAGTACTTCCAAAGGCTTTTAAATTAAGCGTGGTGCTTAGGTTAGAACGCCTTCCTTAATTGAATTAGACATGGAGTCTAGTTTGGTTATTAAACTAAAAATTGCTTGTATAGACATTGGTATACTTTGTTGGACTAACCTTGCGCAGACAAGAAGAAACTCTTAACTAAGCTTGGGGAGGTCCCGAGATGAACTCACACCGAGAAGAAGCAAGATACAATGCACCTTTCACAAGGAGGACACGCTCGTATTAATGTAAGAACCTTATGGAATAAAGAGAAAGAAGACAAGTTAGGAAAAGCTACACAAAAGGCCAAATCAAGAAAGCTTCAAGCAAAAGAAAAGCACCACCACAAGTTGCTACTGATTGCCATCATGCTCCAATAATAAGGTAACATCTTGAGGTGAGTTGTCAACAAATAAGCTTTCTCTTAATTATGGCATGTTCATGAATAAAGAACCAAACATGTTAGAGTAACACCCCGACTTGATCCAACTTTATTAGCTCAACATGTTTTGTTTCTTTTGTTGTTCTTAACACCACTTTCTTGATCTCATAGTCCTAATCATTTTAGCAATTGTATTGCAACATTCATGTTCCATCTTCTCGATCTTATCACCCTTGTTATAGAAAAGGAAATACATAAACATTAACTTTATCTTGTTTGATGTGCCCGAGGTTTTAGAAAAAAATGAACTTTTGGTTCTGTTTGGTGTTTTCCCACCAACAGGGGCCCATGCACTTGATCTCTACCTTGTCTTTGCACGCTAGACACATTTTGAGCAAAATACGGAGAAGTCTTCACTCCCTTAAAGTTCTACAAGTAAATGGCCCGAACCCACAAAGCATGCACACAAAACAACAAGCCGCCAACCCCCACTATCAAACTTTCACTTCTAAATGTTGGACCAAAGAAAAGAACATGGGTGACACCATTACCAAGTTCAGATGATACACTCAAGGAGTAACCAAGGTAAGTAGTCTTGTTCAAAGGGCTTAAAAACATTGAACCCTCGTCGAAAGGTAACTCGGTAAGTTATCCATATTCAATTCCTAGCATTGCATAATCATATTTATTTTCCCGCATCTTGCATCAACATATTTACTTCTTTGCATAATCATTTTCCTTTAGCATATTTAATTTCTCGCATTAACATTGCATTGAAAATTCTAAAGCCCCATGTGAATAATCTTGTGGTGTGTAATAACCCATAAGGATATTCACCGTGGTGGCATAAAAAATAATTATTCATTCATCTAGTTGCATTTGCATCATAGTTCTTTGCATGCATATAAATTTATAAAAACTCCAAAAATATTTTCTGCTGAAGTTTTACTTAGAATAATCATGATCCATCTCTATGGCACATGAAGCTAATGTGACTAACCCATAATGCTTAATCAAGTTCCACTAGCTTTGTTGTCTATTTGAGTTCAGCAGATGCAAAGGAAGAGAGACATGATAGGTCGACATCATCATCGCCATCTACCTCAACTTCCTCATCATCAATGACCCTACACTTCAATCCAAATTTTTGGGGAGAGCACCCCCGATTATCCCGATAAGTATCTCTACTCTACTATATTTATTAGCTAAATATTTAGTTTGCTTGGTTTGCTAGAGAGTTTGCTAGAAGTCTAGTTTTATAAAAGTCTAGTCGTTTAAAGAGTCTTTGCTAGAGTTTGGGAATAAATAAATAGGAGTGTACCGTAGATTTTCTTTTCCACCTATATAAAATGAACTCTAAAGCTAAATCTCATGCATGGAAATGATGAATAGTTGCTCTCGTCGTAATTCCTTTTCATTACCTAGCTTTCAAGCTTAATTTCTCTTGAGCCTTAAATGCAAAATCTGCTTTGACTTGAGATTTACTCGAACCTGAAAACCGTGTGGGTTACGAATTGCATGCTCTAAAGTCTAGGTAATTGACGGATATGATATATGAGAGTTTGAGCTGCTATTGATCTTACTCCTAGTGATACTAGATTTCCGGAGATTTATTTTGAAAATTTAAAAGTGCACATGATAAGTTCCCGTGTGACGAGTGTTGAACCTCCTACCACGACCATACATGCTCCCCCAGATTAGGAAAACCTTTTGATATATATATAGGCTGCTTGCTTTGCATTGAGTTTGTTCAATCTTTGTCTAACCCTTAGAAACTTGTCATGTCGATCATGTACACTCCACCTCATTTCATCTCACTACACTCCACTCCACTTGACTCCACTCATTCATATGCTACTTCCACCCCGAAGTACACATCCACCACTACACCACCATAAACTCCCATTATGCATCCACTACATATCCACTAAAAATGTTCTACTCCTATCTTGGGATAGAGCAACCAAAAATATTCCCTACATCCTTCCACTCGTTCATATCCAGCCAATATCTTACAAAAGCTCCATTACTTCTATCTATCTCTCAAAAGTTTATTGCAAAAAGAGATTTGGGTTGTATAGAAAAGAAGAATAAAAGGAGAGTTAAAAAAATGGACAAATGTCCACTGAAAACAATGGGTACTCGGATGCCCGCCTCTCCAAGTAAAAAAAAAAAATGAGAAAGAAAAAGAGTATACAACCCAGGGTTCTCATAAATATTCAAGATTCTAAAGAGAGATGGTATTCTCAAGCAAAGCAAATGTAGAATTAGGCTTTCCCCTCATTCATTAGATACACCTCATCGCATTCACCCTCATTATTCACCTACCACCATATTCATCCACCCATACACATGCATCACTTGATCAGTATGACTAGTGACTTTGGATCCATTGCTTGAACTTACATTATATGTTTAATAAGTAGAATTAGTTTTCTCCCACCTATGAGCTCCAGATATAAGCCTTAGATATAGGGTGAGAGAGAAGAAGGCATAGTGTCCTACTGCCTTAGTCCAAAAATACCACAGATTATGAGAGAAAGGCAAAAACAACCTTGTTGCCTTAGTGAGGATCCACAAATACCACAAATGAGAGACTTGAGAGAGTCATGCCGGGGAACTTTGAGTTTTATTTTGAAAACTTACAAAAACTCCAGGAGGACAGTTGAACAAAGAGTTTGAGATATAGTGCTTGACTTGATTGTTCTATCTTTCAATTACCCAAGATCCCAAGAAAAGGCTATAAGCTCCATGGTTAAGGTAATATGGGTAAGTTGAAAGTTGAAAAGTTTATTCTTATCGGGAGAGAAATTTTGTTTGAAAGCATGTGTACTTTGGAGGCGTGAAAGCATTGCAAAAGAACTCCCGATCCATTGCTAAGTTTGGCTTTGCTAGGGACTAGCAAAGGGTAAGCTTTGGGGGAGCTTGTTGACACTGTTAAAGTATAATATTACTAGTCAACTAAACATGAAATAAGGGCTTAGAATGAACATCAACATAAGTCTAGGGGTCCAACTAACATATTTCCACGAAGTTTTGGTATTCCATGACCTTAAGGGGGACCGAATGCAGATAAAAGCATATAAGAACGGTGAGAAACCTAAGAGTTTGCATCCCATACGATGACAAGACTTGACTGAAGGCAACTCAATCCAAAAAAGTGGACTAAAACATTCTAGAAGACACCGGGAGAAACCGAAGTGGTTTGTGCATCGGGATCCCGGGCGATCGCCAGAAGATCTATGGTGACCGCGGGTGGGTCCCACCACGTCCGCCTCTCCTTTCTATGGCGGTTTACCACCGACATTGAGGTTGCATCTATACCGTTGTTCAAAGGTCGGTTTGATCCAAGGGTCCTCGTTCATCGCCGAGGGCTATATAAGAAGACCACGACCCCGTGGTTAAACCCTAATTCATTATTATTCAAGATCAATAGGCCGAGACCCCGAGTCTCCCCTAGGTCTAGATAGAAATAGATCTAGAAGAGTTAGCATGCAAGAGGAGATTAGATCTAGATAGATCTAATCTTTAGATCAAGAGAGATAGAGAGAGGGAAGGGACCAGGAGAAGGTGCCGGCCGTCGCCACCTCCACAACTTGTAGCTCGGTGGAAGTTAACCTACGCTTGGAATTACCTCGTAATCTACTTCTTTTTCTAGTAAGTACTAGTTCTTATTGTTCTTATTGTTCACAACTCTTGTTTGAGTACTTTAATCAGAGGACCCTATAGATTAGAGGAGTAGCTTAGGTTTAGGCGTGGTGCTTAGACCGAGATTGCTTGTGAATGCACCCTACATTCGGTCGTGTGGTAGATCGCGGGAGTGACGTCCCGTTGAGTCCTTTGTAGTCCACCCCGAATGATAGGCCAAGCAGACCCCTTTTGCCGGAGGATTGCACGTTTCGCCCCTCCTTTTTCCTTTGAGTACGTCCCCCAAGACGATATCATCATAGCTTATCGGGATAAGAATTAGATATCTTAGTAATCCTCTCTACACTCTCAATCTTCTTAAGTCTTGTGCTACTTTGGGTTAAGATTAGATCGTAGTCTCCCTCACCCGTTTCCCTGTGGATTCGATATTAAACCCTCTCCCGGGTGAAGTGCTCACCGGTATCCGTTCGCTTGCGAATTATACAAACTATAAATATTTTACATTTGGCTTATCAAATACCAACAACCACCTCCGTAGCAATACTGTCCCGTGTACCCCTCCCTCAACTCCACTCAAGTACACCCATCAACGCTAGCAAATGCTTACTACCCAAACTTCCTACTAGCATGGCGGCCAACACCTCCACCCCAAATCCCCACCCCAAAATACCTCCAGAGTCCAAAGATGTTTTACCCCCAGCATGCAGCAAAGAACATGTAACCTTCATAGAAACGAGCCAACCTCCGCAAACAATCGGGATTGTAAAAACCCGCAACAACCACCAAATAACCACTTACCACCTCCGCCGGTCCAAGGCACATGGTACCACCTAAAAAATGAGCCCAACCCAGAGAACCAAATTAACCCACATACACCCCTACCCACAATTGGGATGATCTTGCCAATAGTCGGAGGTTCAGCTATAGAGTTTCAAACCAAGAGACAGAAAAAAGACCACCTCAGAATGGTCAACAACATAGCAGTTCAAGGTACGGTCAAGTATTGTGACTGGTCTAAGACTCCAATCACCTTCTCAGAAGAGGACCTGCGGCTGGAAAGCTATCCTCACATGGGTGCTCTAGTGATCAAGGCAAACATAGCAGCTTGGGGGATAAGCAGAATTCTGGTGGACAATGGAAGCTCCGCTGACATAATATTCTCCAAGACTTCGATCGGATGAAGCTTAGCAGAGTCAATTGCAACCCTCGAACTCACCTCCGATAGGGTTCAGAGGTAAACAAGTCCCAGCACTATGAAAAATCTCACTACCAGTGTCCTTCGGGGACCAAGAGAATGCAAGAACAGAGTACATCACCTTCAACGTAGTTGATATTTATTCCCCATACAATGCCATATTCGGGAGAGGATTCACAAGCAAATTCAACACGGCAATCCATATGGGATACATGTGCTTGAAAATACCTATGCTCCATGGCATCATCTCGTATATGGGAGCTTTAAAGAAGCCTTAACATTGAAAAGGCAATATACAAAGCTCATAGAAATGTGAACTTAGTTCGAACACCGGCCGAAGACCGAAAACCTCCGGACATGCCAAAGGGAAAAAAAATCAAGGATCGGGAGCAAACAAAACTCATAACCATAGACCATGAAGAGCCGCATCGCAATGTCACCATCGCTAACTGTCACCGTAAGAAGAGAAAAGTCTAACGTAGATTTTGATCGGAACAAAAACATCTTCGCTTCGCCGGCGGTGATCTCCATGGAGTTAGCAGAGACATAATCGAGCATAACTTGGACATCAATCCAAATATGCAGCCCAAAAAGCGTAAAACAAAGAAAAATGTCTCGAGGATAGAATATTGGTCGCCCAAGCGGAGGTTCAAAGGCTACTAGACGTAAATGTCATCAAAGAGGTCAAGTATCCAGAGTGGTTAGCAAATGTTGTACTTGTACCCAAGAAAACCTCAGGCAAGATGAGGATGTGTATTGATTTCATAGATCTCAACAAGGCGTGCAAAAAAGATACTTTCCCTCTCCCCAGAATAGACACCTCAGTGGACAAGGCAGCAGGGTGCCGAAGGTTCTCACTCCTAGATCTGTTTCTCCGGATACCACCAGATCTGGCTTAGAAAAGGGGATGAGGAGAAAACAAGTTTCACAACACCTTTTGGCACATATTGCTTTGTTAGAATGCCGAAGGTCCGAAAACGCAGGAGCAACCTTTGCCGGGATGACAAGCAAGGTGCTAACTGTGTTAATTACCTCAAAACATCATTGCCTACATGGATGACATAGTTGTCATGAGCAAAAGAAAAGAAGACCACATAAAAGATCTGCAGGAAACCTTCACGTAACCTCAAGAGGGCTGGGCTAAGATTGAACCCAGAGAAAAATGTGTGTTTGGAGTCACCAAAGGGAAAATGTTGGGATACATTGTAAGGTCGGAAGGAATAAAGGTGAACCTGAAGAAGACAAGAGCCATCAGAAATGGAAATGGTACAGCCATCTTCGAAGAAAGAAATCCAGCAACTCACAGGGAGAATTGCAACACTCAACAGGTTCATCTCTGAATCTGCAGAAAAGAGCCTGCCATTTTTCAGAGCTCTGCGCGGTAGAGATAAAGTACAGTGGGGACGAGCAAGCGGAGGCTTTCTCACGCTCATGGAATACTTAGCAACACAGCTTGATGGTAATGATACTAGAGCAAGATGCCCCTTTATTGTTGTACATAGCAGCCTCTGACCATGCAGTAAGTGCAGTTCTCGTGCAACAGAAGAATGAAAATAGTCAGCTGATACAAAGACAAGTGTACTATGTCTCAGAGGCACTATCAGGGCCAAAATTAAACTACTCGGAGATCGAGAAAATCGCCTATACCGCCCCTCATTTTCGTCAAGAAAGCTAAAACATTACTTTCAAGCACATGAAATCATAGTACCCACATCTCAACCTCTAGGTGAAGTCCTAAGGAACAAAGGAAGCCTCCGGCGGGATAGGCAAATGGGCGCCAGAGCTTTCCCAATTGGAAATTTCATATGTGCCTAGAACGTTGGTAAAATCCCAAGCATTGGCAGATTTCATGCCGACCGACACCTCCGGCTTAAACACCTCCAACCACCATCGCAGCTTGTGGGACGGTATTCACAGATGCTTGGGGGGCAAAATGGAGCCGAGCCTCCGCAAGTCCCTAATGTCACCCTCTGGAATCAAAGCAAAGTTTGCATCATGACTCGAGTTCAGAGCAACCAACAACATCGCAGAGTATGAAGGCCTCATCCTAGGTCTGAGCAAGGCCAAAGCTCATGGAGCGAGGATACTGGAAGTAAGAACCAATTCATAGCTTGTGGCAGGGCAAGTAGAAAAAGAGTACATGGCAAGAGAACTAGAGTTGGCATAGTATCTAACAGGTTGTCGTGGGCCCCGAGCGGAGGTTTCAGTGGATTCACAGTCAAACACATCCCAAGAGTAGAAAATACAGAGGCGGATGAGCTAGCGAAAGCCACAAAGAAAAACCTGCGCGACGCCACCGGACACCTTTTTACCAAGTCTCGGACAAGCCAAGAACGGAGATAATAACCAAATCTTTCAAAACAAAGTGATGCTAGTAGAAGGAGAAGATTGGAGGCAATCTATAATCGATACACTCAACAATGTTAGCCGCCCAAGAAGAATCGAGAGATGCTAAGAATGGCAAGCGGGCTTAAACTACACCATAGTAGATGGCAACCTATACAAAAAGGGGGTTGTTCATGTTGGGAATATGCCCTAGAGATAATCATGGAGATGATTATTGTTGGGAATATGTCGTTATAGATTCGGATATGTGCATATGGTGATATGCGCGGTTGTTGATGAGTCTTTGATCTCGGTTCGTGATCTTGCCGCACTGGTCTTGTTCGATCTACTCCTACCGGTCGAATTCCGCCATCGGAGTTAAGTGATACATGTAAACCCAGTCATGGCGAAGTTAGAGATCAATAAGATTGATCGAATCAAACCTAGGTCATGTCCTGGTCGGGCGCATGTGATGCAAGTTGCGGTGGTGGTAGATTTGATCTTCCACCGATCGTCGGTCCGAAGTTTGACTAGGAATAGATTCCTCCTTCTAAACCGATTAGGATTAGGATTCATCCTTCTCTTTTCCTTCTAGAAAGAGTATGTGTATGAGATGCATGTGTGCAATTAATTCATGACTTGCACAACGTGAGGATGGCATACATAGATCATGGAGATGGAGATCATCATGATGAACAGAGATTGGAGATGGAGATCCCCAAATGTGATAAGTCACAACTATTTTATGTCATTCTTATCGTGTTCTACTTTCACTTGTGGCGACTATGTTTTTTGTCTACATATGATAGTGAAGTAGAAATCCATCCCTCGGCAAATGTTTTAAGTTTTGATGCTCCCCAAACCTTGCACTCGTCATAAGTCTTGTACAATCGATGGTGGGTCTATGAAATTAGGGTACCACCGGTTTTCCATGACTAGGCAGGTTCAGATCGATACTTCTTTCATGAAAGGTTTGGTTACTTGAACAAGATCATCCTAACGGTTAGGGATCTTGGACCATGACAGTTGGCGTTAGCATAGAGATGCTGCCCAACAACAAGAGTCATATGTGATATGATTAGCAAGGAGTTGCTTACCGATCTACCATGTCTTCTAGCGGTGATGCTAAAGCTCACTAGTTGACTTGTTAGTTGTGGGTCTTGAATCACTAATTTTCAATTGAGGGATATTGATTTTAGTGGGAGTACATTCTATTAAATGTTAATATGTTTTTACTCTATCTTGGATACATTGTCAAAGTATTTTGCATTATTCCTGTTGTAGATAAATGGCACCTAACAATCAACCATTTACTTTATGCGTTAGGTTCTTGAGAAAGATAAGTTGAATGGAACAAACTATGCGGATTGGATCCAGAATCCGAGAATTGTTCTCGTGGTGAGAAAAAGGAAGATGTTCTAGACACCCCTTACCAGAAGAGCACGTTGATAATGCACTGCCGCTAAGAAAACCGCTACAAGAGAGCATGTGATGCCGATCTTGAAGTAAGTTGCCTTATGCTTGCTAGTATGGAACCCGATCTGCAGATGCGATTCGATAACAATCATGCAAAACAGACGATATGATCGTGGGCGCTTGAGGATATGTTCCAAACTCAAGCTAGAACCGAAAGGTTCAATGTCTCAAAGGCTCTTGTTGAGAGCAAGCTAGCGTAGGGCAGCAGCAGTTGGACCACACGTAATCAAGATGGTTGGTTACACTCGGAGATTGGAGAAGCTAGGCTTCCCAATTGGCCCAGAGTTGGCTAACGATTTCATTCTTGCATCTCCCGCCGCCTAGCTATGGGAACTTCATCTCGAACTACCATATGCATGGGGCGGAGAAGGGCTTGACTCGAATTGTGTGGCATGCTTAAGACAACAGAGGTCGACATCAAGAAAGGTGCCGGGCAAGAGCCATGTGATGGCGGTCCAAATCAAGCCTAATTTTAAGAAAAGGGGCAATCCTTATTGGAAGAAAAGAAGGAAAAAGGCTAAAGGTGAGACCTCTAAGCCAAAGCCATCTGTGCCCCCCAGGCTAGACCAACCGGCTGATTCGAGTGCTTTCATTGTCATAAGAAGGGTCACTTTGGAAAAGAAACCGCAAGGAGTACTTAGCATCCAAGAAGGATAGCGGTGGTAAAGGTACTCGCCGCTTGTACACTTGTTGTTTATGTTACGGACATATTCCTCGCTGATTCTTATATCAATTCTTGGGTATTTGATACGGATCGGTTGCTCATATTTGCAATATGATGCAAGGAATGATAAGAAGTAGAAGCGTTGGAAAGGGAGAAGTTGACTTCAGCGTGGGCAATAATGCAAGAGTTGCTGCCTTGAGCGTTGGGATGATGCAACTCCACCTCCCGTCAGGATTTATTTTGGAATTGAATAATTGTTATTTTGTTCCTAGCTTGAGCCGAAACATTGTGTCACCTTCATGTTTGATGAAGGATGGTTATTCTTTTAAGAGTGAAAACAATGGTTGTGTGATCTCTAAAGATGGCATGTTTGTGGCTTTCGCATCCATTGTGAATGGGTTATTTATTTTAAATCTTGATGATGCACACATGCGTAATATAAGTGCTAAAAGGCCTCGGCTTAATGAGTTAAGTCCTACCTATATGTGGCATTGTCGTTTGGGTCATATAAGTGAGAATCGCATGAAGAGGCTCCATACTGATGGGCTTCTAACTTCGTTTGATTTTGAATCATACGAGACATGTGAAGCTTGCCTTCTAGGCAAAATGATCAAGGCGCCTTTCAAGGGTTTTCCCGAGAGGGCAGCCAGACTTGTTGGAACTAATACATACCGATGTATGCGGACCAATGAGTATGACAAACGAGGCGGATTCCAATACTTCATTACTTTTATCGATGATTTCGGTAGATATGGCTATGTCTACTTAATGAAGCATAAGTCCGAGACTTTTGAAAAGTTCAAAGAGTTTCGGAATGAAGTAGAGAATCAACGTGGCAAGAAAATTAAGACCTTGCGATCGATCGTGGAGGTGAATACTTGAGCCACGAATTTAGCAATCATCCGAAGATTGCGCGGAATTGTTCCCACGCCTTACGCCGCTGGAACACCTCGGAGAAACGGTGTGTCCGGCGAATGTCGGACTTTGTTGGACATGGTTCGGTCAATGATGAGCCGATCAGGACCTACCTTTATCGTTTTGGGGATACGCTCTAGAAACAGCCGCTTTCACATTAAATAGGGTACCATCTAAGTCCGTAGTTAAGACACCATATGAGATGTGGACTGGTAAGAGTCCCAGTTTGTCTTTTCTAAAGATTTGGGGTTGTGAAGTTTATGTCAAACGACTTCAATCAGATAAACTAACACCCAAGTCGGACAAGTGTTTTTTCGTGGGATACCCAAAGGAAACTTTAGGTTATTACTTTTACAACCGATCGGAGGGCAAAGTGTTTGTTGCTCGAAAACGGTGTTTTCTTAGAGAAAGAGTTTCTCAAAAGAGACAAGAGTGGACAAAGGGTGTATCTTGAAGAAGTTCAGGATGAGCCAATAGGTCAAGACTCTACGAGTGATGCTAATGTAGCAGAACAAGTTGAGATACCTGTGGCAAAGGTAACACCGCCACTACCACGAAGATCAGCTAGACTCCGTGAGTTGCATGGGGATGTGTTATTGTTAGACGATGACGAACCTATGACATATGCGGAAGCTATGATGGACCCAGATTCGAGAAATGGCAAAGTGCCATGAGATCCGAGATAGATTCCATGGGAGACAATCAAGTTTGGAACTTGGTTGACCCGCCTGATGGGGTTAGACCCATTGAGTGCAAATGGATCTATAAAAAGAAAAGGGATATGGACGGAAATGTTCACGTCTATAAAGCTCGACTTGTCGCAAAGGGTTTTCGGCGGGTTCAAGGAGTTGACTACGACGAGACATTCTCGCCAAAAGAGCGATGCTTAAATCTATCCGGATCATTCTAGCAATTCTTTGCTCATTTCGATTATGAGATATGGCAAATGGATGTTAAAACAGCCTTTCTAAATGGAGATTTGGAAGAGGACATGTATATGATACAGCCGAAGGTTTTGTTGATCCTAAGAATGCTAGAAAAATATGCAAGCTTAATAAATCCATTTATGGGTTGAAGCTAGCATCTTGGAGTTGGAACATTCGCTTTTTGATGAAGAGGTTAAAGCTCTTGGCTTTCATCGACGAATGAAGAAGAACCTTGTGTATACAAGAAGGAAAGTGGCTTATTTGTTGTATTTCTAATCTTGTGCGTGGATGACATCGTTGATTGGGAATGACATTCCAATGTTGCAATCCGTGAAGACTTCATCGAATAATTTATTTTCTATGAAGGATTTGGGAGAAGCATCATACATTTTGGGCATAAAGATCTATAGAGATAGATCAAAGAGGCTAATAGGATTATGCCAAGATACGCATTACATTGACAAGGTGTTGAAACGGTTCAACATGGAACAGTCCAAGAAAGGGTTCCCGCCTATGTCACATGGTATGCGTTTTAGCAAGAAGCGGCGTCATTTGATCTGGCGATGAGCGAGAGCGCATGAGTAAGGTTCCATACGCCTCCGCAGGTTGGTTCCATCATGTATGCCATGATATGTACACGCCCGGATGTTTCATATGCTCTAAGTGTTTGAAAGCGGATACCAAAGGCGATCAGGGTGAGAGTCACTTTGGACACTTGTTAAGAATATTCTTAAGTACTTGAGAAGGACTAAAGATATGTTCCTAATCTATGGAGGTGAGGAGGAGCTCGTTGTAAATTGTTACACCGATGCTAGCTTCCAAATCCATTACAGATGATTCACAATCTCAATCGGGATATTTGTTCACAATAAATGGTGGTCTTTGTAAGTTGGAAAAGTTCCAAAATGGGAGACGGTGACCGATTCTGGCCGAAGAAGTCGAGTACATAGCAAAATCTACCGAAGCCGCAAAGGAAGGTGTTTGGATGAGGAAGTTCCTCATTGAGCTTGGTGTGTTCCCGAATGCAAGCGCCCATTGAACCTTCATTGTGACAATAGTGGCGCGATTGCACACAGGCTAAGGAGCCGAGGGATCACCATAAGAACAAACACGCATCTGCGGAAATTTCACCTCATTCGAGAGTTCATCAAACGTGGTGAAATCAAGATATGCAAAATACATGCGGATTTGAATGTTGCGAGATCCTTTTGACAAAGGCTCTTCCACGGCCCTAAGCATGAGGCGCACATGAGAGATATGGGTATTAGATATCTTAAAGATTAACTCTAGTGCAAGTGGGAGATTGTTGGGAATATGCCCTAGAGATAATCATGGAGATGATTATTGTTGGGAATATGCCCTAGAGATAATCATGGAGATGATTATATCACCTTGTATCCATGATATATTATGTGTTCATGAATATCCATTAAAAGACAACTTGTATCGATTGGCAATTATGTGAATTGTTTGTGAGACTCTTTACTTGTATGGTTATTCAATAATTGTCCTCGATCGGAGTTCATGTGAGAACACACATGAATATTAGATCACACATGTATTAGTTGATGACTATGTTTCACAAGTCATAGACATGGAGATGTCAAACTAATAGTGTGGGCACATGTATGACATGGGGCTGGATTGACCCGACATGAGATGTTATTATTATCTCTTTACACATCATTTACGTTATGTCCTTAGACCGAGATTGTCGTATGTACTCAAGATGTGAAACGACCTACTTAGGGACTATCAAACGTTACTCCGTAATTGGGTAGCTATAAAGGTGGTCTTCGGGTTTGTCAGGAAGCATGCTGTGAGTCATAGTCAATCAAGATGGAATTGCCCCTCTCCATGAGAGAGAGATATCACCGACCACTTTCGATTGATTGATCAAGAAATGCATGGCCGTGCTTGGGTTAAGTGTTAACTCACGAGTTGGACCAAATATCGTGTGGCAAGGGAATAATGAGTATATGGTTTGTGTGGTTCGTCCCGATATGATCATTGCGTACACATGGGAGTTGGCACATCTTGCTAGAGGCCATTTGTCAACTATTGGTCGAGTAGGAGTACTCGGGCCATGTCTATGTGTGCGTGAGCCCATAGGGTCGCACGCTTAAAAGGAAAGGAGGCCCATTCGGATTTGATCCGAATTGACGAGGCTTAGAGTTCTAAACGGACTAGGAATAGGATTCCTACTTCTAATACGACTCCGGCTGGGGAGCCTGTTAGGAACGACTATATAATGAGAGGTGGGCGCTGGGCCGACCAAGGGAGTCCAAGCCACGCATTGACAGCGACCGCGCCGGCCACGCCGCCTCTTGCTCCCTCGCGGACCTAGCAGTCCGGAGGCGCATCGCTTCCTCCCGTGACGTGTGGGATACCTCGGAGGTGCTGCACTGGAGCACAAGGATGAACCGCACGAAGAGGACCCGGACGTCAGGACCGAACCGCACGAGGAGGACGGACAACCGCCGACGAGGAAGACCGGGCGTGACGGACGACCACGTTAGAATCGCACGACACGATTAATCGCCGCGACGCTGCATATCTATCGTCGAGAGTCGACGCTTCCGCGCACCGCGGCGTCTAGAGGTAATCCCGTGATCTATAACTAGCGTAGATTCTTGGTTTATGGGTAGAAAAGTTTTGTTTTCTCGGCTAGCGTAGCGATCCCATATTCCTTCAGTTCAACCAATGCTAAAGTGCATATCATAGAAAGAAGGCATGGAGCTTCTGCAAGAAATTCATTCGGGCATTGTGGTTCTCACATAGGCCCAAGGGCACTCTCCGCAAAAGCTATAAAGCGGGGATTCTATTGGCCAACACACAGTAAAAGATGCGTAAAAAATATTGTCGAACTCAAGCGAAGCTTGCCAAAATTTTTCCCCCCACCAAGAAAGACCTTCGGCAGAGTCTCAACTCATTCCACCCACCTGGCCATTGCAAAGATGGGGAATAGATCTGGTAGGACCACTACCAACGTCGCAGGGAGGTAGTAGGTTAGTAGTTGTGGCCGTAGAGTACTTTACCAGATGGATAGAAGCAAAACCTCTGGCAACCATAACCTCCAAATCAATGAAAACGTTTTTCTAGCAAAACATCATTTGTAGATTCAGAGTACCAAGGATGGTAACTGTCGACAATGGTAAGCAGTTTGACTCGGAGAAGTTCAAAGAATTATGTAAAACCATGGGCACCAAGACGGCCTTTAAGTGCAGATACCACGCAGAATCCAATGGAGCAGTGGAAAGGACAAATAGAATAGTTTTCTCAGCAATATCAAAAACCCTGTTCAACCTTCGCAAAGGAAAATGGGTTGATGAACTGCCTAAGGTTATTTGGCCGCATAATACAACAATGTCAAGAAAAAGCATGTCACACCCCATTCAAGATCCTATACGGACAAGAAGCCATGCTCCGGAGGAGATAAAGCATCGAGTCTACGTGTGATAAAGCAAGCACTTTCGTAAGAGGCGAAGATTATGCTAGGGATACCATCGAAGAAACAAGACTTGAAGTGGTTGATAATATCATCAAGTATCAATAGCAAAACGATGAAGTGGAGAGACAACAAAGTGCAAAGGAAAGAGATAAGTGACGGAGAGCGTGTCCTAAAGAGAAAGCCAAATGCATCCACCGTCGGGAAGCTTCGTGCAAAATGGGATGGACCTTATCAGTTTAAAGTCAGGAAGACCCGGGTCATTCCACCTAGTGGACAGCAAAGGCAATATCTTTGAGCATACTTGGAATATTGATAACCTCTCGCAAATTCTATATGTAAAAAGTCGGCCTCTCACATGATGTAAGCGGAGGTTGACTTGACCCTATCCCTTTTTAATTTTTCGCATTTTACATTTAAAACGGTCTGTACTCTTTTCCTCACAGGGGAAACTCCTAACGGAGCTCAGGTGAGGTTTTTAATGAGGCAGAACCCATGTAATATCCTCTATAATATAAAGAGGAAAAATTTCCCCAAAACAAAACCATCTACGAAGAAAAAGTCGAAAGTGGATAACGGCGGCCACAACATTCGACAACGACAATAGCAAGCGGAGGACCTTCCCCGATGAAAATTTCGAAAGCTTACATCTTGGAACGACCTCTAAGGCCAAAAAGAGGCCACCAAACCCTTGAAAGAAGACCCGCAGAACGCTAGGCATCAAGGGCACATCGGCAAAAAACGCCGCACAAAGCCAAAGGAAGACTCGTTAAGAATAGGCATCGGTCAAAACCTCCGCTAACAAAGGTGCGAAGGAAACCAAAAACAATAAAAAGACCCAAAGACATTCCATCACTTTACATGTAAAATCTCACTTTACAATCAAGCATGTTATAAAATATGTTTACATTTACAAAGCAAGATCCACCACAGGAACCAAACAATTCTTCCGAATACAAAAAGTACAAGACATTGTACTAGCTATAGCTATGAGTACTACTACACAAACAAGGTGTTGACGGCCATTAACGACATATTTTTACCGTCAACATTCTACCATTCGGGGTGAAACTATACCTTTTCATACTTATATACATTTATTATTGACATATTTCCACTTGTAGTGTACAAATAATTGTTTTATGGGGATTTATATAAATACAAGTGGAAAATGCACCAAAAGGCGCCTTCCCCGAAAAACATACTTCTACCAACTATCCAACCCAAGGAAGAAAAGCTCATCACGATGAAATCGGCCCCAAAGAACAACCAACACCCGGCATTTTCTCGGGCCCCGAACCGCATGTGGACCAAAGCCCTACCCGAAGGCAAAGCCGGGCACCGGCGCAAGCGCCGGCCCGCGCGGCGCGCCAAGGTTGAGGCCGGCCCGGCCCAAACTTCGCGTGGCGGTTCATTCAATGCAAAGGAGGGCGGTGCGGACCGTCGGTGGCCGGTTCAGCGAATGTGAACACTGGGGGAGGTCGGTTTGGTGGTAGTTTAGCACTTTACCCCCTCCTCCACTTATATAAGTAGCCCCCCTACCTCTCCTCTCTTCCACACACCACTCTTGGAGTCCTACCTCAACACTCGACTCTCCACCTCACTCCTCTACCTCTCTCTCTACCTCCACACTTCTTCTTCTTCTTACTTTCTTGGTTAGTCTTGGAGTAGAAGAGCTACAAGGAGGGCTTGTCTCCTAAGAAGAGCTTTTTGGTAATACATCTCTCTCATGGAGAATTCTTATTGTGACAAGTCCCTATTCTATTATCTTGGCCTTACACTTGATTTAGAGTATAGTCTTGGGTGTGCTTTTGATCATGATATATGAACTGGAATATAGTTTGTGTGTCTTGTTCATCACATGCTCGGACTTGTTCATCATGGTTCATAATGTTTACATGATTAGAGGTGGGATAACATTTCGTCGTTCCTTCCGGGTTTTGCTCCTGTTCTAGTCCGTCCATCCGTAGGGTGGGGATCCCGGGGGACACGAGTAGTCGCCTTTGTATGCGGGCATGGTGCCGGGTGCCGAGGGGCTTCGAATATGATGGCATGCCATGGTTGAGGGGGTAGGCGGGTGGTCGTGACAGCCCCGGTCCGTCCTTTGTAATCCCCCCATGTTCGTGTGTTGTGTACGAGTTCGTAAACGCCTTCCCTTTAGGTAGATTATCTGGGTGGTCTCCCTGTTATCCTAGACCTAACCATTCTTATATCATGTATTAATGTGACTCTAACTATATTCATTTGTATTGGCCATGACTAGAACTATTAACCTGCTTCACTAGATTATTAATTTATTCTTTCTCTATTTTCTTTATCCTTTGAGGTGGCTCTCTAAGTGTGTGTCACACTATCTATAAAACCGTATTGTTAACCCCTGCATGATTGTTGGTATTTCTTACGCACACAGATAAATCCGCAAGCGCACGGAGTACCGTTGTAGCTTTCACCCGGAAGTATTCAGGGTATCGTATTTTCCACAGGGAACGGAAGTGTACTAGAGACGGAACGAGGTCGCCCAAGGGAAGAATAGAGATAATGTTTTTGGTAGGACGAGAGGGTTTCCTAAGCTTAGCCCAAGGTCACTAGATAACTAAAGTCTCGGCTTACTACACTTGCTTACTTCGGAGCAGCTGTTCCTTTCCGATTCTCGAGAAGATTGGGAAACGGTAATCGGGGTCAGGTAGCCAAAAGCTCTACGAGAACACCAACCCAAACGTGGTGGAATACAAAGGCCTGGTCAGAGCTGTCACCCCGGGGGCTACCACAACTATCCGTGGGGTTGGGCGCAATCTCAGGTAACCGATAGTCTAGACACCACGTCTACACTAACGATTACGAAACTAGTCTCATGTGAAAACTAGAACCTTCGGTCGAACGGAGATCCCGCAAGCAAGTAAGTGAGCACTAAACTTAAGTCAAAGAGATTACTCGGGAATTGCAAAGAAGGCGGATATTACTCACGAAGGAGTCTTCTCCGTAGAGGTACAAATTGGAGGGGAACCCGACAAGCCGGCTTCGCCTCCGCTCTTCCCTCCTCTCTCTTCCTCTTTTCTAAAGTATACAACTAGGTGGAGAACACCTAGAGGGACACCACTACAAGGTATTGGATGTAGAAATGAGAAGCTCTTGTGTAGAATGTATTTTACAATAGAGGGAATGGCCTCTATTTATAGGAGAGAAGGGGAGAGGCTATCCCTATACATGGCAACTTTTCCTACCGCCTCCTAGGCCATGCAACCGACCGAGGAGGTCGGTAATTTACTTTCCTTCGAGTCGCGCTGGAAAACCGGACGGAAACCGCGCGCTCTAAGGCGGTGAACCGGACTTGAACCGTTGAAACCAGCGCCGTTTGTGTTAATCGGAGAAGAAAATCCAAGCAAACGGGCCAAAACCGGGCCGAACCGGCCGGCCGACTTCGCCCGCTGGTGCGCAGATCGCAAGACCGCCTCCGCCCCCACCGCGTAGCCGCCACGTGGCCCGTCCGCCGGGCAAACCGCGCTTAAGCAAGGCGACCGCTGGCTCGCCTCGCTCCGGCCGCCGCCCTGCGCCACGTGTCCGTGTTTGAATTTCAACGCCGTAGCGCACGCGCGTCCGTGCGGGCGGGCGGTTCGACCATGGAGCCCGCTGGCCCGGTTGTCGGCGGTTGGTCGGCGTTGGATGGGGGGTGCCGACGTCGGCGATGACGCGGCACTTTTTTAATTTGAAAAATTCATAACTTATTATTAGGAGCTCCAAAAATAGCAAATGATATGTCCATTTCGATCAGCGACGACGAGCCCTTCGCAATGGTGTGCTCCATTTTGTCGTTTGACATAGTTTTTATTTGTGAAAAAATATAAATCCCTGCAACACCGTTGAAACATCGAAACTTCGTGGAACTCGTTCGATAAAATAATATTTTGTTATGATATATCATGGAAAGTTGTCAATTTAATATACTTTGACGGTTAAAATATATGTCATAACGACCGTCAACAAGCTCCCCCCACACTTAGTCCTTTGCTCGTCCTCGAGTAAAGGTAAGAAGGACTAAGGTGGTTAAATCTCCAAGATGTTGACACGCACACCGATTATTATAGGGCTTTACCTACTTTGTGAGCATTCATAGCGGCTACCAAGTTATCTTCGACAATTGAACAATGGAATAGCTTGAAATCCTATCTTCTCACTACTACTCATATGAAAGGACTTGGTTCGATTTTTATATTTTTGTAAAGAAAGTAGCAATGCTCCATGGTTGATTCTCACATAGTCACTTATTTGTGTTTCCTTGCCAAAGCACTCTTCTCACTCATCCTATCTTTTTGCAGGGTTTTTTTTTATGGATCTTTGAGTGGAGTGTTGCATAAGTACCTCTGTATGTTTTGTCGGGTCAAGCTCTGGATCGTTGGAAAGAGGAGCCATATCCCTAGATCGAAGTGTGCAAGAGTGTGTGGGAAATATTTGTGGTATTTTTATGGTTACTCCTTGACTCATGATCTCTTTTCTCCCTTTTTTTTGTATGCTTTTAGAGAGATTCAGGCTACTTATTCTTCTTTCTCTTCTCTTTTTTTTTGGAGATGTGGGCTCTACTCGCCCTCGGACACATGTCCGTTTTTCATCTCTTTTTCTCTTCTTTTTTTTTTTTTTTGGAGATGTGGGCTCTACTCGCCCTCGGACACATGTCCATTTTTCATCTCTTTTTCTCTTCTCTTTTTTTTCTGTAGCCTATATCCTCTTTCTGCATGATACTTTTCCGATAACAGGAGATGATCATGGTGTAACTTGGATGGAGTATTTATTTTGTGGATGGTGATGATGCATGTTGTGCGCAATTCTCATTGTGAGAATTGGCGTGTATATGTGGGTGTACGTGTTTTTCGATTTCGGGAGTATGAGCCTCTCTCAACGCAGATCAACGGAGCCTGACAAAACTCAATACAACAGGAAGTAGCTATAGTGGATATTCATGTCATTGTCATTGTTCAGGCTTTGGTAGGATTTGTCTAAGTCATACCAGGAGCATGCTTTATTTGAATTTTTGAAATAAAACCAAGTCTCATTGCAAGAGAGAGCAAGCGTCAAGTCATTCTACTATATCTCAAAGCCCAATTATTTAGATAAACATGGGGTCTCTAACAATAGGTTGCTCAACAAAGTATGGCTTTTAGCGAGGAATAAAAAGTATGCATGCCATATATCAATTGGAAGACTGGAGATGGAGCATTTCAAAAGAGGTTCAGATTTTATTTGTGCATTTATGGAGAGAAGAAAAATATCACAACTCAAAGTGTAATTAATGTCAAATTTTTGCGTACCTTTGATTTGTGAGAGTGGTGTCGTCTCCCCACACTTGTTTTTTGTACCTTTACGTGCACGAAAGTACTCTTACCGGCAACATGTGGATGGAGTTTTGAAGTTTGCCGCGGTTGATTTGTCGCATATGGTCCAACTCGAGGGTAATCATCACGGTTTTGAACCACACACATGTATAGTGTATATAGATCATAACCTCGATGATAGCAAAGGTGTAGTGGAGAATCCTCCCTCTCTCTCTTCTTTTATTATTATTTTTTGTATATATTTTTTTTTTCTTTTTTTTGTCTATATTTCTTATATATTTTTTCAATCCTTTTTTCTTTTTTTTTTTTTTCTCTCGAACTTTTTCTTTTTTTTTTTTTTTTGAGCAAGACCGGGCTCACATCTCTCTCTTTTTTTTTATTGACCCCTTGGTGTGTGCGGAACTCGGACTTACACCTTCCTCCCCCACACTTGAACTTTTGTGTAAAAGTCAAGTGTGCAAGGTCGGGCCTCCTTTTGAGTGTGTTCCATCACCCATGAGCATCAAAGTTTGTAGTTGATGTAGCCTCATGTTCTCAAGCATCATATGCTTCTTCATTCTCCTTAGTCAATCTCCACAGAAATGGTTAGCGACAAGAATACCAGAAGGTGCATGCTAACTTGATAACATGTTCTTGCTTTTGATTAAAAGTTTTTTTTTTCAACAAAGAAAAGACAACAACACGGGTTATCTCCGGGAAGTGCTTTGTTTAAAGACGAAAGCTCGTCTTTGGGAAACCTTTTGAAATAAAAAACAATGTTGGTGAAGTGGTTTCCCCTTCGACACCAACCCTTGTTGTCGATCTACAAAACTCATGCCAAGACACCACAAAATTTGCAAAATTTATGATAGACGAAAACATCTACAACGACCCATTCAAAGCTTTTGTGGATGGAGAGAACATAGGGGTTGTAGATTTTGCAAGTGGTAGCTTTGTTGTGGATCGACTTGGGAGAGTTTTCATATGAGCATGAATTGGATGGGGTAGTTAAGAAATAACTTCCATGCTCATCAATGAAATCTCTCGTTTCAAGGGGAGCACTTTCTTTCTCATGATAGATTAAATCATCCGCAAAACATGGATAAGATATTGTTATTGCGGAGACTACCTCACGCTCTCCCCTGAGATCAGGAACAGATGAGACATCGTGTGTGGGCATAGAGGGAGAAGGTATAGAAATGTCTTCTATATGAATTGATGGACCCTCTATGTGTTGTGAGTGTTCTTGATGTCTCATATCGGAATTCGAGGTGTATGATGATGTTGAATTGGGAAGCTCTAAGGTCTTCCCAAAATCATTATCAACAAAGAGGTCATCCTTGAATCCAAAGGGACATGCATAAAGATGGGATTCATCATCCCAAGAATTGTGATTGCATGTTCCCTTAACTGGGAGGTTCCTCAACAACCGAATTATGAAAAAGAATTTGAAGAAACTTCAAATTCGGTTGTAGGTACCTCTTCTCGATGGTCGGGCTTGAATCTCACGGTTTCTACGGAAACTTCGTCATATATGCGGTGTATGGGGTGTTCTCTAGGATTTTCTCTAGAATGGCTTTCCCCCTCACTAATGGATTTATGCACAAACGAGCCTCCTGAAGATAGGTCAATTTGGAGAGCATCTTCTTTGCTAAGACCAAGATAGAAGTGGTCAAGAAGAACATGGTCGGGCAAAGAAAGGTTTGGGCCTGTATTTACAAGACTTAAGAACCTAGCCCAAGATGCTCCTAGAGTCTCCTTCTCTTTTTGTTGAAATCGGAGAATTTCTATTCGAAGGGCAGCGACTTTGGAATCAGGGAAGAAAGCAAAACAAAATTTGTCTCGAAGTTCAAACCAGTTTCCATGAACACCTCCTATGGTATGAGCATACCATTGTTTCGCTCTACCCAAAAGGGAGAACGGAAACAGTTTCCACTTAATGGTCTCTTGTGTCATGCCACGTAAAACAAGGCAAGAACATAAGTGCTCAAATTCCTGAAGGTGGGTGTATGGATTTTCGTCGTCCCGGCCGGAGAAGGGTTGCTCGAACCATGGCTATGAAAGCGGGCGAATTTCAAAGCCATTTGCAAGAATGGGGTGTGATGATGGTGGAGGCTCAATAAATCGCCCTTTGGAGCCGAATATTTATGGATAGGCATGAAGTCCATGTGGTAGTGGTGGTAATGGTGGTTGATGGTTGTGGTGAGGAAAAAGTGGTGGTGGTAAAAAAATAAAAAGGATACACGGACGACTTGGTTCGATCCCCGAACAGCTACCGATCCCGACCGCGGCGCCGAGAAAGCTTGTTGGTATTTCTTACGCACACAGATAAATCCGCAAGCGCCGCAGTACCGTTGTAGCTTTCACCCGGAAGTATTCAGGGTATCGTATTTTCCACAGGGAACGGAAGTGTACTAGAGACGGAACGAGGTCGCCCAAGGGAAGAATAGAGATAATGTTTTTGGTAGGATGAGAGGGTTTCCTAAGCTTAGCCCAACGTCACTAGATAACTAAAGTCTCGGCTTACTACACTTGCTTGCCGACAAATTTTTGTTCCTTTCCGATTCTCGAGAAGATTGGGAAACGGTAATCGGGTCGAGCAGCCAAAAGCTCTACGAGAACACCAACCCGAACGTGGTGGAATACAAAGGCCTGGTCGAGTTTGTCACCCAGGGGCTACCACAACTATCCGTGGGGTTGGGCGCAATCTCGGGTAACCGATAGTCTAGACACCACGTCTACACTAACGATTCTGAAACTAGTCTCACGTGAAAACTAGAACCTTCGGTCGAGCGGAGATCCCACAAGCAAGTAAGTGAGCACTAAATTTAAGTCAAAGAGATTACTCGGGAATTGCAAAGAAGGCGGATATTACTCACGAAGGAGTCGTCTCGTAGAGGTACAAATTGGAGGGGAACCCGACAAAGCCGGGCCGCCCTGCTCTTCCTCTCCTCTCTTCCTTTTTTCTAAAGTATACAACTAGGTGGAGAACACCTAGAGGGACACCACTACAAGGTATTGGATGTAGAAATGAGAAGCTCTTGTGTAGAATGTATTTTTACAATAGAGGGAATGGCCTCTATTTATAGGAGAGAGAAGGGGGAGAGGCTATCCCTATACATGGCAACTTTTCCTACCGCCTCCTAGGCCATGCAACCCACCTGAGGAGGTCGGTAATTTGTTTTCCTTCGAGCTGCGCTGAAAACCTGGACGGAAAAACCGCTCTAAGGCGGTGAACCTGGGACTTGAACCGTTGAAACCAAAGGGCGTTTGTGTTAAGCGGAGAAGAAAATCCAAGCAAATGGGCCAAAACCGGGCGAACCCGGCGGCCAGACTACGCCCGCGGGTCGCGCGGGCCGCGCCGCCGCCTCAGCGCCCACTCCGCAGCGCACGTGGCCGTCCGCCGGGCAAAGACGCTGGCGCATCGTCATTGGCGACCCCGCCCGCTTCCACTTTGTCCGTTGCGCCACGTGTCCGTGTTTGAATTTCAAGCCAGGCGTCGTCTTGGCGTCCGTCTGCGGTGTAGTGATTCGGCCGTCGTGGGGCCCTGGGCGATTATCAGCCGGTTGGTCGGCGTTGATCGGAAGTGCCGGCGTCGGCGATGGCGTCGGCCTCCTTTTTAATTTGAAAAATTCATAACTTATTATTAGGAGCTCCAAAATAGCAAATGATATGTCCATTTCGATCGGTATGACGAGCCCTTCGCCAATGGTGTGCTCCATTTTGTCGTTTGACATAGTTTTTATTTGTGAAAAATATAAATCCTCGCAACACCGTTGAAACATCGAAACTTCGTGGAACTCGTCGGATAAAATAATATTTTGTTATGATATATCATGGAAAGTTGTCAATTTAATATACTTTGACGGTTAAAATATATGCCATACGGCCAGTCAACAATGATCAAGTTGGTCCATTGTGTGCGTATATCCTCATATTTAGATGTCACGCTAGCTTCTTACATACATGCCTTCCTTTGGGAAATACAAATAATGATACCACTGAATACTTCGGTGAAATGTACAATGATAGATCCATGTGCTTGTAGATGTATATCTATTATGGCAAGGTCTATCACCATTGATGTTTTCTAGCTAGTGTGATCGCCGACATGGTGGTTTCACTTAGGAATGTCAACGATGCATTTACGGCGCCGTTATTAGAGATGGGTTTTAAACCTGTTTCTAGTGATTGCGCGCTAAGAAATGCCAACAAGCATTTTACGCGCCGTTACAGGGGGGGAAGGCATTGTATTAAGAAATCCAAGATGGCTATGAGTATGAGATATGCATGCATGGTAGCCACTTGCTCATACTGGTTAATCTTTTATGTTTTCTCCTGTTGTGGATGGAAACATGATAGTGTATGTTTGGTTTCCAAATGCCGGATAACTTCATCGCTGATCGGAGGCACTCCTAAGGAAGAACAGGTCTCGCGCCTCTTCTTCTTCGGCAAAACCCCGACATTTGAAACCGACACCCCGCACCAACCGTACCACAAGCTATGGCCGAAGTCTCTTCGCGAGTTCTCCGTCCCATTTTTTGCCAACGCGTACCCTTTGGGGCCGGTGGTTAACAACGGTGACAAGAACTTCAAGCTTCACACTGGACTCATAACCATGGTGCAGGCCAGTCCATTCTGTGGACTGCCTAGTGAGAACGCCAACGCTCATCTCCTGCACTTCCTTGAGCTGTGCGACACGATTGTTATCAAGGACGTCGCACCGGACGCAATCAGGCTCCGTCTGTTTCCCTTCTCCCTTGTGGGGAAGGCGAAACAATGGTTTTACAAGGACAAGGAAGGCTTGACACGTGGACCAAGTGCTCCACGGCGTTCCTCGCTAAGTTCTTCCCCATGGGCAAAACCAATGCCCCCTCAAGGGGAGAATCGCCAACTTTTCAGAGAATATCAATGAACCCATTCGAGAGGTGGGAGATTTTGCAAGAATACATCCTGGCATGCCCTCACCACGGGATGGAGAGTTGGCCGGTGCTCTAGAACTTCTACAATGGTCTCACGGCCATGTCAAGGGGGCTTTGAATGCCGCTTGGTGGCGCATTTCTTTCACTCACCATCGATCGGGGCCATAGCCCCGATTGACAAGATGGTGATGAACCGGGCCTGGGGAGGGCAGAACCTAGCCAAAACACAAAAAGGCATGCATACCATGAAGGAGGTGGATATGCTTGTCGCAAAAATGGATCTCTTCTTTGACGGCGGTGGAAGAGCGCCATTTGAAAAGGAAGCTATGAGGCGACCGGTCCACGCCACGGACTCACACATGACGTGTGAGACCTGTGGTGAAGTTAACCACTCGGGGAACAATTGTAATCGAAACCCGGTGAGGAGGCATTGTTCATCAATAACAATGGGTACCGCCAACATCGGCAAAGGAAATAATGGTTTGGAACAACCGGTCCGACCACCATTCAAGGTAACTCGGGCTATAATTCCAATTATAGTTCGAATCGACCTTCACTTAAGGACTGGTATTGGGCCAAGCCAAAATCAACGAAAATCTCAACAAAAAGATGATGCAAAATGACAAAATCTTAGAAAATGTGAACAACAAGTTGGAGAGTCCGTCCTCGGCGTGTGAAGAACCAACGAGCTTCAACAAGATGATAGAAACACGGTTGGCTCAGATTCTTTGCACAAGTACCGGTTAACGACTCGGACAAGATCCGTGGCAACCCGAGACTCGCGACGAGTCCTGTTAATATGATATCTCCGAGACTCGGCCAATCTGCAAAGAATCTGAAAAGTCCCCGTGCACTCGCCGATTCGATTTGCCAAGAAGGGAGACCCTAGACATCCCACAATCACTGTACCATTGGCCCCCACAAGTTCAATAACGCATTCTGTGATCTAGGGGCTAGCATAAATGTGATGTCCAAAGGCTACCTTTGACAAGATTCATGGAGGGACACTTACACCCGCAAGCTTTGTCCTCCAAATGGTAGACCGGATGACTCGGCAGCCCGAGGGGCATACTTTCAAGACGTGCTCATCAAAGTCAAAGATGAGTACTTCCCCTTGAGACTTCGTCGTCCTCGACATGGGTTGTAAAGAGGACATGTCTCTCCTTCTAGGGAGGCCGTTCCTCAATACGGCCAATCCGACATATGCGTGGGGAAGGGATTTGTCATTTTCCACATCAAGAGTAAAGGCGGTGAAGTGCCCATTCAATGGGTACAACAAGAAGAACCCAGGAAATCTTCATCATCGACGGGCGGTGTGGTGTCTTCAAGGATCGCCTCCAAAACCCCCGGAGCGAGGTGCTTTCCGCCCGATAAGTAGGGGAGAGTCGAGGCGGTGACAATAAATAATCTGTCCTTGCCAAATGTAAATCGGCACTTAAAAAATAATAATAAAAACAATAATATAAATAATATACCATAATATAATATAGTATAATATTTTATAACTTATATAAACAATAAAATTTATATAAATATTTTGAAAACCAAAATAATAAATTTTTATAAATAAACTAAATGATTTTATAAAAATAAGAAAAAATATTTTATGAATATATAGTAGTATAAATTTCAAAATATTTTTTTAGTATATAAAAAACATTTTTGAAAAATTTTGGAGAAAAACAAAAAGTGGAAGAAACGGTTCGAATCACGCTTTCGTGACCAATGGCCACAAACATTTAAGTGACCGTTGGCGGGCCGACCAAAGCCCAACGGCTCCGACCTCGGGCTTTAGCTTGCAGCGCGGGCGCACCAGACTACCAGCTCGGCCGGCCGGCCAGGCCCACCTTTCGCCAGCGGCTCCTAGCCGTTATTGCGACCTCACCGGTCGGTTGTTGGCTATAAAAAGGCGGGGAGGGGCCCATTTGTGAGAACTCACCCCTCTCATTCTCACTCCTTCTCACTCTCACACTCTCTTCCACTCATTCTTCACTCCAATTTTTCCATAAAAATAGTTTGTCAAGCAAGATCACGGGTGTGAAAGTTCATATTTTCACCTAACCCTTGCACCAGGGGTTCTTTGCGAGAAAGTCGTGTTTGTTTTTGCGGTTGCCATGGACAAGTTAGGGAAGGCTCTTGCGGGTTTGAGCGATCATCAAGGCGGAGCTCTCGGCACACAAGCTCGAGCTCCATCCCCATCGGCTGCAAGAGGTGGTCCCCCGCACAAGAGGATCTTTGCACCTTAGGGGGAGAGCAAGCTCAAGACCCCCGGCAATCTACGAAGATGATGCGCCGTACCTCGACATCCGGGGAGCTCGGGAGATGCAAGCATATCTCCACCTGCGGGATCGTGTGTTCACGACACACCCGAGATCGACCCGACCTCATTGAAAGGATAGGTATGGACATCGAATTCCCAATTCTTTGGAAGCGGTTGGTTGGCGTAAGTTTCCACCTCTGGGGAGGAAGGTTCTCGCCATCGACAATTCAATTTCTATGCACCTTAAGAGAGGATGAGTCGGGTATCTCCTTTCGTTTGTTTGGACATTCTTATCATATTCTTTGGAGAGACCTATCTCGCCACTTAGGCTTTATTTACAAATGTGCATTAGATCTTGATCATGCTTTGCCTGGTTTTGCGAAAAACCAGTTTTGGGAAGATATTTCGGTGCACATGAGCCACGCACGTTTAAGCCTAGACATACACAAATCCAAACATCCATCTCTAAGATTCATACATCGCTAGATATCTATGAGTTTGTTTACGTAACATCCTAGATGTTAATATGCAATTAAAATTTTGATCATGTCATCATTGCATTGCAAAGCATGCATGTTTGTATAATCTCCTATGCATTAAATTAAAATAAGTTTATTTATTGTATATGCTTTAGGGTTTAGTGTGAATTTATTTTGATCACATGTTTTTGATCCTAAGTATGTGATTGGTTGATTGTTTTTATATCTATGAATTGATGGCTTGAAATTTGATCAAATTCTATTTTGAATTGGATTTGAAAACCCTAGTTTCAAACCCTTTTTACCCCCTTTTCCATATTTCAAAATCCATGCAAAATTTTCCAAAACTTTCAAAAGCTAGTTTGTAGATCTTGTTTTGTTATACAAAAGAGGTGTACAAAGTTTTTCAAGTTTCTATATGTTTTTAAAAGTAATTTTGAATTCAAATTTCTTCCTTTTTTGACCCCATTTCAAAAAGTCCAATTTTGAGGCGAATTTTAAAATGCTTCTTTTATGAAATGTGTAGATCTCGAAAAGTTATGCAAATCTCATTCTTGGAGATTTTTGAGTGCGATTCAAATTTTGAGAGTAATTTGACAAATTCGAAGTTAGGGTTTCTTTTCTGATAGAATGGGGGGGAACAGGGCTGCCACGCTTACTTGCCGCCCGGCGGTCTTCGATCCGCTTCTCGGCGGCGTCGAGGCTGCCGGCGGTGCTTAGCGGTGGCATGAAGAGTCCCCTACGTGTCCTCGTCTCGCTCGCCACGCGGCCGTCCTACAAAGCCAAGCACCGACCCGTCGTCCTTATCCCGTCCGCCATTTGAGCGCCGCCGCCAAAGCTGCTCCGCCAGCGTCGTCCGCTTTGCCGCCGAGCCCCTATCCACCAAATTGGCGCGTCATTAGCTCCGTCTCATCGTTGCACATCCGTTGAGCCCGTGCGCCAAGTCCCTCATGGCTAAATCAGCGCCCGGCACCGCCATCTTCTCGGTCGGCGGGGCCGCAAGACACTACCTCGCCGTCGTCGGTAGGTTCGGGCGTTATCGGAAAACCATCTAGTGCTTTAGCGTCGCCTTGATTCCATGGCGTGATGCGCTTCGACGGTTTCGTGTTTTCCCAGCGGGAGGGCAGCCGAACGCCGTTGCCACCGCCGGGGAGCACCAACGCGTATTTGTCACCGTCGTCCACCCACCTCCGTTCCGTCCTCGCCTCAACCGACGTGAGCACCGTGCTCGGGGTGAGCTCTGGTCATGACCGTGTCTTCGGTTTGTCGATTCGTGCATCGTACAGCCCGGAGCGTCGGTCGGCCAAACGAACTCCGACGGTGCCGCTCCGCCACGCGAGGCCGTGTCGATGAGGAGCGGATTTGGTTTGATTAGTTGGGGGATTAGAGTCGCCCGGGTGTCTTTATTTGTGCCGCCATTCTCGCGTCGGTCGGGAACGCTCCGTGAGTCGCGCCGGGCGTGCGCTTTGCCGCCGCCGCCGCCATGGCCATAGGCAAGGGTGCCTCGGTGCTCTAGGTGTTGGATTTTGGGTGTCGGCGGATGCGGGTAGGTGAGGGGAGCGAGGATGGGAGAGGTCACGGTCGGAGGTCTCGCCGCCGGTGAGGAAACACCGGCCAACCGTGGCCGGCGTCGGGTCGGGCTGGCCGACCCGGGCCCCGTTTGTCGAAAAACTTCGGGGGAGAAGTTGGGCGGCTGTTGGAGCTTGGGCGAGTCGGGCGAGATCCGGCCCAATGGTCGGTTTCCATTAAAATTTTGTTTTTCTTTTATTTCGGATGTGAATAGTCTTTGTTTCTTTCAATTTCATAGAAATTTGAAAATAGCTTCAACAAAACTGAAACTTTTTAGAGCCTTCCTATGAGTACATGTGCCCATGAAAAATTTAAAACTTTGATTTTGAGCAGTTCTTGCATGATTTAAAAATACATTCTTTAATTGAAAAATGCATCTTCCATGGTTTTAGAAAATAAAATATATTTCCAAAATTCATGAAAATTTATTTGGTGCTGTTTTATGATGTTACCATCTTGTATAAAAAGTTTGGAGTCATTTTGAAATGTTTAAATTATTTTCTATATTATGCTTTATTTTATTTATTAGAAAAAAGTAAGTGTGTTTAGAGTTTAATGACTTAGACTTTGTGTGACTTTTGGGTTGTTTGGTGAATCTTGGATCATACCATATGAAATGGTCCTTGAGAACTCCTTAGGCAATGGTGATGATATCTTGTAGAGTAGTTCAACAAGTTGGTTTTGTTGGGTTGCAACTTTATCGTGAAGGAAAGTTGTACTCAAGTTGTTTATCATTTCATGCATTCATCAAGCATCATGTTTATCATTCCATCATGCTAAAGCATGCATCATCATCTACGTGTAGAATATACGAGAGTGAGTCGGATCGTATTGATGAAATGAAGCTTTGGAGAAGGTGTTGATATGGTTCGCGATGATCAAGCTTCAGAGAAGATCCGTTAGTCGGCAAGGATAATGTCAAGTTTGATTTCGACAAACTTTCTACCGACTTTCCCCGCAACCACGAGGCAAGCCCGGTGCATAAACCTTTCTATGTTTTGAAAATCTTTATTACACCGTAAGTCTAGTGTAATGTGCATTAAGTTGATAGGTGTTGGTTGATACCGATTCTTTGCATGACTACCTTGATCTACTGGTCATTCCGGATGTTAACCCACTAGTATGTGTAGGTCGATCTCTTATGCTTAGTAATGCTTAGACTTCGGTAGAAGTCGAGTGATGGGTTCATCATTCGCGAGATATAGGTTTACTGTTCTTCCTTCACCACGTTGGTGGACATAATTATGTTTTATATGAGGCCGGACGGGACGTAAGTGATAAGCGGCGACGGGATTTCATAGGCGTGCTTGTTACGTGCTCGCGGTCGATTAAGGACCATCCGTTGTAAGGCCCGAATGTAATCGGGACTATTGAATGCAAGTTGCGCCCGGGGCCTTGGGGGGCGAAGGCGGTACCGCCAGGGTGTCGCCCTAGGTCGGTCGAAACTAACTAGTCACATGCCCCAATGAATGGGAAAAGGGGTAAGCCTGATCTTGGGGTGTGCCAAATCAGGAATGGCAACCGCAAGACCGGAAGTGGAGAGATGGCGGGAGTATAAGATACCCTCAGTGGGTTAAAGTCCCAGGTTGGAGGTGTACTGTATTCTCGGGTGGCGTAGGCCTCGTTCCCATTTTGGACGAACCGAGAGATGGTTGATATATGCAAGCTTAAGTGCTACATATGTCGTAGGTGGTTAGGGATCCCCATTTGGGTTTTGAATCGGTCGCGGATCGCCGTTGCTTCTCGGAGAAGGAGACCCGGTTACGACCTTCCTCGTAGATAACAATGTAACCTAGTGATTATGGAAAAGAGAAGAAGGAATGTTTATGAGATGTATTACTTAAGAAGTGTTTGACCTAGAGCAGGTGCAAAGTGGAAACTGGTAATAACTTAATTTGATGCTAAAAATTGAAAGTAAGGATCCACTTGTAGTAAGCTTTTCTGCAAACTCCCCTTTTCTAGCTTTACTTCCCTTAAGCCAGCATATCCTTGGAGTCTTTTCTTTTTGTCGGGTAAGTCTTACTTGCGGAGTACATTGTGTACTCGGGGTTTGTTAACCCTTGTTGCAGTCTTGACTCGTCTTTGCTAACCAAGGTCGTGTCGGTGGGCTCGACATGGTGCAGTTGTCCCCCTGTAGTTCTACTTTGTTTCCGCAAATTAAGTTAAGTTTATTCAAATGTAACCTACTCACATTTTGTAAAATTAATGTTATTATTTTTCCGCACTCGATCTATATTTTTATAACAAATGTTGTAATGTTGTAGCTACACCTTTGTTGATCTGGTATGAGGTGTAATCGGGGTTTCCGATGACACTGACGAGCTTCTTGAGTTATTGGGTGTATGCGCATTTGTCGAGGTCTTTGGGACAATGGTAGGTGCTGGTGGGCCCAGTAATTAGGAGGTTCTGTCACAGTTTCGTAGGCATGAGGTTAGATGGGTACATGATATTGAGCTCAAGTTACTTTACGCCATTGTCAACAAGATTAGAGTAGCTCCTGTGTGGGAGATGTGCAAGCATTTTTCTGATGTCATCACTTTGAGCACTTCTGGCACTTGCACATCTCTCATCACCCGCATCGCTTCTGCGATAGGAGCTCTTGACAATGTGCATGTAGAGTATATTTTTGTACCCGTACCTTAGTGAGTGAGCAAAAGCTGGTTCAGGGGCATCTTTTGAAGTCTCTACCATCGGAGAGCTCGGCTTTACTTTTCCTCGGCTATACGACGTACTCACGGTTACCTAACCCGGATCTGGTTTGTTGTATAAAAAGTCATCACTAATCTTTGAGCTTGAGACGATAGCTGCGCAGGAAAAGTATATCTAGCAAGTGCCACTCGCGATCTTTGGAAGAACGAAGGCGGCTCAAGCTCACAGCGCCACCCTTCATGCCACAAGCACCTCTTGCACAGATGTTTCGGGCGGTTGGCCTCCATACATGGGAACACCGGGGTACATACCCGGTAACGACCCTAGGTGGGAGCCACGGCCCGGGACACCTAAACCATCGGGATGGCCCGAAGGAGAGTGCGCGGCTTGGGAGTAGAACGGGGATGGAGGCGGCGAAAGCTCAAATGACATGCCCCGCCGGTTCGGCCCGCGACCCGGTCGAAGTACATGGGGTCGGAGGTCATCAACTTCGATTGCGAGAACTTGGATGTTCAGGAGAGATCAATAGACACTTTGAATACCCGCGTGCGGAGTAACACCCACCGGTGGCGCGAGAAACGGCAATACGGAACCGGCAAAGGTGGGACCGGCTCAAGAAAACATGTAAAAAGAGAACGCACGACAAGAAGCGTGGAGGTACCAAGGTTTCAACCCCGATTAGTAGGCCTCAGATAGCTTGGGGAGGACCCCAACAGGTATCATTGGATTGCATATTTACTTCAAAAATTTATTTCTCATTTCGGCATGTCTAATTTTCAGCAACCTTGCATTCAAAAAAATCCAAAAATAGAATAAGTAGCTCTTAATAAAAGGTTTTCTTTCCTATACATATGAGCTATGAAAATGTTTAGTTAATCCCCTTGTGGAAATGATGAATAGTTGCTCTGTCTTGTGTTTTACCATTGCCTAGTTTGTACCTTAAAAATTCTCTAAAGTTTGGGTTTAGTGGCTAAGTTACATTTCACCTTGAAAAACCTTAATCATGTGGGTTGCATAAGCTTATTCGGTCTAGGTTGTTGCGAAGTTACGATATGGTAATATAGACTTGCTATGACATCATTCCGAGAAAGACTCGACATCCGAGATTTATTTCAAAATCAAAATTCAAAAGTTCCTCGATGATATGCAATTCCACCAAAGCCATATGACATGATTACATGCTTACACATTTCAAAACCATAGTCATATTCTACTTGTTATCATGGTGAACATATGTCAAATTGTTGTGACCTATGTTGAGATTCTTTTCATATGCCGAAGATCAAGAATCACGCACACTCACAAATGAATCGCCAACTCTCACACTAAGAGTTGTGCACAACATGCACCTTTCCATCCACCAAATAAACTCCATTCATTGTGTATCATGACTTCTCACCAAAAATCTCTGTTGCAAGAAGGATGGGTTATGCTAAAAAAAAAAAAAGAGAAAGATGGACAAATGTCCCAATAAAGACGAGGAAGTCAAGACTCGTCCAAAAAAAAAAGAAAAAAAAAAAAAAAATAAAGATAGCCCATACCTCCTTCAAAACTCCACCAAAAGAGAGTCATGATATTTGGAGTATAAAATACCAAAAAAAATACCACACACTTTGCACATCTTGATCTAGGCCTATGACTAGTCTCTCCATGTGGTCCAGTTTTTGACTAAGGCAACATGACATGACACAAGTATGCCAACTCTTTTACCTACCCAAAACTCCACAAAAACCTTATTTAGTTGGTAGGCAAAGAAAGGCAATTTAAGCCTTTGGTGAGGAACAAACCACTTACACATTGAGCGATCAAGAGATCATTCGAGGAACTACTTTCTTTGCAAAAATATTTCAAAACCTCTGGATTAATAGTTGCTCAAAGAATAAAAAATAAGTGAGTCCGTTGATCCGTTCTATCTTGCAACCACCAAAGACTCGGAGATGGCTCAAAAGCCCCACAATTTGAAGAAGGTAATAAGGGGTGAATAAACATGCCATTTTATTCAAACGTAGTAGAACTTTTTGTTATAAGCATGGCACTCTTAAAACGCATAATCGGCATAGAAGCAACTCTCGATCAACAACCAAGTCCTTAACTTTTGCTCGAGGGCGAGCAAAGGGTAAGCTTGGGGGAGTTTGTTGAGCGGTCATTAACGACATATTTTTCTTCGTCAACATTCTACCATTCGGGGTGAAACTATACCTTTTCATACTCATATACATTTATTATTGACATATTTCCACTTGTAGTGTACAAATAATTGTTTTGCAGGATTTATATAAATACAAGTGGAAAATGCACCAGAAGGCGCCTTCCTGGAAAACGTACTTCTACCAACTATCCAACCTAAGGAAGAAAAGCTCGTCACGACAAAATCGGCCCAAGCAACCGACACCCAGCATCTTCTCAGGCCCAGAACTGCATGTGGACCAAAGCCCGGCCCGAACCGAGCCAAACTTCACGTGGCGGTTCATTCAATGCAAAGGAGGGTGGTGCGGACCTTCGGTGGCCGGTTCAGCAAATGTGGACACCGGGGAGGTCGGTTTGGTGGTAGTTTAGCACTTTACCCCTTCCTCCACTTGTATAAGTAGCCCCCTACCTCTCCTCTCTTCCACACACCACTCTTGGAGTCCTACCTCAACACTCCACTCTCCACCTCACTCATCTACCTCTCTCTCTACCTCCACACTTCTTCTTCTTCTTCTTACTTTCTTGGTTAGTCTTGGAGTAGAAGAGCTACAAGGAGGGCTTGTCTCCTAAGAAGAGCTTTTTGGTAATACATCTCTCTCATGGAGAATTCTTATTGTGACAAGTCCCTATTCTATTATCTTGGCCTTACAATTGATTTAGAGTATAGTCTTGGGTGTGCTTTGATCATGATATATGAACTAGAATATAGTTTGTGTGTCTTGTTCATCACATGCTCATACTTGTTCATCACGGTTCATAATGTTTACATGATTAGAGGTGGGATAACAGTTTTGTCGTTCCTTCGGGGTTTGCTCGTGTTCTCGTTCGTCCATTCGTAGGGTGGGGATCTGGGGGACACGAGTAGTCGCCTTGTATGCGGGCATGGTGCCCGGGTGCCAGGGGCCTTCGAATATGTTGGCATGCCACGGTTGGGGGTAGGTGGCAGGGGTCGTGACAGCCCTGTTCGTCCTTTGTAATCCCCCACGTTAGGTGTGTTGTGTAGGAGTTCAGAACGCCTTCCCTTCGGGTATATTACCCGGGGAGGTCTCCCTGTTATCCTAGACCTAACCATTCTTATATCATGTATTCATGTGACTCTAACTATATTCATTTGTATTGGCCATGACTAGAACTATTAACCCTGCTTCACTAGATTATTCATTTATTCTTTCTCTATTTTCTTTATCCTTTGAGGTGGCTCTGAGTGTGTGTGTGTCACACTATCTATAAAACCATATTGTTAACCAATGCATGATCAAGTTGGTCCATTGTGTGTGTATATCCTCGTATTCGGATGTCACGCTAGCTTCTTACATACATGCCTTCCTTTGGGAAATACAAATAATGATACCACGAATACTTCGGGTGAAATGCTACAATGATAGATCCGTGCGCTTTGCGGATGTATATCTATTATGGCAAGGTCTATCACCGTTGATGTTTCTAGTGTGATCACCGACATGGTGGTTTCACGTAGGAATGTCAACGGCGCATTCTGGCGCCCGTTATTAGATATGGGTTTTAAACCTGTTTCTAGTGATTGCGCTAAGAAATGCCAACACAAGGTTTAGTCTGGATGAACAATACACTACGAACGCGAGTCCCAACTACAACCAGGGACTAAAGCTCAGATTACTCGGCTTGAACTACCAACAGGGACTAAAGTTCTCTGGGCAAAGTTGAGTGCGGCACGAGGGAACCTTTAGTCCCAGTTGTAGCCTCCAACCGAGACTAAACGTTAACCTTTAGTCCCTGTCCTACTCACCATTTGGGACTAAAGATTTAGTCCCGGTGAGAGTAGGACTGGGACTAAAGGTTTTGGGTTTAGTCGGTCCTACTACCAACCGGTACTAAATCTTTTTTTTTTTGAAGTTGTACTACGGCAACAACCTTTTTGCACAAAAAGACCCCGACGATTTTTAATGTATCCACCTCCATCCTTAGTGTAATATGTAGGGAAGCTTAACATGTAGGAAAGCGCATATCTAGTAATTACGTTTTCAGCACTAGAAAGTACCTTTCGTTTTCTCATATTCAAAATGCGTTTTCACTTATTTCTGATTTACCATTCAGATTCAAACGCTTATATCTTTTGGGTTTTAAATCCGAATCGATCCGTTCTAGTTGTGTTAGATTCGTATTTAACTTTACTACATGCTCATGCTCTTTGTTATAACTAATTACAAGTGTTAAAATCAAGGTTACATTTAATTAATTTTTCATGGTTACGTGGTCTATGCGCTTTCCAAGATCGTATTGACCTCAAACTTTTCCTCGAGGCTTTTAGATGACCTGTGTGAAGAAACCACCAAGTTTGAGATTTTTCTGAAATGGTTTAGTAATTTTTTAGTTTAATTTAATTACCGCGTGACTTCTCCGGTAATTATACATTGAACTGAGACCACCCCCGAAAAGATCGGAATGGTGGCAAACCTTGCCACAAGGTCTCTTGTGCCCTAGGAGACAAAACTTTGTGGAGGCGGTGCAAAATTCTTGTGTTTTCAATGTGTAATTCACTATATTTGGTCTCACGCGGCACGGAGAAAAATATACAAGAATACCAATAATGATTAGGAAAATATAAGATCTTGCTTGGGACCGTATTTTGGGTGTAAATGAGTGCAAAAAAATTCAAGCCATTTCGACATCGGCGGAGTACACGTGCTTCACAAAGGTATATGGAACCTTTTCCTTAGAACCCTATCTATGCACTTAGGTTTCTCATGGTTACGTGGGTGCATTGCACTTTCGAAGGTCGTATTGACCTCAAACTTTTTCTCAGGCTTTTAGATGACCTATGTGAAGAAACCACAAAGTTTGAGATTTTTCTGAAATGGTTTAGTAATTTTTTAGTTTAATTTAATTACCGTAGCGACTTCACCCGGTAATTATACGTTAAAGCTGAGACCACCTAAAAAAGATCGAGCGGTGCCAAACTTTTGCCACAAGGTCTCTTGTGCCCTAGGAGACAAAACTTTGTGGAGGCGGTGCAAAATTCTTGTGTTTTTAATGTGTAATTCACCATATTTGGTCCCACGCGCACGGAGAAAAATATAGTAATAACAATAATGATTAGAAAAACTTAAGATCTTGCGTGGGACCATATTTTGGGTGTAAATGAGTGCAAAAAATTCAAGCCATTTCGACATAGGCGGGGTACACGTGCCTCACAAATCGGAAGAGTGTCTCCGTAGTTTCATAAACTCGTGTGAGATTCATGATTTTGTGACTAGTGTTTAGTAACACTTCCTCGAACACAAAAATGTCCTATGTAAAGATTGTAGATCTTGATGAGTTGTAACACCTTTGTATTCAAAATTTTTTGAAACGAGGTCATTTAGTGTCTTTGTTTGATCGGGTTTGACCAAGTCAAATTTTGGAATTTTTAAATAAAGACACCTCGCGCTACTTTTTGGACCCCTATATATTGGACATTTTTTGATTTGGCAAATTTTGAACCATTCAAATTTGGAATTTCAAAAAAATTTTATAGAATTTTTAGTTTTTGAACCCTAAAGCGGTCTTGAATTGAAAAGTCATGAATACCAAAATTCATATCTCATCAAGATCTACAAAGTTTATTTATGTCATTTTTGCATTTGAGAAAGTGTTTGGAAAGTATAGTTCTAAATCTACGAGTGTCTCCGTAGTTTCATAAACTCTGTGAGATCATGATTTTGTGACTAGTGTTTAGTAAAACTTCCTTGAACACTAAAATGTCCTATGTAAAGATTGTAGATCTTAATGAGTTCTAACACCTTTGTATTCGAAGTTTTTCAAATGAGGTCATTTAGCATGCCGTTTGGTAGGGTTTGACCAAGTCAAATTTGTAATTTTTAATTAAAGACACCATGCGCTTTCGAAAGGTCGTATTGGCCTCAAACTTTTTCTCGGGAATTTATATGCCCTATGTGATGGAACCACCAAGTTTGAGATTTTTCTAAACTGGTTTGGTATTTTTTTTTAGTTTAATTGAATTTCCGCGCAAGTGATTATCTATTGTCGCGCATTTAGACCTTGGGTGATCAAGAACCGAAAGATCAACATTAAAATGATGTGAAAACAAATTTCTGTCGAAAACAAATAACTTTAATGATTTTGAATAAAGACTACATTTTTGCATTAATGAAATAGTGATTATGCACTTATATTATGTTCAATATTTATATAAAAAGACAAAAAATAATAGGTTACATATTTTTCATGTGTGCAGTAAAGAAAAATGAAATATAACATGCTTTTTTAAAAAAATTTGCCTAGTAAATAATTTCTTGAGCAAATAACAAAGGTTTAGGACATAAACAAATAGAATATATAAATAAAAAGTTAAACTACGCTTGAGCGTGGCGGGAAATGAAATTCACCCCCTTTAGTCCCCCCTTTAGTCCCGGTGGCCATACGGCCCGGGACTAAAGGCCCAAATATTTCGGGCCCGCGCCAAGGACCGCGCCAAAAGGCCTTTAGCCCCGGTTGTCCTCAAGACCGGGACTAAAGCTCCCAACCTTTAGTCTCGGGTCTCCCCCACTAACAGGGAGAAGGGGCTTTAGTCGGGCAATACATAGACCGGGACTAAAGCGAGAGGGGTTTATGGGCGGCGCCCTGCTCCTTCCTCCTCTTCTCGTCGAACACTTCGCCTTCTCCCGTCATCTCCACCGCCATAGCCCACCGACCTAGCGCCCGCCCCGTCATCTCGCCGCCCTAGCCCGTCATCGTCATTTACGCGCCCGACGCCGGAATCGACACGGCCGCGAGCGCCGCCACCGCCCGCGCCCATGAGCTCCGGGCCTCCGCGCCGTCATGCGTCAAACCCCGCCCGCCTGTGCTCGGGGCAGCGTCCGTGCTCGGCGCACCACCCTGTGCCGATCCATCATCCGGCGGCCAGATACGTACTCGGCGCGCGCCCTCAATCCCGATGCCCGGCCGGGCAGCGCGCCGGTGCCGATGGCACCGCCCGCCGTCGTCGACTTGTCCCGGGGCAGCAGCGTGCTCAGGGCGCACTACCGTGCTCCCGCGCCACGCCCGCCGCGGTGCGCGCCCACCGTGCTTCGCGTCAGCGCCCGCACCGTTATCAAAGACGCTGCGTCGTCATCCCAGCGCGCCGCCACACTGCGTCGTCGTCGTCGTCCCACGGCCGCGTAAGGGCGCGCCCGAAGCGCTGCCGTCGTCCGTCGCCCCACGGCCGTCTTGTCGTCGCCGCCGATCCCATGCTGGCGCCCAAAGATCGTCAACACGCCGATGCATGACCTCCCTACAGCGCCCGACGTCGTCCATCATCGATCCCCGCCGCGCGTGTGCTCGAGGCACTACCGCCAAGCCCGGGGTGCCAACCGGCGTCCGTTTCCACAACGACCGACTTCGCCGTCGCGTACACGTAAACCCTAATTAACGCCCAAGCATGTTTTCGTCGATCGATCGGCGGAGAACGACACACAATATTATGGAATGAAAACATATTTTGTCTTGTATCGATATAAAATTTGATGGAATGACGTACACACATATTGATGGAATGACGTACACACATTTGATGAAATGAAACATTATGTATGCAAACTTCATTTTAAATCAACATTTAATTTGATGGAATGAATTTTTAATCATATATATATTAATTATTAGAGTTTTTGTAAATTTATATGCTTATATATGCTCCATAAATATATATGCTTTGTAATATAGATGTTTCTTGTAAATATATTGTTAATTAAATTGTAATATAGACACAAACATTTTAAATTTAGAATGTTTAAAGTGAATATATATATTATTATTAGCTTTTGATCGATGGCCACCGACGGGAGAGACGACACGATGTTTGGTGGTGGTAATGATGAGTCGGGTGATGAAGAATTACTCAATATGATCAATGAAGGCACTCAACAATATAACCAAGACCAAGTTGTTGTAGATGGCGGGAGTCAATACCTATCTCTTGATCAATTTGCCACCTACGGATATTGGCGTCGGCGGAGTAGCGAGGAGAAGAAGTGGTACAAGTTTGGTTCTTCCTTAGGAGTGCCTGGGATCTATAGTGTAGTTGTTCAACGAGGGACAAACCAATCGAACATTATCCTGTTTTCATCCACAGCAGAGAAAACATGAAAGATTAGCCTACATGAGTAATGGCTACTTACACATGCACATCATCATGAACATGTCTTTCTAGAATCTTTTAACCAATGCCTTCCCCAAAGAACGGCGCGAAATGCTTGTTGCGATTTCTAAGCGCAACCACCAATTAGGCAATTACGCTAGAAATACTTGTTGGCATTCCACAACGATTTCACCGGAATTGTTACATTCTTGCAACATCGCCATGGAACGCCGGGTGGTACTCGCAACGTTCTTGAACAAGTCCAAGCACATGGAAATACCGTTGTAGCATTTCACCCGGGAGATATTCGAGGTATCGCTATTTATATTTGTCCAAGGGAAGGCATGGTGTAAGACTCTAGCGAGGGGCATGATCAAGACAACATGAATGTATAATTGACCAATACTCAATACGAGGGGGTAAGTCATGATAGTTCATAAGATAGTGTGACACACACTTGGGCCACCTCAAGGATAAAAGGGAAAATAAAGAATAAAGAATATTCCTAAGTGGAGCGGGCATTCCTAATGTAGCTGTGCAAAGAACAAGTTAATGATCATACAAACATAAGTGACTAGGGTCAAAGCGAGAGTGAGATGGGCGGGGAGACCCCACCAGGTAGTGATGCGCTATCCACCAAGGCATTTACGAACTCCCTACGAGAACATACAAACATGGGGGATTACAAAGGGACGGACAAGGCTATCACTACCCTGTCGTCTACCCCCTCAACCAGGGCATGCTTTGTCATATCCGAAGGTCCGCTCACCCGGGCACCATGCCCGCTGTTAGGAACATCCCATATCCCCAGCGGACTCCCACCCTACGGATGGGACGAGCTAGAATATGGACGGAACCGAAAGCCACAACGGACCGCCACCTCGGCCGCGGTCCTAACTCTACTCAAATATGTCGCATGAATGGTTAAGCATAAAGTTCTATATGACGAAACCACAACATAGAAACTATAGTCTAGTTCATACGCCATGATCGTGTCGAAAGAACAACATGTCAAGAATATGACACACAAACTATATGGTAGTTCATATGTCAAGACTATAACATGAGAATTGTACTCTAGTTCAATAGCACAACTATATGAGAACAAGACTTGAGAAGAAACCATATATGTATTCATACCGGATGTTACTTTCTACCAAGTACAAGCTCTCAATGAAGCTTTGCCTAACTCCAAATACTACTAAAGACTAAAAAGAACTAAAGAGAGGGGAAGAGTAGAGAGGAGGAGTGGAGAGGAAGAAGGGAGAGGAGGAGTGGAGAGAGAGAGGAGGAGGTTCCAAATGGTGTGTGTTGAGAGAGGAGGTGAGGGGGGCTACTTATACAAGTGGGAGAGGGGCCTAAGTGCTAAATTCCCCAAACCGACCATCTCCCGGGCGTCTAGGTGCGGTGAACTTGCCACGACGACACGCACCGCCCTCCTTATGGTTTAATGCACCGCCCGCCAAACTTGGGCGAATCCGTGCCAAGGCTAGCTGGCGCGCGCCAGCGGTCTTGTGAGCTGGGCGGGGCTCTACTGGGCCACAGGCTTTGGCGTGTGGGCTGCGTTGGGCCTGAAAAGTCGTGTGGTGTCGTTGCTTGGCCTGGTTCTACATCGTGATGGGCTTGTCTTCATGGGGTTGGATGATGAGTTGAAATACAGCTTTCCCGTAAAGCCTTTTGGTGTGTTTTCAACTTGATTGTGTATATATTCGCAAAACAATTATTTCTCCAATACAAGTGAAAATATATCAATAGTAAATGTATATGAGTATGAAAATGCATAGTTTCACCCCTTAATGGTAGAATGTTGATGGTAAAAATATGTCGTTAGTGACCGTCAACAAACTCCCCCAAGCTTACCCTTTGCTTTCGTCCTCGAGCAAAAGTTAGGACTTGGTTGTTGATCGAGGAGTTGCTTACGTGCCGATTATGTTTTAAAGGTGCCATGCGTATAACAAAATTTTTTGCTAGAATTTGAATAAAATGGCATGTTTATTCACCCTTTATTACCTTTAGTCGTTGTGGGGCTTTTGAGCCGTCTCGAATCTTGGCGGTTGCAAGATAGAACGGATCAACGGACTCACTTATCTTCCATTCTTTGAGCAACTATCAATCTAAAGGTTTTGAAATATTTTTACAAAAAGTAGTTCTGAAATGATCTCTCGATCGCTGAATATGTATGTGGTTTGTTCCTCACCAAAGGCTTAGATTTTCCTTTCTTTTGCCTACCAACTATATAAGGCTTTTGTGGGGCTTTGGGTAGGTGTTGACACCTGTTATAGCATAATATTACTAGTCAACTAAACATGAATAAGGGCTTAAAATGAATATCAACATAAGTCTAGGGGCTTTACTAACATAATTCCATGAGCTTTGGTGATTTATGACTTTGCGAGGGACCTGAGCGGATAAAAGCGAGATAAGAATGGTGAGAAACCTAAGAGTTTACATCCCATACAATGACAAGACTTGACCGTGAAGTAACTCAACCCAAAAAGTAGACTAAAACATTCTAGAAGACACCAGAAGACACCAGGAGGAAGGAGATACGGTTGTGCCACAAAGTCTTGGCGGTCGCCGTGAATCTTCCTGGCGGTCGCCAGGGTATTTCCACCAATCAGCCTCATCTTTCTAGATCGGTTTGTAACCGACATTGAGGTTGTATCTATACTGTTATTGAAGGTCGGTTTGATCCAATGGTCATCGTTCATCGCCAAGGCCTATATAAGAAGACCCCCTGACCCCAGGGTGAAACCCTAATTCAATATCATTCAGTATCAATAGGCTGAGACCCTGAGTTTCCCTCTAGGTCTAGACTAGAACTAGAACTAGAAGAGTTAGTATGCAAGAGAGGATTCGATCTAGATAGATCTAATGTTTAGAACAAGAGAGATAGAGAGAGGGAAGGGATGGGAGGAAGTACGCCTTTGTCGGTGCTATCTTCATACTTGTACCTCGGTGGAAGTTAACCTACACTTGGAATTACTCACGGTAATCTACTTCTTTTTTCTAGTAAGTACTAGTTCTTATTGTTCTTATTGTTCACAACTCTTGTTTGAGTACTTTAATCTGTAGAACCCTATAGATTAGAGGAGTAGCTTAGGTTTAAGCGTGGTGCTTAGACCGAGGTTGCTTGTGAATGCACCCTACATTTCGGGTCGTGTGGTAGATCGCGGGAGTGACAGTCCTGTTGAGTCCTTTGGAGTCCACCCCCCGAATGATAGGCCAAGCAGGACCATGTTCTTTGGAGGATTGCACGTTTTGTCCCCGCTTTCCTTTGAGTCACGTACCCCTAAGACAATATCATCATAGCTTATCAGAATAAGAATTAGATATCTTAGTAATCCTCTCTACACTCTCAACCTTCTTAAGTCTTGTGCTACTCGGGTTAAGATTAGATCGTAGTCTTCCTCACCCGTTTCCCTGTGGATTCGATATTAAACCCCTCTCGGGTGAAGTGCTCACCGGTATCCGTTAAACTTGCGGATTATACAAATTATAAATATTTACGTAGGCTTATCAAATACCAACAAGCATTTCGGGCGCCGTTGTTGTGGGAAACGTTCTTTGAGTTGACCTCGAATCTACCTTATCCTTGTATCATATTCTTTATTCTTTTATCTTTTTTATCTCTTCTATTCTTTTCTTTTCCTTCTCATTATGGATTCCACGCCTATCTATAAATATCATATACCCACAAGCGAAAGCTTTTAGGCAACTGTAAGAATCTTGAGCCTATCCTAGCAAAGTCCTATGAGCTACGCTTGGGTTATATAAGAATGGTTCGAGAAACTAGCCTTCTCGGGAGAAGGCGAGGCCAACCCACACTCACACCTACAAAAGTTTGAGGAGATCATGGGTTGCCTTCGTTTGGAAGGCATATCCGATAATACCTTTATTTGGAAGTTCTTTCCGTTCTCTTTCACGGGAAAAGCTGCTAAGCGGTGGTATTACTTGAGCGTAGAGAGAGTGAAAGGAGATTGGGGAACATTAATGTCCAAATTTTGTTTATATTTCTTTCCCACCTCGAGTGGCCCTTCTTTCGTATAGAACTTCTAACTTTTAAACAACATAAAGAAGAGTCTCTTCTTGCATTATGGGATCGTTTTAATGACCTCATCAACAACTGGCCCAAACCTTGGTATTCCGGACCCAATCCTTCTTCAATATTTTTATATAGGTCTTAATAAGGAAGATGCGGGGGGACCTTAGTGCGGCGAGGGGAGGCGTATTCCTTTCTGCATGCGATAGAGAAGCAAGAGATGTCATAACAGATGTTGTGGATACGCTACCTCCACTAGAACTTTTCCGATAAAAAGGAAGAATCACCCTCAGATAAAGGAGAGGAAACTACGATAACTAATTCGCAGCAATTCCAATCCCAAGATCTAGCTATCTATCTGAACCATCAACATCCCAAAAATCCCCCAAAGGAAGAAGAAATTCCACCTTTGGAAGACCCTTATGATTTCAGCCTTAGTGATTTTGGGAGAATAATAAATTCTCATACATACAAGAGACCTCTAAGTGACCATAATTTAGATTCTTTTGAGATGTCTCTTGTTGAAAGTGCTTATAAGAGATCTCCAAGTGATTATAATTCAGATTCCTTTAAGGAGAAGTCTCTATTTGAATATGCTTATTATTTCAAAAGACATTAGGAAAAACCCAAGGATGGCATGTCTGATCATGCCATAGAAGGAGAAAACAAAGCTATCTAGAAGACAATCTTATCTTCACCCCTTCTATGCCTAGACAAGATGATTTATTCGAACCTATCTCTAAACCCATCCTTGACCCCCGATGAATCCACATATGCTTCCTTCTTTGAGACTCATGATGACCCTAGAAATTTACCACAACAACCTAAGCATAGGAATCATCAAGACCACCAAGAAGACCCACAACAATGGCTTGAGAGTGTTAATAACCTATGTACCACAACCATTGGTTGTATGGACGACATCTTAGACATTATCAGCCCGAGAGACACAAACCCAAGAGATCCCTTAGACAACCATGATAGATTCACCTTGGAGTTTGGGAAGGAAGACAATATCGGTGAGTATGAGAGCGCTTCATAGACACTTCATCTAGGCCATGTTCACATGATCACCTTCCCTGAATCACCTAGTCTCTCTATCACTATCCCACATGAGATCTTCAACCCCCTCATTCTCTCTCCTCCTATAGATTTTTAAAGGGTGGTTGTAGATGCATACATCTATAATAAATATTCTAGATCTCGTTGGCATAAAATCTTGAGGTAGATTGATGTTGGAAGGGAAACCACTTCATCATCATAAATCACAATTCAATAGGTTTCCCAAGGGACGAGCTTAATGTCCTTAAACAAGCACTTCTTGAGAAATAACATGAGTGTTTACCTTATTGCAATAGTACCCTTGTGAAATGAGCATAGAAATATAAATGAGGAAATATTCCTTCGGGTATTTTTGTTGCTAACCATTTCGAGGTCTAAAGCAAGAAGAACAAAAGGATGACAATGTAAGGTATGTCCAACCAATCATTGTGCAACATGAAATCATATGCATAGAAATATTTCATTATCATGTTGCTACACTATCTTGGTTGCCTCTACCTTTTGAAACATGCTCAATCTGCTAAACAACTATTGTCATGCTTTTCATCTCCTGTTTGAGTAAATCCCTTTTATGCTTCCATGCTACTTTTTGTCTACCATCGTATGCTTTGGTTTGGTAGTCTTTGCTAGGGTGTTCCCAAAGGCTTTTAAATTAAGCGTGGTGCTTAGGTTAGAACGCCTTCCTTAATTGAATTAGACATGGAGTCTAGTTTGGTTATTGAACTAAAAATTGCTTGTGTAGACATTAGTATATTTTGTTGGACTAACCCTATTGAGAAAAAGACAAAAAGAGAAACTCTCAAATAAGCTTGGGGAGGTCTGAGATGAACTCAAAGCGAGAAGAAGCAAGATACAACAAACCTTTCACAAGGAGGACACGCTCGTACACAGAAGAAGAACCTTATGGAATAAAAAGAAAGAAGACAAGTTAGGAAAAAGCTACACAAGAGGCCAAATCAAGAAAGCTTCAAGCAGAAAGAAAAGCACCATCACAAGTTGCTACAGTACCATGATGCCACGATAATAAGGTAACATCTTGAGGTGAGTTGTCAATAAAAAAGCTTTTCCTTAATTATGGCATGTTCATAAATAAAGAACCAAACATGTTAGAGTAACACCCTTGCTTGATCGACTTCATTGCTCAACATGTTTTGTTTCTTTTGTTGTTCTTAACACCACCTTCTTGATCTCATAGTCCTAATCATTTTAGCAATTGTATTACAACATTCATGTTTCATCTTCTGATCTTATCACCCTTGTTAGAGAAAAGGAAACATATAAACATTAACTTTTATCTTGTTTGATGTGCCTAAGGTTTTAGAGAAGAATGAACTTTTTGGTTCTTGTTGGTGTTTTCTCACCTTGGGGCCCATGCACTTGATCTCTACCTTGTCTTTGCACGCTGAGGACACACTTTGAGCAAAAATATGGAGGAGCCTTCACTCTCCCAAAATTCTATAAGAGAATGTCCTGAACCCACAAAGCATGCACACAAAACAAGAAGCTACCAACCCATACTATCAAACTTTCACTTCTAAATGTTGGACCAGCAAAAGAACATGGGTGACACGTTACCAAGATCGAGATGATACATTCAAGGAGTAACCAAGGTAAGTAGTCTTGTTCCAAGGACTTAAAACATTGAACCCTCGTCGAAAGGTAACTTCGGTAGTTATCCATATTTAATTCTTAGCATTGCATCTTTAATTGCATATCATATTTATCTTTACGCATCTTGCATGAGCATATTTACTTCTTTGCTTAATCATTTTCCTTTAGCATATTTAATTTCTGCATTATCATTGCATTGAAAAACCTTAAAAACCCCATGTGAATAATCTTGTGGTGTGTAATAACCCATAAGGATATTCACCGTGGTGGCATAAAAAATTATTCATTCATCTAGTTGCATTTGCATCATAGTTTTTTGCATGCATATAAATTTATAAAAACTTCAAAAATATTTTTCTGCTGAAGTTTTACTTAGAATAATCATGATACATCTCTAGGCACATGAAGCTAATGTGGCTAACCCCTAATGCTTAATCAAGTTCCACTAGCTTTGTTGTCTATTTGAGTTCAGCAGGATGCAAAGGAAGAGAGACATGATAGGTCGACATCATCTTCGCCATCTACCTCAACTTCCTCATCATCAATGACCCTACACTTCAATCTAGCTTGGGGAGAGCACCCCGAGTTATCCCGATAAGTATCTCTACTATAGTATTATTATTAGCTAAATATTTAGTTTACTTGATTTGCTAGAGAGTTTGCTAGGAGTCTAGTTTTATAAAAGTCTAGTCGTTTAAAGAGTCTTTGCTAGAGTTTGGGAATAAATAAATAGGAGTGTACGTAGAGGTTGCTTTTCCACCAACATAAAATGATCTACGAAGCTAAATCTCATGCATGGAAATGATGAATAGTTGCTCGTCGTAATTCCTTTTCAGTACCTAGCTTTCAAGCTTAATTTCTCTTGAGCCTTAAATGCAAAACTGTTTTGACTTGAGACTTACTTTGAACCACGAAACACATGGGTTACAAATTGCTTGCTCTAAAGTATAGGTAATTGACGGATATGATATATGAGAGTCCGAGGCTGCTATTGATCTTACTCTTAGTGATGCTAGATTTCTGGAGATTTATTTTGAAACTTTAAAAGTACACATGATAAGTTCTTGTGTGACAGAGTGTTGAACCTCCTACCACGACCATATATACATGCTCCCTAGATTAGGAAAACCCTTTTGATATATATATATAACGCTTGCTTTTGCATTGAGTTTATTCAATCTTTATCGACCCTTAAGAACTTGTCATGCTGATCATGTACACTCTCCACCACCATTCCATCTCACTCCATCTCATTCCACTCTATTACATTCCACTCCACTCCACTCGACTCCATTCATGCATATGCTATTTCCACCACGGAACTACGCATCCACATCCATTATGCATCCACTATATCCACTAAAATGTTCTACTCCTATCTTAGGATAGAGCAACCAAAAAAATATTCCCTACACCCTTCCACTCTTTTATATCCAACCAATATCTTACGAAGCTCCATTACTCTTGTCTATCTCTCAAAAGTTTATTGCAAAAGAGATTTGTGTTGTATTTAAAAGAAATATATATAGAATAAAAGGGAGATGAAAAATGGACAAGTGTCCTATGGGCGAGTAGAGCCTACCTCCTAAAAAAAAAGGAGAGTAAAAAATGGACAAATGTCATTTGAAAACAATGGGTACTTAGATGCTCGCCTCTCCATAAAAAAAAAATAAATAAATAAAAGAGAAAGAGATACAACCCAAGTTCTCACAAAGTTTCAAGTTTCAAAAGAGAGATGATTCCTCAAGGAGCAAAAGTAGAATTAGGCTTTCCCCTCATCCATTAGATGCACCTCATTGCATTCATTGCATTCCCTACTATCACTTACCACCATATTCATTCCCCTGTACACATGCATCACTTGAGCGGTATGACTCGTGACCCTAGTTTTTCAGGACCGGACGGACCGCCGGTCCGACCGTAAAAACCGAACCGAGGGGACTCCACCGCTCGGGTCACTTAAAAGACCGTCCGTGCATTGGACCGAAAAAACGGTCAAACCGGCGGTTTTTGTGTAAAACCGTGAACCGAGGCGGTTTGAATTGAACTGGGCGGTTTTTTAATTTATCCAAATTTACCCTCGTGGACTCGGAACTAGCAAAATGCGCCAAAACACCCTTTTAGGGTTACGGCCGGTGGGAGGGAAAATTTCTCGTCTCGCCCGTCCTGCGCGGCGGCGAGTGCCCGTCTTCCCTCATTCCCAGCGGCGGCGGCGGGGCCCGATAGCCTAGGCGCTCGAGCAACGGCCGGCAAGCGGTGGGGTAGCGCTGGCTGCTTGGCAAGGTCTGTGGGTTCGTGGGTTCATCTTTCGAGGGCCTCGGTGCGCGCCGCTGGCCGGCGTGAAGGCTGCTTGGCGTCTTGTGATCTTCTTCTTGGCTCTTGCGAGGGCGGCAAACAGCGGGCGGCGCTGGCGAAGGGCGGGGCGGCCAGCCAAGCAAGCAGCCGGCCGGATGACCGAGGGCCCGGACCATGGTCGCTAATGTGACCGGTGAGTGCTCAAGCACAACTCCAGTTCTACATTTTCTCATTTGCTCAGTAGTGGTAGTCAACCTTCTATGTTCGTAGAATCCTTTGAGTAGAGAATTATTTAGTTATTTGATTTGATAGTGGTAGTCAAGCAATGTCCAGATCTGGTTAGAATCAAGTGAGATTATTTGTTGAAGCTCTCTGCTTGTATGTTTAACTGTTAGTGCTAGTCTGCTAGTTTATTTATGCCATGTCCAGATCTGCTAGTCTGCTAGATTATTTATGCCATGTCTAGATTAGTTATGCTAGATTATGTTTAACTGTTAGTGCTAGTCTGTTTTCTTACTGTTTTTTGTTTTGTTTTATGGGATTTCACGATGGGTTCTTGGATACTCCTACTCCCCCATACGCTCCCAGTTCGGAAGGAACTCAAGGTCTATCTACGTAAGGAACTCGGGGTCAAGGAAGTGGTAGAAGGAAAACTGATCCAAACATGGGGATATTGTACACAAATTGTCGGAAGAAGGAAGAAAGAAGATCAAATGCATGTACTTGTGGCTTGAAGTTACAAGGAGGAGGAATCCATCGATTCAAGGAACATTTGGCCAAATATGGTGGTAATGTAGTTGGATGTAATAAGGTTGATGCGGAGGTTGAGCATACAATGTGGTTAAATATTCAAGATTGGAATGAGAAGAAAAAGAAGCAAAGAATGAGGATTATGTGGAAGGGCACCCATATGGTCCGTAAGTTGGAGAGGATGATGTTGTTGAGGTCTCTACTGGCTGGCTGCGGCCACATCAAACAAAGGGAAGAAAAGACCACCTTCAACTCCTCCAGTTGGCAAGTACTTCAAGCCTAGAACTGGACCAGGGGATCAACCATCAATAAAGAGTGTTCTACAAGGAGAAAATGTCAAAGAGAAGACAGATATGTGTGTGGCAAGATGGTTTCTTGATGCATCTATTCCATTTAATGCAACCAATTCTGCTTTTTATCGCCCAATGTTTGATCTTTGTGTGTGCATTTGGTTTCGGATACAAGGCGCCGCTTATGAATCAGCTCCGTGGTCGATTTCTTGCAAATTGTGTTGAAGAGACAAAGCAGTTTGTTAATGGATTTCGCAAACATTGGAGAGAATCCGTTTGCACTATTATGGCCGATGGGTGGGGATAGAAAGAGAAGGACTCTTGTCAACTTCTTGGTCTACTTTGCCCCAAAGGTATTGTCTTTCTTAAGTCAGTTGATGCCACCGATAACTCGAAAACCGGAGATTTTTTGTTCAAATTGTTTAGAGATGTAGTTAATCATGTTGGACCGAAAATGTGGTTCATTTTGTCACCGATAATGGCTCAAATATGGTTCTTTGTTGGTAGAATGTTACAAGATGCATTTTGGAAGTTAAATTATGTCATTTCATTTGTCAATTATATAAACTATACATATATATATTGCTTGAATGTCATTTTAAATCATATATATTATATATATATATGGACCGGTTCAAAAAATTTGTGGCGGTTCGATAAAACGGTCCATTATTATCGGACCGGCGGTTCAAAGCGGTTCTAAGCGGTTGGACCAATGAACCATTGAACCGGCGGCCTCACCGGTTCGATCACCGGTCCGGTTCGAAAAACTAGGCTCGTGACTTTGGATCCATTGCTTGAACTTACAATATATGCTTAGTAAGTAGATATAGTTTTCTCCCACCTATGAGTTCGGATATAAGCCTTAGATATAGGGTGAGAGAGAAGAAGGCATAGTGTCCCTACTTGCCTTAGTCTAAAAATACCACATATCATGAGAGAAAGGCAAAACAACCTTGATGCCTTAGTGAGGATCCACAAATACCACAAATGAGAGACTTGAGAGAGTCATACCGGGAACTTTGAGTTTTATTTTTTTGAAAACTTACAAAAACTCCGAAAGGACAGATTGAACAAAGAGTTTGAGATATGGTGTTTGACTTGATTGTTCTATCTTTCAATTACCCAAGATCCCAAGAAAAGGCTATAAGCTCCATGGTTAAGGTAGTATGGCTCGGTGGGAAATGCATATCATTGAGGAACTTTTGAATTTTAATTTTAAAAATAAAACTCGGATGTCAAGTCTTTCTCGAGAATGATGTCATAGCAAAGTCCATATCACCATATCATAACTTCGCAACAACCTAGACCGGATAAGCTTATGCAACCCACATGATTCAGTTTTTTTCAAGGCAAAATAAAACTACCCACTAAACTCAAACTTTAGAGAAATTTAAGTTATAAACTAGGCAACGAGATAAAACACAAGACGAGCAACTATTCATCATTTCAATAAGGGATTAACTAAAACATTTTCATAGCTCATATATATAGGAATGGAATTTCTTTTTAGCATGTCTCATCATTTTATAAGATAGAGAATATAATCAAAATGTGAGATACAAGTTACCTTTCTCGGAGTCCTCCCCAAGCTAGCTCTTTTCTTACCTTTCATGGTTCTCGCTAGCTTGTGCATGCAATGATCCGAGTTGTGATTGGTGGCGTGGTTGGAGGCTCCCCAAGCTTGTCTTTTGATGTCATCAAAGTAACAGGACAATACTTGGGGTTGAAAGGTTTATCTCCTATCTCTCTCTTTCTTTCTCTCTTCTCTCTCTCTCTATTTTTTTTTTGATGTCATCTCATTTGTTATCTTCAAGACTTATCCTTATGAAGTTTGATAAATTCTGCAGGGGGTTAGTCCATATGATCTTCCAAGCTCTACACTAGCAGCTTGGGTTCAATAATCGAGACTCAACTCCATGTCTAATCTCGATTAAGGTAGACTTTTTGACCTAAGCACCATGCTTAATTCAAAAGGCCTATGGATGTATGATCAATACTTCCAAACCAAAACATGCCAACATAGGCAGAGAGGAAGTATGAAAAGATAAACATGATTCATTCAACGAAGATAAACCAAATATTTTATTCTTATTTTTTCATTTATTTATTTTTATTATTATAAGCATCATGGAGTTATTATGGGAGTTTATTATAAAATAAATGATAACTACCGATTTACCTTCGGCAAGGGCTCACCTTTTAAAGTCCGCTGAGTAGGACTCTTCTCCTTCCACTCTTTGCTTGATGGGTGTACACCCGTATCCAGAGAAGTGGACGTGGATGCCAACCTTTCGCACTTTTGCCATACCTGCTTAACACTTTGTGGCTTTATCTTCTTGGGCTATTTGTTTTTAGCATTCTTATGTTTGTTAAACCCATTGAATGGGCATCTCATTGTTTGTCCCTGCATATGAAAGCTAACATGCCCTGATCCCACGTGCAAGACTGCATTTGTAGTGTTAAGAAATGGTCTCCCAAGGATTGGGGAACTCTCTTGTTGTGACCCATGTCTAGGACAACAAAGTCCGTGGGGATGTATGCTTCTCAAAATTTCACCAAAATGTCTCGAGCTACTCCCTCAGGGGTCCATAGTGATTGGTCCGCCATACATCGTAGTTGAAAATGTACGGGGGACAAAAGGTCCACCTAATATTTCATCATACGTTACCTTGGATATGATGTTTATGCTTGATCCAAGGTCGTAGAAGGCATCCTTGAAGACATGTGGGCCAATTGAGCATGTGATCGTCGGGTGGCCGGGATCCTCTTTCTTGATAATGAGTGGTGGCTAGGTAGGAGACTTGCTATTTTCCGACATAGAGGTTTACCGGACCTCGTTGAGACCATTTTAACAGATTCAAGAGAAGTTTTAGGTTGCCCCAAAACTCTTCCCAAACTAGCAACAGCAAAAGCAAATAAACAAACCGAGCTAAGCTGTGTTTCTATCATTTTTATTAAAGCTCGGTTGTTTTTCATAGGAAGAAGTTAAACTTTTAATTTTGAAATTCATGTTTTCAATAGTTTTTTCATTAAGCATCAACTTCTTCGTAAGATCTTCAATTATTTTTGCTTGGTGTAAAACCAAGTCCTTCAAGGAGAGATAATTCAAATTGTAATTTGAGTTGAAATTGGAATTACCTCCTTGTGGGTGTATTTGGTTATTCCATCCATTATGGTCTCCTTGTTCTTTGGAACCCATTGTTGATGTGAGTGGTGTCTCCACGGGTTTTGGCGATCGTTCCACTGAATGGCCAACATTGCCACAGACTTCACATGTTATGTGTGAGTCTATGGCCTTGATAGTGTCGTATGTTACTTCTTCTTCGGTGGCACACTTATCAAGCTCTTTTAATAGGAGATCCATTGTAGCGAGGCATGTCATCTCCTCCACGGTATGCATGCTATCTTCTTGTTTGCCAAAACATTCCTTCCCCAAGCTTGATTGGACACCATTTTTCTCCATAAGAGCTGTAGCTCTATCAATGGTGAGGGAGAGGAAGGCACCTCCAAAGCAATGGCATCAATGTGCTCTTTTGACATGGATGTTAACCCCTTTGTAGAAGTTTTTGCATCATGAGCCGTTTTCCATTCCATGGTGCGGGCATGCTTGAATGTACTCTTGTAGCCTTTCCCATGCTGTAGGGATGGACTCCATGGAATTCTGCTGGAAGTTGGCAATCCTTCCCCTCAAGGTATTGGTTTTACCCATGGGGAAGAATTTAGTGAGGAACGCCGTGGAACATTTGTTCCATGTGTTGGTGACTTCCTTCTCTTTGTAGAACCCTTTGTTTCGCCTTTCCCATGATGGAGAAGGGGAAGGCGTGACGGAGTCTAATGAGCGTCTAGTGCGACATCTTTGATGACAAAGGGTGTCGCAGAGCTTGAGGAAGTGTCGCAGATGTGCATTTGTGTCCTCACTTGGCAAACCACAAAGGTTTGCCCGCACCATCTTGATTAGGCCGGTCGAGCTCAAAGTTCTCGGTTCCCGTGTTGTGGCGGGGCCCAACGGGCACGCGTTGGCCTTGAGAGGGGTGGAGTAGTCATGAATTGACTTAGCCATGAGTGAAGTAGCGAGATGATGCGAGGGGGTGATTGGTTTGTTTGTCGGCGGAGTAGCGGGAGAAGAAGTGGTGCGAGTTTGGTTCTTCCTTAGGAGTGCCTCCGGATCTATAGTGTAGTTGTTCAACGAGGACAAACCAATCGAACACTATCCTGTTTTCATCCACAATAGGAGAAAACATGAAAGATTAGCCCTGCATGAGTAATGGCTACTTACACATGCACATCATCATGAACATGTCTTTCTAGAATCTTTTTAACCAATGCCTTCCTAAGAACGGCACGAAATGCTTGTTGCGATTTCTAAGCGCAACCACCAATTAGGCAATTACGCTAGAAATGCTTGTTGGCATTCCACAAGCGATTTCACCGAATTGTAACATTCTAGCAACATCGCCATAGAAGCTGAGTGGTGGTATACGCAGCGTTCTTGAACAAGTCCATAAGCACACGGAAATACGGTTGTAGCATTTCACGGGAGATATTCAGTGGTATCGTTATTTATATTTTCCCATGGGAAGGCATGGTGTAAGACTCTAGCGGGGGCATGATCAAGACAACATGAATGTATAATTGACCAATACTCAATACAAGGGTAGGTCATGATAGTTCATAAGATAGTGTGACACACACTTGGGCGACCCTCAAGGATAAAAGGGAAAATAAAGAATAAAGAATATTCCTAAGTGGAGTAGGCATACAAACATAAGTGACTAGGGTCAAAACTGAGAGTGAGATGGACGGGGAGACCCCACCAGGTAGTCTGCTATCCACCAAGGCATTTACGAGCTCCTACTGAGAACATACGAACATGGGGGATTACAAAGGGCGGACAAGGCTATCACTACCCATGTCGTCTACCCCCTCAACGGGGGCATCTTTGTCATATCCGAAGGTCCCCTCACCGGGCACCATGCCGCATGTTAAGGAACATCCCATATCCCCGTGGACTCCCACCCTACGGATGGACGAGCTAGAATATGGATGCCAGACCGAAAGCCACAACGGACCGCCACCTCAAAGACAACCCTAACTCTACTCAAATATGTCGCATGAATGGTTAAGCATAAAGTTCTATATGACGAAACCACAACATAGAAACTATAGTCTAGTTCATACGCCATGATCGTGTCAAAAGAACAACATGTCAAGAATATAACACACAAACTATATGCTAGTTCATATGTCAAGACTATAACATGAGAATTGTACTCTAGTTCAATAGCACAACTATATGAGAACAAGACTTGAGAAGAAACCATATATGTATTCATACCGGATGTTCCTTTTCTCCCAAGTACAAGCTCTCCAATGAAGCTTTGCCTAACTCCAAATACTACTAAAGACTAAAAAGAACTAAAGAGAGGGGAAGAGTAGAGAGGAGGAGTGGAGAGGAAGAAGGGAGAGGAGGAGGAGAGAGAGAGGAGGAGGTTCCAAATGGTGTGTGTTGAGAGGGAGGTGAGGGGGGCTACTTATACAAGTGGGAGAGGGGCCTAAGTGCTAAATTGCCCCAAACCGACCATCTCCCAGCGCCCAGTGCGGTGAACTTGCCACGACGACACGCACACCGCCCCTCCTTATGGTTTAATGCACCGCCTCGCCAAACTTGGGCTGAATCCGTGCCAAGGCGGCGCTGGCGCCGCAAAGCGGTGCACGCTTGCCCGGGCCAGGCTCGGGCTGGCCAGGGGCTTTGGGGTGTGGGCTGTGTTGGGCTTGAAAAGTCGCGGTGGTGTCGTTGCTTTTGGCCTGGTTCTACATCGTGATGGGCTTGTCTTCATGGGGTTGGATGATGAGTTGAAATACGCTTTCCCGAAGGCGCCTTTTGGTGTGTTTTCCACTTGATTGTGTATATATTTACGCAAAACAATTATTTTTCCAATACAAGTGGAAATATATCAATAGTAAATGTATATGAGTATGAAAATGCATAGTTTCACCTTAATGGTAGAATGTTGACGGTAAAAATATGTCGTTAGTGACCGAGTCAACATCCATAATGAGAAAATACCCCTAGATATCCGCAATCGGGCTGGATAGAGTTCTGAGAGATTTTGTAGATATACCTCTCGATTATGAAGGAGGTGATGGGGAGCGAGACTCTAGGAGAAGTTGAGAAGGGTATCATTGTGTGGGCAAGTGCTACATCATTATTCCTGGTCTTGCACGCCTCGGGCGGGGCTCCAACCCCACCGCCATCTCCAAGGCGGGGCTCCAACCCCACCGCCCGTCTCCAAGGTAGGCTCCAACCCCACTCCCTCCAAGGCGGTCTCCAATGCCACCGTCTCCAATGCGGTCTCCAACCCCATGGTCTCCAACCCCACCGCCTCCCGTGACTAAGCCATCTACCCGACAGAGAGCCTCCTCGCAACCAAAGATGTCATCTGCCCCGCCGGTGAAGGCGATCAAGAAAACCACTACGAAAACAAGGAAGAAGGAAGTCCAAAAATTGTCTGGTGAAATGACATACGAGGAATTGGTGGTGGAGAGCAATAAACAAGTTGCAACACACTTTGCAAAAGGTCCTCCCAAGAAGCCTGAGCCATTTTCTTGCATACCTCCAAATGAACTAAGGAAAAAAAAAAAGTGAATGCAATAGACATAAAGAAGAGGCAAAAAAGCGCCCTCACCAATATCGGACTATAACCACCATCTAGTGAGCGAACACGAAGCGAGCTAAAGGCGGCAAGGAAAGGTGTTCCGCAACTTCGGAGAACAAGAATTGCAATCAATCCCTCCACTAGTTGTTCGTGATGAATATGGTTCGAACAATTTTGCAGCAGACGTGTTGGCAGAATTTAATAACGGTAAACAAATCGATTTAGTGGAGATGAATAAGGTCTACAATGCCCTAGGTCTTGGATGGAAGAAGTGGAGTTCGAAATGTTCGAGGTAGTTGATACTTGGCGTAAATATGAACATGGTAAGCCATTATGGGATCCTACCAAATATCACCAACTGGGTACACAAATGTACCGCTAAACAAATGGTACATCGAGGCTTGTGGCCGTGAAGAGATGCGTATTAGTGTCGAGAATCGAGAGGCGAACATTGGTTTCGTGGCAATGACATTATGTACGTTGATTTTGATGAACTACACCAACTCTTCCACATGAAGGAACTTCGACAAAACTATCCTTAGCTTGTATTGTCTGCGTAAGTGATTCTTTCTACTAATTATTATTAAGTCACTTCGTAAGTACATTTGTTTGTGTTTATTATGCTCTCACTATATATATATATATATATGTTTATGCAGATATGAGATGGTACGCATGAGAAAGAAAGGGATTGAGACTACTGGATTCATAGATCCACATATCGTATACAAAGAACGTAACCCCCTCCAAAATGGCGACAGGACACAGAGGAAAATATCACGACATTCTTAGAGAAGCACCGCAACAAGAGACGTCTACTCTTCCCCTACAACTACGGGTGAGTGTTCATAATGGCTCTTTGTTTTCCTTTATATACCTCTATTTAATTATGAGTGTAATATATGCTTGTGTATGCGTACACATGCAGCAATCACTAGATATTGTTCGACATGAATCTGATTCACGGTGATCTAATCTACTGGGACTCAATGTTCAAAGACGTAGCTGAGTACCAAGATATGATAAATATTATCCAGGGGTAATTGCAGTATCTCTAGCACAATATATATATATATATATATATATATATATATATATATATATATATGGAAAATCTTTTTTTTACTCTCTAGAGTAGCTACTCCCCTGCCTAAATAGGAATAGAATCTGTTGATTAGCATCAGCGCCGCATCGGTATATACGAGATAAAAGGCAGGTGACGATGCGTACTTCCATGAAAAACGGATCTGACTTCTCACACGTTATTTAATTATTATTTGTTTCATTTTGACGTTGGTTGGGAGAGTCCATGTGTATTTGCTTTGTTAGCATCAGCGCCGCATCGACAGATTCATATCGACAATATCAGATCGCTGCCCTATTCCTGCTTGGCACACATAGTATTGAAAACCTGTAACAACCAAATTGTTCCGCCCTAGGGAGGCTATCCACGTCGCCCGTAATTATTTGATTGGCTCCTCAGTGCGTTCGTCCATCGCTGATTGGCTGAGGCAGCGTGTCGACGTCATCCCGATTCTTTTGATTGGTCCGGTTGTTTTTGCCAAAAAACCCTTCTCGTTTCATCGGAATCATATGCCAGTCCACCGAGGCCCCTTAGTAACGATAAATGTGTTTTACTTTTTACTTTTTTAACCCTCGATTTATGAGAATCCTATGTTCGAAGAAGAGAAAATTTCGATTTCGTGGTGTTTTTACATTTACCCGCCCGCCTGTAACTTTTGCAAAAAAACCTTATTTGCTCCCACCAAATATATACGGTAGCGTCCTCCTTTCAGCAAAAACGCTGCTCCCTCTCTCCCTCCGTCTCTCTCTCGTTTCTCTCCGTCTCTCTCGGTAGCGGCACCGTCGCGGGGAGGGGGCTCTAGCGCCGCCGCCTCCGCCTCTCAGCGCCTCGCCCCGCTTCCCCCCCTCCCCTCTCGGTTCCTCCCCTCCCTCCTCTCGGTTCCTCCCTCCTCCCCTCCCTCCTCTTCGGCGGCGGCGTCATCGGATCTTGGCAAAGTATGCGCTCCACCGTCGTCGTCCCCGACCCGCGGCACGGCGGAAGCGGGGGGCGCCGCCCGGTGCCGCCCGGCGCCCACCCCTCCCCACGGCGCATCTGGTTACGGCTGCTCCGTTCTTACCCGTCGCGTCGTGCGACCTAGGTTTAGTGTCTTCCCCTTTCCTCTCTCTCCCTTCTTACTCCTCCCTATGGGATCTCTCTCCCGGCGTTTATAGAGGTTGCTCCCCCTCCCTATTCACGCGATCTATCTGCAGATGGACTGTTTGCCTATGCTGGATGAAACCCTAGCTGCCTGCCCTCATTTTTTTTACACGATTTTGTTTTAGCTTTGGCCAGCTGCGGGGGCATCCATGGCAGCAAAATTAATTTTGACCGCGATTTCATACATTCGGTTGTGATTGCATATGTGAGTTGGTCGAGTTTTTGCCCATGATGAAATTGTTCGAGACACTTTTATTATGTGCAATCAGCCGATGATCAAGATCTTGTGAGAGATTTGGCATTTTCCAACTATTTTGATGCCTTCATACTCCAAGATCATGATCAAATGACGATTGACTTATTTACGAGGCCTCTAAAAATTTAAAGGTTTCCTTTCTGAGACTACCTAGGTGTTATGGTATAGATCTGAGGACATGACCATGCCAATGACATTTGATTTAGTGTGCCTTTGCGGTGCTCATGATTTTGTAAAATGTATTGGAGCAGAATGCCATGTCGGTGTATTTGTTTCCTTTGTTGGTGCAATCGTAGTGCTTATGATCTTGACCATGTCCGGTGATGAGTACACTCCTCTTCTTTGCTAGATTAGTTTGAGGGAATAGGTGTTTCTTTGTGATGAATACACGATATAAATGTTTAGTGTTTCATGTAGTGATCATGGATTCATGGGCCAGCCTTCCTCATTTTACTCCTCTTTATTTTTCTCTTTGAGGCAATGCTTATGAGCTATGATGATTCTTCCTTTCACATCTGTCCGGTGTTCTTATAAATGAGGCGGTGATCATGAGAATGTTGATTTTATTTTTGCCGTCTTTGTAGCTGGAAGCACTAATTCAGTTTTTTTTGCGGTTCTTTAGTTGAGGCAAAGTGATCATTTGCTTGCTTCAGATTTTTTGTTTCTTTGTATCTATTCTCCCGGGGGAGGCTATCCACGTCGCCGTAATTATTTGATTGGCTCGAAGTTCGTTCGATCCACATTTGATTGGCTCACGATTCATTTTTTTTCAGTCCTTTAGCTGAGGCAATGATCGGTTGCTTGCTTCAGTTTTTGTTCCTATGTATCTATTCTATTTTGTGTGCTTTGGAGCCTTTACGCTTCTTTTGTGATAGATGAAGCAATGGCACACCATTAATCGATTAATCGATTATTGCCTTTGCTCTTGCACTTATACTTTTTATGATCATTGCCTATGGTATCAATGGTGCATTATTATGCGGTCTGAGCCTTTGCTTATTGCCCATCAAGTGATAGATATATTCTTTTTAATTCTAGACCCTCGATCACTGTATGCCATCAATGCTTGTGCGGTTAGATTATATACTTTTTGTTTACGAGCACACACCCTATTCCCAGAGATAGTTTATCAAAGGTCCGAATAATTGGATTTTTTTTTTGGTTGTTGTATCGATTTGTTTTTGCGTGAAACAAATTTTGGTTTCATCTTTAAAATAAAAAGATGCCAGTTGAGAGTGTCCCAAAGGTGGGCGAAATCATGAAATGAGAGGTATGTACTTCTCTCCAATTAATGCAGTGATATGTTGTGAACTTAAAATACATGATCTTACTTCTCTTCATTTAATGCAATGATATGTTGTGAGCTAAAAAACGATGATCTTCTCTATTTCTTCATCCCCTGAACTTGGTTTGCCTTGGTCGATCACCTAAAAAAAAATAGTGTTAGTAAGTCTACGCTTTCCTAACTTGATTTTCTAAAAAAAAAACTCAACATGCTTTTTAAAAAACAGTTCATCACTTTGTGACCGTATTTACGTATGATTGTATAAATAATAAATATGAATAGTGGTACTCAGATGTATATTTCACCAGTGTTTTCTTTTTTCACCATTCAATTACTTGAGACAATAGTCATCTAATATTGTTTGTTTCTACATTCAGATTCGAGAGAGACTTCGATTTGTCATCTTCCATCATGTCGGCCTTGGAATTCTATTCACAAACAGTGTTCACAGCTTTTGCTCTTCTAAGTGGTAAACAGATCATGCTTCTTATCATGTGCAGTATTTCTGTCTTTGCTAATAATTGCCACCTATTGCAGACACTTTTGATTTGTTCAGCCTTGCTACATGCAACGCCCGACGCATAGAGCGCTTGTCTAGGTAAGCTACCGCCCTCTTGCTTCTGTTGTTGTTTTCACAGCCTATGTCATATTTGCTCAGTATCTACACACTTTTTTCTTGCATCGTGGCCTTCGATTCTGAGGGTCATGTGTAGTAAGGACATGGTCAACACCGATGCTTATCCTGCTGCCACGTAATTCAGTACATTTTAGTCCTTCTAAGGGTGCCTCTAAGCAAGTAGCAATCCTCTAGGTGCTAATAGATGTTTTCTTTTCTTTAATTACAGACCCGGTGAATTTTATAGCAGAGCAATAGGACCTCAGTACAATGAAAAATCTTGGTTCGTATGAAATTAGCACCAACAAATCACTGTTACTTGGTCTTCTAATTGCTATGATTTTTGTGGCCCAAGTTTGCTATATTCAACAAATCACTGTTAGTTGGTCTTAGCTTTGAATTTGGCGTGGGCATTGAGCATGTCAGTCAGTGCTTGCTGCCATATTGATTCATTTGCGGTCAGTGCTTAAAGGCTTTTTGAGGGACTCGGATTACTCATGTAATCCCCTATTGATTGAATCCATGACTCAAATTAAAACCCTTGGGGTGATTGAATCCATGACTCAAATTAAAATCCTTGGGGTGGAATTCTTTACTAGAGAAAAAATGACAGCATGTTTGCAGCTAATTATGTCAAGTATTAACTTCTGTGATGTATATGCTAATGCCTCCACTCTGATTATGCACATGCTAAGTATTATGATGGATGAAGATCAGAGTCTCCCATTTTTGTTGAGCTGCTGACCATGTGCTTATTGTTTTGCAGCTATGTCACTCTTTCTCAGTCCTTCTCCAAGAAGTTTGATGATGGGACGGACATTGGTGATGGCCTAGAGTACTGGAAGGATATTACCAGAGCCTGCACCGAACTCAAATGGGCTCCTCATTGAACATTGGTAAATGATCTTGCTTGGATTGAATTAGTGTCTGAATTTTTCAGAGTATGTGGAAATGCTTAAAAAAAGGCAAGCCATTGGTGATTGCTGTAGACTTCTACAATACTCATACTCTGGCATAGCTGTCTAGCTCCGCTCTTAATCTGTCAAGATATAATAATGAATGGGAATGGTGATTAGTTGCTCCGTTCTTCAAATGTGAGTTTGCATAAATAGAACTTTAGATGATTGGCCACATACAACTTGCGGTGAAATTTTATAATTCCAATCTACAATCATTATTGCTATATATATTCATATCCCAACCCCCATCATACTAATTCTGTCAAGTATTAACTTCTGTGATGTATATGCTAATGCCTCCACTCTGATTATGCACATGCCAAGTATTAGGATGGGTGAAGATCAGAGTCTCCTATTTTGTTGAGCTGCTGACCATGTGCTTATTGTTTTGCAGTTATGCCACTCTTTCTCGGTCCTTCTCCAAGAAGTTTGATGATGGGAAGGACATTGGTGATGGCCTAGAGTACTGGAAGGATATTGCTAGAGCTTGCACCCAACTCAAATGGGCCCCTCATTGAACAATGGTAAATGATCTTGCTTGGTTTGAATTAGTGTTTGAATTATTCAAAGTATGTGGAAATGCTTAGTGAATGGCCACCTATTGTCTTCATAGGGAACACTGCTAAGGTAATATAGTTCTTAAACGTTAATCTGATGCATTAATTGTGCTATACTTTAGGTGGACTATAGTTTTACACCTATTGCTGCAGTGCAAGAGACTGGGCTGCTGCAAGAGAAGGAAATGGTCTTAAGTTAGATGGTACTCTGCAGGTAGCTGGAATCTTTAATGTACACTATTTAGATTTCTGTGTTCGGTAATAGGTCGAATATGCTTAACCCCTGTAACCTGAAAGAGCTAGCCAAAACTTGAACTGATGTCTATTCTTGAATTTGCGAAGAGTTAATGTCTTCGAACTGCTTGATGACACATCTTATGAGCTTGACACAATAATAATTTGTGAGATATTTAATACGGGCCAAAATTTAATTGCATGGATACTATAGCTTCCGATCTTTGGTACATGATTTGTGTATATTAGCCTATCTGAAATATAACTTTCCTTTTATTGCCTAATATGAATTCTTTGACTGGAATCTGGAGTACATTGCTGCAACCTTGAATATAACTTCGCTATATGGATATTTACATTCTGTTTCCCCTTCGAGTAAAATGATGATGAAACTAATGTTGTGACAGATGACAGATTGGTTGTATGATTTTTTCATCCTGAATGTTCAGTCTACCATACATGCTTTGCTTATTAGTTTCTTTGTGTTTTTCTAGCTTGCAGTGTCCCAGAGAAATTTGCCTGCAGTATGACATCTGGAAGGACTGATCTAGGTATTATAGCCCAACCATTGCTGTAAACTGAAACTGACAGCTGAAGCTACTCTGTTGCCTGTCTAGCAATAAAAGTAAACACCAGTCAATAACAGCTAACAATATAATCGAAGGATTTATGGAACAAAGAGTTGAAAGGTTAGTCGGAAATGATCCATGTAATGAAAGGTTTGTTTGGAAACTTGGGATCAAATCAGCAAACATATCAGCATCTTGTCTCAGCTAGAGTTGGCCTGGTCGGTACCACTTCAGAAAATTTATGCTTGATCTTTGGTTTTTACTGCAAATGGGATGCCTCTCTTTCTCTGACTACAAGACATGTTTTTATTTCTGTTTTTGAGCCTCAGAAAGTATTTTCTTAGTAACAATCCTGTCCTGAGAAGTATGCTATAGCTGTAATTTAATGTTTCTGTGTGCTTGGATTTGAATTCCCTGGTGAATATTCATGTGAGTTCTATTTGTTTCCATGTGTGCCATTTAGTTGCTGTTGGTTGCATACGCAGCCTGCCTTGGGTTTACCTCATGCTTTGCCATTCCACTTTTTTTTTTTTACAATCCAAAAACCTCACCTCGACACTACTGTCTTCATTTACTCTTGAAAGACTCTTTTTAGTGTTACTTATTTTTGACTATGCAGGACAAAAAGGCACGAGAGAGACACATATGGTGAAGGTAACGCCAACTTCGGCACAGAAGATACGAACTCTACAATTTCTTACACTGTTTGCTTCTATCAAATGTGTATTCCACCTAAACTCGAAATTACCTCTACAGTTACTCTTTGCAAACATCTGTTGCCATTAGCCACTATAATCACCTGTAAAATAGCACCGTATGTAGCCATATAAACTCTACCTATATCAATACTATTATCGTACTTGCACTCATGTAGTCCCCTGTTGATTGAATCCATGACTCAAATTAAAACCCTTGGGGTGGTTGAATCCATGACTCAAATTAAATTCCTTTGGGGGTGGAATTCTTTACTAGAGAACAAATGACAGCATGTTTGCAGCAATCTAATAATTCAATTGTTGTATTTTATTCCTGCACCCATTTATGGAGCTATATTCTACCTACTACACTCAAAATATAGGATATGAATTATGGTAACTAATAGTATTTTGCTTACAGTGCGCAGCCTACACTGGATAGGCTTGGTTAATCAAACTTCATTTGTGGACATACTGATTGCTAGATACCGATTTGAAGAGAGCCCAACAAGCACTTGATTAGCAGTGATGGGGAAATTTCTGTGCCTAAACAGCGAGCATGTTTACTGTGTTATATGCTTACTGCTATTATCCCCACACCTTTCTTCAATTACCGTGTTAACTATAATTGAATATATATGTAACTATACCACACACGAGTAATAAACGTGTGCTCAACCTAAACTCTAGATAACCTTTGAGAGTTACTCTTAAAAACATTTGTACATAGTTCTTATCATGTCGTAACATCCTTTTCCACCCTTTCAAATGGGCGCGCAAAGGCGCGCCTTCTACTAGTGTACACGTACATACACTCTTTACGAAACTGTACCGAGAGTATATATACTTACATACTTGGTTACAGAGTATACGGTCCATAATGTATGCGAATGTACCAACAATCTGGTTATTTGTCAAACTAATAAAATATAGTATGTAAATGTACACTCTTGTCACGAAAAGTATATACATATACTTAGAATTAAATAATGTGTACGTCCTTATAGAAAAGTATACATACATACTTATTTTATAAATGTATAAATAAATACTCCTTCCAAGAAAAAAAAGTATGCGTATATACTCCTATAAAAAAAGTATGTGTATATACTCCTATAAAAAAAAGTATGAGTATATACACCTATATAAAAGTATGCATATATACTCCTTTAAAAAGTATGTACTTAGAATTAAATAATGTGTACGTCCTTATAGAAAAGTATACATCTATATCTATACCTACTAATTAAGAGAAGAAATTTCTTGTCCACCTTTTTGGGTCTGCCTGCCCGTGAGTTCGGGGCAAATACGAGTCATTAGATCCGGCCTAGACTACGTGAATACACGTATCTTGCCCGCTCGCCCGTCTAGGGAGTCCGCATGACGCACTACAATGTAAAGACCGAAAGGAAATATGGGTTGCATCACTAGACATCACGAGTATCCTTCCGTCTCAGCAGTTTCCCTTCGGCGCGGCGGTCTTTCGACGCGAACGCTCGTCATCGGGATGCTGGGTACAGCACCGCCGGAGGTCGTCGTGACAGCCAAGACGAGTGCGACGCAGATCTCGTCCACGTGCGTCACCGGCACCAAGCCCTGTAGGCAGACGCGCGCCTTCACTGCCAGGAAGCCGCCGCCCTTACTCATCAGCAACGTGCCGGCGGCGGTTCCGCATCGGTGATGTGCAGGCATCGCTTCCCGGACAGCGCGATGCTTAACAGCGTGGTGGAGCATCTCCTGCACTCCTTCTGTTCATATATGTTCTTCAAAAATTCGATTCCTCCTTGCATACCTGCTTCTTCTCTTCGATGACTTGATGCATGCATCTCTATATAGCTTTGTCTGGCTTTTGTGTGCATGGTTATTGGATGCTATATGAACGCATCGATCAACTAGGGTGCGCGCATGCAGTAATCGCAAGCGCTCCTTGGTGCTGGTCGCGTCGTGTGCAGCTAGCGGTGTGACAAGAAGGAACACGACGAACTGGCACCCGGCAATGGTGTGACCAAAATTTGTTTTTCAGATGTCACTTATTAGGAACTCTTGAAATTGACCTTGTTTTTCTCCCAATATCTTATTAGGAGTTGGAAAACATAGAGTTTTTTTGGAAGAAATATTTAAGAAACTCTTGGAGTAGAGCGTGTCTAGACAAATAAAAATGCATGATACGATTGATGAATAAATCTTGACCTTCGTAGTCTTGGACAATAAACTAAATGCTCCGTAGCAACGCACGGGCATATTTCCTAGTACATACTTATTTTATAAAAGTATAAATAAATAATCCTTCCAAGAAAAAAAAGTATGCGTATATACTCCTATAAAAAAAGTATGAGTATATACTCCTATAAAAAGTATGCATATATACTCCTTTTAAAAAAGTATGCGTATATACTCTTTATATTAAAAGTATGTGTGTATGTTCTTGTACACATGTATATATCCTAAAATGCAAATCCAATTTGGATACTTCCAACAAATATATACTAAAATAATTCCAATAAAAAAAACAAATATGTAAACATACACATACTACTATTTAATGCACACATTTCAAAATGATAAGCCAACCGCATGGCAACCCAACCGATCCATTTTTTCACGCGGAAGTTATCAGTATGCGGCTAGATACTTTTACACCCATATATAATCTAAAGCCGGTAGCTAGAAAACGTTAAGCCCCTCATTAACTACATGCGCGGGACTGCTTGGCCCTTCCGTATCAGAGTAGTTACTCCGGGAGTAGAAAAACTTCATATATATATATATATATATATATATATATATATATATATGGAAAATATTTTCTACCCCTGGAGTAGTTACTTTCTCATGTGTATATCTCTAGATTTAGGGCATATATGACCGAACCAAGTGTATGTAGGCGAAGTATATGTTCATACCAGACCACCTAGGGTGGTATGTATGTTAAGTATGCATGCATACGTAGAGTATATGAATATACTTATTTTATATACTACAGTAGTTGTATTTTAGTAATATATTAAAAAAATATGGGTTCCTTCGAAAAATTTTTGCGTAGTAAGATTTGAAGTATCTTAATATGAGTATATAAACATACTCAAACTGCTAAATTAGTATGAACACATAACTTGTATGCAATATTAATGGTCCAAATGTTTTATATTTTATTGGTCGCAGTGTTTGGACGAACATCGATTCGAAAACATAATATGAAACAAAAAAAACGCCACTATATGTCAATAGAAACAAAGTAAGTACTGTATATTCCTATCTTATTTCAATTCCCTAATAATGCTTCCTATATATCAATTTACCGGATCAGATGACAATTTTTTTTTTCTCATACAGTATGCTCCGAGGCAACCACAGGGGACCAATCTCTGTGGATTCTACGTTTTCTGAGTTCGTAAGGATATGCTCACGTAGAACCCAAGAAGAGGAAGCAGAAGTACGTCTATATATGTACAACACAATATATTTACCATTATTATATATACATATATATTTATATACTAATATTTTTTCTTTAACTCGGATTGAAGGCGGAGCGCTTCTTGAAGAATGTAACCGTTGAGAAATATCATTTCCGGCATTGCAAGAGACCATAGCAGGATTTATTAATGATGAGGTCTTAAAGCCCAGCGGGGAGTTCTACAATGACCCCAATGAAGTTTGGCTTCCAAATCGTTAGAATTTAGGACTTGAACTTGTAATCGGCCTAAATGTGGCATGCATGGTGACGTTGAAATACAATGCTCGCTTTTGACTATATATATAATATATGTACATTGTATGTTATTTGTGTATGCAACGATCCATTCGAAACTTTCCAAAACGCGCGTGTATACATGTCATTGGCAACGTAGAATCGAATTTGAAAACCTATTTAAAAACAAAATGAATCATCAAATGAAAAGAAACCAAAAAAAAAAAAAAAAAGAGTCTTTAGTCCCGGTAGGTCTTACCAACCGGGACTAAATGAGGTGGCCACGTGGTTGGCCTGGGCCTCATGTGTGTCCCGGTTTGTAACTAGAACCAGGACTAAAGCTTAGCTTTAAGCTTTAGTCCCGGTGCTAGTTTCTCTCGAACCTTTAGTCCCGGGAGGCGTAATCCCGGTTGCATAACCGGGATTAAACCCCCCTCGACCGACTGGGACTAAACCTAGTTTTTCTACTAGTGGAGCGTCCTGGCACCAGGTTGCCCACTGTCAGCTAGGTGGTCACCGCGAGTCGCGCGAAACCTCCGCATGGAGTATAACCAGATCAAGGTTACTCTATGATCACCACCTTGTACTCTTCCAGCATTGCCTCGTCTTGCTAAACTCTCAACTTGTCTGGTCGACCTCCGCGCCTAGGGTACCCTTGACAAATCATCTTTAGCAGACTCTAGAGATGTGCTTGTGGCAACAACAGTGGAACTGGTGATTACTTGAAACAACAATACCTCCGCAGCACAAGCAAGAACTAAACAACCAGAAGCCTATGACCAAGTTCAAGGAGCATTAGCACGGTGCCTGTGTTAGTCTGCACTGTGAACTCCCGAAGAGGGTAGCAAGCAGAGCCTAGGCGGAGACCAAAAGTATAGTACTGTGCAGAAGTCAAGAGCCAGCTTCCAAATCAGATTACGAATCCTTACGCAATATCAGCCAAAGGCATAGGTCCACAGTAACCATAGCACCGTCGGTAAATCCTGACATAGCGTTCAGACATAGGCCAGGGGGGAATTATCTATATTTATACTAGCTAAACCCACCTGCTACACCTACCTGACAATAAAAGCTAGTAAATACACCATGCTTTCCAGGCACTATAAAACCAAACGAAACCCACGCCACCATACCTAATACGAAAGGAAAAAATCAGTAGCCAGCACTTAGAAGCCAAGCCGCCATGGAGTCGGATGTAAATCTCCGTCAACTCAATAAAAAACCTTTGACATCGAGTAAAGATTCGAAAGAGCGGGACCAGCCTCAGTGGTTGCGGGAGGAGCTCGCGTAAAGATTCGTAACATCCCCCCGCAACCAAGCAACACCAGGAAGCGTCCACGCACAGAAGACCCACCAAACCTCCGCACACCACGGAACAAAGGAACAACAAAAATCTCCGCAAAAGCATAAGAAAAGGGGGAGGAAAGTTGGAGACTTCGAAAGAGACATCTACAGCTCCTTACCAACAAGTACATCTCCGATATAAGATGTAATAAAGCAGTTGTAATAAAGGTTATCATGGTAACTAAAGAGTGGTACAATTTCTCTAAATACAACTGCAAATCATCGCAAAACATCTTCGCGTTAGTCTCGAAAAAACTTTACAAAATATGAGATGAAAAAATACAAAAGACAAAAACCTCCGAGCCTCCCAAGGAGAAGGCTCGGAGCACAAACAGTAAACTAAGACGGCGGATGTTGTCATTGCTTAGCGTCATTGCTAGTGTTAGCAATGCCGCCAAGGAATACCTTAACTATAGTTCTGGACGTTTGAGAACAAGTCCGCTAGCGCACGGAATTATCATTGTAGCATTTCACCCGGGAGTATTCGGATATCGTTCATTTATATTTTCCCAATGGAAGGCATGGTGAAAGACTCTAGTATGGACATGGACAAGATAACATGTTTGCATAATACACCAATACTCAATACAGGGGTAAGTCATGATAGGTTTTAAGATAGTGTGATCACACACGTGAGCCAGTCCTAAGGATAAAAGGGAAAACAAAGAATAAAAGAATGATCCTAAGTGGAGCAGGCATGTTCTTAATATAATAGTGCAAAGAACAAGTTAATGGTCATACAATCTATACAGACAGTAAGATGAACAGCGGGGAGATGCCCACGGCTGGTCTGCCGGCCGATAGACACTTTAAGAACTTCTACACAATACCGGACGTGGAGGAGTACAAGGGACGGACAGGGCTGTCACCACCTGCCACCTACCTCACTACCGTAGGGCACCATCATATCCCGAAGGTTCGGTGCACCCGAGCTCCATGCCCGCATACTAAGGAACTACCCACATCCCCTAGGACTCGACCCTACGGATCAACAAGCTAGAACATGGGCAAACCCGAAGGTACGATAGACCGCCATCTAAACTCCATGTTATATCTTGTATGAATGATTAAGCACAAAGTTCTATATGATGGAATCATAACATAGAAACTATAGCCTAGTTCATATGCCATGAATATGTCAAAAGAACACTATGTAATGATCATAACATACAAACCATGCTAGTTCATAAGTGATAAAGACACGCGCCTACGCTGTCCGGATATTGTCCCAATCTTTCACGGTACAAGAATCAATAAATAATATAATATAATCTGAATTTATTACTCGGGCAAATATGATGCAGTCCAATACTAACTCAAAACTAATAGCTGTCAACTTTATTAATTTGCATGACACAATATTCAGCAGCTTGATCACAGGATAGCTAATATATAGTAAAATAACCCTGGAGCAAATATTCTCAACGCACGACAAGTTCTGGTCCAAATGGCTAAATAGCAAATATGATCCACTCGGCAATTAAGATGAGCTGAACAGCAGTACCAGTTATCAACGGATCAATTCTCACGCAGAATACATATAGATGGAATAAATTAATCAGCCAACACAAAGTAGTATAGCAGCCGCAATACTTCTCAGATTAATCTCCGTCGACCAAACAGCAGTAACAATTCCAGATATTCCTTTAACAAATCAAACACAGACTGTAGCAATAATATCGATAGTAGGGATCAGCTTACAAGATGCAGACCAAACCCTAGATAGATTTCTTCCACCGCGGCTGCGATGAACCACGATTAGAAGAATGGAATTCCGACGGGAATCTGAGGCGCGACCAAGCTGCAGCAGCTCGAGCACGCACTCCACACAATCCGAGGAGGATCGGCACGGTAGATGAGATCGGAGGAGAGGGCCTCTCGCTATTCATAGGAGAAACCCTAGACAAAAGAATCCAAATCCAATCTGATCCCCGATACATGGCTGACCAGCAGCACTTATACGCACGCAGGCGCAGGACACCTTGGCCCAGGTCGGACTCGACCAGACCATGCTAAACGTGAGGCTAAAACACGTGCGGCACCTAAACTCGCTAAACTACACAAACTATTATGTGGAAAGAATATAATAATCCAGCCAAATGTATAATCACGTCAGGTTTCCATGATGAGCTGCTTGCCTCCTCAAATTAGCACTCCCATTTGCATGAAACCAATCGTAACGAGAATATTAAAATAATCCAGCAAGGATGCAAATCACACCATTAGCATATGAACCTCCGTAGCAACTTGCATGCAGCAAATTCGTTCCAAGAATGGTTCATGTGACGTCGATCTGAATGCAACCAATATAGATATAATGTTGTGTCTTCATATATTTTTCTTTCATGAATGTTGGACCACCAAAACTTATATTTGAAGACAAGCCACCAGTAGTAAATTTGTCCATATTCTTGCTATATTTCTCATCAAAATTAATAGCTCCAAATTTAAGACCAATTACCATATTTGAAATTGAAGAAGAATTTTCCATAGATATATTTTGAGGAGCCATGGGCTCATCAATAAGTCAAGATTATAACATGAGAACAATACTCTAGTTCTATAGCACAACTATAATAATAAGATGAGAACAAGACTTTGGAATAAATCATATTTGTATTCATACCAAGATTCTTCTCCAAAGTACAAGCTCTCCAATGAAGCTTTGCCTTGCTCACCAACTAAACTAATTCTAAAACTAATAAAAGAATACAAGTGGAGAGGAAGGATGGCTCTTGTGTGATGATGATTAAATGAGGGGAGGGCATCTCCTTTTATGGGTGAAAGAGAGGGGGCTCTTTGGAAGATGTCCCTCCCACATGGAAAGACCCAAACCGACCTCCTATAGGCGGTTTGAATAAAATAATCACCGAAGCACCCGCGAAACCGCCATTGCAACATCGGTGAGGGGCTGCCTGCCAAATTTTGGCGCGAACCGCCTCAGTGGGGGTCCGGCCGGACCCAGGGTCCGGCCGCACCCGGGCTGAGCCCGTTTGCCACCAATTTTCTCTGGTCGGTTGGTGGATGGGCCAAGACCCCGGATCCGATGGTGCTTTGGTCCATTTCGGCCTTGAATTGGCTTTTCTCTATTTCTCTTTGATTGCGCATTCCTGGAATGTGTGTTCTTCTTTGCGCTTTGTTCTTTGTTTGGCGTCTTTTCGCTTGATTCCGTGTATAAGTCCTGCAAAACATATTTCTCGGAATACAAGTGGAACTAGGTCAATAGTAAAGGTATATGTCTCATAGGTTTGCAAGTTTCCACGAAAAGACATAAGTTGGCGGTATAAAATGGTCGATAACGACCGCCAACAAGTCCACCAAGCTTAACCTTTGCTCGTCCCGAGCAAATAGCTAAGTACTTGGTTGTTGATCAAGAGTTGCTACTATGACGACATAATTCAAAATTTTCCATGCTTATAACAAAGTATTCTTCCTCAATTTAAATAAGTCGGCATTTTTATCCACCCTTTATTGCTTTCGAATCATGTGGGGCTTATAACTTTTCCAAGTTCTTGAGTGGTTGCAAGAAAGAATGGTTATAATGGAAACACTAGTCATTCATCCCTTGATCAACCATTCATCCGGAGGTTTTGTAAAGTTTTGAGAAAATAACACAAGTTCTTCAAATGATTTCACTCGATCACTCAATTTGTATTCGAACTTATCAGAGCATAGCCTCACTTTATGGTGGCCTACGTTGTTGGCCGGTCGTTAACTACATAAAAACACCGTCAACACTGCATAAAACGCTCGCTTTTTCGACCACCAAACTTAGTGGTAGGGCTTAAAGATAACACTTTCCACTAAATTTGGTGTTTGAAGATGTTTTGCGAGGGATTACATATAAACATGAGGAAATTGCACCAAAAGGCGCATACGGGAAAACTCATTTCAAGAACAAAACTTGTCCCAATAGGAGAAGCCCAACACGATGCAAATTTGGGCCAACAACCGGCGTAGAACCTTTTCTCTCCGGGCCCAAAGACCACCTACCAAAGCCGAAGGCCGGACCGATCCGGGTTGGCGTCGCGAAAAAACCGATGCGCCCGCACCGAGGATTCTCCGATAGGTCGGCCCCACTTTTGGCAATACGGTGCATTAAGTTATGTGGAGGGCTGTGCGGGCGTGGCCGGTGGAGAAATATATAACACAAGCCCAAAAGGTGGAAGCCCAAGTTCAACATAAAATCATACAGGGCCACATGACATGGGTTGAGTATTTTGGGCATAACTTTTTCATACGAACCGATTGAGGTGAAACACCTATCAAAATGAATCTTACCGAGCCCGATGCGCTGTCAAATCTCAGCCCAAACAGCCTAGGTCTTGGCACGCGGCGGCGCCGCCGGGCTTGCGCACCGTCTCTTGTCACCAAACCGTCCCAACTTCTTCGTGGCGGCCCATGTCAACACGAAAAGTCCTGTGGCGATGGTTGCTTGTCGTAAGACGATGCGGGTGGCTGGAGTTTAGTACCAAATGGCTTAGCCAAGGGTGGCTTCCGTGGGTGCGATGCTATAAGTAGAGGGGCTCTCCACCCATTGTAAACACACACCATTCTAGGGCAAGAGTTCTCCCTCTCCTCTTAGAGAACTGTTCCCTCTACAAACAACACAAGGAAGGGCACTTTGTTGGTATTTCTTAGCGTAGCGGCAAAGTCATAAAGCGCACGGAAAGTACCGTTGTAGCACTTCACCTAGAAGTATTCAGTATCAATTTCCACGAGGGAACGGGGGTGCTAAGTCTGTTCTTCTAGATATCAAGGGTCAAGCATAGGAGGTGATCTTAGGAGTGATGTGTTCTTTCAAAGACTTAGACTAAGTCGGGCTACTCTTTCTATTAATCGAGTATTACTTGGCACCTAGGAGTGCACTTGGTCCGCTAAGCGATGCGGCCTCTAGCTCTACTACGCACGCGAACGGACGTGGAGGAGTACGATGGGCGAATAGGGCTGTCACCACCTATCCCCTACCTCACTACCGTGGATTGCGGAGCAAACGAGGGTGATTCATAACTTAGACACCACGTCTATGTTACTTGTCACTACTCTAGCGTGGATCGGGGTATCCCGTCTTCATCGGGGCCCCTCTACTAGAGCATTTTGGGAAGGTAAACAACGATCCGTAATTCTCGATAAAATAAATGATAGTGTGAAACTTAAGAATGATGCGAAAGTAAGACATGAATAACTTTCACCAAGCCATAAAAAGTTACCCGTAGAGGTACAAGGTAGGGAGGCGGGGCGGCTGCGGATCCGGCACTCAGACGAAAGAGAAAGACCGCGGGGTCGCTACTCCTCTCTTCCTCTCTACCTTGTACTCTCTCTCACTCCCTCGAGTGTCTTGGCACTCTCTAAACCACCCTATATGTGAGGCGTGGAGTGTAATTCCCAAAGGAATATGGGGCGAAGTGATGGATCACATGGTGAAGTGTGAATGTGATCCTTTATTGAATGATGTGAAGTGAATTGGTATGAATTGGTGAGTTACAAGGGGAGGCATGGGCCTCTTTATATAGGGAAAGCAAGAGGGAAATGGAGAGTTCTCCTTGTTCTTGGGGACTTTTCGGGCGTTTGAGGCGGGAAATTCTTGGCGCCATCGAAAAGCACCCCATGCAACCGCCTCTTCTCCTTCTGGACGCTGGTCAAGGCAAAAGCGGGCGGGATCGGGGCGCCCCATCTGCGGACGGGCGCCTTGTCGGCGGCCGCCGTGAGTTTGGCCCGCCTGCCGTGCCCGGTTTGGGTGGTGGGCTTGTGGCCCACTCCAGGTCGCGTCCTTTCGGGGTGCTTTGGCCGGGTTAGCCGTGTTGGTTTTGGCCTAGTGGCATCCCCCTTGTCCAAAGCGCGAGTTCTGATGTGCGCTTCTCTCTTTCTTTTTGGCGTACTTTTACCTGTTTCCACATTTATGCTTGCAACACATATTTTCTTCGAATACAAGTGGAACTAGATTAATAGCAAAGGTTCATGTGGCAAAAGAAATGCGTTATTCACCATGTTATATAACCAAGTTGGCGGTGTAAAGTGTATGATAAGGACCGCCAACAACTCCCCACACTTAGTCTTTACTCGTCCTCGAGTAAAGTGCAAGACTAGGTGGGTTTACCTCGATGAAATAAAATCTGCATACAAGTTATTCCGGGCTTCACCAAAGCACTTGTGAATTTGATGTGTCTACCACATTAATCTTGGGTAATTGAATTATGGAACAATCATGGATTCAAATCCCCTTGCTTGAGATAAGTGCGAGGAACTTGGGTTTTCATGTGATTTTGAAAATGTAAATATTGCCTTGCTCCTCGAATGATTCACTTTCGAATCACTCAAATATTTGTGTATGGTTCCTCACCGAGGCATATGAGAGTTTTGCCTTCTTTTTCTTTTCTACTTCTAAAAAGCTTATATGGATCTTTGGGTAGGGAAAAGATATGAAGGCATACTTACTGCATATTATAAAATGGAACCTATACTATACTCCTTGATGTATGTGTGATCTCTCTTATAACACTTTATTCTTGAGAACATGGCTATCTTGTGCATGAGCCTTCATGTGCTCATCAGTTTTTTAAGTCTTGGACCTTCATGTGTCCAACTCTCTCTCTCTCTCTTTTTTTATGGGACCTTCATGTGTCCCTATATTTTTTTCATAGCCATGTCTCTTTGAACCACAAATATATAGAGAGATCACTATCCGGTAGAGCATGGAGTATTTTATTTCTAAGATGTCTCTTCTTTTTTTTTTTTTTTTTTTTTTTTTTTTTGTCTACTCCCAATGTAGGAGCGAGCTTTTTGTATGGTGGATGGAAGCATGTTTTTAGCGTATTCAGGGGTAGGAATAGCTGGTATATGTGGAGTGTATGCGTGTTCTTGATCTTGGGGGCATGACAACTATCTCAACAAGGGTCAACAAGACTTGACACAAGCTCAATGCAAAGATAAGTAGCATATGTGTAAGAGTTTTTGCACTTGATAAACTTGATATGGCTCGTAGGAATTTTGCATATCATTGAGGAGCATGCTATTTGAATTTTGAATTTTGAAAACAAATCCCAAGTTCATATAAAAGAGCAAGGTTCAAATCAGCCCGGGTTATATCACATATTCCAATTACTTAGATAACATGGGGTCCCTATGATAGATAATTCACAAGGCATAGGAATATTAGTGAGGAATAAAGAGTATGCAAATTTTATCAACGGATAGCATGGAGATGGAGCCTCAAAAGTTTTGTTTATCTTTTAGTGAGGAATAAAATCTATGCCGACTAAAAAGACATTGAGGGATTTTAAAGAGGTGGAGTTCAAGGATGATTAAATGCTTTTAATGATTGTATACTTAACTCTTGTTCGCAAAGGGGATGTAAAGGATTTGAATTTTTACTTTATGTAGACTATGTGTAGGTTTTTCTCCCCACACTTGTTCCTTTGGCAAATTATAAAGATAGAAAGACAAAAGGAACAAGTGTGCATCCAAAAGGTTTGTTTTGTTGATGTGTTCAAATTTAAACTTCAAAACTTTTGGGAGATGCGAGCGAGAGTTTTGCTCACCATCGTTGAAGAGGAAGGAGTTAATGGTAGTCATTCGTCATGTCCTTCTCCATCGTGAATTTTCGGTGATTGTGCATTTGTGTTGGGGAAATCTCGGATGGGTGTGATTGTATGCTTGAGAGATCTCCCCACACTTATTTTTGTATCTGGTTTTATTCAAACAAAGAAAACAAAATGAAAAACAAACATATGGCTCTACCGCTTGAATACCGCGTGGAGCTTTTATTGAGATAACTTTATTTTTATTTTATCTTGTTTTATTTTATTTTATTTGTCCACCTCAGCATGACTCACGCAAGGCTAACATAAAGGAACAATGTAAACATAGCCTTGATTTATCTCCAACGTAATATACTTCCAGGGATCATGATAATGAAGTTCTAAGTTCATTAACTAAACTTTAACACCATGTCAAAGTTTGATTAAAGAAGATCATTTTAACCTAAGCACCATGCTTAATTTAAAAAGATCTATGAATATACCACATGTGATCTCATGGGGACATATCCAAACCGAGAGCATACATCATAAACAAGGGAAGTATGAATTTGTATAACCTTATGGAGATGAATACCGAGTATGAGATTTGGTGAACATTACCTTTGCGTGCACGGATAAATTTATCGGCAACACTTTTGGATGAAGATCGAAGTTGTTGCTGCGGTTTGCGTGATGGTTTACGCCTCTGGTGCACATCAAGACTTGGCCACACACATGACGTATGTGCGGGCCATGGGCCCCGATGGTGGCCGCAAAGGACGGGGAGGCGAGCCCTTCTTGCTTGTTGAAGCGATGAAGGGTGGAGTTAGGTGGCACATTGTATTCATCTTGATCATGTGGTGCCAACCTTCTCCTCTCCTATTCCACATTTTTTTATATATATATATATTTTTTTCTTTCTTCGACAATTCTCTCTCTCTTTTTTTTTTTTTTTTTTTAGCAAGCCAGGGTGACACCATCTTTTATTCATCATCATTTTTTTTGTATGACACCTTGGTGGGTGGAATTTGAGAGTCGCACCATCTTTCCCCCCACACTTGGACTTTTGTGTAAAAGTCAAGTGTGCAAGGTCCGGTCTCCTTTGAGCATGTTCCATCATCCATGAGCATCAAAGCATTGCGTGCCTCTTTTGATCTTCTTAATCGATCTCCACCGAAATGGTTAGCGACAAGAATACCCGAAGGTGCATACTAACTTGACAACATGCTCTTGCTAATAAGAGAAAAAGAAAAACCTTTTTGTGCTTTTTTTATGAAAACAACTAGAGAGAATTATTCATTCTTTTTTTACGGTCCGGGTTATCTCCTAAGCAGTTGCTTTTATTTATGGTCGCAAGCTTGACCGTGGGAATTCTTCTTGCAGCTATGAAAGGTGGTGAAGTTCCCGGCCTCACCACTAAGAAGTTAGCGTTACGCTTAAGCTGCAAGGTACCATCGTGCCACTACGAGATCGGCAAAACTTGTGATAGACGAAGATATCCACAACCATCCTCTTGAAAAGTTTTGTGAACGAGGATTAAGAGAAGGTTGGGGTCCTCGTAGGGGCACATGGTCAGAAGCGAGACAACTCTAGAGATCCAAAAAGGTGAGCATGAAACGTGAGGGATCTCAAAAGAAAACTTTTCATGCCCCTTAACGGTTTCTTTCTTGGTCTCTAGAGTTGGTGCCTCGAGCATGTCCATGGCGTATGAGTTTCTATCCTCAAAAGGGTATGTCATGAAGGACAAATGTTGCATCTCGACCATTGTCAAGGGCAACGTTTTGTTGGCCAGAGGGGCATGCCTTGTGTTCGAGTGAGGGCGACGGGTGTTTCGTTTCACTAAGATGCGAAAGCAACTTAGGTGAATCAAATGGAGTTATGAACGTCGTCTCCTCGAACAGGTTTTTGGTTAGGAAGATGCTTCGCCTTTGGGATTTCTAAGTGAGAGGCATAAGCATTCTTTCCCAACTTCTCATCATGACTCTCCTCTATAGGTTTTTCGTGAAAAAGCTTTTCGAGAGGGTAGCCTATGAGAAGATCAAAGTCGAGGATGGGATAGATATAGAAGTCTAAGTGAACCTCGGTTTCATGAATTGGTATGGCCTTAGCAATCCCACAACATGCAAAGATGAGTCCGAATTGACCCTTGAAGAGTCTATCGGACGAGGCTTTCGGCATATTACCCAAAAGGGTTTCCACAAGATATTGTGACATGATATTTGCCTCGGCTGTTGGGTTGTGTAGGGCATCTAAGGAATTTCCTCGTAATGAACAAGATATAGTTGTGGAAGGTGAAAGAATCTGAATTGCTTCAGAAGAACGTTTCACCTCCATTAACCATTCTTTTGAAGGTTTCATGTTAGAGGAAGTTTCCTTAGAAGGAGATGTGCTCTATTTGCTCCATTGATGCCAAAGAAGGTTCAAGGCTCTCCCATGATCCTCGAATTTGATCGGGAACTCGAAGGATAAAGCATCCCTTCCTTCGGTGTTCGTGGTTCGGTGAGGGCTCAAAGTCGGTTCTATTGGTGGCGTAGGGAATGGTTCGACCGATGAGGGCTCCTCAAAACTTGACATGCCCTTGTGATGGAGGGGACTAGGTTCTACAACGGGAGAAGCATGCTTCTCTAGGATGTGATCAAGAATTTTCCTCTGTTTTGTTGTAATTTTATCGATAAATGACCCTCCAATGGTCATGTCAAGGCATTAGGCGCAGTGTCTATGTCAAGACCGAACAAAAGATATGTGAAAGCACACTATCGGGTAATGACAAGTCTAGGCCGGCGTGTATTAACATAGTAAACCTGGCCTAGGCTGCACATAGGACTCTTTCTCATCCTATTTGAAATCAAGGATTGTCCTTGGTAGGGAGTTTGATGGGGAAGAATGGTAGACAAAAATTGTCTTTGAGTTCTTCTAAATCCCCCGTTCAACTTCCTATGACATTAGTGTAAAATTTGTTTTGCTTTCCCTATGAGGGAGAGCGGAAACAAATTCCACATGAGAATTTCTTGTGTCATTGTTGACACCTGTTATCCTATACTTTTATATGTCAACAAGAGATGAAATAAGGACATAAATTGAATAAATACTAAGTTCGAGAGGTTTATACTAATGAATTCCACAAGTTTTGGTGAATTATGTATTTTTCGGGGACTTAAATGTGGATAAATGCGAGAGAAAGATGGAGAAAGTTCTCGGAATATACAAGACATATGATGACAAGACTTGACCGTGAAGCAACTCAACCCAAAAAGTGAACTAAAACATTCTAGAAGGTACCGGAGGACACCGGAAGGAACCAGGGGGCGGGAGGAGGGGGCCAGCGGCGTCGCCGATCCATATTTGGCCGGCCACCGAGGTGGGGCCAAGAAGTCGACCTCGAGACTTCTAGGCCGGTTTACCACCGACTTTGTGGTTGTATCTACGCCCGTTGTTGAAGGTCGGTTTGATCCAATGGTCATCGTTCATCACCAAGGCCTATATAAGAAGACCATCCGCCCCTAGGGTTAAACCCTAACTCATACTAGTTCATTGTAATTCATTATCAACCAAAGTCGCGAGAAGTAGAAGAGAGTTTCTCCACCGGAGATTAGAGTTAGCTACTAGTTCTAGTTCTAGTTCATCTAGTTCTAGTTCATCCAAGTTGATTAGCGAGACGAGATACAATTAGAGCTGGGTGTGCCTACCCGAGTTCTCGATCTTCAAGTATTACGGTATGAATTTATTGTATCTATGACTTTGCACTTTATTAATAATATGTGTTTGTTTGCTATGTTCTTACTTTATTCTAATAGTATGATTGATATAGATGTAGTTTATGATAGATATATGTATCTATTCAGTAGGCGCCTAATTCAATACTCGAGTGGGTTAGGTGGTAAAGATATTTATGTAAGCGTGGTGCTTATATATGATTTACTTCGCGAATGCACCTTATATTAGGGCCGTGTGGTAGATCGTGGGAGTGACAGTCTGTTGAGTCCTTTGGAATCCACCCTCCGTCTATAAGACAAGTGGACATTGATTATGGGGAATATCTTGTTTTCGCTCTTGATTTTCCTTGATAGTCGTGGGATACATGATCTAGAGTCTACTATGCTATAGATGATAACATATGCCTTAGAGTAGATGTAATGACTTAGTAGATTAAATGCTATAGATGAATTACGTCTCTTAAAGTAGTCCAATGTTAAGTCTAACTTAGTAGTTATTCTCTATCTCTCGTGTGTGATGCCTCTGCCTTTATTTATCATTATCATATTATTATCATTATTGGTTTACCCCCGCTAAAAGTAAGCACTAGTAACAGAACCTCTCATAAGTATGCCACTTATTAATTATGTTAGTACCCACCTTTAGATTATTCCTCCCTGTGGTAGAATATAAATGACAAAACCTGGATTACTCGGTGAAATGCTACAATGTGGTATTTATATACGTGCGCTATGCGGATAGACCTTTTATATTTATTTTCTTTAGATTGCAAACAGCACATATCACAAGTATCACATATGCATTTCCTAGCATTACTGCTGGGGATGACAACCTAGCACATAGTAGTGTTAAGAGATGAACCACACCGAGTATCTTTTGATGGCATATAGCCCGAGGTGAGATTAACTCCACCTTATGTTATAATGACGTTAGATTTACCAACAAGCATTTACGGCGCCGTTCTTGCGGGAGGAAATAAAAGTTAGTTAGACATATTAATAAATGGAAACTTATGATGAGAATCTAAACTAGGTAGCTGCTTTTAGCGAGCTTACCCTTTTTTTTTCTTTTGTTTATTTTTTATACGGGGTTTATCAAATTGGAAATTGATTGTGATTCACTCCAATTCATTCATCGAGAATCAAATAATTCAAGAGAGCATATATTTTTTTTTGAAGCTATGGTCGGAAAATCCCTACGAGAGTTCTCTCGCTCCAAGCAATGAGAACATTCATACATGACCAACACTTCAACTTAAAGATCTTGAGTTTGAGCTCAAGCCAAGCCTCATCAACATGATACAAGCTACTCCATTCGGTGGAAAGATTCACGAAGATGCACGCTTACATCTACAGAATTTTTTCGGAGATTGCCAACACCTTCTCACCTAAGGATGTTCCCCAAGATATCATATTACTCCGCTTATTTCCATTCTCATTAAAGGAAAAAGCGAAATCATGGTTCTATGCCAACAAAGAAGAAATCAAGAAATGGGATGAATGTTCTACAACTTTCCTATCAAAGTTCTTTCCCACGGGTAAAACCAACGCCCTACGAGGAAAAAAAATTACCAATTTCCAACAGCGAGAAAGGAGAATCAATTCGGTGCTTGGGAACGTTTACAAGAATACATATCAGATTGCCCTCATCATGGAATAGAAGATTGGTTGCTCATGCAAGGATTTTACCATGGATTAACACAAAAGAGCACGAGAACAACTTGATGCAAGCTGCTGAAGGATCATTTTTATCACTTACTCTTGACAAAGTTGAAGCACTCATGAATAAGATATCGAGAAAATCAAAGCTGGAATCAAGACACTCAACACTACCATCGAGATAGAAGAAGTCCCTGAAGAAATAAAAGCAATATCAACCAAGATGGATGTGTTATTTGATTGGCTTGAACAAAGAGCCAAAGATAGCGGGGAAAGACAAGATTTACAAGACTATATTAATTCTCGCATCAAATTCAAGCATGGCTGTTAACAACTCAACATCAACTCAATCACAAGAACGAAGGTTACAACAGCTACTCAACAACCCAGGTAAGTATAAAGGTAATGTCCCTAGAAACCTATTTTTTAAGAGAATTAATTGAGGAACAAGATAAATTAAATAATGTTCTTCTTAAGAAGCTTGTTGCTCATGATAAAATATTAGAAGATATAACTCTTAAGATGGATAATTTTCTGTTGCTTTTTAAAGATCAACTTGTTTTTAATAAAAAAGGTAGAAAATCAAATAGCAAAGTTATTTGCTGCAAAATCTATTGCCACTAACCTTGAGCAGGTAAATAATGTTACTACAAGAAGAGGTAAATCTACATGTGATCCCGTTGACCCAAGAAGGATAATTGAAATAGCGGTCGGGGGCACCAATTACGGCACTGCGGCACCGGCAACAACAATAAGACCTGTGGTACAACCAATTAGAGAAGAAGAAAGTGATGACACAAGACTTTCATGATGCAAATCTCTTACCATATGCCGGAAGAAACCGTGGACCCCAAGTGGATGATCGGTTTACAAAGTTTGTGGAGGTAATCCGAAGTTATATATCAACATACCTCTACTAGACGCTATTCAAGTCCCAACCTATGCCAAGTATCTCAGAGATATCTTGAATAAGAAAAGACCATTACCCACTACGGAGGAGGTGATCAAGCTAACGAAGAATGAATGCGGTGCGGCTATTCTTAATATATTGCCACATAAGATGACAGATCCGGGATATCCAAAGAATCAATTACTCAATTGGAGATCATCATTTTACAGCACTTTGTGACCTTGGAGCAAGTGTTAGTGTAATGCTCAAGTCTATCTTTGACAAACTCAAGCATACAACTTTGGAGCCAACTTCAATATCATTACAACTGGCAGATCAATCAATCAGATACCCCTCAGGAATTGCAGAAAACGTACCAGTAAATATCAGAGGATTCTTTATACTTGTGGATTTTGTAGTTTTGAATATGCCACCAGACTCCAGAGTATCAATCATTCTCGGACGACCTTTCCTAAGCACAGCTAATGCACATATCAATGTCACGGCTGGAGAGATTACATTCAACTTAAATGGAAAGGAAGAAAAGTTCGCATTCAAACCCAAATCGAGCTTAGCTTGACGGCAAATAAGATTGAAACAGAAATTGAAGAAGAGTCATCATCGGTACCATCTCCGGGCGGAGAATGCACGATAATTAATTAATTTTGGGAAGTCGGTTCGAGGACTTTAACTACGAACATCTATCACAAGGTAAGTCGGTAAGTAATTATATACTAAGCATTTTACTTATAGAAAATTTATGCCCCATATAAATAATTTTACAAAGTGTGTCACAACTCGTGAAAAAATTTATTGTGGAGGCTCAAAAATATTTATTCTTATATTATCATTTTTTGCTCCTGCATTTATATATTGAAAAATACCAAAAATAGAGTCACTATGTGATGGGTCCTACATGTCATACACTAAATGCCATATTTCACCTAACTTGGACAAGACATATACCACTCAAACCTCACCTACCACCATGCACCACTCTCCGCCAATCTTTTCCACCGAAAAACCCACTTAAAACCAAGGCATTGGGGTGAGCAATATCTTTGCATGAAGGTGAGTGGGAGAGGACCCACCACCATGGCGGCCGGCACCATCACCACTTGGCGGCCGCCGTGCCTCGAGCTCCTCTATAAAGGCCCTTCGTCCCTCACTTCTTCATCACACCAACATTGCTTTGCTCAATATTTCAGCTTGCAATTCGAAGTTCTAGTATCCGAAAGCTTTGGGGCTTTGTAGTAGAAAGAAAGAGAAGTGAGAAGGAGAAAGGAAGTTCTTAGTAGCAATAGAAAGATTTCTTGAGAGAGGAGAAGTTTTTGAGAGAATTAGAATAATCAAGAGAAATTAGTGGAGGTACTTGTCCATATGGAGTAATCAAGATAAACTTTGTTAGGGGAAGTTCTGTCCAAATAAAAACAACCTCTTGATCTTTCTTTCGGACGACTAACCCACGGGACGACTAACTTTGGGCCGATTGATTTCGACTTTTTATTCTAACCCCTCCATTAGTCTCTCTTGTTTGTTTTGTTTGTGAGTTAACATTTTGCAGGATGAGCTTCGGAAGTCATTCACTGGAAGAAGATCACAATGTCTCCAAAAACTTGGAGAATCATCTTCCAGAGCCCCATCAGAGATGAGCTATGAACCGAGCAAGATGTGCCACCACATCCACCCGAGGTTGCAAGAAGAAGGTTGACTTCTAATTCACACCTCAAGTTTCATGGACAATATGAGAAAGCAAGGTACAATCAATTGAAGGGTCGTAAGTTCACTCACACTCTGAATTCGACCATGATCTTCTAATCCGCATGTGTATGGATGTTGAATTTGCTCATATTTTCCGCTTTTTTGGGCTGGGAAATTTTTGCAAAAATCACGAGAGGAAGGTTCTAAGTTTTTAACCATAGAATTTCTTTGCACCCTTCGTTGCACTGATGAAGGAGTCACATTTAGATTCTTCCAACAACAATATTCTCTCACTTGGAGAAATCTAAGTGATGCACTTGGTTTCTTACACTCTTGTGTCATGGACTTAGATGTAGCTTTAGACGATTTCAACCAAGCAACTGTTTTGGAAAGACGACCAATGTAGATGCATTTTTGGATGCAAAAGCCAGAGACTTACACTTACTCACTTTTTCGCTTCTTCCATAAATGGATACTTTTCACTCTTTTGCCTAGAAAGGATGGTCATAATGTTAGAGTAGGAGAGTTACGGTTGATCTATGCAGCTATAAAGAGAAGACAAGTTTCACCGATATACATGTTAGTTCAACATTGGATAGCTGTGCCATCTCTCCTAGGAAATGTCAATTGCACGTTACTTATCACGAGAATTGCCAACCACTTAGGACTCTTGGATGATAACGCTCATGTTGCCTATATAAGGGATGATAGACCTATCATAGGTTTTGATTTCTTTAGTAAGGGACATATCTTGAAGAAAATTGGAAGTACTCTTGTCATGACCCATGCTACTTGTTGGGGAGATTCAGGTTACCTAACCCGTAACTCTCCATATATCGGTGTGCCTTCTTATTGTTGAGTGTGCAGGCACAACCAATTAATATGCAGAGAACCATGCCAACTCGACAGACATGTGCCCATGATCCGGTTTTGGGGAGAGCACCCAAGACCACAAGAACCGGCATTTGGAGGATACCGGCCATGGACCTACCCTACACCTTCACAAGCGGATTACTGATCAGGCTTGATCAGTCACCCATATTTGAACAAGGAGGCCCCGGCGGCGGGGTGGTGATGCTCATATTCATCAAGAAACTTATCGTGGAAGTGGTTACTTCTACGATACTCCGTACTTCACAACACCCTACTCCCGAACCTTTGTTGACGGTCACCAACGACATATTTTTCCCGTCAACTTTCTACCATAAAGGGAGTAAAACTATACCTTTTATACTCATATACATTTATCACTAATAAATTTCACTTGTAGTGTCTAGAATTTTATTTTGCAGATTTATAATAAAAGCAAGTGGAAAATCGACCAAAGTACGCCATCCGGGAAAGCGCATTCTTGCAAAACACAAGCCCGAGAGCAAATCGACCCAAAACATCAAAATTGGGCGAGCCAAGCCCGGCCCACAACTTTTCAAGACGAAGGACGACACCCCGAGACCCGGGCCAGGCCGAGCCGGGGGGGTGCGCGCACACCACTGGTGCGGCCGCACCCCCCCGAGGCGGTTTCGGCCCAAACCTCGAGGAGGCGGTTCATGAACTTGCCAAATGGGTGTTACCGCCGTGGGATGGTCGGTTTGCTCTCGATTAGGGAAGGTTTACCAGGTCGGTTTTGGTGTAAATTAGCACTTAGGCCCCTCCTCCAAGTGTATAAGTAGTCCCCCCTCTCTCCCTCTCTCAACACACACCACTTGGAGTCCAAAGAAACCAGCAATCTTCCTCTCTCTACCACCTCTACCTCTCTCTCTTCTTCTACTTCTTCTTTTTCTTCTTCTTCTTAGTTCTTGATTAGCACTTGGAGTAGAAGAGCTACAAGGAGGGCTTGTCTCCTAGAAGAAAGTGCCCGGGTAATATATCTTCTCAATGGAGCATTCTTCTATTTGCAAGTCTTATATCTATGTTCGGGCCTAACTTATGAACTAGAGTATAGTCTTGTTCATGTTCTTGTGTTGGTATATGAACTAGTATATAGTTTACATATCATAATCTTGACATGTTCATCTCAGTTCATCATCGATCATCATATGCCTAACTTGATTAGAGGTGGGATATCGGTTCGTTGTTCCTTCGGGTTTGCTCTTGTTCTAGTCCGTCCATTCGATGAGTGGGGATCTGGGGGGACAAGAGTAGTGCTCGATATGCGGGCATGGTGCGGGGTATTACGACACCTGCGAATATGAGTGCATGCCACGGTTGAGGGGGGTAGGCGGCTTGGTCGTGACAAGCCTTGACCGTCCCTTGAAATCCCCCCACGTTCGTATTTCTGTAGGAGTTCGTAAATGCTTCCCATCGGGCCGTATGGTATCCGGGGAGTCTCCCTGTTATCCTAGACCTAACCATGCCTAAATTAGTTTGCATATGATCCTAGCTATTCATTTGTATGGCCATGACTAGATACATTAGAATTACTCCATTAGGTTATTCATTTATTCTTTATCTATTTTCTTTATCCTTTTTTTTTGGTGGATTCTTAAGTGTGTGTCACACTATCCATAAACCGTTATTGCTTACCCCTGTTATGAACAATTTGGTCTAAGCAAACACATGTTCCTCTATTCAGATGCCATGCTAGCTTATTAATCACATGCCTTCCTTTGGGAAAATATAAATAACGATACCCTGAATACTTCCGGGTGAAATGCTACAATGATAGATCCGCGGCGCTGCGGATGAAATATCTAAGATGGTAAGACCTATCCCGTTGACAATCCCTTTCGGATCATCGACATGGTGGTTTTATTTGGGAATGTCACGGCGCATTTCTGGCGCTATTATTGGGGATGGGTTTTATACCTGTTTCCTTTGATTGCGCTAAGAAATGTCAACAAGCATTTCTGGCGCCGTTGCCGGGGAAGGCATTGTGAAAAAAAAAACAACAAAATAGCTGGCTATGAATATGAACTGTGTGCGTGGCTACCATTTGCTCATACAGGCTAATCTTTTATGTTTTCTCTCCCGTTGTGGGTGAAAACAAGATAGCGTATGTCGGGTTTCCTACTGCCGGAAAACTTCATCTCCGATCCAGAGGCACTCCTAAGGAAGAACAGGTCTCGTGCCGCTTCTTCTTCGGCCGGAACCCCGACAGTCGAGACCGACATCCCTGCACCAACCGCATCTCAAGCCATGGCCCAGAAGTCGCTGCGCGATTTCTCTACTCAGCTTGTCACCAACGCGTGCCACCGGGGCGGTGGTGAATGTGGCGGATAAAAACTTTGAGCTGCAAGACTGGGCCGATCACTATGGTGCGAGCCAGTCCACTCGTGGATCGCCTAGCGAGGACGCCAACGCTCATCTCCAACACTTCCTTGAGCTGTGCGACACAATCGTCATCAAGGACGTCGAACCCGACGTTATCAGGCTCCTTTGTTTCCTTTCTCCCTCGTGGGGAAGGCGAAACAAAGTGGTTCTATAAGGACAAGGAAGTCGTCGGTATGTGGGCAAAGTGCTCCGCGGCGTTCTGGCTAAATTCTTTCCCATGGGCAAAACCAATGCCCCGAGGGGAAGGATCGCCAATTCCAGCGAGAATTCAATGGAACCCATTCCGAGGCGTGGGAAAGGCTGCAAGAATATATTCTAGCATGCCCGCACCATGGGATGGAGAACTGGCTGGTGCTCCAAAACTTCTACAATGGTCTCACGGCCATATCGAAGGGGCACCTCGGACGCCGCCGCTGGTGGCGCATTTCTATCGCTCACCATCGATCGGGCAACAGCCACGATTGACAAAATGGTGGCAAATCGAGCCGGGAGAAGATAGAGCCCTAGCCAAAACAAAAAAAGGCATGCATACCGTGAAGGAGGTGGATATGCTTGCCGCAAAAAATGGATCTACTGCTGAAGAAGCCGGAAGAGCGCAAAGACGGACTCTACTACCAAAGCGGCGCCCAGTTTACGCCACAGACACTCACATGACGTGTGAGACGTGTAGTGAAGTTGGCCACTCAGGGGATAACTGCCCTGAGAGCCGTGAAGAAGCTGCCTTCATCAACAACAAAGAACGGGTATCGCCATCCTCGCAGGAGGTGGAATAACCGATCCCAGGCCACCGTTCCAAGGCAACCCGGGGATACAACTCCAACTATAACCCCGGGTCACCATCATTGATGGACCTGCATCGGGCCAAGCCAAGATTGCGAAAACCTCACCAAAAGATGAGCCATCAAGACAAGATCCTTGAAGGAGTGAATAATAAGCTCGAAGGGTTGACGTCACCGTGAAGAATCAGCTAAGCTTCAATAAAATGATAAGTGCCCGTTAGCGACTTGGGAAGGATCCCGTGGCAACCCGAGGTCCCGCACGAGTCGGTTAACATGATATCCCTGAGGCTCAGTCAACCCAATGAGCTGAAGAAGATCCCTGTGAGCTCGCCATTCATTGCCATGAAAGGCGACCACTCGACGCCCACTTATCAGCTACACCGTTGGCCCCCACACCTTCGTCAATGCATTACGTGACCGGGGGCCGTATCAATGTGATGTCCAAGGCCACCTTCAACAAAATCCATGGAGGAACACTTACTCCTACCAACTTCGTCCTCCAAATGGCGGATCAATCAACAAGGCGGCCGGAGGGAATACTGGCCGTGTTAGTCAAAATACGAGGGACGGAGCGCATCCCCGTAGATTTTGTGATCCTGGATATGGGCCCATCAGAGGATACGTCTCTCCTCCTGGGGAGGCCGTTTCTATATACGGCCAAGGCTGATATCTGCATGGGGAAAGGCTTCATAGTCTTCCACGTCGAGAGTAAAGGCGGTAAAGTGCCCATTCATCGGGTACAAACAACAACACACCAGGATATCATCATCATCAAAGCCCGGTGTGGAGTGTTGAAGGATCGACTCGACCCCCGGGCGGTGCTTGCCGCCCGATAGTTTGGGGAGAGTCGACAGGTGATTATAAATAACCTTTGCCCTAAAAAAAAAAAGAAAAAAAAAATGGGGTATATTTCAAAAAAAAAAAAGGGGTATATTTCAAAAAAAAAAAAAGGGGTATATTTCAAAAAAAAAAAAAAAGTGTTTTATAAAATATTTTATTATCAAAATAAACAAAAAAATATTTGTTATATAAAATCTATAATTAAATATTTTTAAAAACTAAAATAAAAATCTTTATAAATAAAATAAATTCTTTCATGGAAAATAAAGAAAAATATTTTCTACATAAAAAGTATATACAAAAATATTTTTAAAAAATAATTTTTCTATTTAAAATAAATTTATATTTGAAAATTTTTGGAGAAATTCAAAAGGGGAGAAAACGGTCGAACCAAAGACGAGCAAACAACGGCCATGAACTTTTCGTGACCGTTGAGCACGCCTCGCCAAAGCACGGCGGAAGCGACCTCGGGCGTGGTGCGCGCACCCAAGGTGCGCCCACCTGGCTTTGCCGCTGCGGGCCCCACCTTCGGCCGCTCCTAGCCGTTGTGTGAAGCGCCCCCCGGCGTTGGCTCGGCTATAAATAGCCCGAGCACCGGTGTGAGAGCACCCACCTCTCATTTTCATTCTTTCTCACTCTCACACTCTCCCACTTGTTCTACACTCCATTTTCTCCACCAAAAACATTGTGCCGAGAGCAAGAACATGGGTGTGAAAGTTCATACTTTCATCTAACCCTTGCACACCCGAGGTCTTGCTCAATCGTTTTTGCAGAAGCCATGAAGAAAGCTGGGAAGATCTTCAGCGGGTTGAGGCGGTCGTCAAGACATAGCTCACGACAAACAAGCACAAGCTCCGCCTCAACTTCGACGATCTCGAAGGCTCCCCATGCAAGAAGACGCCGCACCGTCGGGGAGGAAGAAGCTCAAGCTCCCCGACAATCGGCGAAGCCGACGCGCCCGTACCTCGACATCCGTGGAGATCGGGAGATGCAAGCATATCTCCTACTCAAGGACCGTGTGTTCCGGACTGCGCGCCAGGAATCGACTTCGAGCTCCTTGAACAAGCGGTATGGGCGATGAATTCCCTATCCTTTGGAGTGCGGTCGGGTGGCGAGGATATTCCCCCTCTTGAGGAGGAAGGTTCTCGCCTCTCGACAATACGGTTCTTTGCACACTAGTAGAGGACCAGCTAGGAATTTCTTTCCGCCTTTTTAGTACACTTTATCATGTCACGTGGGTGGACCTAGCTCGTCCTTTGGGGTTTCAGCTATAGATGTGCACTAAACATAGATCTTTGCTCTTCGGCTTTGTCGAAACCACTTTTGGGAGGAGATATCCGGTGCTCATGAGGCGGTACTTTCAAACCTCGCCACTCACGGATCCGGCACCCATCACTTAGATATATGCATCATTTGGATCTCGTTGACTTTGTTTCTAGAGACACGGGGTTAGATGGGTGAATGAAGTTGAATTAAAATTACTCTATGCTATTGTCCACAAGGAGAAAGTGGCTCCAAAGTGGTAGAGATGTGCAGGAACTTTTTGCATATTATCACAAAAGTTGTTGTTCACGTCACCTGCACATCTCTTATCACACGCCTCGCTCACTGCGATTGGAGCTTTGGATAATCGGCCAGATAGAGTACATTTCCACACCCAAGGATTTTTTGGATCATTGCGCAGCTTGTGCGAGGGCACTTAGTTAAGATTTTACCATCGGCGAGCTTGGTCATCTTTTTTCACGGCTATGCAACTATAGTTCGGTTACCTAACCCGGACTTACAGTTGTATAAAAGCCGTGTACTAACATTTGAGCTCGAGGCTGGCGATAGCTTGCGCGGGAAAGACACCCCAATCAGTTCTTCACGCAGTGTCGGAGACCGGAGGTCGGATCCTCCTCCCATGGGCCCTACTTCACACCACGGCCACAGCCCGGCGACCTACACCGGTGTTCCCAGGCGGCATGGCCTCATCCTATGGGGACCCCGGGGGTAATACCCGGGTATGATCCTAGGTGGGAGCCGCCGCCTCATTAATCGGCACCATCGAGTGGCCCTGAAGGAGATACTGGCGGCATGGAGGGCCAACAGACTTGACTTTGACGGCGGCTCGACGATATGCCCCCACCGATCCAAGACGGGCAGCCACCACAAGGGGTGGAGGCTATCGGTATCCAGGCTAATTACCTCGACATCGCAGACTAGGAACATTGAGCACACGCTCAATACCCATGTGCAAAACACCCGTGATGGCAACAAAAGCGAGAGCAGCGAGTCGGCCAGAGATGGACCCAATTGGAGTCCAACATGGCTACCGCAATGCACTTGAGGAAGCATTCTGGAGGAGGTACCAAGGCTTCGATCCCGATCAAGAGGCCTCGGATAGCTTGGGGAGGACCCCGCGGTATCATTGCATTGCATGTTTACTTCCATCAAATTTTATTTTATTATAGCATGTTTAAATTTCAGCAATCCCGCATTGAAAAAAAAAAATCTAAAAAAAATCCAAAAAATGGAATAAGTAGCTCTTCTTTATGCCTTAATTCCTATATATATGAGCTATGAAAATGTTTAGTCTTAGTCCCTTGTTGAAATGATGAATAGTTGCTCTGTCTTATGTTTCACACATTGCCTAGTTTATAATTCGAATTTCTCTAAAGTTTGGATTTAGTGGCTAAGTCCGAAAACTCATCCCTGAAAAAACCCTGATTCAAGTGGGTTGCATAGGCTCTATCTAGTCTAAGTTGTTGCCAAGTATGATATGGTACAAATGGATTTGCTATGATTTCGTCCAAAAAAGAAACTTGACATCAGGGGAATCTACCTTGAAAGAAAAGAGAAATGATATGGGCTATGTTAAAAAAAATAGAGAAGAAAAAAAAAAAAATGAGATGAAAAATGGACAAGTGTCCGAGGGAGAGAAGAGCCCACATCTCTAAAAAAAAGAAATAGAGGAAATAAAAGACAAAAGTCTAGGGCGAGAAGAGCCCACCTCTCCAAAAAAATATAGCAATAAAGCCCATGCTTTCTCGAAAAATAAATATTATCAAAATAAATAAAATCCCGGATAAAAAGTTGATCAAAAGGATGAATGATAAGTATTTCTGTTATAACCATTCTATCGGCAACCACCCAAGACTTTGAGAAAAGCTAGAAGGCCCCACTACGATGAAAGGTAATAAAGGGTGGGAAAAAGATGTGCCATTTTATTCAAACTCTAGTAGAACATCTTATTATAACCCCGGCACTGTAAAATGTAATCGGCATAGTAGCAACTCCTCGATCAACAACCAAGTACTTATCTCTTTTGCTCGAGGACGCGCAAAGGGTAAGCTTGGGGAGTTTGTTGACGGTCACCAGCGACATATTTTTTCCGTCAACTTTCTACCATAAAGGAGTAAAACTATACCTTTTTTATACTCATATACATTTATCACTAATAAATTCCACTTCTAGTGTCTAGAATTTTTTATTTTGCAGATTTATAATAAAAGCAAGTGGAAAATCGACCAAAGTACGCCATCAGGAAAGCGCATTCTTGCAAAACACAAGCCCGGGGAGCAAATCGACCCAAAACATCAAAATTGGGCCGAGCCAAGCCTGGCCCACAACTTTTCAAGACGAAGGATGACACCCCACCGAGACCGGGCCGGGCCGAGCCCGTGGGGTGTGCGCAAGACCACTGGTGCGGCCGCGCCCCCCCGCGGTTTCGCCCGACCTCGGGAGGCGGTTCATGAACTTGCCAAATGGGTGTTACCGCCCGTGGGATGGTCGGTTTGCTCGACTAGGAAGGTTTACCGTGTCGGTTTTGGTGTAAATTAGCACTTAGGCCCCTCCTCCGTGTGTATAAGTAGTCCCCTCTCTCCCTCTCTCAACACACACCACTTGGAGTCCAAAGCAAACTAGCAATCTTCCTCTCTACCACCTCTACCTCTCTCTCTTCTTCTACTTCTTCTTTCTTCTTCTTCTTAGTTCTTGATTAGCACTTGGAGTAGAAGAGCTACAAGGAGGGTTTGTCTCCTAGAAGAAAGTGCCCAGGTAATATATCTTCTCAATGGAGCATTCTTCTATTTGCAAGTCTTATATCTATGTTACGGGCCTAACTTATGAACTAGAGTATAGTCTTGTTCATGTTCTTGTGTTGGTATATGAACTAGTATATAGTTTACATATCATAATCTTGACATGTTCATCTCAGTTCATCATCGATCATCATATGCCTAACTTGATTAGAGGTGGGATATCGGTTCGTTGTTCCTTCGGGTTTGCTCTTGTTCTAGTCCGTCCATTCGGCGAAAGTGGGGATCCTGGGGGACAAGAGTAGTGCTCGATATGCGCAGGCATGGTGCCGGGTATTACGACACCTGCGAATATGAGTGCATGCCACGGTTGAGGGGGTAGGCGGCTTGGTCATGACAAGCCTTGACCGTCCCTTGAAATCCCTCCACGTTCAGTATGTCTTTGTAGGAGTTAAGTAAATGCTTCCCATCGGGCCGTATGGTATCCGGGGAGTCTCCCTGTTATCCTAGACCTAACCATGCCTAAATCAGTTTGCATATGATCCTAGCTATTCATTTGTATGGCCATGACTAGATACATTAGAATTACTCCATTAGGTTATTCATTTATTCTTTATCTATTTTCTTTATCCTTTTGCTGGTGGATTCTTAAGTGTGTGTCACACTATCCATAAACCGTTATTGCTTACCCCTGTTATGAACAATTTGGTCTAAGCAAACACATGTTCCTCTATTCAGATGCCATGCTAGCTTATTAATCACATGCCTTCCTTTGGGAAAATATAAATAACGATACCCCGAATACTTAGGGTGAAATGCTACAATGATAGATCGATGCGCTTGCGGATGAAATATCTAAGATGGCAAGATCTATCCCGTTGACAATCCCTTTCGGATCACCCGACATGGTGGTTTTATTTGGGAATGTCGGGCGGCGCATTTCGGGCGCTATTATTGAGGATGGGTTTTATACTGTTTCCTTTGATTGCGCTAAGAAATGTCAACAACCACCTCGTAACTCTTTTGCGAGGATATGATGCATATGCGTTCCAAAGGGATGTACAACACCATCCTAGACATAAGGCATGACCAGGTCAACCGGTACAACTATCGGAGAGAATGGAATGCCAGGACAGACCGGAACATCACCGACATCAGAGATACCATCGAACTTGTGAGAATGAAGAAATGAGTGTCATGCGTGGACGCCGCCGTCGCGGCGTCGTTGAACCCCCCGAATCTACACCAGTTTGGGGAGTTGTCCCGCTTTTTGGCAGGTAAGTCCCTATGACCTGGCAGTTATCTATTTTTATATTTTTAATTCTATATATATTATATATGGTCTATTTAAATTTGCTTTGCTTTGTTTGCTAAAAAAAAAAATGAATAACCATGAAAAACCAAATAAAAAAGAGTGTGTATAATTAGTTTGTTTTAAGTTTATTGTTTAAATAAATTAGTAGCTATCTCTTGGAGATGATGAATAGTTGTTTTTTGTTTTATTTTCTTATAAATACCTATCATTGATTTAGAATTCTCCCATGATAAAAATAAAAATTGATTAAACTTGAGAAATTTGCTTTTGAGCTTGAAATTACGTGGGAGCATACATCTGAGCTAATCTAGGTAATTGGCGGATATGATATGAGATAGTCCGAGCTGCTATTTATCTTACTCCTAGTTGCACTAAATTCGGAGATTTAATTTGTGAAAATTTGAAAATTGCATGATGAGTTTCCTATATGACGTAGAGTTCGAAATTCCTACCACAGCCATATACATGTTTCTAGAATAGGAAAACTCTTTTATCATTCATTACTTGTTTAGTGTTGAGTTTAGTCAACCATTGAGACCCTTGGGAGCTTGTCATACAATTCCACTTACACATCTCCACATATTCCACACCATATACACACCACATACCCTTCATCCATTTGCTAGCCATAAAAAATGTTTCACTCCTATCCCGAAGTAAACACCAAAAATATTCTTCATCTCTATACTTATTCTCAAAATCCCATTTATGCTCCATGTGTTTTATTATCTCTCAAATATCTGTTTTGACAAAGAAGAAACTTTGGGCTATGCTTAAAAAAAAAAAAAAAAGAAAGGGGGGATGAAAAATGGACAAGTGTCCTACGGGCGAGTAGAGCCTACCTCCCTAAAGAGATGAAAAATGAACACAAGTTCGAGGGCGAGTAGAGCCCACATCTCTAAAATAATAAAAAAGAGAAAAATGGACAAAAGTCCGAGGGTGAGTAGGACCCACCTCTCTAAAAGAAAGAAAGAAAAAAAAAAAAAAAAAGAGAGTAAAAAAGGACGAGTGTCCAATTGAAAACAATGGGTACTTAGATGCCCGCCTCTAAAAAAAATAATAAAAAAGAAAGAAAAGCTAGCCCAAGTTCTCTTTTTGTGTCTTATTAAAATTTCTTCAAAAAGAGAGATCAATTTCTTCAAAGGAGCATAGTAGAATTAGAATCATTATATCCTATCACCACCACATATCCACCTCACAAATACATTCTATATATTCACATTGTATGACTTGTTCCTTTGGATCCGTTGTTTGACTTTACAATATATGCTTTGCAAGTATGTATACACCTGTCTCCCACCTATGAGCTCAGGATATAAGTTTTAGTAGATAGGTTGAGAGAAGACATGATACATTTTGCCATGTTCCATAAATAGCATATACCTTTTTGAGAAGGCACCACATCATTGGTTTGGTAAAGATCCAAAAATACCACATATGAGAGACTTGAAAGAGTCATACAATGGAAACTCGAAGTTTTATTTTGAAAAATTTATAAAAACTCGAAACAGAGGTGAAATGAAGAGTTTGAGACATAGTGCTTGACTTGATTGTTCTATCTTTCAATTACCCAAGATTTAAATAAAAGTCCCATGTTGTTTATATAATAAAAGAAAGATCAAAATATTTCACCTATCTTTGAGGGAGAATTTTAAATTGATGACATGTGTATTTGTGAGATAATAATTCATTGTAGCAACTCCTCGATCCACTGGTGAAAAGCTTTGCTAAGAGACTAGCAAAGGTTAAGCTTGGGGAGCTTGTTGACACCTGTTATCCTATACTTTTATATGTCAACAAGAGATGAAATAAGGACATAAATTGAATAAATACTAAGTTCAGAGGTTTATACTAATGAATTCCACAAGTTTTGGTGAATTATGTATTTCCAGGGACTTAACGGATAAATGCGAGAGAAAGATGGAGAAAGTTAGGAATATACAAGACATATGATGACAAGACTTGACCGTGAAGCAACTCAACCCAAAAAGTGAACTAAAACATTCTAGAAGGTACCGAGAGGACACCGGAAGGAACCGAGGGAGGGAGGAGGGGGGCCACTAGCGGCCGCCGATCCATATTTGGCCGGCCGCGGTGGGGGCCAAGAAGTCGACCTCGGACTTCTAGGTTGGTTTACCACCGACTTTGTGGTTGTATCTACGCCATTGTTGAAGGTCGGTTTGATCCAATGGTCATCGTTCATCACCAAGGCCTATATAAGAAGACGACCGCCCGGGGTTAAACCCTAACTCATACTAGTTCATTGTAATTCATTATCAACCAAAGTTAGGCGTAAGTAGAAGAAAGTTTCTCCACCGGAGATTAGAGTTAGCTACTAGTTCTAGTTCTAGTTCATCTAGTTCTAGTTCATCCAAGTTGATTAGCGGGACGGATACAATTAGAGCTGGGTGTGCCTACCCAGAGTTCTCGATCTTCAAGTATTACGGTATGAATTATATTGTATCTATGACTTTGCACTTTATTAATAATATGTGTTTGTTTGCTATGTTCTTACTTTATTCTAATAGTATGATTGATATAGATGTAGTTTATGATAGATATATGTATCTATTCGTAGAGCACCTAATTCAATACTCGAAAGTGGGTTAGGTGGTAAAGATATTTATGTAAGCGTGGTGCTTATATATGATTTACTGCGAATGCACCTTATATTCGGGCCGTGTGGTAGATCGCGGGAGTGATGGTCTGTTGAGTCCTTTGGAATCCACCCTCCGTCTATAAGACAAGTGGACATTGATTATGGGGAATATCTTGTTTCGCTCTTGATTTTCCTTGATAGTCGTCGGATACATGATCTAGAGTCTACTATGCTATAGATGATAACATATGCCTTAGAGTAGATGTAATGACTTAGTAGATTAAATGCTATAGATGAATTACGTCTCTCTTAAAGTAGTCCAATGTTAAGTCTAACTTAGTAGTTATTCTCTGTCTCTGTATTGTGATGCCCTCTGCCTTTATTTATCATTATCATATTATTATCATTATTGGTTTACCCCCTGCTAAAGTAAGCACTAGTAATGAGAACCTCTCATAAGTATGCCACTTATTAATTATGTTAGTACCCACCTTTAGATTATTCCTCCCCTGTGGTAGAATATAAATGACAAAAACTGGATTACTCGGTGAAATGCTATAGTGGTATTTATATATGGCATTAAACTGCGGATAGACCTTTTATATTTATTTTCTTTAGATTGCAAACAACACATATCACAAGTATCACATATGCATTTTCCTAGCATTCTGCTGGGGATGACAACCTAGCACATAGTAGTGTTAAGAGATGAACCACACTCGAGTATCTTTTGATGGCATATAGCTTGAGGTGAGATTAACTCCACCTTATGTTATAATGACGTTAGATTTACCAACGATCATGTCAAGAATGTTCGGCATGAACACATCTCCTTGAAATCTTGTAAGAGGCTAAAAGGGTTGTCATAGAGCTTAACCTCTTGGGCGTGTCATACTCATGGGGAGAGTACGTCACTGAGTTTTCATCTTATGTGACTATAATGGAAAATGTTTTCCTCCCCGACTTGACATCTACATCCCGGATGTTGATAAATTAAGGAATATTATTATTATTTTTTAGGGATGCCCGTTTGGAATTTCAATTTCTTGGATATCAAAAATGTAAAAATCTTTTTACATTCTTGTGCTTGAGTAAGAATTCAGTCATGTATGGTCTCTTGGCAAAAGCCGGTGTTGTTTGGGTTCTAAAGGATTCCTTGTCACATTTTAGTGCAAGGGATTTTGAATGTTTTACCCATAGCAGGATTATACATGACCTCCACCAATCCTCAATAGAGTCATGGAAAAATGTTCATCGAGGAGTGTTTAGGATCGGTCGGGATTGGTGGTTTCTTCTATTGTTCAGTATTTCGAGGTGTTCTTGAATCCGCCCGGCAAGGTCAACCTCGAAAAAGCGGGGAGATCCTACCATGCGGTCCCCTTGGGTTTTGGTTCGGGCAAGGGTCTCTCTAAAGGTGTATCGGGTTCGGTAATGCGTAGAAGAGACTTCCCTTTGATCGGCTTGGGTTCTACTCGGATGGGTTCTAGCGGGAGAGTATTCTCAAAAATATGGTTTAGGAAAGCTCCTCCTTCCTTTGGGTTTTATGTGAAAACGACCCTCCGGTAGTTATGTCACAAGTTGTAAGATGGATGCTCTATCAATGGGTTTTCCAATTTCAAGCCCGAAAAGGTTTGGACCTAAACCATGGCTATAAAGCCGGGGAAGCTCAAATTTCGAAGCTATGATTGGCTTCGAAGATTGACATGGTTCTAAGAGCTCGCCCCTAGGAGCAAAAAGGTTTAGAGATGGTTGCTCCATAATTAAAAGAAAATAAAAATAAAAAAGAATGGCGAGGGGGTAGGGCTCTAATTGTATACTAGGTTTCACAAACTTTAACGACAACCGTTCCCGCAAGAACGGCGCCTTTAAATGCTTGTTGGTATTTCTTAGCGTAGCAAAGCAAAGTCCGCAAGCGCACGGAAAGTACCGTTGTAGCACTTCACCTAGAAGTATTCCGTATCAATTTCCACGAGGAACGGGTGCTAAGTCCTGTTCTTCTAGATATCAAGGGTCAAGCATAGGAGGTGATCTTAGGAGTGATGTGTTCTTTCAAAGCACTTAGACTAAGTCGGGGCTACTCTTTCTATTAATCGAGTATTACTTCGGGCACCGGAGTGCACTTGGTCCGCCTAAGCGATGCCGGCCTCTAGCTCTACTACGCAACCGGACGTGGAGGAGTACGATGGGCGAATAGGGCTGTTACCACCTATCCCCTACCTCACTACCGTGGATTGCGGAGCAAACGAGGGTGATTCATAACTTAGACACCACGTCTACGTTACTTGTCACTACTCTAGCATCGATCAGGGTATCCCGTCTTCATCAGGGGCCCTCTACTAGAGCATTTACCGGAAGGTAAACAACGATCCCGTAATTCTCGATAAAATAAATGATAGTGTGAAACTTAAGAATGATACTGAAAGTAAGACACGAATAACTTTCACCAAGCCGTAAAGTTACCCGTAGAGGTACAAGGTAGGGAGGCGGGAGCCGACAGATCCGCACTCAGGACGGACCAAAAAGACCGCGGGGTCGCTACTCCTCTCTTCCTCTCTACCTTGTACTCTCTCTCACTCCCTCCCGAGTGTCTTGGCACTCTCTAAACCACCCTATATGTGAGGCGTGGAGTGTAATTTCGAAGGAATATGGGGCGAAGTGATGGATCACATGGTGAAGTGTGAATGTGATCCTTTATTGAATGATGTGAAGTGAATTGGTGTGAATTGGTGAGTTACAAGGGGAGGCATGGGCCTCTTTATATAGGGAAAGCAAGAGGGAAATGGAGAGTTCTCCTTATTCTTGGGGACTTTTGGGCGTTTCGGGGAAATTCTTGGCGCCATCCCGAAAAGCACCCCATGCAACCGCCTCTTCTCCTTCCGGACCTTGGGTCAAGGCAAAAGCGCGGCGGGATCGGGCGTTGCTGTCTGCGGCGGGCGCCCGCGGGTGCGGCGATCGCCCGTGAGTTTGGCCCGCCTCGTGCCGGTTTCGGCGGGGTGGGCTTGTGGCCCCCAGTCGCGTCCTCGGGGGTGCTTTGGCGGGTTCGCGTTGGTTTTGGCCTGGTGGCATCCCCTTGTCCAAAAGTGCGATTCGATGTGCGCTTCTCTCTTTCTTTTGGCGTACTTTTACTGTTTCCACGTTTATGCGCAACACATATTTTCTTCGAATACAAGTGGAACTAGATTAATAGCAAAGGTTCATGTGGCAAAAGTACGTTATTCACCATGTTATATAACCAAGTTGGCGGTGTAAAGTGTATGATAAGGACCGCCAACAGGCACAATGTAGAAGAGAGGAAGAAGCTCCTACTCCTATTCTTCTTCTTCCTCTTCTTCTTTCTAATGGGGAGTGAGAGAGGGAAGGCTAGAAGAGGGCTTGGCCTCTTCTCCTTGCAGTCCCGGTGTACCCCCCGGTGCATCGCGGTTCTCGGGTGGCCGGAGTACCGGACTTGTCGGTACCCGCCACGCTTGTACCTCTACAACCTTCTAATCACTTTAGGTAAGAAAGGTTGTGTCCCTCTTCGGCTTATTGCTCTTAAGTACATTATCTTAGCTGTTATAGACTTGCAGGATTGATAGTCGTCCTTTGGGGTGGAGCTCTAGTACAGGAACCTCTTGGCGGGGGAACCTAGCTGACATCAGAGTTATAATCACTAGTGTAGACGTGGTGTCTGGGCTAGTGGTCATCTGTCTTTTGCAGTGCATCCCACGGTTGAGGGGGTAGGCGGCTGGGTAGTGACAGCCTTGTTCGTCCTCTGTAATCCCCCCACGTCCGGGTACGGCGTAGAGCAATACTGGAGGCTGCCTAGTTTTGTCGTTGTGGGCCCGAAGTAAGGAGATAACAACCGAGTGATCCCTTCCTAAGAACATTTGCCCATAAAGATACCTCACCACCCATAGTTATCCTAGGGCGATTCTGTTCAGAGAGTAGTCACACAACCGTTCCTCGTGGAAATACGATACCCTAAATACTTCCGGGTGAAATGCTACAACGGTATTTTCCGCGCTTGCGGACTTGTTCTCAGAACGTTTGCGAATACCACCCTACGTTCATGGCGGCGTTCTTTGGAATGTAACAACTTTGGTGATGTTGTTGTGGAATGTCAACGAGGCATTTCTAGTGTGATTGCCTCTTTGGTGGTTGCGCTTTAGAAAATGCAACACCTACCACTACACGTTTGTTTGAGTGGAGTTTTGGGTAGGTAAAAGTGGGGCATACTTGTATCCCTTATATTGCTAGGTCAAAAAACCGAGAGATGCAAGCCATAAACTTTGATCAAGATGTGCAAGTGTGTGGAATAAGTATATTTTTGGTACTCCTTCGCATCATGACTCTCTTTTTAGAGGAATGCCTTTGGAAAAGTATAGGCTATCTCTATTTTCTTTCTTTCTCTTTTTTTTTTTTGGGCTTTTGATTTTGCCCGTCATCTTTATTGGTGGGCACATGTCCATTTTTTTTTCTCTCATGCCCCTTGGCATGGATTTTCTTCTTTTCTTCTTTTTTAGCATAGCCCATAATTTATCTTTTGGCATATGAAAATTTTGAAGAATAGAGAGACATCATGGTAGTGACTTAGCGGAGTATTTATTTTTTGGTGGACGGAAAAGGTGCATGTTGTGCGCAACTCTCGGTGTAAGAGTTGGCATTTTATTTGGTGGGTGTACGTGAATCTTGATCATGGGCCTATGACAAGTATCTCAACATAGGTCTCAACAATTTGACCAAAGCTCAAAGTTCAACAAGCAAAGCATATGACTAAAGTTTTGAATGTGTAAAAGCATGTCATATGGCTCTGGTAGGTAATTGTGATCATTGAGGAACTTTTGAGTTTGAATTTTAAAAAATAAAACTCGGATGTCAAGTTTCTCTTAGAACAAACTCATAGCGAGAATCCATTTGTACCATATCATATCGGCAACTACTTAGAAAAGGATCATGTATTTGCAAACCCACAATTTTCAAGTTTTTTGAGACATTAATAGACAACAAACTTAAACATTGGGGAATACAAAGTCATAAACTAGGCACAAGTGAATTATAGACGAGCAACTATTCATCATTTCAACTTTAGGGAAACTTAAACATTCCTAAGTCACAAATGAGAGTGGAATGAATATATTTTTTTATATCATATCTCATCAGTCTATAAGATAAGAAATTAAAAGAAATATGAGATACGAGTTACCTTTGTGGGAGTCCTCCCCCAAGCTAGCTGGTGACTTACCTTCCATGATCTAGCTAGGAATGTCGCTAGTTGGTGCACGTCGTGGCCCGATTTGTTGTTCATGGCCGCCTTTGAGTGTGCTAGGAGACTCCCCCAAGCTTGTCTTTTGATGACATCAAAATAATGGGACAAACATACTTAGGGTTGAAAGGTTTATTATAACTATTATTTTTATTGTTGTCATCATTATTATTATATTTTTTTAAATCATGTTTTACTAAACAAGTTTTCATCTCGAGTTGTCATCTTCTAGACTTACCCTCCGAAGTTGATAAGTTCTGTAGGGGTTAGTCCATATGATCAACCGAACTATATACTAGCAATTTTGGTTCAATGATCAAACCAGACGCCATGTCTAATTTGATTAAGGTAGACTTTTTGACCTAAGCACCATGCTTAATTCAAAAGCCAATGGAAATATGATCATTACATCTAAACTAAGCACCATGCTTAATTTAGGGAATGTATGACCATCTTCCAAAGCAAAATATACTAATGTAGAGAAAGGAAGCATGAAAAGATAAGCAAGATTCATCCAACAGGGGTGAAGATATTGAAAGGTAAACAACAAAAAAAATTTATATAATAATTTTTTTAAAAAATTTATTATCATGGAGAGATTATTGTGACAAAAATAAATGATAACTACCGATTTACCTTCGGCAAGGGCTCACCTTTTAAAGTCCGTAGAGCGGGACTTTTCTCCCTTCATTTTCTTGATGAGGTACATCCGTGTCGGGAGAAATTGATGCGGATGTTGACCCTTCTACCCGCCATACCTTAACACGCGTTTTTTTGTGGTTGAGTTTTGGGTTGTTTGTTTTTTTAGTATATCTATGCATGTTGAACCCATTGAATGGGCATCTCATTGTTTGTCCATGCATATGGAAACTAACATGCCCATATCCTACGTGTAGGACTACATTTGTAGTGTTAAGAAATGGTCTCCCTAGGATTGGTGGAACCTCCTTGTTGTGGCCCATGTCTAGAACGACAAAGTCCGTGGGGATGTATGTGTCTCGAATGTTCACCATAATGTCCTTGGCTATTCCCTCGGCTTTCTTCGTGATTGATCCGCCATCTGCGGTTGAAACTTCTGCAAAGTGGACAAAGGTCCACCTAGTATTTTATCATATGTTACCTTGGACATGGTGTTGATGCTTGCTCCAAGGTCGCGAGAAGGCATTTTTGAAGACATGTGGGCCAATTGAGCATGTGATTGTCGGGCGGCCGGGATCTTCCTTCTTGACAATGATTGGTGGATTTGCAAGATACTCATTGTTCTCGACATAGAAGCTTACGGACCTCGTTGAGACCATATTAATAGATTCAAGGGAAGTTTCAAGTTGTCCCGAAATCTTTCTCGAACCCGACAAGGTAAAGCAACAAAAATCTGAGCTAAGCGAAGTTTCTACCATTTGATTAAAGCTCAATTGGTTTTAACACAAGAAGTTAAACTTTCTATTTTAGAATTCATATCTTTAAGCATTTTATCATTAAGCATTAACTTCTTAGTCAGATTTTGAATTATTTTTGCTTGGCTTGAAACGGGTTTTTCAAGGAAAGGTAATTTGAATTATAACTTGAGTTGAAATTTGAATTACCTCCTTGGTTTGTGTAGGTGCGATTGGTTAGTCCACCCATTATGGCCTCCTTGTTGGCGGAACCCGTTGTTGGTGTAGTGTGGTGTCTCCATGGGTTTTGGCGATCGTTCCCCGAATGGCCAACATTGCCCCGGACTTTGCATGTAATATGCGAGTCTATAGCCTTGACGGTGCCATACATTCCTTCTTTTTTGACACATTCGTCAAGCCTTTTCAATAGGAGACCCATTGTTGCGGCATCTTTGTTGACACCTACTAAAGCATAAAAATACAAGTTTAAAAACATGAATTAAGGGCTAAAGTCAAAGACAAAACATAAGTCTAGGGGTCTAATTAACATAATTCCACGAGTTTGGTATTACGTGACTTTGCGGGGACCTAATAGATGAATGCAGAGAAAGATGGAGAAGGTTCGAATATACAAGACTTATCAAGACCAAACTTGTCCGTGAATCAACTCAACCTGAAAAGTGGACTAAAACATTCTAGAAGATACGGAGGATAGGAGAAGAAACGAGATGGTGAGGTGGCATGCGCGGGCGACCGCCAACCCTCCACCCTCGGCGGCCGCCCGGTGGGTCCCTCTCGGCCTCACATTTTTATGTCGGTTTACCACCGACATTGAGGTTGTTTCTACGCCGTTGTTCAAGGTCGGTTTGATCCAAGGGTTGGCGTTCATCGATGGGTACTATATAAGAAGACCGGTGACCACGAGGCTCATAACAATTTCATATCAACTTCATTATCAACTCATACCCATCAAGTCCAGCCAAGTCTAGACATAAGCTCTAGTTCATACTAGTAGTCATTAGCTATCTAACTAGTTCTAGTTGAAGATCAAGTTCATCTTGAGTTCCCGATTAGTCAAGAAGTAGCAAGGATCGTTCTTGAGACTTCTCTCTTGTATTCTCAACTGTAAGTACTCTTATATCTAGAATACAATTGTTATGGCTTTGATCTTTATAATTATCATATTCTTATTGATATGTGTTTATGCTTGCTATGATTATATATTTAGTTTAGTAACATTGCTTTATATTTTATGCATGGAATTGTATAGCATCCATATAGATGATCACTATGTGGGTGATAAGCAATGTGTAAACGTGGTGTTTATACAACGTTTATCCGCAATTGCACCCTACATTCGGTCGTGTGGTAGATCGCGGGAGTGACAGATCTGTTGAGTCCTTTGTAGTCCACCCTCCGAATGTAGGACAAGTCGAAGTTAGATTACGGTGGTGGATAAGTTTAGTCCTTATTTGTCATTGGTAATGCTTGCCATGTGTAGAAGTAATCCAACCTTGCCATGATAGCTAGATGTATTGCACTAATTGTAGTATTCATTGACATGTATGATTAGGGGTATCTTAGGAATATTCATTCTAGTCTAATTTATAACATGCTAATTTCTTGTATGATTCTAGTAGCTTAATGATCTTAGACTTGGGTATTTATCAATTATATATTTATCTTTATCCCGGTGACTTATCCTGTTGAGTAATGTTAGATACTTATGGCAACTCTGCATTATACTACTGTGAAGTGGATGATCTCATAATTAAATCACATTATATAAATCTTTAGACATCTTTTCTCTCTACCTTTCCATAGACTCCCTTCCCTGTGGTAAAATATAAATACGATACGGATTACTCCCGGTGAAGTGCTACAATTGGTATTTCTATGCGGCGCTTGCGAGATATCATGTTCATTCTTTTATCAAGGCCAATCAAGAATACCATACCCCGCATTTCTTAGCGTTATTGCTAGGGTGACGGACTAGTGTATAGGTAATGCCTAGAAATGAGTGGTATACCTTGAGTACATATCCTGGTGAGATTAACTCCACTATGGATAATGTTGCTAAGTTACATCCCACTACTAACACCGCCTAACTCCGCTTTGTTGGATCATGAGGTTAATCCCATATCCAAGCTAACATGATTAGATAGATATCCCATATATATTTCTTTCGCCGTCCTAATTGGGATCGTGTAAGAAATATCAACACATGCTCGTCCATCTCCTCCATGGTATGCATGCCTTCTTGTTGTTTGTCCAAACTTTCCTCTCCCCAACTATGATTGGACACCATTTTCTCGATAAGAGCCGTAGCTCTATCGACGGTGAGGGAGAGGAAGGCGCCTCAAAGGTGGCATTTCTTAAGCGCAATCACTAGAAACAAGGTTTAGAACCCATCTCTAATAACGGCGCCGAGAAAATGCCGTGACATTCCCAAGTAAAACCACCATGTCGGTGATCCGAATGGGAACGTCAACGGTGATAGATCTTGCCAAATAAGATATTCATCCGCAAGCGCATGGATCTATCATTGTAGCATCTCACCCGGAAGTATTCAGGGGTATCGTTATTTATATTTTCCCAAAGGAAGGCATGGTGTAAAAGTCTCTAATTCGGACATGGTCAAGATGACACGAATGTGTAATAGACCAATGCTCATAATAGGGGTAGAATAAGGTAGGTAGTAGGATAACTTGACACACACACACGAACCAATCTCAAGGATAAATATAAAAGAATGAATAAAAGAATAAATCTAATATGGAGTAGGCATATCCTAGATAGTCACGTCAAGATAGCAGATACACACATGTTCAACTGTTAGAGATTCTAATTCAAGATAGCCAAGGTCTCTACCGAATTACTTCGGGCACCGGCCCGCTCCCAACTGGGTAGAGTCCGGCAATTAGCACGCGCCGCACCCGAACGTGGGGGATTTCAAGGGACGGACAAGGCTTGTCATGACCAAGCCGCCTACCCCCTCAACCGTGGGATGCGCCACAAAAGATAGGCAACCCCTAGCCCAGACACCACGTCTACACTAGTGATTATCACTCTAGTGTGTTAACAAGGCTTACCCGTCCCCGGGGTCCTTCTACTAGAGCGCTGCCCCCGAAGGAACGACTATCAATCCCGCAACCCAACATCAACCAAGGCTAACTCTAGGTAGAACTCATTATATCGATCTGGCTCTTTGGTCTAAACATGTATGTATAATAAATCAAGCACGATGTTCTATAAGACAAGATCATGATATCAAAACTATAGACTAGTTCATCAACCAAGATTATATCACAAGAACTTTGCTCTAATTCAAGAACAAGACTATATTGATAGGTAGAGAACAAGAACAAGATGAAGAACTCTAAATTGCTCATACCGAATAGCTCCAAAATGTCTTGTCTCCTTTATTTCCTTGCCCAACTCCTCCTAAGTACAAACTAAGAAGAAGAAAGAGGAAGAAGAAGAAGAAGGAGAAGAAAGAAGAAGAAGAAAAAGAAGAAGAAGAAGAAGAAGAAGAAGAAGAAAGAAGAAAAAGAAAGGGGGGAGAAGAAGAAGAAGAAGAAGAAGAGAGAGGCTACATTGTGTGGTGTGTGTTACAATGGTGAGAGTGCCCATCTATTTATAGGACCTTCACCATGGGATCCTATCTTGGCTAAGCCATTTGGTACTAATTCCGCACCGTCTTCTGGGCAAGCAAACACCGCCTCCAGACTTTTCAGGTCGAGATGGGCCGCCAGGACGAAGATGGGCCGTTTTGGCCTCCGGGAGGGTGCGCGCGCACCACTTGGTGCGCCCGCACCAAGATTTCGTCCATTTGGGCTGAAACTTTGCATGAGCACGTGGGCCTTGGAATTAGCTTCGTTTTGAGTATTCGTTCGCTGAAATCCGATTCCGTATGAGAAAGTTATGCCCAAAACATTGAACCCATATCCTGCGGCCCGTTTATCATTTTATGTTGGATTCGGACCTCGACCCCTTGGGCTTGTTATTCTTTGAGGAGTGCGCTTTCCAGGGAGGCGCCTTTTGGTACATTTTCCACTTGGTTTTTATATAAATCCTGCATAAAATTATTTTGGCACTACAAGTGGAATTATGTCAATAATAAATGTATATGTGTGTAGTAAGGTATAGTTTCAACCCCTTATTGGTAGAATGTTGACGTTAAAAATGTGTCGTTAGTGACCGTCAACAATGGTGCGGGCATGCTTGAATGTACTCTGCTAGAAATTGGCAATCCTTCCCCTTAGGCCATTGGTTTTGCCTAGGGGGAAGAATTTGGCGAGAAACGCCGTGGAACATTTACTCCATGTGTTGACAGCTTCCTTGTCTCTATAGAACCACTGTTTTGCCTTCCCCGTGATGGAGAAGGGAAACAGACAGAGTCTAATTGCGTCTGGTGCGACATCCTTGATGATAATGGTGTCGCAGACCTCGAGGAAGTGTTGCAGATGCGAGTTTGCGTCCTCGCTTGGCAAGCCATGAAATTGGTTTGCCTGCACCATCCTAATCAGGCCAGATCAGAGCTCAAAGTTCTCAGCGCCCGTGTTGACAGCGGGCCCAATGGGCACATTGGCAACAGAGGCGATGGAGTAGTCACGGATTGACTTGGCCATGAGTGAAGTAGCAGATGGTGCGGCGGTGATCGGTTTGTTTGTCGGCGGAGTAGCAGGAGAAGAAGTGGTACGAGACCAGTTCTTCCTTAGGAGTGCCTCTGGGTTTTGCGATGTAGTTGTTCGACAGGGACAAACCAATCATACACTATCCTGTTTTCATCCACAACATGAGAAAACATGAAAGATTAGCCCTGCATGAGCAATGGCTATCATACATGCATATCGTCATGAACATATTCGACTAGATTCTTTTTAACCAATGCCTTCCCCAAGAACGGCTCGAGAAATGCTTGTTGGCATTTCTTAGCGTCATTGCTAATGTTAGCAATGCTGCCAAGGAATACCTTAATGATAGTTCGAACGTTTGAGAACAAGTCCAAAGCGCCACGGAATTATCATTGTAGCATTTCACCCGGCTAACTCGTGCCGGCGGGCGCGGTAAGACAGAGGATGCAAGCGTTATCCGAATGATTGGGCGTAAAGCATCTGAGGGCGGCTTTTTTCAAGTCTGCCGTCAAATCCCGTGGCTCAACCCACGGACAGGCGGTGGAAACTACCAAGCTGGAGTACGGTAGGGGGCGAGGGAATTTCCGGTGGAGTGGTGAAATGCATTGAGATCGGAAAGAACACCAACGGCGAAAAGCTGGCTGGCCGACAGACCGACACGAGAGACGAAAGCCGGGGGAGCAAATGGGATTAGAGACCCCAGTAGTCCTAGCCGTAAACGATGGATACTAGGTCTTTGTGCGACTCGACCCGCGGCGATCTTTGTAGCTAACGCGTTAAGTATCCCGCTGGGGGAATACGTTCACAAGAATGAAACATGGTGAAAGACTCTAGTATGGACATGGACAAGATAACATGTTTGCATAATATACCAATACTCAATACAGGGGTAAGTCATGATAGGTTTTAAGATAGTGTGATCACACACGTGAGCCGGTCCTAAGGATAAAAGGGAAAACAAAGAATAAAAGAATGATCCTAAGTGGAGCAGGCATGTTCTTAATATAATTGTGCAAAGAACAAGTTAATGGTCATACAATCTATATAGACAGAGTAAGATGGATAGGGAGATGCCCGCAGCTAGTTTGCCAGCCGATAGACACTTTAAGAACTCCTACACAATACCCAGACATGGAGGAGTACAAGGGACGGACAGGGCTGTCACCACCTGCCACCTACCTCACTACCATAGGGCATCGTCATATCCCGAAGGTTCCCGTGCACCCGGGCTCCATGCCCGCATACTAAGGAACTACCCACATCCCCCTAGGACTCTGACCCTACGGATCAACGAGCTAGAACATGGGCAAACCCAAAGGTACGACAGACCGCCATCTAAACTCCATGTTATATCTTGTATGAATGATTAAGCACAAAGTTCTATATGACGGAATCATAACATAGAAACTATAGCCTAGTTCATATGCCATGAATATGCCAAAAGAACACCATGTTATGATCATAACATACAAACCATGCTAGTTCATAAGTCAAGATTATAACATGAGAACAAAGATTTTTAGTTCTATAGCACAACTATAATAATAAGATGAGAACAAGACTTTGGAATAAATCATATTTGTATTCATACCAAGATTCTTCTCCAAAGTACAAGCTCTCCAATGAAGCTTTGCCTTGCTCACCAACTAAACTAATTCTAAAACTAATAAAAAGAATACAAGTGGAGAGGAAGGATGGCTCTTGTGTGATGATGATTGAATGCGGGGAGAGCATCTCATTTTATAGGTGAAAGAGAGGGGGCTCTTTGGAAGATGTCCCTCCCCACATGGAAAGACCCAAACCGACCTCCTATAGGTGGTTTGAATAAAATAATCACCGAAGCACCAGCTAAAACCGCCATTGCAACGTCGGTGGGAGGTCGCCGCCAAATTTGGCGCGAACCGCCTCGGTGGGGGGTCGGCGGACCGTGGTCCGGTCGCATTCGGCTGAGCCCGCTTGCCACCAATTTTCTCTGGTCGGTTGGTGGATGGGCCTGGACCCTGGATCCGATGGTGCTTTGGTCCATTTTGGCCTTGAATTGGCCTTTCTCTATTTCTCTTTGATTGCGCATTCCTGGAATGTGTTTTCTTCTTTGCGTTTGTTCTTTGTTTGGCATCTTTTCACTTGATTCCGTGTATAAGTCCTGCAAAACATATTTCTCGGAATACAAGTGGAACTAGGTCAATAGTAAAGGTATATGTCTCATAGGTTTGCAAGTTTCCCTTAAAAAGACATAAGTTGGCGGTATAGTATCACCCGGAGCTTGAGGCACAGTCTCCCCCTGCGTAGCTTCAGGTCGCGGAGGTTGGGGGCCAGCAGCATCAAGTGCAACGTCCTTCTCCGAGGTCTAAACTTGAGGAGGCTCGGAGGCAGGACTTTCTTGGCTTGCACCAGGAGCAGGAGCCTTCCGGACACCCACAGCGGAGGTCCTGGCATCAGTTGCAATGGCCTTGCCAGAAGCCTGTCAACGCAAGAAACCAACACATGAAAAAAACGAAGTTATCAAAAACTCAAAAACTAACCTAAGTAACCAAGCAGAACAAACCTGTAGTATCTGAGCCTTCGCTAGAGACGCCGCCTCAGTTTGGCCATGGCGGGCCCAGAAGGTCTTCAAGAAGGCAGCGAGGAACCGGCCAACGCCTTTAGAAGTTTCTCCAAGTGACGAAAGTTCATGAGTTTCCTTTACCCTCGCACTTTCCACATGCTCACAACCTTCAGCCTTAAGAATCTTTCGCTGCATTAAGAACAACGGCCCAAGCTCCAAAATCCGAAATGCCTTTCAAAATATTGGGCAATTTGCCGAAGTTGCTCGTCATCCACCTAAGAACACTCAGAGAAGATGTGTCCCTTGGAAAAGATGCAGTGGTAGCACCAAAGGCTATGATGGCTTTAGCATAAGCCTCGGCAATAGAGATTGTAGCACGTTGAATATCCTCCAAGCGCTTCCTCTGAGAATCAACTTGAACTCTAGAGGAGTTGAGGCTCTGTTTGGCATCATCAAGCTCCACGTGTACTTTAGCAAGCTCGTTAGTGGCCTTGGTCGCATTAGAAGCTAGAACCTCATTGCGACTTTCGAATCATTCAGCTCTTGCATAAAGCGCTCCCGCTCATGCAAGAGTCTTCGCAAGTCCCTCTCTCTCTGCCTCTATCTTGAGCCTTTTCCGAGGGTCTTGAAGATCATCGTGAGGCGGCTAGCTCCTTATGCATACGTTGGCGCAGCGTGTTAACGGCCGTAAGACATCCGTGCAAAGGAAACTTGTCGACAAATAAAAAAAGATAAGTCTAAGTCCAACAAAAAGGTACAAGGGAGCGATACTAACCACCACGGTCTAGTCAAACGCCTTGTTCATGACTTCGTATAAGTTCCCCCCCCCCCACCCCCCTTTAAGAAATACATCCAAGTGTTCTAGTAAAGGAACCTCCGTTAAAAAAAAATGAATGATGAATGACAACAAAACCTTACCATAGCTAATCTCTTGAGAAGTAGGAGCAACTTTGTGGCCACTCATCAAAATCGGAGATGCTTGGCCAGCTCCGCCTAAGTCAACAGCAGGACCTGTGCATCAGATGAAAACAATAAGGACACAACGCAAGTCGCTACAAGGCAGAACAACCAAGAAAGCTATCAAACCTTTTGAAATAGATGGGCCCTTAGCCAAATCCGCAGCAAGAGCGTCAAGAGCCTCCACTATAGCTCTCTCTCTTTCCTCAGTACTCATATTATCTTCCCTCTTTTTTCGCGCGCTCTTGCGGCTCTCGGGGCCAACATCTCGGGATAGGTAATGTTACCTTTAACAGGAGGAGACCATGTATCCTCAAAATCCTCCTCGTCATCATTCAATAGTAGAACGGTGGAGGCGTGGCCAACCTGCGCATCCGCCTCATCCTCGTCCCCATCCTCAATAGGAGATGCGACGGAAGGATCGCTCTCGCTAGAAGTTTGGGCAGGCCATCGAGGGCACTAGCCATCACCATCCGCTCATCAATACCTTCGTTTAGCCCAAAGCACATCGCAAAAAAAAGGCGCGAGAACTAGTTTCATCGAAGCGGCCGGGTTTCATTAGCCACACCGGCGCCATCACCTCTACCATCAACCTTATCTCCTTCAGTGGTTCTAGTAGCATCTCTGATGCCAACTTCTTCGACAATGGGCAACTCGCTAGGGCGGTTGGCACTACCCAGGTCGTCGGAGATTTCAGGATCAACCCTCGTAGCATCATTATCCACAGCATCTTCAATAACAAGGTCCTCCACAAGACTCCCGGTAGCGGTAGTGCCTTGCGGGCAACTTTCTTCTTCTTAGCTTCTTCTGCGGCGGCCGCTTTGTTACGGGCGGCCACCTGAGGAGGGCGTGCGGAGGTTGACGTCTCAACGCAAACCTTCTTGGTAACCTCCTTGTGGTAGCAAAGCACCCTTCCTCTTCTTCGCACATGAAGGATCCATGGCCTCCTTCTTGGCTTCTTTCTGAGCCTTTTCCTTTTTCCTCTCCATCATAGCAATAGCAGCCAAGACTTTACCAGGAACCTTGTGGGGCCCGTATGGGACCTTCATCTGTTCGAACACACGGTTCAACCGCGGCATTGTCCCAGATTCAGATCTCCGCGCTAAATACTCCCACCGAGAAATAGGACCAAGGATCTCCCGAGCTCTCGCTCCACGGACATCACGAAAGCATCCGCACTCACGCCTTGGTGGCTGCAAGCCAAGGCGGGGAACGGGACCATGGTCGTCTCCCGAAGAGCGTAGGTTTACCTCTTGAATACGAATCTCGGCCTAACCTTCGCCAAATAAGAGTACTCAACGGCACGGATCTCCTCGATAAGATCACGGCCGGCAGAATACGGCAAAGCCTTCATGAAAGCTTCAGCGACATGCTTTCTGGTGTAACACCCCAAATTTTTATGGTTTTAAAATTCGCTAAAATTTTGGACTTTTGAAAACTTTGCTTTTGAGTTGATAATTTGCCAAGTGTTTGAACATGTGTTGACACTTTGGAAAATTTTAGAAGCATAAAGTAGTTTGAAATAACCTAAAAGGTGTTATGAAAATGTATAAAAAAGAAAAAAAAAAAAGGGAAGAAAAAGAAAAGAGAAAAGAGAGAGGAGAAAGGCACTCGGGCCGCCTCACCGCCCAGCCCATTTGCCCCTTTCCCCTCCGCCTCTCTCCCACTCGCCCGCGTGTGGCTGGCCTAAGCCGAGGGTGACCGCGCCCAGCCCTCTCCTCTCTTCCTTCTCTCTCTCTCTCTCTCGACGCGGGGTCACCCCGTCGATTTCTTCTTCCCCCGCCCGTCCGGCTCACACACGACCGGCCCCGCCCGGGACCCCCGTGCTCCCAGCTTTACCCACCATGCCCACGGCATGGATGAGAGCACAGGAACCCCACGGACCTACCCGCCGAGCCATCACATCAAGCAAAGGCCAGCTCACCCCCGCCTTGAATGCGCACAGGGAGCACGACGACCTTGTCGGGCTAGCCGCCGGCCACCGCGACATGACCACATGGCTAGCACACGGCCAGCCAGCTTCACCGGCGTTATGAGCGATGAGACGAGACGGGACAACCACCCTGGAGGTCCACGTGCACACCACCTATTGCCGGAAAAGATCAAGCTCACGAGGAAATATCTCGCCGGCCGGGCTCGCCGCGGCGCGGCTATAAATAGCCCCGCCCGGTGCTCCTCCCGAACTCGCCCCATCACCAAGAGCCCCGCAAGGAGCTAGAACACACGGTTCTCGCGCTTACTCTCCCCCTCCCCCCTCCTTCCTTCTCGCTCCGTTCGGATTTCCCCTAAATCAGGATTTCCGCCGCCGCCGGTTAGGGCCAAGTGCCACCGTCGATTTCGTCACCGTGGGTCGAAATTGGTGAGCCAGTAAGACTCCCTAACCCCCTCCTCTTTCATTTTCCCTACTTATTACTCACTATCACATTGTGTAGCACCGCCTCCGAGCGCCGCCCGAACACGCCGCCGCCATGGGGAAAGACCACCTCTGCCGCCCTGACGCCTACCATGAGCACGGGTGACGAGGGGATCTGATCGCCCCTTGCGGCGAGCAACGGATGAGGTCCGGCCAACTGGCGGCAGATTCCGGCGAGCCGCCACCACTCGGGCGTGGTGGATGGCGACCGACCAGTTACCGCTGTCGTCTCGCCTTGACGCCGTCTCCTCCCTCTCCCTCTATCGAGCGGGCCTGGGCGGGTGACGCCGTCTCAAGGAAACGGGCACCGACACAAGCGGGACCCGCCTGCCCTGCCGTCCTCCCTCACGCCACACCGACACGTGGGCTGGCCAAGGGGGCCCACCGGCTAGTCACGGGGATGACGCAGAAGGCGAAAGTCTGAGGAAGGAAAAATGCTATGTACACCAAAGGCTATAAACCCATTTTCCGGAGCTCGGAAAAATCCTAGAAAAATATGTAAATAATCCGGATCATGTGGAGATAATTGTCATGTATTCTATACCATTTTGGATCAATAAAATATATACATAAAAATTCCACCTAGTTTAAAATCTAGGATTAAAACTTTTAAAAATCTTAACTTTCGAACCGTAACTCCGATTTAGGTCAAACCACTTCTAAAATTCTTCTAAAATCGAACTCTATCCATTTCTTATGGTTTCACCTATTATCACATGGGTTCTTTTTATCACTTTTTGTTTACTCTAATATTATTCGACATTTCTTTCACGTGAATCGTGGGAATAGTCGACGAGGACCGCTATCGAGAACAATGACCCGGATTACATCACAGAGCCAGAAGGAGTAAGCAATGAAGGCAAGTCCTTACCCCCACCCCTCTAACCTAACTTAATTAAACACTAATAAAATTATGGAAATGATGATCATGCCATATTTCATGCGAGATGTTTATATGAGATTTATATATATATGTGAGATATATATACATATATATGATATTGATGTGAATGACATGTGAGAATGATGAGATTGATGAGCTTTATGAATGAGATTATTTGTTGAGTTTATGATGATGGCTATGATTACGATCACTCACGAGATTATGGAATAATGAGATAAATAAAATGAACCTAACCAACAAAAGAGGTGAGTAGTGGTAGTCCGGTAGAGCCTAAATACCACATCAGGAATCGCCGCGAGGGATCCTAAGGAGAGATACTTGCCTCGTAAGGACCGGTTCATAGACCATCTACCTACGGTGATATTGTCGGGGATGGTGATTTGGTATCACCGTATTGTCCGTAATGCTGGTGGTGATTTGGTATCACCGTATTGTCGGGGATGGTGCATCATCGCGTCCAATCCCTGAGAAGTCGTGGTGGGAATTATACTAAAATCCAGGAGGCATCCAAGTGGGTACGGAGTCTCGTTAGACCTCTGTCGACCACTGATCACGGGAGGAGATGTGTCTATCGTGTGGGGAAATTTGTACAACCTCTGCAGAGAGTTATTTAAACCTATTCGAATAGCCACGCCCTTGGAATGGGCAAACGCTAGGCTGGATCATCTATGATTAGTATTACACACTAATGACTAACCTGTTTGTGACTTGATAATGTTGAGGATTATATACAAACTAACCCGGGAACTAGTGAGAGTAGTTTTTTTTGAAACTCTACTAGGGCCCAACCCCTAAAAATTCCAATCCACCCCAGTTTGGACTTGCTGAGTACGTTCGTACTCACCCATTGTTGACTTTCAGACTTAGGCTCCGATGAGGACTTCGGCTACGATGACCACGATGAGGCACCTCAGGATGACTAGACATTTCGGGAGTTACTAGGACCAGGATATTGACACTAGGGTTTCGCCTATGCTCAAGTTTGCCTGTGGATGTGTTATGCTAGGAACCACCATGACTTGAAAGCGCACTCGATTAATAAAACACCATAGTGCAGCCAACGTTTATCTACCGTTGTGTAACCTATAAGACAGTGACCCTCGGGCCACTTATGTAAGACCTTTAATTATCCTATGAATAAAGTTTGGCACTTTTCAAATAAATCTATGTCCACTCTTGTCTTTTGGAACGTATTAGCGTGTGATCTTGGCACTAATACATGTGGTTAAGGACCCATTAAAGTGGGAGCCTGATAGAGTGGTATCGAGAGCCGAGCTTGACCGTAGGACGAAACCCTAGGTCCGGTACACAACTAAAATGATGGTAAACACATCACATAACACATGAACCGCTCTCATATGTGCAAAAATATTTCTAACATCCGGAGGTGTTTTTGCAGCTATGGATGGACCCATAGATGATGATTGAGAGCGTTCAGACTGCATCTTCGAGGCGGGATTCCCACATCTCTTATGGGAGACACTCCAGCGACTGGGTTACACCGAGCCTCCCATGTACTACAGTTGTGAGTATGATGACGCAGGGATGCTGGAGGTGTGAAGTACGTCTCGCACATTCGGGGAGCATCCAGATTGTCCTGCGGTGGAAGCACGTTGGTATACCGTGATTGGTCGAAGGCATTGGGACACCACCCAAAAGGTGGCACGCATGGCATTGGCAAAGTATTGTGGCATATTCGAAGAAGACATCGAGCACACACCAGCCAAGTATTTTCCAAGTACGGATCGGACTACACCAACATGGCGCAACAAGGTTCGTGGAACTAGGAAGGATTGATCCACGAGTTCGAGTAGAGCAAGGTGTTCACTATCGGTACCTACACAACCTGGACACCTTGTGTGAAGACCAACAAAAGGTGCTACAAGCATGGTCAGATCGATATCACGAGTCACGAGCAGAGTTGCACAGGAAGGCCACTGAAATACATCGCTGTTGACGTTTGTTAAGTGCTAAAACAATAAAGAGATTCTGCAAGCGCACAGAACATCAATGTAGCTTTTCCCTAGGGGAGTATTCTAGGTATCGTATCCACGGGGAAGCTAATGGTAAAGAATTCTAATAACACACAATCATGTATCTGCTAACTTAGTAAACCAACTAGACTAAAGTAAGGGTAAGTGATAAATGATAAATAAAGCTATGAATACTAAAGCACAAAATAATAACATGCCTATAAAGATACTATGGTAAATGAATAGCTTAGGTAATCAAGAGGACAACGGGAGAGACAAAGGTTCCTAAATACTTCTCTACTACTTTGGTTCTAAGGTAACTGAAGTATGGATAAATATAGCAAACACACAATAACACTTTGGGACATCGTAACACTAGCCACGTAAAAGGGATGAGAAGGGGGCTAGGAAGCTCGACTAAAGTCCTACAAACACCAACCCGAATGTGGTGGAATACGCCTACCATCGTGGCTGTCACCACCAGGGCTACCACAAACTATCCGTGGGATTGGGTGCAATCTCAGGTAACCTCTAGTCTAGACACCAAGTCTACACTATCAATTACTACTCTAATCTCATGAGAACTAGAGCACTCGATGCGAGCGGAGATCCTATGCTAAAGCATAAAGACTACACTAACCATAAATGTATGAAAGGCATAAAAGTAAATAGAGAAGATAAATATATTAAAGCATAAGTCTTGTAGAGAAGATACAAAGACATACCATACTCTGAAGACTCTTCCGTAAGCAGAGCACGGCTCCCGCTCTCCCTAACTCTCAACTAGATCTAATCTATTACATTGAAGAGTCTAACCCTAGATCTACATTGAAGAGAGAGAGTTCCTCACATTGGGATCCCTCTCTAATCAATGAGATGAGATAGATAATGAATTAGCTAATGAATTAGGGTTTCAGGGGGGAGCCCTGCCCCTTCTTTTATAGCCCCTTAGGATGAATCTCAGCCCTTGGATCAAACCGATTTGATTGGACGGACTAGATCTACTCCATAGGTCGGTTGTAGGAAGGTTCTAGAAGATGGACACGTGATTCTTCCGGGTGGTGCCGCGCGGCATGGGGGCGTGCCGCCCGGCCCCACGACAACAAGTCGGCCCCGGCCTTTGCGATTTGTCTTCTCTTCTCATTTGGACCCCCGAAATTTATACCAATCGCCCTGATTTGGTCCTTTTCTTCTGTTTCTCTATTTTTCCTCTTTTCTTCAATATTTTGGAATATTCCGGAGTTCACTGTAAAACTGAGTGTGCACCAAAACTCATGGAATCCATTAGTAATAATAATCTTATATATTATTTATCCATGATTTTGTAGGAAAATAATTACTTAATTTTTGACAATAACTACCGTCAACAAGCTCCCCCAAGCTTACCTTTTGCTAGTCCCTTAGCAAAACATATAAACTATAAAACAAACTTGGATCAGGAGTTGCTACGATACTTTCATTCTTATAGAGTACACATGCTTTCAAAAAGAGACTCAACTCGGTTTGGATATACTAATTCTAACTTCAAACTCTTTCTTTTACCAACTATGGTGCTTTTACTCTCACTTAGGTACTTGAGCAATTGAAAGATAGAACAATCAAGTCAGGCACTATGTCTCAAGTCTTCGATCACTAATATTCTTGAGTTTTCATAAATTTTGCAAATAAAACTCAGAGCTCAGTAATGAATGGCACTCTCAATCTCTCAAGATGTGGTATTTATGGATCCTTACTAGGCATTAATAATAGTTGCCTTCTCTCTTGTATATGTGGTATTTATGGCACAAGGCTAAGTATTAAGCCTTTATAACTCACTCTCTCTCTAAATATGGCTTATGTGGGGTTCATAGGAGTGGCACTCTTAAAATAATATTGCATATCTGCAAAGGATATATCTATAGTTCAAACAATGGATCCATAGAGAGTTTAGCCAGTCAAAACAAGTATAGCATGTGTATGGAATATGGTGGATAGGTGTATATTTGGTGGCTAAAACTAATTCTACATTTACTCCTTTGATGATAGAAACAAATCTCTTTCTGGAACTTGGAAACTTTGAGAGAACTTTGGGCTGCATACTTTTATTTTTCTTTTTTCTTTCGTGAGAGGCGGGCATCCGAGTACCCATTGTTTTTATTTGGACACTTGTCCTTTTTACTCTCTTTATTATTTTTTTTAGGGAGGTAGGCTCTACTCGCCCGTAGGACACTTGTCCATTTTTCATCTCCCCTTTCTCTCTCTCTCTTTTTTTTAGCAACAGCCTAAATCTCTTTCCACTGATAAACTTTTGAGAGATATCAACAAAGATATTTTTGGAGTAAATAAACATGGGCTTCCTATAGTTTGATGGGGTGTTTATTCCTAGTGTAGGAATAAAACAAGTATATGCATGTATATGTGGGAAAAGCATGGTATTGCAATCACTCCTAGTGTAGGAATAATGCATATGTAAGTAGAAGGTGTGTGTGGATGGAAACTTGTCTTTTCATGACTGAACTCCTCACAGGTAATAGCAAAGCTTGAACTACTCAACCCAAAGCAAATAGCATATGTAACTAGAATGTTTTCCTAATCTAATGATCATAAATATGGCTTTGGTAGGAATTTAACACTCGCCAAAACAAAAGCTCATCATGAAAGATTTTAAATTTTTAAAACAAATCTCCAAATATAGTTTCACAAAGGACAAGATAAATAGCATGCTCAGACTCTCTCATATCATATCCCCCAATTACCTAGACTTAGATCAAGCGTATGCTACTTACAAGTCAGGTATAGAGCAAATTTGAAAGCAGGACAAATATATCCAAAACATCGGAGGAGTTTCTAGTAAAAAGTAAGGTACTAAAAAGAATTAGAGTAGAGCAACTATTCATCATTTCCAAGACAAACTTTATCCTAACACACCTTAAAAACATGCAAACAAATATATAAATATATCTAAGACAAACTCTTTATTTGATTTAAAACTTTATGCATCTTTTTATGTCTTTTAAATCAAGCAAAAGTATAAGCTAGTGATAATAAGGATAATAGGGAGATACTTATCTTGCTAACTTGGGGTGGTCTCCCCAAGCTAGGTTGACGTGTAGGTGTTGAGATAAGGTTGACGGAGGTGATGTCGTCCTTCCTTGATGGAGCATTGATGATAATGGTAATATGTTGAATTGATGCTCTACCAAGTGGTCGAACGTCTCCTTTCGTCTTGGCTCATAATTCATGTTGATGAAACTCAAATAGACAACAAAGCTAGTGGAACTCGTTAAGCATTAGAAGTTGGATATTTTAAGCTTTAATTGTCTAGAGCTTCTTAATAACTATAAATGAAAGATTAGTTTTAACAGAATTAAGCAAAACTAATATTTTAGCGAGTAGAGGGATTGCAAACCAGCGTGTCGTAGTGACGGGAGCATGCGAAGAGGAGCACATGAGGAATATCTTAATGGAGTTGGCCTTCCTCCCCAAGCTAGCACCTTGCCATCACTCGACACTTGAAGTCAAGTGTGATTTGTTGAATCATCCCTTAGAGTGCATTGCAGCTCCATCCTTTATTCTTGACTCCGTCTTTGCGCGAGGTTATTGGAGTTCATCATACACCTTGCTTCATCTTCGATAAGAGTTCATCTCTTGACTTCCCCCGGTGGATTTGAGAATTTTTTTCTAGGGGTTAGTCCAACAAAATAGCCATATCTACTATAGTATACTATTGACTCAAAAATCAACCTAGACACCACGTCTAATTTAATTTGATTTAAGAGGGCACTTTAACCTAAGCACCACGCTTACTTTAAAGATCCTATGGAAGAAAGATCACCACTCTAAACTACGCACCATGCTTCATTTAAGAGATGAATGAAGATATTCCAAACCAAAGCATACTATAACAAACAAAGGTATCATGAAAGCACTATAGAGATTTACTCAAATGAAAAATAAAGAGCATGATCATGGTGAGAGATTTTTTTTTTTTTTTTTTTAGATGCACATGACATGAATATATGCAAGAAACTAAACATGCAGTGGTTCTAATATAAGAAAACACAAACTAAATGGAGGGAATGCATGAAATAATGAAAGTAAACATGCAATATAATGCAAGAAATTAAATGATAACTACTCAATAAATTTAAAGTCCATGAGCAAGACTTTCTCACCTTTATTGATCATACTTACCATGATGTGTAGCTTCTATGTACGTCACTTGAGATGTGTGCATTGAATTCTTGTGACGGCGACTTCTTCTCCAATCCTGTGTTCTTTACTGGTTCTTCTTTCCTTTTCTTGTGGAATCTTGCCGGAAGGTCGCAATGGCATCTTGTGTCTGTCTAATCCACAACTCAACAAAACAAGGGTAATCCTACTAAAGCTAGTGATATACTAAATTAGCAGACATCATGATCATTACTAAAATCTTTACGCCAATTGCTTCCCGGCACGGCCAAAAAAAAAGCTTGTTGACGTTTGTTAAGTGCTAAAAGAATAAAGAGATTCCGCAAGCGCCACGAGAACATCAACGTAGCTTTTCTCTAGGGGAGTATTCTAGGGTATCGTATCCATAGGGAAGCTAATGGTAAAGAATTCTAATAACTCACAATCATGTATCCGCTAACTTAGTAAACCAACTAGACTAAAGTAAGGGTAAGTGATAAATGATAAATAAATATATGAATACTAAAGCATAAAATAATAACATGCCTATAAAGATACTATGGTAAATGAATAGCTTAGGTAATCAAGAGGATAATGGGAGAGACAAAGGTTCCTAAATACTTCTCTACTACTTTGGTTCTAAGGTAACGAAGTATGGATAAATATAGCAATCACACAATAACATTTCGGGACATCGGAACACTAGCCACGAGAAAGGGATGAGAAGGGGGCTAGGAAGCTCGACTAAAGTCCTACAAACACCAACCCGAACGTGGTAAAATACGCCGGCCATCGGGGCTATCACCCACAGGGCTACCACAAACTATCCGTGAGATTGGATGCAATCTCGGGTAACCTCTAGTCTAGACACCAAGTCTACACTATCAATTACTACTCTAATCTCATGAGAACTAGAGCACTCGATGCGAGCGGTGATCCTATGCTAAAGCATAAAGACTACACTAACCATAAATGTATGAAAGGCATAAAAGTAAATAGAGAAGATAAATATATTAAAGCATAAGTCTTGTAGAGAAGATACAAAGACATCCCATACTCAAGACTCTTCCGAACCGAAAGCACGCCTCCACTCTCCCTAACTCTCAACTAGATCTAATCTATTACATTGAGGAGTCTAACCCTAGATCTACATTGAAGAGAGAGAGTTCCTCACATTGGGATCCCACTCTAATCAATGAGATAAGATAGATAATGAATTAGCTAATGAATTAGGGTTTCAGGGGGGAGCCCTACCCCTTCTTTTATAGCCCCTTAGGATGAATCTCAGCCCTTGGATCCAACCGACTTGATTGGACGGACTAGATCTGCTCCATAGGTCGGGTTGTAGGAAGGTTCCGAAGCTGGACACGTGGTTCTTCCGGGCGGTGTCGCGCTGCACGGGCGTGCTTGCCCCCCTACGACAACAAGTCGGCCCCAGCCTTTGCGAAGCTGTCTTCTCTTCTCATTTGGACCCCGGAATTTATACCAATCGCCCCGATTTGGTCCTTTTCTTCTGTTTCTCTATTTCTCCTCTTTTCTTCAATATTACGGAATATTCCGGAGTTCACCAGTAAATCTGAGTGTGCACCAAAACTCATGGAATCCATTAGTAATAATAATCTTATATATTATTTATCCATGATTTTGTAGGAAAATAATTACTTAATTTTTGACAATAACTACCGTCAACAATCGCATCACAAGGGATCGAGACAGACTGGAGCAAGAATTGGAGCAGTACAAGCAGGAGCTCAGGAGGACACAGCAACAGCTACGCAAGAGGAAGCAAGCCCGAAGAGCATGACAAGGAGGAAGAACAATCAGCAGGAGACGTATTGCCGCAAACGCCATAAATGGAGTGCCAGCCTATGACCCCAGCAGACTCACTATGACCTTAACGGATACATGCCGAAGGAATCCATGACCGACCCAGAGTCGATTGAGACCGAGGAGTCCATCGCGGACAACTTCCACCAGGAAGCAGGACCATCAAAGTGCCCATAATCGGATGCTAATGTGCTAGCAGAATAGCGCTGTGAGAGCATGGAACCTCCATATGCTACAGTTTTTGTAAAATAAATAAATGCAACTGTAGCGAGCAGTCGCTAGCATGGCAAACTATGTGTAGTGTAGTGTCAATGTTCGTAGTATTTGGATGTTTTGTAGCGTCTTAATGGTTGATATGTATGATACACTTGTGTCATGTGTAAAAACTATTGGGATGTGTTGACTTTTTGCATTTTACCATAATCTTATCGCCTTTTATTTGTGTTGTCGCTAGTTGCTCTTTTCCTTGATCCTTGAACCCCGGCTTACCCTTATTGCTACTACAGCAATCTGATGGCAAGAAGGTCTAACAGGATCCGTGAATGCCACGAAAGGGCTGAAGCTATGAATCGTGACGAGGGAGAAGCTGTACCTCCGAGAAATAGGTGAAACCGGGGCCGACAACCAAGAAACAATAGGGGCAATGAGAACGAGAATGAAGTGCCAGCAGAAGAGGAAGTAAACCAGAATAGTGAAGATGAGGAAGCACCACCACCACCACCACCAAACTTGGCAGAAGTAATGGATCGGCAGACGCAGCTATTAGAGCGCTTAGCTGAAAGGAGAGACAATGACAATGGTCAGGGCAAGATGGCAGCATTTATGAGGTTACGCCCACCCACTTTTGATAGTGCGTCAGACGACCCACTAGCAGCCGATGATGATCGGCTACGCCTCATCACCAAGAAATTAGACGCAAAGTACATGCTAGCCCGGAAGAGAGAGTCACTCTAGCCACCCATCGCTTGCGGGACCGGCCGAATGGTGGGATAAATACGGGGAGGATGCTGTAGTAGACCCAAACGCTATCACATGGGATGAGTTCATGGAAGAATTCCGTCATTACCACATTCCTGACGGAATCATGGAACTCAAGGCCGAAGAATTCCGTGACATAAAGTAGGGTGCCATGACCATTCCCCAGTATATTCGCAATTTCATGAAGCTAGCGCGCTACGCACCAAGTGACATAGACACCGACAAGAAGAAAATGAAGTGTTTCACAAGAGGACTTAACGCGACATTAAGGGAACAAGTAGTTGGACATGACTACCCAAACTTCAACACTATGATGAACAAGACCATTCTAATGAAGGAAGAAAAGATGAAGACCGAACGTGAGAGGAAATGCAAGATGTTTGTCAAGGGTGAACGTTATCAGGAGAAGATGCAAAAGACCTGCACCTACAACAGCGCACCCCCAAGGTACCAGTCAACCATGCAGTTCAGAGCACCAGGAAACAGTTACTCCCAGGCTAGCAACAACTACGTAAAACAACAACACCAATAGCAACAACAACGGCAACACCCGCAAAGCATGAAGCGGAAACAACATGGGACAAGAAACCTGTTTTGGATGCCGCAGCTGACTGGACACCGTATTGCCAATTGCCCTAACAGGAATACTAATAATGCCCCTGCCCCATGTAACATCCCCGATTTCCACGAAGGGAAATCCACAGAATGAAGTATAACACGATGGTCCCCGAGGATCATTCCATCACATTGTCCAATTACATACCGATTCTGAGTCAAACTTGAATAAAAAGATTACAAGTAGAAGGGTTTACAATAGTACATCGCCACTTGGCGGAATCAATCAGAGTCAAGCGGCATCCAGAACAGCATCAAAGACTGGAATCTAGTCGCGGAAGCATCATCACCTTCCATCTCTAGCTTGAGCATAGGCACGAGACCATCTAATCCTTCTAATTACCGCGAGTCGGGTAATCGCACACCGCCCCGAAATGTGCGAGGCCATGGTCAAGACCGAATGAGCTTTTGGTGGAAAAAAGAAAATAAGGGATCCTGGCGATCCTAATATTTGGTTGTGGTTTGCATCCTTAGCGCATGCGGCGGCAAGCAAGTAGTAATAAATTCAGTATTATTTGTTCCAATTACAATTCCCATCCCACCTCACCTGTTCTTCCCAAACCATCGCCATATACTACACACATCTCACCACTCCCTTACCCACTTAGCGACAAGATAGCTCCGGCTCATACGCCTTGCCTAATCGGCTCTCGGCCCGCTAGGCTCACCGTAAACCTCCACACACTACTAGTACTCCCAAGGTAAGAAGAGAAGAACACCTCTCCTACTCGCCGAAAAGCAAGAACCGATGGGGTAAACCCAACAAGTAAGCCGGCGCACACCTTTAGGTTGTCCAGCTCGAAGGTCGGGCGCACACCTTTAGGCGATCCCAGCCCAAAAGTCGATCCATGCCCGAAGGCGGGACTATACGTATAGATTTAAACTCTGCAGAGGCGTGTACACAAGACCACCCGATCACCATCATCGATGCCCTAGGAGCACCTAGGATGATTCCGGCTGCCTTCTAAGTACCACCGCATGCCGAGACCGTGAGACGCAAATCATCGGGCCCATCGGGGATACTACGCCTCCGAGGAGAATGTGGGGCTCGACAACCCACGACTCCCTACACTAATCCGCTAACAACCTAGTAGTAGTGGCACCGCGCCTAGCCGATCGGGACTACCCGCCCCCTGCCCATTTGGGGGCGAGTGGTGAGTACCGTGTTCCCACGATTCCGCCCCAACGATACATCGGTCCTTAGGTTGACCAGACAAGACATCTTCTCAACTTCTGTGCACTCAATGGCACCTTCGGCTGGGACTTCATCCCGGGAAGGTACCCGCCCTTTAAACTCTTGGGGAAAATCACCATGTACCCGCCCGGTAGGTACCTTTCACTTGGGGATGCCTAGGTCGCACCCCCTCGGCAAGACTCGTCCTCTATGACTTGTCGTGGATCCTGTCCAGTCGACTCGACCCTCACAACCCAAGGCACACGCAGAGTCTCACTCACCAGGTATCATGAGTCACCAGGTATCATAAGGCACCCGGCGCCATAAGTCACCATCCGGCACATATACTCCGGTTTATATATATAATGTAAGTGAGATGTAGCCAGTGCAAGCAAGAAGGCAGGAAATGTATAAGTGCGAGCGCAAAGCTAGGTAATTTGGGTGGATGGGTTTCAATCAAGGCATTTAAGGCTCAGGCAAAAGCATGCATCAACATATATATACTAGCAAAGGAGTAAAGTAAAAGCGCTAGCATCTACTTGCAATGTCTAAATAGGATTCTCTAATAGTGAAGTGCTGCCATGACACCTGTGATATCGAGGAAGTAGTGGTACTAGTCTTCGTTAGTTGGTGTAGTCGTACACGGGGTCTCCTCCTCCGGGTTGACTCCACTCATTTGAAAAACGTAACGTAAAAGTCGCGATAAGCGACTCCTATAGAGGTCCACAAAGAAGCAACATATCAAAAAAGATCCAAAAAGCATTCATGGATAACCCTATGACATAGAGCTTGAATTTAGAAAAATTTGGACTCTTGTTTCATAATTTTCTGAGCAAGTATGAATAAGTTATGAATTTTCTAAGGTTTACACAATTTCTGGAATTGGAAAAAGGCAGGTTTATTCTGGACCTGACACGTGGCAGGCTGTGATTGGTCGTGCTGACGTCAGCAGCAGTGGGGTCCTGTGGTGACGTCAGCATGACGTCATCACTGACGAGTGGGGTCCGGGTGACGTCAGCGGTGACGTCATCGCTGACGCGTGGGTCCAGGGCCACAGCGAATGACAGGTGGGTCCATGGGCTTGTGTGGCTGACAGGTGGGACCAGTCAACAGAAGTCAACGGTCAGCGTTGACTAGTCAACCCTTATCGGTCCAAGTGGGCCGGTTATGGGCTGGCATGGGCGGGTTGGGCCGCCCGGACGGACACGTGGCGGTTCTTGGGCTCCTAACGGGCTTGGTCCACACAGGGGGCTGTGTACGGGGCTGGTCTTGCCGTGTGCTTGACAAGAGAATGTTGTCATTAGGCGATCGAGAGTTGGACGAAATTGTTCGCAGCAGTTTTGTTCCATCGTCCATTGGTGATTGGTCAATGCGCCCAGCCCAGAAATCGATCATCCCCTTTTGACCAGTATTTCATCGACGACTACCGCTACCCCTGTCGCAGTCCTATACAAGTTTTTGGGCGCAACGTGAAGAGAGCTTCATCGAGAACCATTGTGCTGCGGCAGTTCCGTTCCATCTGGTCGGCGACGTCGACAATCTCCGATTCATGGCGCGCCATGGCCCGTTTCTGGGCGCACTTCATCGAGAACAAGGTAATTCACACAATTCATCACTCGTTGACCATACGCATACACACACCGCTACATCTGCAAAGCCTGCACCTTCAGTTCCACCAAACGCTCATTTGATCCTAACAACAAGCAGTGCCTAGAGCCGCTGCGGCTAGCGCTGTTCGGCGACGGCGAGGCGCAGAGGACGGCCATGGAGGAGGCGAGGGCGGGCCTGACACTTCTGGAGGAGCAGCTGAAGGACAAGAGGTTCTTGGCCTCGCGGACATCGCCGCCGGCGGCCTGCTGGTGCACTAGCTCGGCGTGCTGGAGGAGGTGGCCGGAGCGAGCATCCTGACGAGTGGTGCTGACGAGTGACGAGGAGCTCCCTGCTCTGCGCCTGTGGGCGGCGGAGTACAGGTCCAGCGAAGCTGTGCAGGCGTGCCTGCCGTGCCGGACCGTGCATATTGTTTTTCTTTTCTTTTGCTTTCAATCAAACTCTGGCTTGGGCATTCTCTCTGAAAAAAAAAAACCAACAACGCACAGGGTGCTTGACTACGCGGCAATGCGCTCACGGGAGATTCTGTAATTTTTTTTTCAATGTCACCGGGGAGGTGTTCCCACCTGAATATGGCCCAAAACGGCCCGTGATGTAGTTTTACATTTTTTTTTTACAATGTAGCAAAAGTACCACAAAACACAAAAAAAAAGGAGCACAAGGGTTAACTTGGGCGGTCGCCAGCACACGCCGCGGAGCCGCACGGACTCGCCAGCGACGGCGGGGCGCGCGACCGACGCGCGGTCGCCGCCACACGCCGCGGAGCCAAACGGACTTCGCCCCGCAACGACACGGGCGCACCGGCAGCGCCGGCCGCCGCCACACGCCGCTGAGCCATACGGACTCGCCCGCGGCAGCGAAGGGCGCACGGGTAGCGCCGCCGCCGCCACACGCCCAGGAGCCATACGGACTTCGCTCGCGACGGCAGAGGCGCGCACCGGTACGCGGCCGCCGCCACACGCCGCTGGAGCCATACGGACTTCGCCGCGGCGACAGGGGCGCCGCCGCGACCGCAACGCGGTCGCCGCCCACGCCGCGGGAGCCCCACGGACTCTCGCCCCGCGACGACAGGAGGGGCGCGCCACCGCAACGCCGACCGCCGCCACCCACCGCGGAGCCATACGGACTTCGCCCACGACGACGGGAGGCGCGCACCGACAACGCGGTCGCCGCCACACGTCGAGAGCCAAACGGACTCGTCCGCGCCCTGCCGTAGCAAAGTGACATCATGGCCTTGACGAAATCCAAAAGCGACGCCTCCAGAAGTGAATGACGCCGATGGCACCACCGCCGCTCGTCCACGATTGGACCGGTTTTCACCCGTGGAAAGACGTGCTAGAGAGAGGGGGGGAAAACGACGCCCTCGAGGGGGAAGCGGCGCCCATGGGCGTCACCGTCGTCAAGGCTTTCGCCCAAGGCCGCCCAAAGACAATCGTTAGGCCGAGGATGCCGGAGCCCAAGCCCGCCGCAACAAGCCCGGTCGAGTGCAGGTGCAGCGCCCGGCTGCGTGTCGCGACCGCATAGCTGCGCCAACCGCCATCCCTTTGACCGGGCCACACACACAGAGTCGGGCAAACTCTCTCGCCGCGATACAAACTGATGCCGACGCCGTAGTTTGCTCCACCGGCGGCGCTTTGCCCTCCCCAAAGGGGCAGCGAAGGCTCTCAACAGCCGGGGAACCAGCAAGAGAGCGGCACGAGGGGGAGCGGGGAAGCCGGAGCCACCGTCGTGGGTACTTTGCATGCAGATCCGGGCGCCGAGGAAGGCCGGCCACAGTAAATCCGCCGCCGAGGAGGCGATCCGGCCATAGGGGACCGGATCCGCCAGGCGGCCCCTCGCCGGGAGCTCGCGATCCGAGGGACCCATGAGGGCGCCCGACCGGAGCAGCGGCCGCTGCCGTGGCCGGTCCCGTGCCGCGCTGCCGCGCGCAGTCCACCGCACCGCAGAGCCGCACGCCCGGGCGGAGGCAGCCGCTCGCGGCCGCCGGAGCCACCGCCGAGGAAGGTCGATGCCACCGGATCTGATGATCCCGCAGCACCCGACGCCGCTGCTTGAAGGCCCGACACCGCCCGTCCCTGCCATCACCACGGAGGGAAACGCCCCCCGCCGCCCCCCCGGTAGCCAGCGCGGCCATGCCGGGCGGCCTGCTCGGCGGTGGCGCGGGCAGAGGAGAGGGAGAGAGGGTGGCGGCGGAGGGTAGGGTTGTGTTCGCCGCCCGTGTCGCCCGCGTGGGAGCGACGCGAGGGCCGTTTTCTCACTATGTCAATACTATGGTCACGGGAAAATAAAAACGCATGGATGAATGGTGTAGTATATTTAAAGGTGGACAGTGCAAGAGTAGGAAGGAGTCCTCCGCAAAGAAAACATTACCTTAGCAGAGGTAGTCTGACCACAATACTTTCTCCAGATATCGTTCCTTGATTACTTGACAATAACCTTTCTGATGTGTCTAATACTCATAAGATCGTCTGTCTTCATTTGGTTGTTCCTTCAGCTTTAGCTTCTCTTTAAGCTCTTTTTGATGCATTTAGTAGCACTAATTGTTCAAGGTTTGTGAGGTGTTCAATACCTTGAGGAAGAAACTTCAGTTCAATACAATCTGCAAAGCCGAGCAGAGAAAGGCTTGGCATTGCACCCTCTTCTATTTGAACTTGGTTGAGCTGCGGTGCGTCCCATATGGCTAGATAACAAAGTTTTGGAAAACATCCCGAAGTGAGGTGCGGCTTCTTCCCAACGAAAGACTTCCTGAGTGCAAGATGACATAAACCACGTAGCACTAACAGACTGGAAAACGATTCCTCATCAATTTGGGACAGCGACATATATATGCAAAACTTTGTGAGGCTACCGAGGTGAGGCCAGGACGATAGAACCTGAGGCATTGATGTTTTCGCCAGCTGCCCTTCTAAATGAATCCAAGAAATGGTTGGAGGTAAATGAAGCCCCTCTACCTGCAGCACTTCACTCTCCTCTAGAGCTGAAATTTCTAGATGAACAAGATGGCTCATTTTGTTGATAGCATTTCTTAAGTCACTAGAGTGTTCACTTCTTACATTGCAGACACTGAATGTTCTTAGTTCTGTCAAATCTCCAACCTCGCGCAGAATTTCTGAACTTGCCTCCATACATTGCAAAGCTTGCAGTGATGTCAAGTGCCTTATGCCACTAGGCACCTTGACACCACTAAAAGATTTAAGTTCTCTTCCTTGACAAACACACATTGCATAAAGGTATCTCAACTTCTTAAGCTTTACAACGTTGTTTGGTAAGTATGACAACTTGGCATTGACAACATCCAGTACCTCCAAGTTTTGCAACCTTACTACTGTTTCAGGTAGACTTTCAATAGCAGTATCCCTAAGTCCCAAATAACGCAGATTGAACAAGTTGAATAACTCACTAGGCAACACGCTGATACAAGCACCTTGCAGATCCAACGTTGACAACAGGTTTGGAGACGCTAGGATGGGCTGTACTAAATCAATATCAATATACCTCCCAAAAACATGAAGTGAACGAATATGTGATGTATTTGATGGGGACGATCATCACTGCACAATTAATGATGGTGGTAATAAGGACCTAGGTAAACACAAGGACCGAGCGCCGCCACTTGCAGCCGCCCCCATCTCTCGCCTCCCCGGCCGCCGCCGGAGCCCAACGCCGGCACAACCCGGCGGACGGCCGTGAGGGCGACGGCTGGGCCTTCCTCGCCGAGTGCTCGCGACACGGCGATCCCAATCGCCGGTGCCGGTACGCTCTTTAGCCGGCGGCCCTGCTCTGCCTCTCACCGGATCTCGAGGCCCGGATCCATGGCCTCCGATTTGCGGACGCGCAGCCCAGCCTTGGCCGCGGAGGTCGCCCGGTGCGGTGCCTCGACGAACTCGCCGTCCCTCCTATCGCGATCCCGACGCCTTGAGCATCGATCTGGCTAGCGAGCAATTCCACATCGCTGCCTCACCTGGCCTCCGCCCTCGAGCTCAAGACGTCCGCCGCCAATGCCCACCCGCCCTCTCCGGATCCGGCTTTCCCATGGTGGAGCGGTGTGCGCGCCCTCCGTACTACGAAGGACGGCGCCCATGGAGATGGTTGGCGTGGGGCCCCGTTCTACACGCGGGCGCCGACTCCCGGTCCACACCGGTGCACTTCTTCTCCAGATCTACGGAGGGGGCAGCGCCCTTTACCCCCGGGTGGTGACGACGGCATGGCGGAGCGCCCGGTGCGCGCGGTCCACGGACGATGTCCGGTGCCTCGGCGTGGGACCAGATCGGGGGCGGCTGCATGTCATCGCTTCCCTTGGCTGCCGGAGATGGTGCTGCCATAGCGTGCAAGATCATCGGGTGAAAGCTTGCAACGATGACGCCTATGGACGTCATGTTTCTTCCTAAACGCGTTGCAGGTGTTCTTGCATTGCAATGGCAGCCGTTCCTCACGCATTCTAACAAATGAGCAACGACCTCTCTTTATTTGGGGCGAGATGCTTTTCCATTGGCGACAATATTTGGCGTCCACGATGCACCTCGGCGACCCGGCAACGCGCTGCACTTCGGGCGGATCGAAGACAATACGGGGGGTCTTCCTCCCGCACAAAAGATCGATGGTGGCTATTCGAACGCCACCGATACATCAAGGTGGAGGGGCAACGGTGAGGGCACACGATTTCAAGCGTGGGCGATTTGCCACATTTTGGGGGGCTGTCTCCATCCAATGAGTTTCTTTCAAGTTCATTTTGGTGCACGTTGTTCAAGGCGTGGTGGCTGATTCAAGACCGCCATGAAGCGACATCGATATCGTTAGCACTGTCTTGAGTAGTAAACTCAATTCTTTTTTGGATGTAGTAGATCTTTATAACATTTATCTTCATGTACTAAAGTTTTTTTTTTATTCTTAGTTTTTATAATAAGTTTTTGCTGTGTGTGGTCACGCAGAGGTTTTATGCTGTGTGCGTTACGCAGAGGCCGGAATGTTAATTCCTTTATCTAAAAAAATGTGATGTATTTGATGGATTTAGTTGGTCAAGGCTTCCACTCAGGACTGATATACGACGCATGCAGCCTACAGAAAATTCTGTACAGCCATCATACACTTTACCAAAGCATTCTTCTTCCGCTTTATTGAGCACAACAAGCCGTATGACATCATGCATCCGACAACATTTTAACTGCCTAGTATCAATCCTCTCCACTACCTGTAGTAGGCTTCGGTTCACAAGCTCAGTCAAGTACTCGCCCGCTACTTCCTCCAATGTTTGGTTCCCCTTCTTCTTGATGAACCCAGAAGCAATCCATTGCCTCATTACTCTCCTCCTCGTGATAATATAATCTTCTGGGAACAAAGCACAGTGTAAGAAACAATTTCTCAAATCATATGGAAGGTCCTCCAAACTAACTTTGAGAATTGTCTCAACACGGGGCATCACATTTCTAATCAATTGCAACTCTAACTCATCATATGCATTTTTCCATTCGACATAAGTTTGTCCTCTTCCAGATAGTAGGTTGCCTATACATGCAATAGCAATAGGCAACCCATCACATTTCTTGACAAATTTCAAAGCCAAACCTTCCAAGTGTGGTGGGCACTTTCTATCACCATCATTCCAAAAGGTTGATTTGCAGAATAACTCCCATGACTTATCTTTTTTTTTTTTTTCGAATACGCAAAAGATTTGCGTATCATTGTATTAAGAAGAAAGAGTGAACATACAACGACGCGCTTATGGGAAGCGCAACCGGAGGTCTTACGGCCGTCGGCCGGACCGTCCTAGCGAACAGAAACAAGGTTTGATATTACATGAGGGATAACAACCAGTAAGGAACCGCCCGTCGATCGAGCCTTATACGGCTGCGGTTGCGGCACGACGGGCTTGACCAACGTTGCGGATCGCTGGGAAAGAGCCGTCAAGTGCTGCGATCTGCTCCTCCGAAAGGTTTCGGATAGGATTGCATCACCGGCTCGCGCCTGGTAGCCGTTGTTGCAAAGTGGGCGGCGGCGGGGGGGGAATGCCCATCTTACGCTTCTTTAGCACTTCGGCCCCGCTTTGCCGTAGAAATGTGTGCCAACGGCTACGCGGCGATCCGCGCACTTCTTGGAGGTAGAGGGCTCCTCCCGACCGGTGGCTTCCGCGCTCGGTGGGCTTGAGATGAGGGGGACCTCCGTTTGTACCGGTCGTTCTCCTTGAAGTGCGCCGGCCGCTGGCCCGCCTCACCCGAGTCGGCGTTCTCGCCAGGGCTGACTCGCCGAGGGTGGACGCGGTTGGCGATGGGCGGCACCGGTAGTTCCTCCCCGTGATCGGGCGAGAACAGGCGGGTCCGTCGCCGTGGGGCGGAAGTGACGACCTCATCCTCCGCGGGCACGATGGCGCCAAGGATCGCCAAACATCAGCCGCCTAGGGAGTGGCGGTGCGTGCCCCAACGGGGCGACAACGGGGTGGGCGCAACATCTGGCCGGCATCGCGCACACCCCCCGGGTTACCACCGGGACCTCGTCCCTCCGGCCGGGAGACCCAGGAGGCCTCGAGAGACGGCCTCGAGTACCATCGAGCGGCCGCGAACTCCATCAGCATAGGGTCCTTCGCAGACGCAAACAACCGCGCCCTCGCGCGCGTGTCGGGCCGCGGAGCGGGTCGAGCCTCGATAGGGGCCAGCGCAGCAGGTTGGCTCATCACGGCCGACGCGGGCCGGGCCATGAGAAGCAGAGGCCAGCGTTGTTCGAGGGACAGCACGCGGCGCCCGCCTCCGCCGCTTCCTCCGCCGATGACCGACGAGGCGGCGCAGTAGGTGTACGCCGTGGCTCCACCAAGGTCGGTAGTGTCCGGCCGGGGGTTCTTACCAAGGTCGCGCGGGACCACCGAGGTCCGCCCGGCCCGCCGCCAACCGCGGTATGATCCTCGAGCCCGAGGGGCCCGCGCGCCTTTGGCCGCTGCGCGCGCAACATGCCAAGAATCCTGCACCGTAAGCATCGCTGGGGCAGCTTGCGTGTAGCCACCGGCGCGCCGGAGGAGAGGCAATTGAGGCACTTGCCGCGGAGTTCGACGGGATGTGCTTCGCGGGGCGATGACTCATCGACGCCCCGCGCGTGCCGACCTCCGTGGCGCTGGCGGGCGTTTCATCGGTCGCGGTCGCCGCTGGGTGAGGATCTCCGCCACCCATCGGGCGCCCGGGCGCCGAGACCCGCCCCGCTGGGCGCTCGAGGCGCCTATGGCCGGATGCGGCCATCCATCGGCCGAATCGGGCAAGCCGCATCAGCCTGCAGACGCGTTCCCACGGTGCCTCCTCCTCTCGACCGGGCGCCCGCTGCCCCGCACGGCACCGCCTCGCCCGAGGACCGGAGTGCCGCAGGGACTCGCCACGCCGCACGCCCTCGCGGCACCGGGCGCATGACGAACCGCATCCGTAGGGCGAGAGAAGGTTGCATCCGCATTAGAGCCGGGCGACGAGGTCCTCGCCCGCCCAACGACGCAAGGTTTTGACCGCCCCGCCGCGGCTACCCCCGGGTGGAAGGGGGCGGCATTGAGTGATGGGAGGATGGCGGCTCGAGTAGGGGCCGACGGGTGCACGAGGACGACGTCAAGGCCCATCGACACGGGGCAGCACTCGCCCCGCCAGAGCCGCGATCACCGGGCGGTGGCCACACACGGTCTTAGGAGCGGGGTTGCGCGCCAAGGCCGCCGCCGCCGCCCTCATCCTTCGCCGAACGCCCCTCAATGAGGACCTCATCCGCTAGCGATTCCATGGCCGGCGCAGCTGCTTGAAGGCGTCCCTCCCCGCGGCCGGGGCTGAGGGCCATAGGCGCCGGGGGAATAGTGGGAGGCAGCCCCGCGGGGAGGTGGCCGACCCGATAGGGCCCTCGCGGCGAAGGTCAGCAGCGCCCGGCAGATCCGGACCGCAAAGCGGAGGGGAAGGAGGGTCCCGCGAGCCCGGCCGGGGGGCGCCCATGAGGACCCGGGCGGCGACGGTGGCGGCGGGCCGGGTCGCGCCACCTAGGGGCGGAGGAGAGCGCGCTCCAGCCAGGAAGAGAAGGGGGATGGGGAACCAGGGAGCACCGGGGCGTGGATGAGTTGGCCGGCACCGGCCGGGCGGCGGCGGTGGCGACGGCGTCGGGATCCGGCAGCTAGGGCTCGGACTAGGGAGCAGCGGGAGAGGGTGCGGCCGAGGCCGGGGGGGAGGGAGGGAGGGGAATGGGCAGGGGGATCGGGATGGGTGAGGAGGAGGTGGTGGGCGCCCGGCGCGCCGCCGGCGGCGATGGAGGGGTCGGGGTGCGGGTGGGAGCGGGGGACTCCAATGTTCCCAGTGTCATCCTGACTTATCTTTTCAAGTGGTTCCGAACTAAGATATATCTTTTTATCTTGGAGATAGTTATTGATGGTGTCAGCTACTCTTCCCATTTCCATATTGGCCACATCAGCTTCAATGCCAAAATCTCTAGCAATATTCCTCAACAACTGTTGAACAGCATAACTTTGTGACACGGTAACCCAAGCCGCAGCATCAAAGTCCAATTTGATGCTTTTGTACACATGAGCAACCAAAGTTGTTTTCCCAACACCAAGCATGCCCCAAACTGTGGTGATTTTGCATCTCCGCTCTTTATCACCTACTAGTAGCCACTGAGTCAATTTCTCCTTGTTCTCGGTAATCCCCACAAGGTCCTCATCCTTGGTGAAATTCAAAGCTTGATTGGCATGAAAAACACTACCTCCAGCATTTCTATCCATTTGTGGCACGGCATACTGCTGGTTCAACTGCTTAGCGTCTTGAAGCCTGCTAGCGATATCCTGCAGCTTGCGTGCAAGCCGGCGCCATGTCCTGACATGCTTGATTCTCTTCTTCGTCCTGGTAGCAAACCCCCGTGCTTGTCCTCCAGCTTGTAGGTGAACTCGTCGACAACATCCTCAATCTCATAGGCGAAGCCCCTGATCCTCTTGACAAAGAGGCCGGTGGTCTCATCAGTGTCCTTGAATCGCTCCCTCCCTTTCAGATAAGCCTGCATACTCTCAAGCTCATCCTTGGCTTTACGGACCTGGGCAAAGAGACCTTTGAGAGTAGAGACTTCATGGCAGAGCAGCGATGCGCCGTAACTTGATGCCTCCTTGAGCAAAGCCGCGCCGAGAGCTTGCCAACCAGCAGCCCTACAACTGCTTCCGCCATGGTGGTTGACTGTCGTTGGTCGAGAGCTCAGAGTTACAAACTTACAATGCGTGCGAGAACGTGGTAGGAGAGAGATCAGGAAGCACGGAAGGGGATGAAGGAGTGAGGAGTCACCTGGGACCAGGAAGAGGTACGTAGCCGGACACGGTGGAGAGAGGTGAGCCGCGCGCGCATCAGCAGGCAGCCAGGCACGCTGGCTGCTGCTTGGAGCTCCCTGGACGTGTCCTTCCGCTCCCTCGTTCTGATCTGGAGCTTGGCGATCCAAAGGAGAATTGCGTTGCGTTGACTGCTGCTGGAGGAGGAAGAGGGGCGGTCGCGCTGGGACACTTGTGCTTGCAGCGCGAAAATACCGTACGTCTATGCGTGCGCTCAGCCTATCTTCACGGTCCTGATTCGCACCGACCCCACTCTGCATGGTCCTTTGCATAGTCCTTTATCGTTGTTTATTGAAGGGACTGCATGCTGCATGCAAGAGCCGGCTCGGCTCAGCCAGCCACACTCGGCTCCAGTTTTTCTCTGTCTTTCTATTTCTCCTTCTCTCTCCAATCTCTCCCCCACCAGCGCCGCTTCTATCTCATCTCTCCCGTCGCTCTCTCTCCACCGTCGGTCCTCTCATCTCTCTCTATCTCTCCCCGCCGCCACTCCTCTCTCCCATCTCTCTCCCTCCCTCTACGGCGGCCACTCCAACCCCTCCACCGCCTCTCCTCTGCTGCCCTCGCTCCTCCTCCTCCTCCTCCTCTCTCTCTCTCTGTCTGCGCCCTAGTCGGCCGCCGCCGCTACACGCCACTGCCCTGCTCTGTCTGAAAGCAACACTTGCCGCCATTGGTAGACTTTTGTCTCGTTCCTCCTCTCCACCCTTGATAAGAAAATTGTTTTCATGAGTCTAGGTCTCCGGATCGGGACGAAGCTCCACATTCTTTAGCGGGGATTTCATGTCTTGGTCTCGGATCAGGCACGTTCCTCCTCTCCACCCAGCCATATTGTTTTGAGAGCTGCCATCGCCTGCAGGGCAGTGGCGAGAGGAGAGAGGCTACTACTGGAGAGAGTGCAGGGCGTGGCGTGGAGCGGTGGCGGCGACACAGGAAGAAGAAGAAGGCGGCGCCCTACGAAGGTGGTGGCGGCGGCGCGGAAAAGCCAGGCTGGCCTACGAAGAAAAAAAGAACGCGATGGAATAGGAGAGGGAGAGGGAGACGCGATGGGAAGGGATTGCGAGAGTGGAGTCAAAGCAAATGAGCCGTCTGATCAGCCGGCTCAGCCATCCTACCATCGACACTGGAGCCAAGTAAATGAGCCGGTTTTGAGCCATGCATGTAACTGAAAAAGGTTTGCATGCAAGTGGGGCCGCAGCCAATGTCATCCACTCGTTAAGCTGAGCGCGGGCACATACGAATTCGTTTGCATTTCAGCTTGTGATTGTGACTGGAGGGAGCCTGGAGGAGGGCGCGGGTGGGTGGAGGCGCACATGCGAATGGGTGTGCAAACGCGCCATTGGCCACTTTTTTTCGGGAATCGGAGCTGCTGGGCCTCGGCAGGCATGCATTGCAATGTTTTCCATTTCATATTCCTGCACTCGATGTCTCGATCCCATTCGCATGTGCACTCGCCACCTACTGCAGGTGAAAATTATTCATCAGACATGTCGTGGGCTGTGGGCTGTGGGCTGTGGCTACTGGCTAGCGCTGTTCGGGGATGGCAAGCCGCAGAGGGCATCAGTGGAGGAGCAGCTGAAGCCTGAAGGGTAAGAGGTTCGTTGGAGGAGACGCCATCGGCCTCGCCGACAAAGGCATATCGTGGCCTATTTCTCGACAAGGATGGAGATGCTGTGCACTGCGAGCCAAGGGTCAAGGCTGCTCTGCGCAAGTGACTCGGATGATAGAACAGTGCCATGTCATGTTGTTTCCTTGCTCAATAAGGAAGACATCATTGATGGCCAGAGCTCAGTAAGGAAGACATCATTGATGGTGTCAATAACATGCTACGACTGGCGACTGAAATCTTCATCAATCAATCCTCCACAAATGATGGCCAGCTTGTGGTAAGGGACCAGAATCAAGACGATGGAGCTGATCACTCAACTTTGACTGGCTACAAGTTGATGGACAGGCAAGAAGGATGGCAATACAATCTGTATGACGGCAGAATGGATATGTTCTTTTGTTAAGTCTACTACTTGTTATCTTGCCCACTGTGTTGGTGCATCTGTTCTTCTCGCCCTGTAGTTGGGTGCCTGTGTTACTGTCAAAACTTTAAACCTCGATCCAGTTGTTGGTTTGTCCCAAACAGGTGTAGTTTCCTGTTTAGGGATCCTTTCTTCTTTTCTGCAATCTTGTCTTGATCTGTAAAACTGCTACTCCTGTATTTCCGTTTCTTGAAATGGGAATGGGGTTATGCCTCGTGTTGAAAAAAAAATGTTGTTTCCTTGCTGGCGTTTGTGTGGTGTCAATATTGCAGCAGTGCAAACAGGGCAAGACAAACATCCTTTTATTGGGAAAAAAACCATCGTGTACATGATGATCCACACCCTGTTTTTGAACAAATACAAGACTCATACTTTATTCCACACAGACAACTGAAAAAGGCGTACCTCTCTCTTCATCAATCAAAAAAAAAGGCGTACGAATTCTCAAATATCAAAATTACTGCTGCAGTGTAACATTGTTCTCCAGGTCTTCCAGGACGAGCTCGTACGGAACTTCCTTGAGGTGCAGGTCCGCGTCCGCACGGTGTGCGGCCGGGCTACCCAAGGCGCCGATGAGCTTCACTGGCGGCGACATCTCTGACTCCGATCAATTCTCGATGTCTCTTACTATAATTTCGGGGAACTTTTATTATGAGAAATTGAGAATCCATTAATTATTACTCGTATTTATACTGCAATCAATTACGCTGGTGGCGCCGTGACGGCGCCATAGATACACACTAGTAACGAAACGATTTTTTCGTGGCGGTCGATTTCGGTTATCCATGGCGGGCACAGCAGCCCGCCACGCTTTGAAAGGCCACGGTTAATCGTGGCCTTAAGCGTGGCGGGCGGCTGTGCCCGCCATATTATAAGCGATTAACCGTGGAGGGCGGCGTAACGCGCCCGCCACGGTTAATATGATTATGCGTGGCGGGCGACGTTACTGCCGCCACGGTTACTTAGTTTACCGTGGGCGGCACGTTATGTTTGCCGCCGCGGCTTAATTTTTTTAAAAAAATTAAATGCTGCTGCACACATTACAGCAGCAATATATATATATATTTAAACAGCACAAAGACACATATACATTCCATACAAAAGTATAGATGATTCATATATACATATCCATAAGTCGCAAGTCGATACATTTCATGAGATGCATAATTAGTTTCAACAAACGTAACACAAGTCGATACATATCCAAAGTTCATATATCCATACATATCCATACATATACATATATACATCAGTTTGTAGCTAGAATTGAACAGGAAACATGTAGTCCTGAGGGTGTAACAACGTGCTCCATTTCCTTAGCTGTCAGACTCGGGAGAAGCGCCAACCCACTGTTCTTATTAAAGAAAGGTCGCCCTTCATGACAGTACTGGTCTAGGAGGAACTTACATATGTCTCCAACTGTTCGTCCTGAATCTGTTCTGATCAGTTTTCTTTTCCACGGTCCCGTACCAATGCTTGAGTGAACGCTTGAGTTGTCGGTAGCTGGATTTGTACTCTGCGCACGCCCTCAGGTACTCACAGACGAAGAAACCACATAAGTTTGTGCCAAATGGTTGCTTGATGCACTGCGCACAATAAAGCAATGTTAGTGTAGTAGTATAGAAGCAATAGAAAGTAATAGTAGTACAAAGAATTAGTTTTCATATACGTACCTTGAAATCTCGCCTGATTTTGATTCTATTTTTTTATGCTTGGCCTTACACTTGTCGGATCTTCGATCATAGCAGTCCGGATCCTTCAAGAACTCCTTATAAGCGCTGTACGGAAATCATTATTGTCAACGGTGATATTCGACTCCTTATAAGCTAGTAATTGAATAAACATTTGATAACTTACAATTTCAGGCAGGCTTCAAAGTGCTTGTAGCCTTTTGGGTTTGAGTCCCGAGTGAGTCGAAGACGGCGCCCTGCCGTCCCGAGGATAGATTATGAAACAAATCCGGTGTCCCCATACGCGCTTTTCCCGTAGTGGTAAGCCGCCATCGGGACAGCCATCTCCTTTCACCTTCTTCATACGTGATAGTATGTAGTTCGAGGCTTGCAACTTGGCGGCTTTTTCTTCCTCTTTCCATGCGGCCTCTCTCTGCTCTTCCGTCAATGGCGCCATGTCTTCATGGTAATCTGGCTTGCGGAAGGGAACGAGCTCCCGCTCACAGATAAGGAATGGGGAGAGGTAAACAATACCTAGGCCACAAATCACGCTTACATAGGACTCAAGATGCTCAAGAAAGCAGTACCGCGCTTTCGACACGGTGTGGAGGCAGGTTGTACATGGTGAGGACGACCGCCACGCAAGGCCGTGTGAGCTGCTAAGCTCACCGAATGGGTTCATCCCATCGGTACTCATTGCAAACCTAACATTCCTAGGCTCCTTTGCAAACTCGGGGAAGGCGGCGTCGAAATCTTTCCAGCGCTAGCATCGGAAGGGTGTCGCAGCCTTCCGTCACCCTTTACACGATCGCTAGATACATGCCGTGCCATGTGCTTAGCATCCTCGGGGTTCCCAAAAATAGCCCACAGAGCGTCAGTGGTGACAGCAAGGTACCACATTGGCCTTTGGGCGTTTCCTCCGCATGTAACATTCTTCTTCCTCGCCCTGCGTTGACATGATCTTCTTATCCGCCACACTTGTTTTCTTGGACCCCTTCTTTTTTAATGGCCTTCCTCCCAAGGTTACCTCGTCAAGATCATCCGCGACGACATCCGGCGTTCCTCTTGTATCGACCGGGCGCCGCAAAGGCGGACAACCGGGTCAAATTCTCATACCGACGCCCGATATAGGATGCAAAGTGGTTAGGCAAGCATCGAACTTTTTTGAGTTTTCGCCATTTGGCCGGATCAACTTCTTAGCATGATACGTATTGGCGAGGAACCTTGTTAGGGCGTTGGATACGTGGTAGCCGGGTAACTTACGAGCTCATTGAAGCTAGTGTCGGACCAGCCATGGCGAGCCTTCATCATCGACAAATGAAGGTTGAAACCGAAGCGCCGCGGATACCCTTTTAGGACTGTCTTTGTAAAGCGGATCAATTGCCACCGCTTCATCTGTTTGAAACTTTCCAACCACTTTGGGCACCCAAACGAAACCCCGTCTTCATCAAGGCGGTTCATGAAATCATGAAAAATTTGGACATCCTCGGTCCGTCAAAAGACCCTCCTGGCCGACCATCCCTCCACCACCACCATCATCGCCGCCGACGTCGGCCGTGCTTTCGAATATGTCATCACCACCGCCATCCACAACACCGCCGCTATTGGATCGGGCGGGTGGATCGGCGGGTGGATCTGGCTGGTGGATCCGATGGTGGATGTACCGGTGGAACCTCTTCCCGTGAAAGATCCAAACCGTATAGTCCTCGACAAATCCATACCTAATTAAGTGATCTTTTGATGTGCCCGGTGAGTGTCGGCTTTGAAGTTTTTGCATCGAGAGCAAGGACATATAATCTTCGATCTGTTGATTTATCCCACAAAGTGCCTTTTCGCCTTGGCAACAAACTTTCTCACTTCAGCTATGTATTCATCATCCACCCTCTTCATTCCGCACATCCATTTGGCTCGGCCACTCTTCATCATCCCTCCTGCCTGCTCTCCATACCAAAAAGCACTACAAATGTTAGATATAGTATTCAAAGTGAAAAAAGGATCTATTCCCTCAAAAAAAAAGTGAAAAAAGGAATCTAAATCTAGATGTAGAGAGAGAGGGAGATAGAGAGAGGGGGATAGAGAGAGAGAGAGGGAGGGAGAGAGAGGGAGAGAGAGAGAGGGGGGAGAGAGAGGGAGAGAGAGAGAGAGGGGGGGAGAGAGAGGGAGAGAGAGAGAGGGAGAGAGAGGGAGATAGAGAGAAGGGGAGAGAGAGGGAGAGAAAAAGAGAGGGAGAGGGAGCCTTTAGTACCATTTGGGGTGTTTTGCACCCCCAAATCCAAGCTAAAACTCCCAATTCAAAAAATTTGGTCAATTTTTAGGGCAAAGCCTCCCCCCTCCACAAGTTGGAAGGTGAAGACCCGTGGAGAAGATACGGGGGCTGGTGGCTGATATTTATAGTGCATGAGACTTTACCGTGGCGGGCAACATAATTTGCCCGCCACGGTTATCTTTTCGGCGGGCGCCGCAACGCCGCCCGCCACGGTTAATCAATTTATCGCGTGGCGGGCGCGCTGTAAGCGCCCGCCACGGCTCGTCGCCTACCGTACCGTGGCGGGCGCAATTAAGGCGCCCGCCACGGTTAATCCTTTTCACCGTGGCGGCGCCCAGCGCCGGCCGCCACGGAGCTACCGCGGGCGGCCGGCCTTCTTCCCCGCCAAAAAAAAAAAAAATCAAAGCGCCTAGGAAAATCGTTTCGCTACTAGTGACACTTATCCCCGATTGATGATGGAGTAGCCATATATAAGGCCGCCTCAATGGGAGTTTCACCAGTTTTCATGCGCATTAAATATATAGTGCCACCTCAAAGCAAAATTCCACTTTTTGCATGAAACGACCGTAAGAGAGAAGGAAAACGTTTCACCGGGTGAAACTCTTCGAGCCGCCGTTTCCAACGCTGTGAAACCCAAGTGAAATCCGCGACCGAGGAAGAAATCATGTTTCATCCCGCCGCCGCCGCCCTCCATAGCGCCGCCACTGAAGCCCGCCGCCGCCGCTGGGCTCGGGGCGGGCCGGCCGCCTTACAAGGCGAGCAGCCCCCGCCACGGTATGAGCTCCTTGGCCGCCACAAGACGCTGGATCCACGACCTCGATCCGTTGCATGCGATGGTAGAAGAATAGGGGCCCCATACATAATTTCATTTCACTCGGGGTTCATGGCGCAAAAAATACCGTGAGAGAAGCTTTTCCAAATATGGTCTTTGTTGATTTGCGATACTCGGGGGCCTAAGCAAAAAAAAACTCTGCCCGCGACTCTAACTGCGCGGGGACTGTGTGCTCTGGCCCCAAGAATGGACAAAATATATACGCGGAAATCGTGCAACAAAAAAAGCGTGCATCGAGACACCCTGTTTGACTGTTTTCACGGTGAGTGTCACGCCTTGAAACCGGAAGGTGAAACCTCCCATTGAGACTAGCCTAAATGGTGTGCCGCTTGCTCTCCAAGAATTCGGAGCTAGTAGCATTTTTTCTTTCTTTCTTCTGTTCTTGTCAAACGTCTGGATTTCTGAGAATAGATGATATCATGAATTGACACCATAGAGTTGCATCCAAAGTGCTTCAGTCCAAGTGTTTTTTTGATGAAACAGGAGGGGCTTGCACCCGATTTTATTTAAACAAGAAACAAAAGTTACATATTACAATTGTGAGACAAAAAAGGAAACGAAGAAAATCATCAAAATTACACAAGATTTTCTAGCCATTGATCTATATGAGGGTGAAGCCGCGCTCTTGCTCTTAGAATAACTAAGGCAAACTCTTTCTTGAACACCTCTCGGCATCTTGGAACCGAATTTCGGAATATTTCAGTCCAAGTGTTGATGTGTAGTGAGAAGAAATACTGAAATCTGTATGGTTGGTAGATGGCACGGGGGCGACCAGGCCTGGCCCCGGACTGACCCCATCGGACCATACCTGGCACGGGTCCGTGCCGTGTTGCGCTAGGCTGGCCCGTTGGACATATATATATGACCTATGGTCTATGGATACACTGAGGTCATTGCTTAGTCATTATAGCTCCAGATCTTATGCAAGTAAGATCTCTCTATTCACTCCAGCTGCATTAATCCTAGTGATCATGGACTAAATCTCCCACCGTTCCACCTCAAGCTTAATTGCATTCGGTCTGCAATGTGTATTGGGCCAGGGGACACAAGCAACCTCTTTCAGGATCAGAAGATGGTCGTGTAGAGTGGTCGAACTTCTTGCAGAAGAAGCCAAGCAATCTTGGTTGTCTCCTATAAATAGGAATGGTTCAGTAAGTTCTCCAAGCAGGTAGCAGCAAGCTAAGCAAGAACCAACTAGTAGCAAAAACATCAAACATGGCTCCACCTGTTAAGATCATCGGCCATTATGCGAGCCCATACTCGCACCGCGTCGAGGCCGCTCTGCAGCTCAAGGTCGTCCCGTACGAGCTGATGCAGGAAGACCTGAGCAACAAGAGTGAGTTGCTACTCGCCAAAAACCCTGTCCACAAGAAGGTGCCCGTGCTCCTCCATGGCGACCGGGCCATCTGTGAGTCTCTCGTCATCGTCGAGTACATCGACGAGGTCTTCGACGGGCCGTCTCTCCTCCCGGCAGACCCCTACGACCGTGCCATGGCCCGTTTCTGGGCTGACTTCATGGACAAGGTATTCTCATTTCAGAAACTAGAAGACCCCGGTTCTTGTGAAGTCTAAACTCTGATGTGATGAAAATGAAACAGCTCCTCTTGCCGTTCTTCTTCGCACACTGGGCATAGGGAGAGGCGCAGAAGACTCTAGTGGTGGAGACCAAGCAGAAGCTGGCGCTTCTGGAGAATCAGCTCAAGGGGAAGAGGTTCTTTGGGGGCGACACCGTCGGTTTCGTCGACATAGCCGCCTGTTTGTTGGGGCCTTGGCTCAGCGTGGTAGAGGAGGTGACCGGAGTGGTTGTGCTTAACGAAGATGAGTACCCTGCTCTGCGCCGGTGGTCCAAGGAGTACAGTTCTTACAATGGTGTGAAGCAGTGCGTCCCGAACAGAGACCAACTCGTCGTCTTCTATACTGAACGGAAGGAGTGGTACAGAATGCTTGCTAATGCATGGTCGAAGCAGTAATTGGGTGCTACAAGTAGCTAGCACATGTCTTTTTGTGTGTGGAATAATGTATGGATCACAAATGCCTTGTGCCGGAATAACATATAAAAAAAAAAAAAGTATGGTAGAAGACTGTTACTAGTAAGGTGTACGTAAGGATAATGGTGTTTCACATTTCTACTTGACTGAACTTTCTGTAGTGTAGTACAATAACTCTCACGTGGCAACGATCCGACCCAGGCAGAGCAGTGGGTGCAAGCTGGGGCCAAGCACCTGGGAGGTCTTCTTCAGTGAGCAGTTCATTAGTGGTATATGCTGGCGAGGGATGGGTGCTTAATTCCAATCTGTATTGCATTCTAGTTGTACTAAAACTTCTATTCTTAATGAAAATATGTGCAAAGCTTTTTTGCGTGATTAAGAAAAAAACTCTCAGATTGCTAATTTTCTGGATACGCACTTAGCTTGGACACAAACTTGGATGGACCTGCAAAGAGCAGATGAACACTTCAAAGTTTTGCACACAATCCTTTCGCCTGTTTTCAGTTGGAAGCTAAAGCTTCACCTTAAAGTTGAAGGAAATTATATGAAAACGCGCTTAGGCGTTATCGCATAAAAAAAAGTCGAAGGAAATTATATTAGATATTTTTGTATTTGGAACCGAAAGTTAGAAGCCGAAACAGAAACAAGTACATTCTCAAAATCTCAAATCAATGTTTTCCTAACAAAAGTTGGGAATGTCAAAACCTGAAACTTCTTTCTGGAATGGCGTTCACCCTCGAGGCGCGTCCGCAATGGCTAGCTATTTGGTTTGCTAGATCTGACGTGGCAAGCAAAAAGTAAGAGAGAGTAGTCACTATCAACAAACAGATAGCTGACTATTTCACATATCCTAAGAACATGTGAGAGGACCATGTGGGTCCCGTAGTATAAAGTAGTCTTTTTATTATCTCTCACATCAACATCAGCTAACTGGGAAACATATCCGTGGAAACCATAACCTTCATGAAAACCCGTACAAACCACGACAAAAAGTTGTCTAAATTCACAAAAAAAATCACATATGAAGTTGATATGATGATACACAACCTTGTAAAATATCTTATCAATCTTCGACTTCGTTTGTGAGATATAAAAAATAACCTTGAAATTTGTTATTTTTATATCTCACAAACTAAGTTGAATTTGGACAAGATATTTTAAAAATATTGTGTATCATCATATCATCTACACGTGATTTCTTTGGTGAATTTAGATGACTTTTTTTACCGTTGTTTGCACGGTTTTCACAAGGTTCTGGTTTTCACCCGATATGTTTCCATTTAGCTAATGTAGGTAGCACTAGCTATTACCATTATGGGTGCCCTTACGTTGCCGACTGAAACTGAAGCAAGTTCCCATGCCCAAATTGAAACTTGTTCAGCAATGTACAGAAGAAACATGCCCGCGTGTATGACCTATGGATACGCTGAGGTCATTGCTTACTCATTATAGCTCCAGATCTTATGCAAGTAAGATCTCTCTGGCTCCTGATAAAAAAAGATCTCTCTGGCTCATTCACTCCAGCTGCATTAATCGTAGTGATCATGGACTAATGCTCCCACGGCTCCACCTGAAGGCTTAATTGCATTCGTTCGGCGATGTTTATCGGGCCAAGGGACAGAGGCAGTTTTCAAAAGTTATTGTGTGGACTGCAGGAACCAAGTAACCTCTTTAAGGATCAGAAGATGGTTATGTAGAGCGAGTGGTCGAACTTCTTGCAGGTGAAGTCAAGCAATCTTGGTTGTCTCCTATAAATAGAAATGGTTCAGTAAGTTCTCCAAGCAGGTAGCACCAAGCTAAGCAAGAACCAACTAGTAGCAGAAACATGGATCCACCTGTTAAGATCATCGGCCATTACGCGAGCTCATACTCGCACCGTGTCGAGGCCGCTCTGCAGCTCAAGGGCGTGCCGTACGAGCTGATCCAGGAAGACCTGAGCAACAAGAGCGAGCTATTGCTCGCCAACAACCCTATCCACAAGAAGGAGCCCGTGCTCCTCCATGGCGGCCGGGCCATCTGTGTCCCTCGTCATCGTCGAGTACATCGACGAGGCCTTTGACGGGCCGTCTCTCCTTCCGGCCGACCCCCTATGAGCGTGCCATGGCCCGTTTCTGGAATCTGGGCAGACTTCATGGACAAGGTATTCTCATTTCAGAAACTAGAAGGCCCCGGTTGTCGTGAAATCTGAACATCTGCTTGTTTTACTGAACTCGGGGGTGATGAAACAGCTCGTCTTGCCGTTCTGGTTCGCACACTGGGCAGAGGGCGAGGCGCAAAAGACTAGTGGTGGAGGCCAAGCAGAAGCTGGCGCTTCTGGAGGATCAGCTCAAGGGGAAGAGGTTCTTTGGGGGAGACACCGTCGGCTTCGTCGACATAGCTGCCTGTGTGATGGGTCCTTGGCTCAGCGTGGTAGAGGAGGTGACCGGAGTGGTTGTGCTTGACGAAGACGAGTACCCTGCTCTGCGCCGGTGGTCCAAGGAGTACAATTCTTACAAAGGTGTGAAGCAGTGCGCCCCGGACAGAGACCAGCTCGTCTCCTTCTCTACTGAACGGAAGGAGGGGTACAAAATGTTTGCTAATGCATGGTCGAAGCAGTAATTGGGTGCTATAAGTAGCTAGAACATGTCTTTTTGTATATTTGTATGGATCACAAATGGCTTGTGCCGGAGTAACATAAATGGCAGAAGATTGCTCCTAGTATAAGGTGTAAGGATAATGAATTAATGATGTTTTTCTTGCCGCTCTTGCCTCACGGCTGACGCCCTCATTTCGTCCATGCGAATCAGACGCCGCCGCCACCTCTGATCTCACCGATCATACTCTCCCGCCACCGATGAAGTTGCCGTAATCGGTGTGCTGCTTCCACTCGAAGAATTGAGAGCTACAGAGTTTTCTCTTTCCCCTGTTCTTTATCTTCTTCTGCTCAGACGTCTGGATTTCTAAGACAAGATGATATCATCATGATGACACGATAGAGTTCTAACAGGTGCTTCATTCCAGGGAACTATTTTTCTTAATAAAATAAAATAAAATGTCTATCCGTCAGACATCTGGATGATAAACGTGGTTGATTGAATAATCAAAACAGGGAAGCAAATCAATGAGGTAGGCCAAGAAAACAAATCTCGTCGTCTCTAAAGTCTTGAAACTTGAAAGGAGCAGCTGACTGCTTCTCTGCCATACGTTCAGATTCAGAGCTTAGGCTATCTGCACCGTGGTACTGGATCCGTTCCTCATGGATCGATTTCCAGGAAATCGTGCTACACCGCGGTACTGGGAGCTCCACGCTACGCCCAGTTCGGTATTCCCAGCGTCTTCACGTGGCTTCTCCAAGACGCCAGCGTGGCCCGCCTCGCGCCCATCATCCCTGGAGGAGAGAGCCTGAGGTGGGAGAGGGCCTCCGCCTTTGGAGGAGGAGGTTCTCGTGGCCATGGTGGGGAGCTCCCGGGATCTGCACGTGTCGAGCCACCGCGCCATGCTCCACCGCCATTGCCACCGCCGCTCCCAAGATCCGGCCCGCGGCCGGGCCGTGGTCGGCCGCCACGAGCAGGGGAGGGGGCAAAGGGAGCGAGGGAGGAGGCCGGCCGAGGGCGGAGGGAGAGGTGGGGGCATGCGGCATCGACACCTTTCGGGAACAGGGGGGGGTGGCGAGAGACCGTGGGGGGAGAGAGGCGACGGGTGAGGATAGGGTTGGAGTGGGTGTAGATAGGATTTGGGTGGGTAATGGAGACCATGTAGTGCCGGTGGTGGAGAGGAAGATGCGGCGTCGCCCGGGGCCGCCGTCGGTGGTGGGAGGGGGCTCGGGCTCTCGCCTGCTCGCGCGCCACCGGATGCGAGGGGAGGCGGGGGGAACTTGCTCTCCCACGCCACCAGATCCGCTGGCTACACGGTGTGGCTGGGGGCTGCTATCGAGCGTGGGGTTGTCGCCGCTACCCACGACGCTGCTTGTGACAGAGCCGACCAATTTATAAGAAATCAAGTATAATTCGCAATTACCGAAGCAATCGCAGTCTACACTTGAGTCCATATAAACCGGTATTCCGAAATCTCGTGAGTGATTTCAAACTCATCAACGAACAACCAAGGACCCGTTGAGCTCAGAGGTTCAAATCGCAGGTGTCTCAAACCAACTTTCGAATTTATGAATTATCGAGTGCGATGTAGTATTACAAAAATAAGTTCATAAGTGCGGAAGCAATAGTTTTCGAAACAAATACTAAAATAGTAGTGCCATTAATAGTAGTCATCCCCTGCTTGATATGAGACGGGGAATATGGAGTATGCCTTGCCCTTGGCTTTATTCTTTATCCACAGCAACAAACACGACTTGCAAGAACCACAGGACTCTTGGTCACCTGCAGCATTGGAAAACAAAAACAACAGTGGGAAATAACCCGTGAGTACTGAGTGTACTCAACAAGACTTACCCGTCTAAAACCGGAAAATAAGGAAAAGACTCCAAGGATTATGCTAGGCTTTATCCGGGGTTGGCTGACTCACATTTATTTTCATAAAGAAAATATAGTTGATTAATGAGCCTACACATACTACTTATTTTCTTCCAAGTTAAAAGGTTATTTATTATATATATAAACCATAAGTCCTGTATAGTCAAGTTTAAAAACATGCTCAGTAATATAAATAATAGCATAAGTAACTTGATCAATATTTTAAACATCAGCAGCATGAATAAAGTAACCATTATTGTGATATTAACTATGATGCCACGGAGACAGACGGGTTCTCACCGCCCGGGACAGATGGCGATTCGAATCGATTACAAACCAATTCGGTGAATACCCCTGTCATAAACTAGGTCTACTAGATCACAGTAAACCTAATCACCATCAAAAACATTCCGAATCGCGGGCTGTCGGCAACCCCCTCATCTTGGGCCACCGGGTTTCCGATCACGAAGCAACACCCATCGTCCGGAATTGCCTGCGCCCGATCAAAACCCAACCTACCACGCCAATGAGGACGTTAAGCGGACAAGTGCCGGCCGAGCTATGTATCATCTGGCTTCATGGCTCACGACTCCGCGGAGCCTACTATATGAACAGGTACGTTCAACTTCCGACTGAGGCTTCCGACAAAGAATCAGTCCTTAATCGATCAGATGGGGGACCAAAATATCCATCCAATCTAAGCATGATTTTATTAACCAAGTTCTCAGCAGCAGCTTGTTAGTCACCCATGTGACTAACCAACAAACATCCTCACAAGTGACTGGAAATCACTGTCTACTGCAATCATCATAACTGAGCATTTATAACCTAGACCTCTACATAGGATAGGATAACAACTTCAACAAGGATATTTGTGCAGCAACGGTTTCAACCATATCCTATACTTAATGCAGCAACCACTAAAGGACCTACAGACATGCATAAACTCATTTTCATGAAACAAACAAATCATGACTTTTGTTCTACATGAAATTACCTACATTTTTCATGAAGGGTCCACGAGACATGCATAAACCCTAGCTATGACTTTTAAGCAAAACAAAATAAAGCACTCTCATGGTCAAAGCAAGTCAACTATTTTAATAAATCATAAAACAATGACATGACCAACATTAACCTTGCTCTAAAACATATCCTAAATATGACTAAGCATAAACAAAGGTTAAACAACCAATCATGTGAGCATAGCATACATGAAATGACATGACAAAGCATATGACAAGCATAAAACGGTACTAATTGCAATGCATGCATGCAAAAGATGATTATGTCATGATATGCACATGATTAAGCAGGGGTTAACACCGAGGGTGTTACACTTTGCTGCTCCGCCCGCTTCCCGCGCCATGGGTGAGTGCGGTGCGGGACCGTGGGTGTGCGCGGCGGCGGGCCGGCGCCACCCACCACGCTCGGAGTTCACTGAGTTGGGACGGTGATGGTGAGGGGTCGCGCCTTCTCTGCAAGACGAGCCGCACCGAGGAGGACCGCGAGAAGGAACTAGAAGGGGAAAGGAATGGGGATAAAAAATCGACGCATCGGACCTCAGAGTGGCGAGTTAGTTTAAAGGAGGGGATAAAGTATGGATGAATGCGGATGGAATATTCCTTTTAAGAATGTATTTAAAGGAACACGAGTGCAACACTACTTTGCAGTTCGCACGACCCTGCTGGATGTTGCCCGGCGCCCGGGCGAAGTCGTATAGATCGCGGGCGGCGCTTCCCTGGCAGATGCCAAGTGGAGGCGGAGCGGCCGCACAGAGACGCTTTCGGGGACACGGGCTCGCGCTTGCCGGCGGCGACTCCGTTCGTTGGCCTCACCGACATCACCGCCAGGCTCACTGGCTTGGCGTCTTCGAGGAGGTCAGCGGGGTGGCGCCCGCCTTGCTCCGCCTTCGTCGGCCACGAGGCGGTCAGCGTGCCTGCCCAAGAAGGACATATGAGCTCATCGCCATGTACTGCGTAGCGTGCGAGGACATGTTTCGGGACATGCCGACGGCTTCGCAAAAGTGAGATGTTCGGCCGGTGAGGCGATGCCAAAAAGGAACAAATGTTAACGTGTGGTGAAACTCTGAAATTAGTATGGTAGAAGGCTGTTACTAGTAAGGGGACGGGCTCCAGCCCCCCCTACCGCTCTAAACTACAGAGAGCCCCTCTTAAGCCCTATTAGGAGGGGCTAAACTTAATTATACATCGTTCAGCCCATCCTAAAATAATTTCTGTCTTCGTCACTGTACGTAAGGATAATGGTGTTTTTGGATTGGAATAATCTTTTGACCCTAGTAAACAAAAGTCCGTTGGAGCGTCTTTTTCTCCGTTGGGCGCGCAGTCGCCGCTCTTGCTTCATGGCTGACGCCCTCAACTCGTGCGTCTCTACGAATCAGACGCGCCGCCGCTGATCTGACGAAACCATACTGTCTCATCCCTCTCTACTTCCCTTCCTCCACCTTGCTGTCGCAGCTGCCGGTTTAGGTAACACCCACAAAACCGTAGCCACACTTGTAAAACACAAAGGGTCTTTTTTCAAAGTTTGAGGCTCAGAATCCTTTCCCCCTGTTTTTCAGTAGGAAGCTTAGACTTCAAAGTTGAAACGAATTTTTCATATTCACTGTTGTCATTAGATATCTTTATATTTTGAACCGAAAGTTCAAAGCCCACACAAGTACTGTAGCAAATTCAGAAATTCTCAACTGAACGTTTTCCTAACCCAAAATTGAAAGGTCACAACCTGAACTTTCTCGCTGGAATTACGTTCGCCCTTACGACGCTGCAGACTGAAACTGAAGCAAGTTCCCATGCCCAAATTGAAACTTGTCCAGCTATGTACGGAAGAAAAGTGCCCAAACTGAAACTTGTTCAGCTATGTACGGAAGAAAAAAAAAATGCCCAAGTACCAATGGATACACTGAGGTCATTGCTTATGCCAGGCATATGGCTCATTATAGTTCCAGATCTTATGCAACTAAGATCTCTGTCTCTGACCCATTCACTCCAGCTGCATTAATCCTAGTGATCATGGACTAACGCTTCGACAGTTCTACCTCATGGCTTAATTGCATTCGGCGATATACGTTTATGGGGCCAACGAACAGAAGCAATTTTTATGTTACTTTGTGGACTGAAGGAACCTAACCAAGCAACTTCTTTCAGGATCAGATATTCAGATGGTTGTGCAGAGTGCTCCTACTTCTTGTCAAATGAGCCAAGCAATCGTTGCGTTCTCTCCTATAAATAGCAGTAAGCTTCTCCAGGCAGAATAGCAGATAGATACCAGCAAGCTAGGCGAGAACCAACCAGCTAGTAGCAGTAGCAGAAACATGTCTCCGCCAGTTAAGATCATCGGCCATTATGCAAGCCCATAATCGCACCGCGTCGAGGCCGCTCTGCAGCTCAAGGGTGTGCCTTACGAGCTGATCCAGGAAGACCTGAGCAACAAGAGTGAGTTGCTAATCGCCAAGAACCCTGTCCACAAGAAGGTGCCGGTGCTCCTCCATGGCGTCCTGGCCATCTGTGAGTCCCTCGTCATCGTCGAGTACATCGATGAGGCCTTCGATGGGCCACCTATCCTGCCGGCCGATCCCTACGACTGTGCCATGGCCCGTTTCTGGACCAACTTCATGGACACCAAGGTATGCCACTGCATGCATTTTGTTACTTAGAACCTGTGTTGGCTTCGCCTGTTCCTATGGAATTGAACATTTGCTGGTTTCACTAAACACAGTTCTCCCTGCCGTTCTGGCTGGCACAATGGGCGGAGGGTGAGGCGCAGAAGGCTGTGGTGAAGGAGACCAAAGAGAACCTGGCTCTCTTGAGGCTCAGCTTGACGGAAAAAGGTTCTTTTGTGGCGACACGGCAGGCTACCTCGACATTGCCGCGTGTGCGTTAGGTCCTTGGATCGGCGTGCTTGAGGAGGTGACTGGAGTGACCTTGGTGAACGGCGACGAGTTCCCCGCTCTATGCCAGTGGGCCAAGGAGTACAGTTCTAGTGAAGCCCTGAAGCCTTGCCTACCGGACAGGGACCGACTTGTCGCCTACTTCACTGAAAATAAGGAGAGGTACAAGATGATGGCCAAGACAACGTTGCAGCAGTAGTTGGGTGCAAGAACATGTCTTTATGCGTGGAATAAATAATTAATGTTTACTCTCTCTCGGTCTCAAAATAAATAATTCGAGTTGTCTAATATCATATTATTTTAAGTTTAACCCAATCTATAGAAAAGGTGTACCAATATTTATAACACCAAAATAATGTCATTAGATGTATCATGAAATTAGTCAAAATTTAAATATATTTTCATTGTATACTTATTTGGGGTCATTGTAACACCTGTGTTTTTTGCATCATTTTAAAAATCCCTAAAAATTTGAACTTTTTGAAATAGAACTAGAACTTGATTTATTTTTTAAAAACCAAACCCTGTTTTCGAAAAACCCTGAATTTAAATTCCACCATATAGAAATTAGGTTCCTTTTTTTGTTTGTTGATCTTATGGTGGCAAAAAAGAAGAAAAACATAGCCCTTATTAAGTTACGGAAGTCCAGCATGAGCAACGTTTACACTTTTCTGGAAATAATAAAATCGGAGCATGTGAACTATATATACATATAATAAAGCAAGGGTGTATTTATTCTCATAAATTGAGCATGAGAATATATATATGCTTACACTCATGTCATCAGCATATACGTATATTTATTGCATGCCAAAAATAAATGGAAGGGAAAGAATAATAGAAAAAGAAAAGAGAAAGAAGGTAGAAAATAGCTCATGGGCTCACTACCCTCCTTTCCCTCTCCTGGCCCAGCAGCAACCGTCTCTCTTTTCTCTTGCGCGGACGGCCGGCCCAACTCAGCCAAAGCACGAGCCCACAGCGGCCTCCCCTCCCTTCCTCACCGACCGACGGGCCCCAAGACGTCAGCTTTCTCCTCCTTCCTCCATCCACGCCGCGACGTAGCGTGCAACACCGCAGCCCCGCCTCGCTAGACGCTGCGTGAGCGCACAAGTAGAATCGTGGACCTCCCGACCGAGGAGTCACTTCACCCTACGCCAGAGTACGCGTGCACAGGACCCAGTTCAACACAAACAGCGCCACCGCTTACCTGCCGACCGCGCCGCCGATGTGACGACATCGGCCGAAAAACCCGGCCTTTGCCGGCGCTGGACGGGAACGCCATGCGCCCCGACCCGCTCTGCGAGGTCCAGCGCCGCGACGCCGCGGACCAACGCCGAGCTTTGCCGACCCTCGGTGACATGACCTCGGCGATCCCATCGACCTCGCCGGAGATAAGACGAACACGGGTAATGGCACGGCCAGCGGGCGCCAGCCAAGGTCGCCACGCGAGCAACTACGGTCGAGAAAAAGATCGAGCACTCGGAGAAAATATCTCCCCGGCGAGCACTCCATGGCCGCGCCTATAAATACCACCCCTCTGGCTCGATCGACCTCGCCCTTCCACCTCACGAGCCGCCCGTGATCGGGAACGTGCGGTGCTCCCCGCTCCTCCTTTCCACTCTCCTTCTCGCTATCACATTTTCCCCAAATCGGAAGACGCGCCGCTGCCGACGGAGGTCCGACTAGGGTTGAGCGTTCCCAGCGATTGGGGCCGCTTTGGGGGAAATTGGCGAGTCGGTGAGTTTCCCCTCCGCGTCCTCTCTCGATTTCTACCTTCCTCTTCCCCCATCTCAGTGATGCACCGACGGCGAGCGCCGTCGGCCGTCGAGCCGCCATGGCCATGACCGAGCTCCGACGGGATCCGGTCGGGCCACCTCATAGTGCCTAACCTAATTAGGTGCACCCAACCCACCAGTCCCGCCGCCTTATCCCTTCTCTCCTTACGTATTTGCCTTACCGATGGAGCGCCGTCAGCGCCGCCCAACAACATCGCCGCCATGGAGTTCGATGCCTTTGCCGGCCTATAGCCACTCGTGGGTGTGGTACAGCAGCCTTGGTCATGACGGACCCACGTGACAAGTGTTGGGCGAGGTCCGAGCCGCTTGGCGGATTCCGCGGCGAGCCGCCGTCACTGAGCACGGCGGACGGAGCGCCCGCGGACGCCATCACCCCCGCAATGACACCATCAGGGCAAAGGCCAACCAGCGCCGCTGCGGCGTGGCCTCCCGCCGTCGGTCGCCGCCCCTCCACGCCAAGTGCCACATCGGCCGCCCCCGCCCACTGGTCAGCCACGTGGGGTGACACCGCGTGTGGGTACACGTAAAAAGGAAAATGCTAGGCACACACGGCAACCGTATTACTGAGTGCTAAAACTCATAGTTCCCGACTCTGAGAAAATTCCAGAAAAATTTGTAAATTCATTAATTGAATTATAGAATTTTATCATGTAATTAGTTCATAATTTCATACATGATAAAATTACTATATAATATTACCCTATTGATTAAAATAGGGTTACTCTTGTAAAATCCGTAACTCATGCATCCTAACTCCGTTTCGCGTGAAAACGACTTCCATAATGTTTTATGCATGTTTTGTTTGCTCTAGTTCAAGCTTGGTCCACGCCCTTCGCGTTAGCTTTCGACCGACCGTTTAGGAGTTGCTTCCCGAGCAAGCCGCCGCCCATCGTCGTGCCGATAACTAATAACAATCCAGGCAAGTCCTTACCCCTAATCATGACCTTAATTAAGTAATAATGATAATATAAGAACTTGAAATCATGGCCTATTATCGTACACTACTACGGGATTGATTTTTGGTTGTTTTTTTTTTTATTTTTAGGTTGCGGTTATTGTAACGCAGAACGACATATAGGGTTACCATTAATCGAACTATTAACGGTGGAGGTTTTCTGGAACAGTAAAAAACCGCAACGGTAAATGAAATAAAAAATATATAAAAAAGAAAATCGGGCTCGATCACGGGCCGCCGCCGCCGGTGCTCGCTAGGGTTTGGGGGGATCCGCCGCCGCGTGGATCCGCCGCTGGGGGCGGATCCGGCCGCCGCCGCGTGGATCCGGCCGCCGGGCGGGATCCGCCACCGCCGCTTCCACGCCCGCCGCTCCACGGATCCGCCGCGCGACTCCATGCGTCGGATCCGCCGCGGCGCGCACCGCCGATCCACGCCCGCCCCGCCCGGTAGGGAGCGGATCGGGGTGGGGCTGTGCAGATCCGCCGGCAGCCGCCTCCGGGGCACCGGATCCGCCACGGCACCCGGCGCCGCTGATCCGCCATGAGGTCGCCTCCACGCGCCGGATCTGCCCCGCGTGCCGTGGCCGCCGCTGCCGCACCGCGGCGCCCGTTGCCGCCGCCCGGAGTGGAGGAGAAGGGAAGGGGCCGCGGGAGGAGTGGGAAGGGAAGGGGGCCGCGCCCGGAGTGGGGAAGGGAAGGAGAAGAGAAGTGGAGGGCGGCGGCGGGAGGAGTGGGAACCGGCCGGGAGAGGGGGGGAGAGTGAGCAGGGTTTCTGAGAGAGGGTTCCCTTTTATATGCTCCAGGTGTTAGTGGGCTCAATGGGTTGGGTGGTTGGGCCTCATTAACCCGCTGCGGTTTTTTAAAAAACCACAACGGTTAATCTATTTACCATTGCGGTTTTAAGAACCACAACGGTTAATAAAAAACCATAACGGTTAATAGAGGTATTAATGGTTGCGGTTTTTTAATAACCGCAACGATAAATGTTTAGCAAGTGCAACGGTTAATCAATTTTGTAGCAAAGTGGTATGTGGATTTGAGAATGATGCATACATGGTGTATGTATGAGATTATCGATGAGCTAGGTGCTCGAGGTTACCGATGAGCTAGGTGCTCGAGATTATTGATGAGCTAGGTGCTCGAGATTATTGAGGAGCTTGGTGCTCGAGATTTAAGATGAGTTTGTCGTGGACATACGATAATAGCCATGATGTTGTTTAATTATGGATAACCTGATAGAGTATAGTAGTATGAGCCCTGATAATGTAGCATGGAGCTAAGTTGGGTGTCGTGATCATCTGCATTATCACAGCTTGCACTTTAATTGTTAATGACTTACTTGAGTTGATTAAATGAACCTTAACCAACAAAAGAGGTGGGTGGTGGTAATCTACAATGAGGTGGATTACCACATCAGGTGAATCGCCGTGAGGGATTCCTACGGAGAGATACTTGCCTCCCCTAAGGACTGGTTCATAGACCTTCTACCTAGTGAGAATAATCATGTACAGCCACACGTCGGTATGGGACGATTGGAATTCACACCCTGTTGGGTTGAAGTATAGTTTTCGACCTAGGAGGCCGGAGGTAGGCAAATGATGTATCAGGCGCAGATATGGGGAGAGTGGCCCCATGATCCGGTTGGCGTGGATGCTAAGTGATCTTCCATGTAAGTTTTTTGTTGGGCGCAGTGACGCCGATATTTGATTGGATGTTGATGGTAGTTAATGACCACTTTTTATATACTTGATATGCTATTAATCATGAGATGAATGCTACTAAAGTTTTATTATTTCTAATGATTTCCACAAGTTTTGGTGCACACTCAGTTTTGCAGGAGAACTCCGGAAAACAGCAAAAACATAGCTGAAAAGTGAGAAAATAGAGAAACAGAAGAAAAGGACCAAACCAGGGGGATTAGTATAAATTCCAAGGGTCTAAAGGACAAAAGAAGACAGCTCACAAAGGCTGGGCCCACATGTCAGGATGTGGGGCCGGATGGCTTGACATGTGGGGCCATACGGCACCCCCTGTGGAGACACGTGTCCTGCTTCTGGAACCTTCCTACAACCGACCTATGGAGTAGATCTACACTGTCCAATCAAGTCGGTTTGATCCAAGGGCTGAGATTCATCTTATGGGGCTATAAAAGCAAGGGCAGAGCTACCCCCTGAAACCCTAATTCATACTTCATAGTTAGAATTCATTCTAGTCTATAGAACCTTTAGATCCCGAACTAGCTCCGTAAGAGAAGGAGGACACTCCTCTTTTCGATTTTATGCTTGATTTTGAAGAGGAATTGTTTGCCGATTTTGGAAACACTTCAACATATCAAGTAGAGAGAAAACCTTATGGGCAGTCTCTAACAATAGAGCTCTCCGAGGAGAAGTTTTTTGAAAGGGACTATGAAGGAACTAGTTTCCATTATGAGCTACGAGTGGGTAGAAGAGTCGGAGCTTTCACCTGATATCATTCATCTAGACACACCTTCTATACCCATTAGATGCCAGTTTAATAGAGGACCTTTCGATGCCCCATATAATCCTATGGTAGGAGTCAATATCATGTCTACTCTTTTTATGCAAGATTATGTTGACAACATAGTCTTGTCTCCTACCAACAAACGTTTGAACAACCTTTTTGGACACATTGTTCCAAGTTTGGGGATTCTTCATGTCACCCCATGTTTGTTAATGGAATACAAGTCCAGTTGAGTTTTTACATCTTTGATATTAGAGAGTTTGATATCTTGATAGGTCAGCCTATAGGAAAGTTTCTTTTTGAAGGAGAACCAGGAAAGCTAGACTTTAGCTTTGGGAGAGATCTTAAGTTCTCTATATCTTATGACTGCGCTTTAAAAGCAAGGTTTGAGTCTTCTCCCTAGCTAGAGCCTTGAGAAGAAGTCATGGAGGTATATTTTGACAATCTATTAGAATTTGAAGAAGAATTAGAAGAAGAAACCCATCTTTTCATTGAAGAAGAGGATGAGGATCCTATTGATCCTGGACCTCTACATGACCTATTAGAAACTCCCAGACCTCCTATAGAGCTTAAACCTTTACCTTCTAGTCTTAGATATGCTTTTCTTAATAATGACGAGGACTATCCTATCATTATAAGCAATAAGTTATCCCTAGAGGAATCTTTTACACCTTATAGCTATCTTAGAGAGACATCGAGCTACTTTTGGCTATTCACTTCAAGACCTTAAGGGAATCAGTCCAGTTCTTTGCACCCATCGCATTCCCACAGATCCTAATATAGCACCTTCTAGAGAGCCACAGCGAAGGCCAAATAATGCGATGAGGGAAGTAGTGAAGAAGGAAGTTTTAAAACTATTGCACGTCAGGATTATCTATCCTGTGCCGCATAGTGAGTGGGTAAGCCCTGTTCAAGTCATACCTAAGAAAGGAGGTATGACTGTTGTCAGAAATGACAAGAATGAGTTAATTCCTCGAGAACCGTTCTTGGTTGGAGGACCGTTCTTGGTTGGAGGATGTGTATTGTTTCTGTAAAAGCTCAATAAGGCAACCAAGAAGGATCATTTTCCTTTGCCTTTCATTGATGAAATGTTAGAAAGACTGGCTAACCACTCTTTCTTTTGTTTCCTTGATGGATATTCTGGATATCATCAAATCCCCATCCATCCTAATGATCAAAGTAAAACCACCTTTACATGCCCCTATGGTACTTATGCTTACCGTAGAATGTCTTTTGGGCTATGTAATGCTCCAGCTTCTTTTCAAAGATGCATGATGTCTATATTCTCCGAGATGGTTAAAGAGATTATGAAGGTTTTTATGGATGATTTTTCCGTCTATGGAAAAACTTTTGATGATTGTCTTGAAAATCTAGATAGAGTTTTACAAAGATGTGAGGGAAAAACACTTAGTCCTTAATTGGGAGAAGTGTCATTTCATGGTTGTTGATGGTAACCAACGACAAATTAAATACCGTCAACACAACACCAAAACAACCTAGAAATAGGAATTTCAACTAACATATTCCAAAGTTTTGGTGTTTATTTGGACTTGCAGGTACAAACTCATGGATGATCACTTTGGGCCAAAAAGACAAAGAAAAAGAAATAAAATCAACAAATAGAAAAAGGCCCAAAGGAGCAAATGGCAAGCCCAAACGTAAATCGCAACAAAACGTCGAAACCAGGCCGGGCCAAGTCCACCTTACAACTTTTTCGAGCAAGGAAGAAGACCCTGCCGCCCGGCCGGGCCAGCCGCCTGGCGTGCTGCGTAGCGCACCACCTGAATGCGTCACCACCTGGCCGAGGCGGTTCGAGCCCAGCTTCGGGGAGGCGGTTTGTTACCTTCCAAAACTGGTGAAACCCACGTGGGATGATCGGTTTGGCGTACATGGAAGGTTTTTCCTAGGTCGGTTTGGGTGTTTTTAGCACTTAGGTCCCTCCCTTGTGTATAAATAGACCCCCTCTCTCCCTCTCATGAAGCAACACAAATTCAAAAGGAGAAACCAGTCCACTTGTGCAAGAGAGTAGAATTAGATCTTCTTCTTCTTCTACTTCTTCTATTCTATCTCCCAATTCTAGAGAGTGAGAGGGAAAGGCTAGAAAGAAGCTTGGTTCTTTCTACACTGAGTTGCCGGTTCGCCCCTCGGTGTTCCGCGGTTCCTAGGAGGAGGGAGTGCCGGACTTGTCGGTACCCGCCCGGCTTGTACCTCACGAAAGCTACTTACACTTTGGTAAGCAGTCTTGTGATTATCTTGCGACTATTTAATTTCCATCGTATATTTCTCGGCTGTTGTAGACTTGCGGGATTGGTAGATCGCGTTTTACGTTAGTTCTTGGTGGAGGAACTCTTTGACGGGGAACCTTGGCCAACATCAAGAACTGTGACCAATAGTGCAAACGTGGTGTTTGGACTAGCGTTCACCTACCTTTTGTGGCACATCCCACGGTTGAGGGGGTAGGCGGCTTGGTCGTGACAAGCCTTATGCGTCCCTTGAAATCCCCCACGTTCGGGTGTGGCGCGGTGCTAATTGCCGGACTCTACCATTTGGGAGCGGGCCGGTGCCGAAAATGAGTAGACAACAGACTATAGGAATCACTGCCACGGAAAACTTAGCCTATAGATACCTCGCTACTCTTAGAAAACAAACCCTTGCCTTAGGTTGACATAGACTAGAAAAGCCACCGCGACCGACCCTCCCAATGAAAAATACGATACCACCGCACCCACCGGGTGAAGTGCTACAACGGTATTTCCGTGCGCTTGCGGATTTCTCTGTGGTGCGTAAGAAACACCAACAAGCATTTACGGCGCCGTTGCCGTGGTGATTTTGTCGTAGTTATATATCGAGCCGAGTCAACCTACGTGACTGGTAGTATCCTTTAAACAAAAATACCAAAAAGAGTCCCTGTTACCCATGGAGCAACCTACCATCCAAATCCTATCTGCTCCCAAGGGTGAGCTCGTAGAACCACGCCAATCCGCTTGAAGCCAATCACAGCTTAAGTATGAGCTCGCCCTGGCTTTATAGCCATGGTTCAGGCCCGAGCCTTTTCAGGCTCGGAATATGAAAACCCCTATCATCATTTACGGGAGTTTGAGCAGCTCGTAGGTGGCTGCGACAATTGCGAGGCATGACACATGATACGCCGAGGTGGAAGTTGTTTCCTTCTCTCTCGAGAGGGCGACTCAATGGTGCGCCCATAACGTAGGGTTGGTAAATGGAGAATGGGAAGAACTGTGAAGCAGATTCTGTGTAACGTTCTACCCGATATCCGAATCGCGGCCTTGCGACAAGAGATACTCAACTTCCAACAAATAGAGGGTGAAACCTTAGGTGCAGCCTCGGGACGGTTTACCACGCTTTACACGATCCGCCCGGACACTGCCCATACCAAAACCACGTGCTTTTACAAAGCATTTCTGGTTAGGGATCGACAGGGCAACTGCCTCAATGCTTGATTTAGTTTGCCGAGGGTCGTTTCACATAAAACCACAGCGGAAGGAGAAGCTCTCCTAAACCGTATTCTTGAGAATACTCCTCCGCTAGAACCCATCCGAGTAAAACCCAAGCAGAAACCGAGGAAGTCTCTTCTAAAAAGCCGAACCTGTTAAGCCCTATAGAGACCCTGCTGAACGAACACAAGGAGACCGTATGCACGCGGATCTCCCGTTCTTCGAGGTTGACCTTATCGATCAATTGGTGACACCTCGAAGCACGAACAATGGAAGAAACCACCGATCCCGGCTAGCCCTGAACAACCCCTGGATAAACTCTTTCTCCAGGAGTGTTAAGGAGCTAACACTATAATGAGCACGGAATGGTTGCGAGAGGAAGGACCCTCTATCGAAGAAATTCGGATAAGTGGCCCCTCTACACCAATCCATTGCAAATACCGTGGAGACCGGGTGGAAGTCATGTATAACCCTGCTGTGGGGATAAACATAATATCCGAAACCTTCGCGACAAGCACGTGACGAGGAAACCGTTAGGACCCCACAACACGGACCTTGCGCATAGCACCACGAACCACCATTGAAAGCCGTGGAGGTTATACATGAACAAATCTTCCAACACAAGGATGTCAAATTGTCTCGGATTTTCATATTTTTGATATCCAAGACTTCGACATCCTAATCGGGCATCCCTTGGAAAAGATTCTTGATCTACCAACATCCAGGGATTTAGATGTCAAACTCGGGAAGAAAAGTTTTCTATCCCGTTACTCGAGCTAAAAACTTCGAATGAGAACCCTTCCTTGAGTACGACACACGAGGGAGGTCATGGGAGTTATGCTATATGAGAACCCGTAAATGGATCTTGAAAAAAGACGCCCAATTCTTCATTGAAGAAGAGGGCGATTGGGGGAACTCATAGAACTTCCCAATGAAGAAGAGCTAACTCTTCGGCCTCGGTTGAGCTTAAACCCCTACCCCCGGGCCTACGCTATGTCTTCCTAAACGGCGATTCACAAGCACCGGTCATCATAAGCGATAAAGTTAGTGACCGGGAGACTACCCAGCTCATAGCCGTTTTAGAGAAACATGATCGGTCTTCGGGTATTCCCTTCAAGATTTGAAAGGGGTAAGCCCAACACTATGCACACATCGCATTCCTATTGACCCCGACAAGTACTCCATCATGCGAACCCCTTGTGGGGCTCAATAATGCGATGCGTGAAGTCGTGAAGAAGGAAGTTCTCAAGCTTCTTCACGCCGGGATTATCTATCCCGCACCACCGATGATTGGGTTAGCCAGTCCAAGTGGTCCCTAAAAAGGGAGGAATGATGATCGTTGAGAACGCTAAAAACGAACTCATTCCACAAAGACAAGTCACAGGGTGGAGAATGTGTATTGATTATAGAAAACTTAACAAGGCAACAAAGAAAGATCACTTCCGCACGCCCTTTATTGATGAAATGTTGGAGCGGTTAGCGAAACACTCTTTCTTGTTTCCTTGACGGGTATTCTCGCTACCACCGGATCCCGATCCACCCCGATGACCGAGCAAGACCACGTTCACATGCCCATACGGAACCTATGCCTACCGTAGAATGTCATTTGGAACGTGTAATGCACCCTTCTTTTCGGGCGGTGCATGATGTCTATCTTCTCAGACATGATCGAAGAAATCATGGAGGTCTTCATGGACGATTTCTCCGTCTATGGTAAGACCTTTGAAAGCTGTCTGAAGAACCTAGACCGGGTCTTGCAGCGATGCCAAGAAAAGGACCTGGTACTTAACTGGGAAAAGTGCCACTTTATGGTCCGAGAAGGCATCGTTCTTGGGCACCTCGTGTCCGAGAGGGGGATAGAGGTAGACAAAGCTAAGATAGAAGTTATCGAAAAGCTACCACCCCCCGGTGAACGTCAAAGGTATCCGTAGTTTCCTAGGCCCACGCAGGTTTTATAGAAGATTTATAAAAGATTTTTTCGAAATCGCTAGACCTCTTACGGCCCCGCTAGCCAAAGATGTACCCTTTGACTTCACAGATGAGTGCTTGCACGCTTTGAAACCCTTAAGGAAGCACTCATCTCGGCTCCGATCATCCAACCCCCCGAATTGGTCGTTGCCATTTGAAATCATGTGCGATGCTAGCGACTACGCTGTTTAGTGCGGTCCTAGGCCAAACCAAGGACAAAAGCAGCATGCCATCGCATATGCTAGCAAAACTCCGACAGAGCCCGGCTTAATTACGCCACCGACGGAAAAAGAGCTCCCGGCAAGTAGTCTTTGCTATCGAAGTTTCGATCCTACTTAGTGGGCGCAAAAATAATCGTTTATACGACACCATGCCGCCCTTAAGTACCTTCTCACCAAAAGGATGCGAAACCTCGCACGATCCTTTGGATTCTTCTACTCCAAGAATTTGATATAGAAATAAAAAGATAAAAAGGGAGTAGAAAATACGATTGCGGATCATTTGTCGCGTATGCAGGTAACTAACATGCAGGAACCACCAATTAACGACATCACTGTAGCGATGACATGCTACTCAAGGTGTCGCACTTCAACCCATGGTACGCAAACATTGTGAATTACATGGTTGCGGGGATACGCACCACACAGGGGAGAACAAGTGGAAGCTCCAAATGGAGAGCAGGCGTTGGTATTTGTTAACTTACGGAGAAATAGATCAAGCGCATCGGATGTCCAAAGTGAGCATTTCAACGAGGGAAGGGTTTTAAATATCGAATCCACGAGGAAGATATGATAGGCGAGTTCAAATGATTAAAGACAAAGTGATAGAATACTAATGGGATTTTGTAGTAGTTAGCATATACTTAAACAAGGTAAGCCAATAATAAATAGTAATAAGGTAAATGAGACAAAAGAGGAGGCACACACGTGGTGAGTATAGCATAAGATTAATTCCTAGTTAGATTAGGATTGATTTATGACAAAGGGACAGTTCTTAGGTAGCATACAAAGACTCTACTAAATGTTTAGACAGGCATAGCATAAGATCATATATATATATCAAAACCATAGATAAGAATGTGCACCCCGAAGATTACTTAAGAAAATCAGAACGAAACAAGATAATCCCAAGAACCATTATCGACTAGTCTTATACACGGGGATGGATTGCAAAGGACTCAATAGTGTTGTCACCACTACGATCTACCACACGACCTAAGCATATAAGGTGAATCCGCAAGTAAATTATATCTAAGCACCATGCTTACATACTCTCTACTACCTAGCACACTTTCGAGTAATATACTAGGAGCTCTACGAATAAGCGCGTTGAATTATCATGAATAATGATCATATCAAATATGCTATGACTAGAATAAAGTAAAAAAATAGAATAATTGCATGCATAGTAATGAAATAGCACAAAGGTGTATGAGAACAATAATAATATTGATCCATAGTGTAACTTATCGATCCGTAAGGAGCGATTCTCTCTCTTCTCTAAACTTTGACTTTCTATCTAAACTAGGCTCTAGATCTAGAGCGATGAATTAGCTATCCTATCTCTTGGTGGCGGCGCCTCCTCTTCTCTGTCTTGGCTTCAACTTGATCTTCTTCTTGATGATGACTTGAGGCTTCAGATCCAGTTCTTTGTGAGACAGGGGGGGTCTAGGGGTCTATATATATGGGTCTTCTTATGTCTCTTCGCCTTCGGGCAAGTAATGTGGTACTAATCTTTCGTGCTTAACAACGCCCTCGGATCAAACCGACATCAAACGACCGGTTTAGATTGCGTCTTTAGAGGCGGTGGAGGAAGGTTCCGAGGAGAGGGGCTGACTTGGCGGCCAAGCGGGCCGATCGGCCCGATTATTGAAAGCGATCGGCCCGAGTGGGTCCCACTCGGGCCTTGCGCGCCGTGGCTTCCGGAGTCTTCTAGATGATGTTTTCTTCGATTGTCAAGTTTTGCGCCCACGCGTCGGGAGTAATCCGGAGCCTTCTAGACTTGTTTCGAGTTGGATTGCGCGTTGCGTTTCGTCGGTCGTATGCCACGTCATTTCTCGGCTGTTTTTTCGTTAAGTCCGCAAATCACAACTTTACCAAAACCGGTGGAAATATGTTAGTGACACCCTATTCTAGGTTGTTATTATGTTTTATACCTCTTTTCTCATGTTTATTTGATTAATAAATTTATATGATAACAAGTGTCAACAAACTCCCCAAGCTTACCCTTTGCTAGTCCCTAGTAAAGCTATATGCTATAGTAGGATCGGGGAGTTGCTACTACGCTTTCATACCTCGGAATAATTGTGTTTATCGAAATAAATTCTTCTCTTAACGCATTGCTCTCTCATACACATTTACCATGGGGCGTAGCCTTTTCATGAATCATAAGCAAGATAAAACAATCAAGTTAAGTGCCATGTCTCAAACTCTTTGATCAACTATCATCCTGGGGTTTTGCAATTTTTTTTCAAAAGAAATTTCGAGATCCTATGTATGACCCTATTAAGTAGATGGTATTTAGTGGAGTTACATGTGGTGGAACATACATAGTGGGATGGTAGTGGCGAATGGATGAGGATGAAAGGTAGTAACTAGCCTTTAGCCTTTTTCTAGTATATATATATATTATTATTTTTTTTTTTCTTTCAAGCATCTTGGACTATATCTCTCTTTCTAAAATTGCTAAGACACGGGCTGTCCATTCTTGGAGAGGTGGGCTTTGCCCCGGACTTTTGTCCATTTTTTTCTCTCCTTAGAGATGTGGGCCCTACTCACCCTCGGACACGTGTCCATTATTCATCTCTAAATATATTTTTATTATTATTAGGGAGGTAGGCCCTTCTAAGCCTAGTAGTATGACTTTTTGTCCGTTACTCTCCCTCTCTCGTCTCACTTTTCTCTCTAAATATATTTATTTTTTCTTTTCTTTCTTTTCTTTCCCTTTTTTTCGAATGTAGCCTGTAATCTAATAAAAACGTTGAGAGAGACATATCCAAAATTGCTAGAATTTATTTTTTATAATTATGGCTAGCGGCTTGATGGAGTATGGGGATGCGTACTTAAGGGTTAGAAGCGGCGCATTTGGTGGAGTGGGATGATCTTGATGCGGATGATAGACTCTTAAGGGTCATAACTAAGGATCTCATCATGTAATGTTTTATAATTTTCAAAGATAAAAACCGAGGGAATCGGTATCTCTAGGAATATGATAAACAGCAGACTCAACTTTTCATGTATTTTTTTTTTTTTTTTTGTCCTTCAATGCTAAGACTCAGATTAAGCATGGACTTCCCACAGGTGTTGGGTTTAGAGCAAATTAAGCATTTAAAGCTCTAGGAGAATCTAAGTCTGAAATGTAAGTACTTTAAGAAGAATTATGGCGGAGCAACTATTCATCATTTCCTTAGCATATATCATCAAGATCATAATTAAAGAAAGAGAGCTAACTCGCAAGCATCTAACATTTATTGGACTCTTAACACTAATACTTTTATTTAAGACTCATTACTCTAAACAAATATTCTAACTAGCTAATATTTAAAATAGATAGGATAATAATACTTATCGTGATAAGCGAGGGTGCTCTCCCCAATTTTGGATTTTGAAGTAGTCTTTTTATTCGTCCTTGGAACTTGTTCATCTCTGGGTTTTCCTTAAATGTTCTCCTCGCAAATATTAATTTCGCACATACCCGAAGGAACAAATTCTAGGATTATGTGGTGAGCCTTCATGTGCTCACATATTTTTTTGTATTTTTATTTTTATGCCGCCACGGCAAAGGGGTGCTTGCATGGGGCTTTTAAGGAACTAATGCAAATGCAGCAAACATAATTTTGTGATTTTCTAATGCAGGTTTTTTTTAAAAAAAATAAAAATGCTTAAAGGAAACATGCTAATTGAAATATGCTATGCAGAAAATTAAATATGCAGATAAATACCGAGTTACCTCTCGGCGGGAGTTTCAAGTACTTACTCTCGTGGCGTCTTTGTCATCTATGGAATCTCGTCGGGATGTCGTGGTAATGCAGTGCGGTGCCTTCAATGATTTCGATGAGTAGCGTAGATGAGGTAGCCGACGGTGTTTGATCGTCGATGACGCTGGTGGTGGTAGGTCTTCCGAAGGTGTACTCTTGTTATTTTTCTTGGTAGGTGTGTCTTCTTTCTTCCTCCAAGCTTGTTTCTTCGGTGGAGACCTTTCGGAGTGGCTAGTTCGGCGTGCTTGGTTGGTGAGAGCTGGGTGGAGTTTTCTTGAATTTTATTAATGTCTCCCTTGTCCGTCAGCTCCGTATCCAACTTGTGATTTCTCCGCGTCTTGTTCTTCTTAGGCTTGCTTATTGAGTGCTTCGTCTGATCTTGAAGTTGCGTCTCTTGGGTTTGTGATCCCGAGGATGGCATCACCCATGTTCCTTGCTTATTGTGCATGTTGTAGGCAGGACATTAATCGGGCGCAAAGTGTGTCCTGCGCTCACAAAGTCAAGGTAGAGATCAAGTGCATGGGCTCTGGCTGGTGGGAAAACACCAACAGAACCAAAATTATATTTATTCTACTCTAACCTTGAGCACATATAACCATGGTAGCATAATGTGTTTCATTTATTTGTGACAAAGGTGATAAGATCGGGCGACGGATATGAATGTGGCATAGCAAACTAAAGGGTAGAGAAAATAAAACTAGAGAGACAGGGGGTAAGAACAACTAAGAGCTAACATGTTGAGCTATTCAGATTAATCTAAGTGAGGTTGTGAGCTAACATATTTAACTCCTTAGTAAGCACGCCATGATTAGAGTAAAGCTTTATCGATTAGGACACTTACCTTAAGATGTTACCTTTATTGTAGAATTATGGCAGCATCGTAACACCTCATGGTGGTTCTCTCATGGCATGTGTGGTAGTTGAGTGTCTTGTCCTCTTATCATCTTCCCTTCAATTTTACGTGTCGAACGGTGGGAGTCTCGAGAGGAGGGAGAGCCTTGTCGGATCATCTTCTAGTGGAATTGGTCTTCCTCCCCCAAGCTCAAACTCTACGTCACTCGGCGTTTAAAGTTATGTTTGACATCATCTCCTTGAGTGTGTTGTATTTGCCGGTCTTTGATGGAAACTTATTGTGTTCGTCCCTCTCCCTTCTCTCTTTTTTTAATCGCCCAAGGGATGAGGATGATGATGCGGCCCGATTGATTTTCCTTTGTCAATTCTTCTTCATCTTCCTTTACTTACGGTTGACGAAAAGGATGCTCATTTGAGATGTAAACTTGGAGTCCCTCCTTGATTAGTTTTGTCCTCTAACGACGTGGTGTGGAGTGTTCTTCTTGATGGTGTGTAGCACCGGGTCGCCTCGATGATCAAGGAAGAAACCTTATTGGTGACAACCTTGTCCTCCATGGTCTCGGGGCATTATTGTGACTTCTCTTTGTACCGCCCGTCATTGATTGGAGTGCATTTCTACCGGTGTATTTCTTGTGTAGGTGATGAGAGCAAGCAAGTCTTTGACAAGATGATGTAGGTTGACGTTGATCCTCGCTTCTCATCGACCTCCGGCTTGGTACTCCTACTGTTTTTGTAGTGGAAGTGGTGGTGAGGTAGGTCCATGAACGTGCCCACCACGCATTCTTTCCTTCAAATGATTAGTGGACATATACCCGAAGGATAACAATGATATTGAAAGAAGGGTTTTTGTCCATATAATTTATTTGTGCTAACATAATGATGGTTCTTTAAAAACTTAGCACGATTATATATATTTGTTTTTGTTTTTATTATTATTATTATTATATTATTATATATTTTTTTTTATGAAGTGGCTGCACTTAAGCGTGGCTAAGGCAAAGGTAACTTGCAACAAAAGACAAATTGAGTATTTAGGCACTTACGGTTCGTCCTTTCATAAGGAGTGAGTTGAGTCTTCTTTTGCTTGCAGAGTTGTTGGAGTTCGTCACATACCTTGCGTAAGCTAATTTCTTTTCCCAAATTGGATTTGATAATTTTCTCACAGGGGTTATTCTAACAAAGATAACCGTGAATCTACTAAAGTATACTATCGGTTCAAAAATCAACCTAGACATAATGTCCAACTCAATTTAAGAAGGCAATTTAATCTAACCACCACGTTTAAATTAAAAGCCTTTAGAAACGAAATCAACACACCTTGCGGTTTCAGGGGATCAAACTAAACACCATGTTTAACTTGAGCCATGAAAACAAATTAAACTAAGCATCATGTCTAAGGTGTATGAAGATACTTCAAAACTTAAGCATACTATAGCAAAACAGAGGTAGCATAAAAAGTACTATAGAGATGAAGGGGTATGATCATGGTGAGACTAATATAACTATTCAAAAGTTTAAAGTCCATGAGCAAGACCGTCTCACGTTCGATCATATTTTACCTTTACTCACAAATAGAATTTGTGAGTTGTGCGCTTTTCTTTATCCGTCACTTGAAGATGTGATTCGAATTCTTGTGACGGCGACTTGAAGCGAGGGTTCCAATGTTGATGGTTCATGAAGTTCGTGTACACCGGATTCTCCAACCGTAGGTCGCCGAAGTTTTAATCAATTACCCCGCATAAGATAGACTAATAGACAATACACGGGTAATTCTCGTTTTAGCGAGAGGTGCTAAGTAGCAAAATCCACACTTAATATTCATCTATCAATAATCAAAAGAATAGCTATCAAAATCTTCCCGCAACGGCGGCGAGGAAATGCTTGTTGGTATTTGTTAACTTACAGAGAAATAGATCGCAAGCGCACGGATGTCCAGTGAGCATTTCACCCGGGAAGGGTTTTAAATATCGAATCCACGAGGAAGATATGATAGGCAGTTCAAATGATTAAAGACAGTGATAGAATACTAATGGGATTTTGTAGTAGTTAGCATATACTTAAAACAAGGTAAGCCAATAATAAATAGTAATAAGGTAAATGAGACAAGAGAGGCACACACGTGGTGAGTATAGCATAAGATTAATTCCTAGTTAGATTAGGATTGGATTTATGACAAAGGGACAGTTCTTAGGTAGCATACAAAGACTCTACTAAATGTTTAGACAGGCATAGCATAAGATCATATATATATCAAAACCATAGATAAGAATGTGCACCCCGAAGATTACTTAAGAAAATCAGAACGAAACAAGATAATCCCAAGAACCATTATCGACTAGTCTTATACACGGGGATGGATTGCAAAGGACTCAATAGTTTGTCACCACTACGATCTACCACACGACCCAAGCATATAAGGTGAATCCGCAAGTAAATTATATCTAAGCACCATGCTTACATACTCTCTACTACCTAGCACACTCGAGTAATATACTAGGAGCTCTACGAATAAGCGCGTTGAATTATCATGAATAATGATCATATCAAATATGCTATGACTAGAATAAAGTAAAATAGAATAATTGCATGCATAGTAATGAAATAGCACAAAGGTGTATGAGAACACTAATAATATTGATCCATAGTGTAACTTATCGATCCGTAACCGGAGCGGATGCTCTCTCTTCTCTAAACTTCGACTTTCTATCTAAACTAGGCTCTAGATCTAGAGCGATGAATTAGCTATCCTATCTCTTGGTGGCGCCTCCTCTTCTCCCCGCCTTGGCTTCAACTTGATCTTCTTCTTGATGATGACTTGAGGCTTCAGATCCAGTTCTTTGTGAGACAGGGGGTCTAGGGGTCTATATATATGGGTCTTCTTATGTCTCTTCAAAGCAGCAATGTGGTACTAATCTTCGTGCTTAACAACGCCCTCGGATCAAACCGACATCAAACGACCGGTTTAGATTGCGTCTTAGAGGCGGTGGAGGAAGGTTCGGAGAGGGTGGCTGACTTGGCGACCAAGCCAGGCCGACGGCTGGATTATTAAGCCCGATCGCCCGCAGTGGGTCCCACTTCCGGGCCCCGCGGCGCGTCGCGGGCTTCCGGAGTCTTCTAGATGATGTTTTCTTCGGTGTCAAGTTTCGGCCCACGCCGGGAGTAATCCCGAGCCTTCTAGACTTGTTTCGAGTTGGATTGCGTTATGTTACGTCGGTCGTATGCCACGCCATTTTCGCTGTTTTTTCGTTAAGTCCCTCGCAAATCACAACTTTACCAAAACTGGTGGAAATATGTTAGTGACACCCTATTCTAGGTTGTTATTATGTTTTATACCTCTTTCTCATGTTTATTTGATTAATAAATTTATATGATAACAAGTGTCAAAAGCGGCACCTATGGGATGACCCATATGCAGACAGGGGTGTGTGCGGACGGCTTGCCGAGAAGATGCATTACCCAGGGGAGGAAGGAATGCGATCATCGAGAAATGTCATGCATCTCCCTACGCCGGACATCCGGGAGTATTTCGCACACAAGCCAAAAATTTGGCAAAGTCGGATTCTTCCCGCCGACGATGTACGGCGACCCGAAAGAGTTCATCGAAGATGCTACAACGCCGTAGAAGGCGGGGAACATCACAGCTCGTGATGCAATGCCCCTACACTACAACCTTCAAATAGAAATATTTGATGTGTGGGGCATTGACTACATGGGGCCATTCCGAGGTCCCATGATTGCGAAGTATATCCCCGTGGCAAGTGGACTATGTGTCAAAGTGGATAGAGGCACTACCATGCAGAGCTGCTGATGGCAAGCATGCACGCAAGATGTTCCATGAAATCATCTTCCCCCGTTTTGGAATGCCACGCATGGTGATCAGTGACGGAGGATCGCATTTCAAGGACAAATCATTCAAGACATTCTTGAAAGAGCTGGGCACTCAAAGACAACATTGCTACCCCTTATCATCCGCGAAACCGGCGGGCAAGCCAAAACCTCCAATAAACAAATCAAGAACATCCCTGCGTAAGACGGTCCAATCTAGATGGGGAAAGGCTGGAAGAATAAGCTACCCGATGCTCTCGGGCATATCGGACAAAGATACAAAGCCCCGACGGCATGTTTTTTACACCGGGTCTATGGCAAAACTTGCCATTTACCGCTTGATTTGGAACATCGAGCTCATTGGGCCATCAAGAAGTGGAATATGGACGCCAAACTCGTAGGAAGAACCGCCGTGAGACAAATCTCAACTAGAAGAATGGCGAGAAGGCGTATTACGCTGCAAAAGCTCTACAAAGAGCGCACAAAAAGATGGCATGATCACAAGCGATCAAACTCAAAGAATTCACCACGGGAGACAAAGTACTCCTATTCAATTCCTCGGTGAAATTATTCGCTTAAGGGAAGCTGAGAAGCAAAATGAAAAGGACCGCATAAAATCATCAATACATCGCCACACGGCGCAATCACAATTCAAGATGACGCAGTGAGATACAAAAAGGTAAACGGTCAACGTCTTAAGCTTTTCTTCGAGCCGAGTTCCGATCTTAACCAAGAGCTCGATAGAATAGATTTATGCTTTGAGAATTAATTTATAATGATCAGCATTTATAAAAAAAATAATAATAATAATAGTAATAATTATATTTATATATAATAATAGTAAAACATAAAAAGTTATCTATGTAGTTTTTAATTAAGTATTTGCCTTTTTATTTTTCTTTTTATTCTATTAAATTTATGCTGGTCATTTGCTACACAAAGAATATTAACTTTCTAAATTAAATCAAAGCATAAACTATTTTCAAAATTCAAATTTGAGAATCAATTAGAGATCAACAAGAAAGGAAACGTTTCGCGCGGCAAACCCCGGTTCAAAACTTTTTCAAAAAAGGAAACGAATGTGGATCTAAAGCTCGACCAGGGGGGACACGGGTGGTGCGCTACAAGACCACAGTGCGCTGCCGCACTGCCGGTCCGCTCGGGCTGGGATTTCACCCATCACCTTCCTCTTTCTCATAACCCGCAATGGTGAGGTGCGCTCTGCGAGATTTTAACCTCGCCAAAACGAGAGAGGAGTGTTTGTCCTATAAAATCCACCCTCCTCCTCTCCATTCTTCACACCTCTCCTTCTTGCTCTTCTCCTCCTCTCAAATTCTCTTCTTCTAAGCCAAGAACAGCTGCAATGGCAGACCATGCCCTTACCCTCTACAACTCCTCTCGTTCACTTTGCTCTCTCAATGAGGATGACTTGATCTTCCCTAGTGACGAGGTGGAACCATCCTCTGTCGCCCCTCTTGCCGTGCTCCCTCCCCCACGCTACTCATCCAGTGGAGGGAACAGCCATGTGTCCACGGGCAGATCCGTGACACGCAAGAGTATCCTTGGGCGCCCACCTCGTCCTACGGTGGGCACCCTGGGCATCAAGAGGAAGGAGCCCGGCGTACCGGGCGTCCGTACTTCCTCAACAGACGCCCTCCTTCCACGCCTCCGACTACGGTTACCCGTACAAGTTGTCGGTGTCGACATGCCCACGGGAGGACGTGGAAAGGGCTTATGAAGAAGCCAACCCCCCTCGGCCGACGTCTCCAAGTGCTCCACTACGTATCCCTTGGGCGAATCCTAGAAAGGCCCCGAATGTTGTTGAGAGTCGCTCGAGTAGCGAAGGCCCTTTGAGGGTACCCCGTGCTGCACCTAGGAAGGCTCCTAATGTTTTCGAGAGCCGTTCCGAGGGTACTCCGTCACTAAACACAGCTGGGAGTAGCACGGTTCCTAAGGTCCCTTCGCTAGCAACCTTAAACGCTAGAGTTAACTCTCTAAACAAGCTAGCGAAAACCTTAAGCTCAGAGGTAGAAGGGGCAGATTTAGAGAACGGCCGATATCGAGGAAAGAACTAGACTCTTTTTCGCTTAAACTTCAAGACTAAGCTAGCTAGGGTCGCTAGAGCGCCTAATGCGAGAGCTTTCACGCAGGCCAGCTTAGAAGTACTCTACCTCTTTATCAATAATTAGGCGGCGCACTAGTTTTAATTTTGTTATTTCCCTTCCTATCATTTTGTAATTCCTTCAAGTGTGCGCCCTAGTTTGAATTATTTATAAATTCAATAAAGTTTTATTATTATATTATTGTCTATGTCTCCACTTGTTTTTGTCCTTGTGCAAAAAAGAAAATAAAAATAGGTACAAAAACAAGTGTGGGGAGGTTCGCAAGTCAAAGGTACGCAATTTATTAAAATTAAATTTTGACTTGTGATCTATCTTTAAGTGCTAAAACCTGAACCAAGTTAGCAAAACTCCATCTCTACATCTACTAATTGATATATGGCATGCGTACATTTTATTCCTCGCCGTAATACCAAGCTTATGTTAAAACAACTACTCATCCCGAAAAACCCCGATTCATGTGGGTTGCATATGCTCTATCTAGTCTAAGTTGTTGCCAAATATGATATGGTATAAATGGATTTGCTATGACTTCGCCCGAAAAAGAAACTCAACATCCAGGGAATCTATTCTTTGAAAAAGAGAAATGTCTTGGGCTATGCTAAAAAAAAAAAAAAATGAGATGAAAAAAAAATGGACAAGTGTCCGAGGGCTTAGTAGAGCCCACATAAAAAAAAAAAAAAAAAAAAGAAGAAGAAATGAGATGAAAAAATGGGCAAGTGTCCAAGGGCGAGTAGAGCCCACATCTCTAAAAAAAAAAAAGAGAGAAAAGAAAAAGAGAGGAAATAAAAAGACAAAGTCTAGGGCGAAAGCAGAGCCCACCTCCCAAAAAAAAAAAAAAAATTATAGCAATAAAGCCCATGCTTTCTCGAAAAATAAAATTTTATCTAAATAAAACCCCGGATAAAAAGTTGATCAAAAAGGATGAATGATGAGCACCTCTGTTATAACCATTCTATCTAGCAACCACCCAAGGCTTGGAGAAAAGCTAGAAAGCCCCATTACGATGAAAGGTAATAAAGGGTGGGAAAATGCTCACAAAGGCGAGGTAAGGCTTGGAATAACATGTATGCAAGCTTACATCTTGGAGATTGAACCACTTTAGTCCTGGCCTTCACTCGAGGACGAGTAAAGGGCTAAGTGTGGGGGGAGTTTGTTGACGTGAACCAACGACAAATTAAATACCGTCAACACAACACCAAAACAACCTAGAAATAGGAATTTCAACTAACATATTCCAAAGTTTTGGTGTTTATTTGGACTTGCGGTACAAACTCATGGATGATCACTTTGGGCCAAAAGAGAAAAAAAAAGAAATAAAATCAACAAATAGAAAAAGGCCCAAAGGAGCAAATGGCAAGCCCAAACAGTGAATCGCAACAAAACGTCGAAACTAGGCCGGGCCAAGTCCACCTTACAACTTTTTCGAGCAAGGAAGCCCGGCCTGCCGAAGCCGGGCCAAAGCTGAAGCCCGGCGTGGTGCGCGCAAGACCACCTGGTGCGACCGCACCTGGCCGAGGCGGTTCGAGCCCAGCCGGGGAGGCGGTTTGTTACCTTCCAAAACTGGTGAAACCGACGTGGGATGGTCGGTTTGGCGTACATGGAAGGTTTTCCTAGGTCGGTTTGGGGTGTTTTTAGCACTTAGGTCCCTCCCTCTTGTGTATAAATAGACCCCTCTGTCCCTCTCATGAAGCAACACAAATTCAAAGGAGAAACCAAATTCCACTTGTGCAAGAGAGTAGAATTAGATCTTCTTCTTCTTCTACTTCTTCTATTCTATCTCCCAATTCTAGAGAGTGAGAGAGGGAAAGGCTAGAAAGAAGCTTGGTTCTTTCTACCAGGAGTTGCCGGTTCGCCTCGGTGTTCCGCGGTTCCTAGGAGGACGGAGTCTTGCCGGGACTTGTCGGCACCCGCCCGGCTTTGTACCTGCAAGCTACTTACACTTTGGTAAGCGCCTTGTGATTATCTTGCAGCTATTTAATTTCCATCGTATATTTCTCAGCTGTTGTAGACTTGCGGGATTGGTAGATCGTTTTACGTTAGTTCTTGGTGGAGGAACTCTTTGACCGGGGAACCTTGGCCAACATCAAGAACTGTGACCAATAGTGCAAACGTGGTGTTTGGACTAGCGTTCACCTACCTTTTGTGGCACATCCCACGGTTGAGGGGGTAGGCGGCTTGGTCGTGACAAGCCTTGTCCGTCCCTTGAAATCCCCCCACGTTCGGGTGTGGCGCAGTGCTAATTGCCGGACTCTACCCATTTGGGAGCGGGCCGGTGCCCGAAGTGAGTAGACAACAGACTTTAGGAATCACTGCCTGAAAAACATAGCCTATAGACACCTCGCTACTCTTAGAAAACAAACCCTTGCCTTAGGTTGACATAGACTAGAAAAGCCACCGCGCTGACCGTCCCCTCGTGAAAAATACGATACCTCGCTTACCACCGGGTGAAGTGCTACAACGGTATTTCCGCGGCGCTTGCGGATTTCTCTGCGTGCGTAAGAAACACGAACAATGGTTCGAGAAGGGATAGTGCTAGGACACTTAGTGTCCGAAAGGGGTATAGAAGTAAATAAGGCTAAAATAGAGGTAATAGAGCAATTACCTCCGCCTGTTAATATTAAAGGCATTCGTAGTTTTCTTGGTCATTGTGGTTTTTATCGTCGCTTTATTAAAGATTTTTCATTTATTGCTAGACCCTTGACCAGTTTACTAGCTAAGGATGTCCCTTTTGTTTTTGATGAGGCTTGCATGAAATCTTTTAACATTCTTAAAGAAGCCCTCATTTCTCGCACCAATCATTCAACCCCCTCGATTGGTCTTTACCTTTTGAAATTATATGTGATGCTAGGGATTATGCTGTAGGAGCTGTCTTAGGACAAACTAAGGATAAGAAGCATCATGTTATTGCCTATCCTAGTAAAACTTTTGACAGAGCTCAGCTTAATTATGCAACTACTGAAAAAGAGCTCCTAGTCTGTTATTTTTGATATGGATAAGATTAGATCTTATTTAGTAGGAGCAAAAGTTATTGTTTATACTAACCATGCTGGTTTAAAATATTTGTTTACTAAGAAAGATGCTAAAACCACGTTTGATTAGATGGATTTGGTTACTCAAAGAATTTAATTTAAAAATAAAAGATAAAAAGGGAGTAGAAAATTTCGCTTGCATCACTTGTCTAGAATGTATTTTGAGAATTTGCGTGAACCGCCAATCAATGATGCACTAAGGGATGATATGCTCTTCAAGATCACCAGATCAGACCCTCGGTATGCAAATATTGTTAACTTTATGGTTGCATGATACGTACCTCCGGGGAGAACAAGAAGAAACTTATATATGAGAGTCGTCAACACATATGGGATCCACCATACCTCTTCGAGTTTGTGCCGATGGTTTACTTAGGAGATGTGTACCGGTAGAGGAAGGCATTCAAATTATTGATAGATGTCACTCATCACCATATGGAGGACACTATGGAGCATTCGAACTCATGCTAAGATATGGCGAGTGGATTCTTTCGGCCAACCATATATGAAGATACAAAGAATTTCATAAGAAGATGCAACGCTTGCCAAAGGCATGGCAACATAAATTCAAGAGATGCTACGCCACTCACTAACAATCTATTAGATCGAGATCTTTGATGTGTGGGGGGATTGACTATATGGGTCCTTTCCCACCATCAAAGAATTGTGAGCACATTTTGGTGGCGGTAGATTATGTTTCCAAGTGGGTTGAAGCAATGCCATGGAAGAAGGCCAATTCAAAAAGTTCAAGAAAGATGTTTGAAGAAGTGATATTTCCAAGATTTGGAGTCCCAAGGATGGTAATAAGTGATGGAGGAACACACTTTATTGATAGAAAATTCCATGAATATCTAAGGAATCATGGGATTAGACACAATGTTGCTACACCATACCATCCTCGAGACAAGTGGCCAAGGAGAGATGTCAAATAAACAAATCAAGAACATATTACAAAAAAGAAATCCAACGAGATGGGAACTGTATGGAGAGATCGACTACTTGAAGCACTTTGGGAATATAGAACAGCAAACAAGACGCCTTTGGGTATGTCTCCATATCAATTGGTCTATGGAAAGACTTGCCATCTACCCGTGGAGTTAGAGTTCAAGGCACTTTGGGCTATCAAGCGATGGAACATGGATCTTGAAGCCACAGGGGAGAAAAAGAGAAAAATGCAACTATCGAATTAGAAGAATGGTAAGAAAAATCTTACCATAGTTCCAAGATTTATAAAGAAAGAACCAAAAGATGGCATGATAAGAGAATCAAGAAGAAGGAGTTTGCACCGGAGATAAGCTATTACTTTTCAATTCCGGGGTAAAATTATTTAGGCACGGAAAGCTTTGGAGTAAGTGGGAAGGACCTTCACAAGTGGTGAATTCATCATCACATGGAGCGGTAACTCCACAAACCAACGAAGGTACGTTATTCAAGGTAAATGGCCATCGTCTTAAAATTTTTTCTTGAGCCCGATATTCCTTCTGCGTAGTAGTTGATAGTCCGGATTTTTTGCATTTTGCCATGATAATTTAAAAATCTATTTTTTGAAATAATTTAAAATCATTAGTATAAATTTAGGGGTTATATATGAGTTATATAAGCAGCAGAAAAAGTCAAGACGCAACAGGCCCGGGAGGGGGCCGCACGGCCGGCAAGTGGGGCCGTGCGGCTAGCCCCCGTGGCCATTCGGCGTCGGCCTTCTCCAAGATTTTTCTTTTTATTATTATATGTTCGAGAATTTATACTAATGGGGTAGTACCATACCGCGAACTTAGGAAAACCAGAACCATTCTTTGGACTATATAATAGACCCCAAACCTATTATTTTCTTTTCATTCTCATCTAAGGAGCCTACTCATCTTTTGAGAGGGTTCCACGACAATCAAAGTTTTTCAATGGCCAACCAAAATAACCTGAATCTGAAAATTGCTCCAAGAACCTTTACTAGAACCTCGAACCCCGGCGGTTCCAGGCCTCCCGTCCCGCTCGTCAATGATCACCTTCGCCGGGCGGGCAAATGGTCCGGCAAGTTAGGCTCAATGAGCTGTTCGGATGCCACTTCCAAGGAGAAGTGGAGTTGTCATCCAAGAGGGAGGACAAGCGGCAAGACCGGCGGCAAGGACAGCTCCAGCACCAACTCCTACTCCAGTTCTAGTTGCTAGGAGGGCACCTGTGGCAGCAACCCCAGTCAGGTATGTGGTGACACAAGGATCACCACCTCTACCTGGGACCTACACTCGCCGGGGACGGACCCCAAGACACCGCCACAGCTTCTTGCTCCTCCTCATACTGAGAAGAAGAGGGCTGCTCCTGAGGGATCATCTACATCAGCAAAGCGTTTCAGGAAGACCGTGGCCATGGTGGACGAGAAGGTCACACTGGTCCACGACATGCTTCAGATGGCGATCAAGACGGGGACCACGCAGGCCGAGCTCGTCACCACCACCTACGACCAGCTCCGGATGCTCGGGACCCAAGTCAATAATCTGAGCGAGTTAGTTACTCTCATTGGAGAGCTCATAGGTTTTCATTAGAACCTATAGATGCGAGTGGGGGAACGAATAAATTGTCTTTGTTGAGTCTTTAATTTTTGAGTGTTTACATTTCTGTTGAGTCAGTGTGTGTTTGAGTCAGATAATAAAATAAAGAAGTCTTTTGAGTCTTTGAGTTTTTCTTTAAGTTGTTATTACTATTGTTGACACAAAAAGCGACTTGTGCCTCACACACGACAAGCCGGAAAGCATGGCTTTAAACAGGTGCCCGGGTGGTTGGAATCCGAATGCGTGCCAGTCAGTTTGACCTAAAACTAACAAGGGATAAAATGATGAGAGCAGGAACATGCCTGGTGAGACCATGACAATTCCAAATGTACGGCCCCGAAGCCACTTACGGCGACATACGGCTATGGAAGCCGTGCGCCAACAGTTTTTAATAATGCATTCGGTTAATATGAAAGTAAAGGCATGTAAAACATAGTTGTCGAATGAACATAAAGAGACATGTTTGAACAAGCAAAAACTGATCATCAAGATTATACATAACTAAAAGCATATAGCACGGACCAATATCACTGTCAACATGATTAAATATAAACAAGTAACTCATAAATATAAATCTATCCAGGTAAAGCAATGCATAGGCCTAATCCAACTAGTCTGCTGCACATCTAGCCTTCTTAAACCCGTCTAGCATAAGCCCTAACAAGCTAATCCACCGCATGATACCATTTGCTATACATCTACACCACTCTTTACAACTAGATCAATCCACCGCATGATACAATCTAATCATAAGAAGCTAAAAGCATGTATACACTCAAAAAAACAGATCTATAAATACTGTTTACTCATGAAAGATAACCATATTCGCAAGTTTGCCGAATTGGGGTCCATGAAGAAGGAACAAGCAAGTAAACGGTAACTAAAACCTATTAGATTAAACCGAAATCTAGTCCATTCGATGACTAGCTCTAGAATAACCCAAAGACTTGCATTTGTTGCACGGTACCCGGTCCTCTCAAGGCCAGCTCTACATCTAACGTGCATGAACCCGCAACATGTGACAACCTAGATTGATGTAAACCCAGCTATTGTAAACATGTGATTGTTCATCCTTTAATGTTTTTATGTCTACCTTGTCGCGGTGAGTAGATATTGCAGTCATACAAATCTATTCATCATGGCAAGATGAACATAAAAGCATTAAAGGGCAAGCGGATCTATAAAAATATGGAAGCCGAGCCTTATCAATCTAGATTGGGCAAAAGAGTGTTGCAAATCAATGTGAAATAAACATAAAAGCATGCAACACATGATAACTTAATGAATCTACTAGATCTTGCCAAATCTAATAGAGCCGATAACTATCTTTACCCCACTAAGCTATCAAGCAAACGCCTACTGCACGGCCATCCAGTCGAGATAACAAAGCATAAATAAAGACTTCCCGCTACCAAGCAGACGTTTGCCGCGATGGCCATCCAGTCGAGATAAACGAGACTACTTGCTACTAAGCAAATGCCCGCCGCACGGCCATTCATCGAAGTAAGCAAGGTTGCCAAAACTTACGGAGGTCGACGGATCGATGGCTCCTCTCGAAGAACTTCGACGACATGACAAAGGGGACTCGAAGTTGGCACGGGCCGCTTTTGGTTGTATTGATTGTGAACGAACGATTACATTGGTTGAAGTTTTATATTTATACCCCTGGATGTGATACGAGTCCTAAAGGATTATGATTACCGTGAAAAACCCTAAAGAAATAATATAACTTAAGCTCCAAGCCTTTTCGAAGTCGACGTGGCTTGGTCACCGTGGGTCCTCTTCTCATTCGGCTATCTGGCTTGCTGTCTTCTGATTGCCGAATCACCAAAGACAACCGACCACATGGAGAACTGCCCGTTTCCTGATTTTGTCGAATGGTACAAATAGCCGACCCCACGTGCAGCTTGCCGAATGTCATACATGCCCATCCTTTGCCGAATACCTCTTATTAGCATCTTGCACCGCCCACCTGTCATCCTCTCGAGGTTTACCAAAATTCGGTGTTAACACATGCCCCCTCAATTTTGGGATAAAAAGTCATTTTATTCCAAAATTGACCGCAGCCTTCTTCATCACTTAGGTCAACACTGCTCAAAGCTTCATCTTCTCACTCGACGCCGCAGCCGCCACCGGGATTTTGAAAACCTTAGAGTCCGCCGGATCCAAGCTCGACTCCTCAATGGTGACTCAAGATCAATTCGCAGGTAATCTCCTTCGTCTTCATGTATTCGGCAATTTCTAGTTCAAATTTCTTCTTCTCGATTCATATTTTCTCCCTTTTCCCCGAAGGAGTATGAGGACCAAATCTTGATTCCCACCGAAGTGAATCCAGATATTTATTTTCTCGGGCCAGCATGGAATTCGGGTCCAACTGACTTTATTGCAAAAGAAACTCAGAGGATCCCTTTCAAGCATGGATTGACCCCGCAGAATCATTGGCCACACACTTTCAAGACCTGGCCATTTCCCCCAGTCACAGGATGGCAAAAATTGGTACTGGCGGGTATCTAAGAAAAGGAGTGAGCACTGGGAAACCCAGGATATCCATCATTGCCTGGAACTGTCCTTGGCAGAAACGCCCAAAAATGACTCCCTCCTGATAGCAGCTGCGCATTTCTGGTCTGATGCCACTAACGCTTTCATCTTCGGTCATGGCCCCATGACTATCACCTTGGCCGATGTATTCATGATGACTAGCTTGAATGTAACAGAGCTAGTGTACCCCTTTAAGTACAAACTGACTTGTAACCAAAAGGCTATCAAATCTGGAGGGGGATGGACCAACTATATCAAGACTTACATGTCAACGGGCAGTGTGGATGATAAGGAATTTAAAGCCTTCATGAATATGTGGCTGGCCAGATTCATCTTCTGTGGTAAATCAAATGAGCCAACTCTGAATCACATCATTATGGCTGAAGACTTGGTTGACAATAAGAAAATCCCACTAGCTAAATATCTTTTAGGGGCTGTCTACCATATGATGCATCAGACCACTATTCAGATGCGCAAAGAAGGAGAAATTTCCTGTGTGAATGGTCCTTGGTGGCTGGTTCAGGTGTGGCTACAACTATACATGCACCAGATTGTTTCTGTTGACCTCCATAACTTGAGCTTCCCTTCAGTCAATTATGCTGAGGATGAAAAGGCACAGACTAAAGCTTGTCAAACTTATGGAGAAGCAACATCTGCCATTGTCATCGTATAGACATTGGTCATCTTTTCAAGCTCTTCTATAAGGGGTTCGATGATGTACTCTGTCTTCCTCCCGAGAGAGAATGAAGATCTGACTCTTCCCTGCAAATTCAGTAATGAAACTAGCTGTGAAGACAAATTCTCTATAGATGTCTGCAATTCTTTTATCAAACCATGCACTCTGCCTATAGAATTTCACCAAGGGAGGTAGCTGCACCCCACTTATGAATTCTATAATCCAAACATGGCTGCTGTGACAGTGGGATGTGGCCAATTGCCCCCAAGGTTATTTTTCTCCAAGATCATAAGGCCCGGGGAAGAAATAAAAGATAATATAGCAGCCAAGAAAGTGTTTGAGCTTGGAATGCACTTGCCAGTACATGAACCTTCACCATTTGTGCTGATAGATGATGCTCATCCCTTCTTTGTTTCTTGGTGGCAAGAATGGCACAACCATATTTTTAATGTACCAGTGCACCCACTGTGCCAAGATTTGTACCCCAAATTTGATTCTGACGGCGAGGTAGCTTTTACTCTTATGATCTTTTTCCTTTCAGTTTGATCTTGGCACCTTTTCTGATCTGGTACTGTCATCTGTAGGACTTTGAGCCCATCCCTCCTTCTAAGGTCATTCAATATCATCTTGCTGGCCCTCTACCAAGCCTTAGGACATGAGGGTTTATCTATGCAAGCCATCATGAACACTCCTGCAGCTTTAATTGAGGCATCTTCCAAAAAGAAGAGGAAAGCACCATCTGGCCCAAGCAGTAGTGTCAAGGTGCCCAAGAAGCTGAGGTCTAGGAGGACCAAACCATCCCCTAAGGTATGAACTTCTTGACTGTCATTCATCAATGGATTTGGCCTTTCATTATATTCTTTTACTCATGCTGCAGCCAAAGGCCAACACTTCTAGATTGGTGGACATTCCAGTAACTGATGGAGACCTCACCCAAGCCCTGACTGCCAACAATGAGGTCCATGATGCTAATGAGTAGATTGGTAACGATTTCTAGAATTACAATCTATCTTTCGATTCTTTGCCAAATCATCTATAGTACTCATGCTTTTGGCATTTCCATTTTTAGAAACAGATTAGATTATTCAACGTGATGGGAGCAGAGTCCTCTTTCGATAATGGCTCGAGTGCATCCCCCCGGTGATTAGAGAACTTCCCCTGCACAGGAAGAAGATACTGCAGGTTCATCCGATACCAATCAACATAATTTAGAGCTCGATCCGGTCAATGCTCGATGCCCCTTCCTCTAGTGAAAATACACAAACCGATGAGCAAGCCGCATCCGTCAAAAAAATCTCCAATTGTTGTGCAATCATCCGACTCCAGCCATCATGAGCAAGGAGATTCTCCACTTGAGCCAAATACCACTATCTTCTCTTCAGAAGAAAATGTGCAACCTGAGTCTTCTGGCTGAAAAGGTAGGGCTCTGCACCAGTCCATCATTATTATAAGCTTTATTCTGTCAGCTAATAAATCCCTTTTCTCTTCTAGGATAAAACCAAGCCAACTGCTAGCTACTTCTTTAGCCTCAATGAATATTTTGATGAGGGTGAGGAAGTCACTTCCCAGCATGGCCTTTCTGAAGAGAACCAAGCTCGGCCGAGAGAAATAGCCCTTCATTTGGACAAAGATATAAATGTGTCAATCCAAGATGTTGACCAAATAAAAGGCTTAGCCGAGCTTATTGACCAAGAGATTCCTCCTGCTTTGAAAACCGCAATAGATTTTGCAATCCATTTTGATGATCATGTTGCTGCAGTTACAAGGGCCAACAAGAATATAGCTTCTAGGTCTGCATTGTTGAATGACAGAAGTCTGAAGAAGCAAAAGGCCAAAGAACTAAACTCCCAGGCTAAATTTGGAAAAGAAATCCTAGACAAGTTGCAGCCTGAGTTGAATGCCATGGAGGAGCAGAACACCCAGCTAGAAGCTCAATTGGCACAGCTGACTGACAGAATTGAGGAACACAAGAAAAAGCTTGCCGATCTCCCTAAATCCCTAGAAACAACCAAGAAGGAGATAGCAGTAACCAAAAAAGAAGATCAGAAGCTCAAGGCCGAACAAGAAAGTGCTGGCCGTAGTCGATCAGACCAAAATCGAGGCTGTAAATGCTATTAAGTCTCATTTGAATATGTAAATCGCCTCAGTAGAAACTTTTTATGTGCCATACATTACTCCTTTGAATGATCAAATGTACTCTATTCCCTTGGTTCTGCCTTGTTATACCTTGCATGCTTTAATCCCAATTTTGTCGATTGAGGACTCATACCCGAACGCCTTTAGGCTTGCCGATTGAAGGTTATTGCCGAATCTCCCTATAAGGACTTTAGGTTAGCCAAATTCGGCCTATCTTTGCCATGGCCCAAGAAGGAAAAACCCTCTCCATGTCATTCGGCATTCCAATTCCATTAGGGATACGCGCCGTGTTGTTCTAAGCCGGCCTATAAATGAAAACCGCCCCTCGGCTTCCGTCAAACCGGACGCTCTTGCTTTTGCTTCCTCGTCTTCTTCTCCAAAAATCCAGAGAGCAACCCAAGCAGTTTTGGAGTACCGATAGCGCATGCAGATGACCGTGGCAAGCGCCGCGCCGAGGACGAGCCGAGGGTAGCCGCGCACCACGCCACCGGGCGTCATGGGTAGGAGTTTGTCCTCTCTCCCCTTTGCGGTTCTTGTTCATCTTCTTGAATCTGCTTTTCAATCGGCCCTTGAGATTGCAACTGTCGGGATGATTCCCATTACCAACTAGTGGCACCTTCTCCCTCCGATGAGGAGAACAAGTAGGCCGGATGTTCTCGTGCCGGGCTCCCGGTTCAAGCTCGTCCCTCCTCCGGCTCCTCATCGCCGTCCACGGCGCCTCGGCGATTCCTACCACTCCAACCCTTGGGAGTCGGAGCCATGTGACGGCAACCCGGCATACACCCCACACGGAGGCACTCGGGGCCAGCGTTGAAAGGGATGCCATTCGGGAGGAGTACGGCAAGTACTCCAAGGAGATGGGCATCAAGGAAGCCGAACGGGAGGACCGAGATGAGGCAACACTGTGATGCCTTCAATGATATGATGAAAACTTGTCCAAACCTTTTCACCTTTCATTACTTTCCTCCTCCGGCGGCTCTCGTTTCTTGATGCAGCCATGTTCGCCGAGAATGCACGGTTGAAGGCGGTAGCAACCAGGGTCACCGACAAGGTGAAGGCCCGGGGAGAAACGGTGGAGGCGCGTCTTGATGATGCGGACGGCCGCATTGACCAGGTTGCCATCCAAGGCATGCATCTTGGTGCTGCTATGGGGCTGGCGGCTCTGTCCACCCAGACCGGTGAGGAGTACTCTATTTAACCCGGTCGGCTTCCGCAGCGGGCTCCCGTGAGGACATTCACAACGCCGACGAGCTCTTGGAAGTTCTTCCAACTGTATCAGCATTCTTCTTTTGCTCGTGAACATCGATCAATCCTTAGAATGATTTTTCGAACGAGCAACTACTTTCCGCACTCGCCGAATGCATGATGTCATCTTAGCCGATTGGATCTCAACCTTGTGTAAAAATAATAGACAATTCAAACTCCGGAAGGTTCACACACTGTTTGACGTCTCCGTTTAATGTACATCGACTTTCTCTTTCCCCAACAAACCAATGAGACGTAAAAAACGCTAAAGCCACAACTAAAAATTATTGAATGTGTGGTTTTTGCACTTTTTTTTTTATACGTGCCATATCGGTTATTCTCCAACCCATGGAGTATTCATTCGGCTAAAGGCGATGTCTATCCATCGGCTATCTTCAAATTCACAGAATATTTTTTGGCTAAAGGCGATGCTTTAGCATCAGCTGTTTTTTCATGGAAATTAATCTCGATTTCATGCTCCAACTTCCATGCTAGGATAATACTTCTTGAGATATCTTCCATTGACGGCCTTGGCAAATTCTTCTCCTAGCACGGCATTGCCAGTACACAACTTAATACCCGAAAAGGTCCTTCCCAATTTGGCGACCACTTTTCGAATGCTCTATCTTTTGTTCCAATCGGCAATATTGCTTTCCAAACCAAGTCTCCCTACGCAAATTGTTTAATATTGACCTTCTTATTATAGTACGTGGCAACACACATTTTGTTCTTCTCAACATTTTCCAATGCCATGAGATGAATCTGGTGCAAGTCTTCTAGCTCATCTATCATCAAACTCTTATAATCCTCATTCTTCAAATTCTCTTGCAATGTAACTCGTCTTGAACCCGACTGTAGCTCCTGTGGCAACACAGCATGATGCCCACATACCAACTCATAAGGAGACGTCTGAGTAGATGTTGGAATTTGTTAAGTGCTAAAAGAATATGAAGGTTCTGCAAGCGCACAGAATACCATTGTAGCTTTTCCCTAGGAGAGTATTCTAGAGTATCGTATCCACAGGGAAGCTTTGGTTAAAGAATCTAATAACTCACAATCATGCATCTACTAACTTAGCAAACCACTAGACTAAAGTGAGGGGGTAAATGATAAATGATAGGAGTTATGCATAATCATACACAAGAGAATTCCTAAGATGAAAGTGTAGTAGCAATGTTGAGAGGACAGCGGGGAGAGATCAAGGTTCCTATGTACTTCTCTATTACTTAGGTTCTATAATAGTAGCTATACTAATGCACTTTGGAGCAAGGGTCCTTTCCAACTCTCGATAAAGACGGGAAGAAGGTAGTTGGGAGAAGGCTGCCAAAAGCTCTACGAAACACCAACCCATACGTGGTGGACTACAAAGCCCCTGACAGGTCTGTCACCCCCTGGGGCTACCACAACTATCCGTAGGTTTGGGCACAACCTCGGGTAACCTATAGCCTAGACACCAAGTCTACACTAGCGATTACAACTCTAGGTACCATGAATAACTAGAGCCCTCAATACGAGCGAAGATCCCATGCAATAGCATAACAACTATACTTAACCAAATATATGAAATACATGGAAGTAAATAGAGAAGATAAATATATAAACCATAAGTCTTACAAAGGAAGGATACAAGACATACCAAACTCTGCAGACATCTCCAGAACCGGAGCGCAGCTCCGCTCTCCCTAACTCTCTAGTTGCTAATCTACTACATTGGAGAGTCTAGCCCTAATTCTCTGGTGAAGAGGTTGTCCTCACATTGGGACACCTCGACCAATAGGTCAAGAGATAATGAGTGGAATTCATTAGCGTTTGGCCCAGGGGGTAGGGGGTCTCCTTATATAGCCTTGGGGGATGAACCGTGGCCCTTGGATCAAACCGACCTTGAGCAACGGCGTAGATCTATCCTTGATGGCGGTTATGAACCGACATAAGAAGCTGGAGGCTGACAGGTGGGACCTCAGGGCGGCCGCCCTGACAGGTGGGGGCGGCCGCCCTGGCTCACTGCCAGGTGGGCCACTACTTCAGAGCCTTGTCTTCTGGTGTCTTCTAGAGTGTTCTTGCGTGGGTTCCAAGTTGAGTTGCTTCGCGGACAAGTCTCCTCATGATATGTGATCCAAACTCTAGGGTCTTTCTTGCTTTTATCTGTTTAGTCCCTGAAAAGATATAAATCACCAAAGCTCGTGGAACTATGTCAGTTAGGCCCCTATACTATGTTGATATTCATTTTATGCCCTTATCTCATGTTTAGTTGACTATTAATATTATGCTATAACAGGTGTCAACAAGCTCCCCCAAGCTTACCTTTTGCTAGTCCCTTTAGCAAAATTAATTTATAGTTAGGGCGGATCGGGAGTTGCTACAACGCTTTCACGCCTCAAAAGTACATATACTTTCAAACAAAATTTCTCCTCCGGATGAGAATAAACTGTTTCAACCTTCAACTTACCCATATTACCTTTAACCGTGGAGCTTATAGCCTTTTCTTAGGATCTTGGGCAATTTAAAGATAGAACAATCAAGTCAAGCACCATGTCTCAAACTCTTCGATCAACCTTCATTACCGAGTTTTTAAAGGTTTTCAAAATAAAACTCAAAGTTCCTCTCAGATGACCCTTTCAAGTCTCTTGTTTGTGGTATTTGTGGATCCTCACTTAGGCAATAGTGTTGTTTTGCCTTTCTCTCATAATATGTGGTATTTTTGGCTTGAGGCAGTAGGACACTATGCCTTCTTTCTCTCTCACCCTATATCTAAGGCTTTTTATATGGAGCTCATAGGTGGGAGAAAACTAAATCTACTTACTAAGCATATATTGTAAGTTCAAGCAATGGATCCAACGTCACGAGTCATACCGATCAAGTGATGCATGTGTATGATGGAATGAATATGATGGTAGGTGTGTGAGGTGAGTGAATGCAATGAGGGGAAAGCCTAATTCTACTTTTGCTCCTTGAGGAATCATCTCTCTTTGGAATCTAGAATATTTGGGAGAACCTTGGGTTGTATGCTCTTTTCTTTCTTTTCTTTTCTTCTTTTTTTTTATTCTTTTTTTCATGGAGAGGCGGGCATCTAAGTACCCATTGTTTTCAGTGGACACTTGTCCATTTTTTTAACTCTCCTTTATTCACTTTTTTTATTTATTTTTCAATACAACCCAAGTCTCTTTTTGCGATAAACTTTTGAGAGATAGAGAATAATAATGGAGCTTTGTAAGATGTTGGCTAAATGGATGGGTGTAGGGAATATTTTTGGTTGCTCTCTCCTGGGGTAGGAGTAGAACATTTTATTTGAATATTTGGTGGATGCTTTGTGGATGCGTACTTCTAGGGTAGAAGTAGCATAAATGCAAGTGGAGTAGAGTGGAGTGGAATAGAGTGTAGTGGAGTGGAGTGTGCATGATTAGTATGACAAGTTTCTAAGGGTCGACAAAGATTGAACAAACTCAATGCAAAGCAAGCAACCTATATATATATCAAAGGGTTTCCTAATCTATGGAACATGTATATATGACTGTGGTAGGAGGTTCAACACTCTGTCATACAGGAACTTATCATGTGCACTTTTAATTTTCAAAAGATAAATCTCCAGAAATCTAGTATCACTAGGAGTAAGATAAATAGCAGCTCAAACTCTCATATATCATATCCGTCAATCACCTAGACTTTAAAGCAAGCATTTGCTACCCACAGGTTTCGTGTTCGAGCAAAATCTCAAGTTAAAGCGAGTTGCATTAAAAGCTCGAGAGAAATTAAGTTTGAAAGGTAGGTACTCGAAAGGAATTACGACGGAGCAACTATTCATCATTTCCAAGGTTAGAGATTATCTTCAGAGCTTATTTTATTCTCACACTCTAATAAAGATTCATTAATAAAGACTAGATAGACTCTTTTTATTTGATTTCCTTAGTTATGCATCTTTTTATTTCTTTCTAAACAAGCAAACAAATTTAATAAGATAGAGGGATACTTATCTGGATACATGGGGGTTGCCCTCCCCCAAGCTGGATGTTGACATAGTCTTTGATGTTCTTGTGGCCTGTAGCTTTGTCCATCCATTTTTTTTAACATTCTTCTTCGTTTGAATAGACATAGCGTAGAGCCTTTCCTGCAAAATATTAGTGGACACATACCCAAGGGAATATACAACAATTTGAAGTATGGGTTGTTGTCCAAAGTTCATATGATCTCATCTATGCTAATTGAAAAGGTGGTTCTTTGATTATCTTTTAGCACAGATTTTATTTATCACATCTTAATTTTTTTTATGGCTGCACTCTAGCATGCGGATCAAGGCAAAAGTAACTTGTAGCAAAAGTGAATGATATTTGATACTTACAGTTTTTCAATGATGAATGAGCGAAGTCTCCTTTTGCACAAGGTTGAAGTTCATCATATGCCTTGCTTCATCTCTAGTCCGAGTTCATCTCTTGACTTACCCGAATTGGATTTGAAAGTTTTCTACAGGGGTTAGTCCAACACAATAACCAATGTCTACGCAAGCAATCCTTAGTTCAATAACCAAACTAGACTCCATGTCTAATTCAATTAAGGAAGGCATTTTAATCTAAGCACCATGCTTAATTTAAAAGCCTTTGGAAGCACCCAATGGTTGCACTTCCAAACCAAAGCATACTATAGCAAACAAGAGTAGCATGAAAGCACTATAGAGATCTACTCAAATAGAGACGAAAAGAGCATGATCATGGTGAGGATTTTTTTATTATTTTTTTAGATGCAGACGACATGGATGGATGCAAAGGAACTAAGCATGCAATGGATCTATTATGAGAAAACATAAACTAAGTGGAGTGAATGCATGATTTGATAAAGTAAACATGCAATGCAATGCAAGAAATTAAATGATAACTACTCAATCAATTTATAGTCCATGAGCAAGACTTTCTCACCTTTATGATTCATACTTACCATTATGTGCGCCTTTTATGTACGTCACTTGAGATATGTGCATTGAATTCTTGTGACGGCGACTTCTTCTCCAATCTATACATGATTAGAATAATATATATTTAAATACATACCTTGAGATCGCAGGGTTCCAATGTTGATGAATCTTGAATGGCCGGGCACCCCGGGTCCTTCAATGTTTCTCTTTTTCTTTTTCTCGGTGGAATCTTGTCGGAAGGTCGCAATGACATCTTTTGTCCTGTCTATTCCACAACTCAACGTAACAAGGGTAATCCTACTAAAGCTAGTGATACACTAAATTAGCAGACATCAAGATCATTATTAGAATCTTTACGCCAAATGCTTCCCCAACAACGGCGCCAAAAAAGCTTGTTGGAATTTGTTAAGTGCTAAAAGAATATGAAGGTTCTCGCAAAGCGCCTGAGAATACCATTGTAGCTTTTCCCTAGGAGAGTATTCTAGAGTATCATATCCACAGGGAAGCTTTGGTTAAAGAATCTAATAACTCACAATCATGCATCTACTAACTTAGCAAACCACCGGACTAAAGTGAGGGGGTAAATGATAAATGATAGGAGTTATGCATAATCATACACAAGAGAATTCCTAAGATGAAAGTGTAGTAGCAATGTTGAGAGGACAGCGGGAGAGATCAAGGTTCCTATGTACTTCTCTATTACTTAGGTTCTATAATAGTAGCTATACTAATGCACTTTGGAGCAGCAGGTCCTTTCCAACTCTCGATAAAGACTGGGAAGAAGGTAGTTGGGAGAAGGCTGCCAAAAGCTCTACGAAACACCAACCCATACGTGGTGGACTACAAAGGCCTGACAGGGCTGTCACCCCTGGGGCTACCACAACTATCCGTAGGTTTGGGCACAACCTCAGGTAACCTATAGCCTAGACACCAAGTCTACACTAGCGATTACAACTCTAGGTACCATGAATAACTAGAGCCCTCAATACGAGCGAAGATCCCATGCAATAGCATAACAACTATACTTAACCAAATATATGAAATACATGGAAGTAAATAGAGAAGATAAATATATAAACCATAAGTCTTACAAAGGAAGGATACAAGACATACCAAACTCTGTAGACATCTCCAGAACCGGAGCGCAGCTCCGCTCTCCCTAACTCTCTAGTTGCTAATCTACTACATTGGAGAGTCTAGCCCTAATTCTCTGGTGAAGAGGTTGTCCTCACATTGGGACACCTCGACCAATAGGTCAAGAGATAATGAGTGGAATTCATTAGCGTTTGGCCCAGGGGGTAGGGGGTCTCCTTATATAGCCTTGGGGGATGAACCGTGGCCCTTGGATCAAACCGACCTTGAGCAACGGCGTAGATCTATCCTTGATGGCGGTTATGAACCGACATAAGAAGCTAGAGGCTGACAGGTGGGACCTCAGGGCGGCCGCCCTGACAGGTGAGGGCGGCTGCCCTGGCTCACTGCCTGGTGGGCCACTACTTCGGAGCCTTGTCTTCTAGTGTCTTCTAGAGTGTTCTTGCGTGGGTTCCAAGTTGAGTTGCTTCGTGGACAAGTCTCCTCATGATATGTGATCCAAACTCTAGGGTCTTTCTTGTTTTTATCTATTTGGTCCCTGAAAAGATATAAATCACCAAAGCTCATGGAACTATGTCAGTTAGGCCCCTATACTATGTTGATATTCATTTTATGCCCCGTATCTCATGTTTAGTTGACTATTAATATTATGCTATAACGGGTGTAAAACCGGTAGATCTGTGCCAAGCCATTCAGTAAGCCCACAAAGCTTCATTAAGAACTAAATGCCATTTCCTAGGTTTTTCATTGATCTTTTTCTGAATGATCTTGATCATAATCGTGTTTGACGCCTCTGCCTGGCCATTGCCTTGTGCATAATAAGGAGAAGAGTTATATAACTTGATTCCCATCACCTCAGCAAAGTCATAGAACTCTGAAGAAGTAAAGGATCAGTTGTAATGGTTTGAGGGATCCCAAACCTGTGAATTATATGCTCCTTAACAAAACTGACCATGTTTTCTGATGTAACTTTCTTCAAAGGAATGGCTTCAACCCATTTAGTAAAGTAATCTATAGCCAAAAGCACAAACTTTTGTACCTTGCTGGATGGACGATGAATCTAACCAATTAAATCTATACCCCAACCTCTGATGGCCAAGGCTTGATTATTGGATTCAGAGCGAGATCCGGAGCTCTCTGAATATTGCCAAATCTTTGATAGTCTTGGCAACCCTTGTAATATTCAAAGCAATCCTCCGCATTGTCGGCCAAAAATAACCTATCCTTCTAATTATCTGTTGACGGTCGTTAACTGCATATAAAATACCGCCAACACCTGCATAAAAATCTATTTTTTAACCACCCAACTTAGTGGTAGGGTTTAAATCTAACAAGTTCCACAAGTTTTGGTTTTCTAAGTGCAATGCAGAAATTCTCCATTTATCATCAAGAAAAACTATCTTATATGGCAAAGCAGAGTACACCATCGCGATGGGCTCGTCACGCTGATCAAAATGGATATATTACTTGATATATTTGGACTCCGGAATGAGAAGATATCATAAACACCAAATTGCCATGCAAAGTGGGTCCCACGTGTCAGCTACCACGTACACGGTACCATGCATATCAAATCCGGCGTTGACACGTGGCAAGAGCGAGCGGCCGGGCCGTGGCAGCACTCCACGCAGCCGACAGCGGGTCTCGTGGGCGCCCCACGCCCCTCTCTCCCACCGAAGGGGACACGGGTGGGCCCTCGGCGGCAGCGCGGTCTCCCATCGGGAGATGCGCGACCCGGCCACCCAGCCCAGTGGAGGACGCGTGTGGCGCGGCAGCGGCCACCGACAAGCGGGCCAGCGGCCCCCGCGACGGACGCAGCACGCGCGCTCCCCCCCATTTAAACCAGCCAACAAGGGCGCGACACGTGGCGGGCCACGGACGACGTGGCGTCGCGCTTCGCACTTTCGGCTGGCGGGGCGCGGTTCACCCGGCCGCCGGGCACGTGGCGGCGCGCGGTGGAGCCCGCATGGCGCGTTGCACGGCCCACGCACGTGAGCGCGGTTCGAGCCCGGTTTTCTCGGCGGTTCGGCCGGTTCGGCCCGCCGACGCTTTACTTTCGCCCCAGAATCGTAATGCAGTAGCGTATCCCGCCGGTTCAACTACGGTTCACACCCTTGGACGCCGGTTCTTTTCGGTTTTCGGCATAGGACGGTGGAGCACTAAATGTACCGCCATTTGGAGGTGGGGGGATGAACCTGGACGCTGCAAATTGACAAAGACCCCTCCACCTCTCCTATAAGTAGAGCCTCTCCTCCTCCATTGGACACACCATTCCAAGGCAAGAGCTCTCCCTCTTCTTAGTAGAGCTCTTCCCTCTACTCTTCTAGCTCACTCCAATGGGTCTAGACCCTACCTAAGTAGTAGAGAGATCGGTGGAGGAGAGATGTGAGGGCCGGGAGCGGGGAAGTGCCGGACTTGTCGGCGACTCCCCGGACTTGTACCTCGATGGATTCGTGCTTAGCTCCTTTACGGGATCTTGGCTATGTAAGTCTCCACGATTCCGATAACCTTTACTATCTTATGTTTATCCAAGCTTTATCTACTTATTTGCGGGATTGATAGTCGTCTTTGGCGGTGCTCTAGTAGAAGGCCCCGGGGACGGGTAAACCTTGATATCACGCTAGAGTAGTAATCATCAGTGCAAACGTGGTGTTTGGACTAGTGGTTGTCTATCTTTTGTGGCGCACTCTACGGTTGAGGGGGTAGGCGGCTAGGTTGTGACAGCCATGTCCGTCCCTTGTAATCCCCCCACGTTCGGGTGTGGCGCAGCGCTAAATGCCTGTCTCCATCCTAGTTTTGGCGATTGCCGGTGCCCGAAGTAATCGAGTAGCTCTAGAGCGAGGCTAACCATAGACCCTAAAGGTGTACGAATCCTTCTCAATAATCCTCCCCATCTATGGCCTTGTGTGTCCTTGGGTGAACTAGCTAGGAGAGAGTACCTTCATTCCCTGTGGAAAATACGATACCCTGAATATTTCCGGGTGAAAGCTACAATGACAATTCTGTACGCTTGCGGATTTATCTGCGACGTTAAGAAACGTCAACATTATCCACTTCATCCTATAGGCCGCTTGATGTGCACCACATAAGCCTTCATGCACCGTACATCATTTTTATGGCCTCCTCTTGATCCAAGCATTTGAGCAGCACTCCATCTATGGATTTGTAATATAATTGATCATCAAGAAGAACAAACTTAAGAGCTTTGTACCTGAGCTTTTGGGAAACCTTTTGTGACGGGTTCCTGAGGTAATCGGCAATTTCCTGCCTCCAATCTTTGGCTGCCTGATCAACAATGAAAGCATACTCATCTATGGCAAAGACTTCTTGATTCTCACGATATCCTGAAGCACTTTGAGCCAATTTATTTGCTTCTTCATTATGCTCCCTAGGAATATGATGCAAGGTCACTACCCAAAAACGTTTTAAGAGCTCTCGGCATTCTTCATAATAATTTTTCAATATATCATTCTTGCATCCATACTGGCCAATTAGTTGGTTAATCACCAACTCAGAATCACCAAAAATCTCAACCGCAACGGCCTTTGCTTCCACGAGAAGCTGAAGCCCTCTAAGTAATGCTTCATACCGCTTGATTGTTAGTAACCATAAAGCCAATGGGAATAGCAAACTCGAAAATTGCCCCCCGTGGAGAAATTAGCATAATACAAACACCACCACCTTTACTACAAGATGATCCATCAAAGAACAAAGCCCAAGGTGCAATACTCATCATATCAACAGAAAGATCACGATGTTGAGTAATAAAATCAGCAATAATTTGGCCTTTGACAGCTTTTGCCGATTCATACCTCAAATCAAATTCTGATAAAGCTAGAACCCACTTGCCGATCCTTCCATTCAAAATCGACATTGATAACATGTGTTTAATTACATCAAATTTAGAAACTACCACGCATTCGGCATTCAACAAATAGTGCCAAAATTTGGTACATGAGAAGTAAACACATAAACAAAGTTTCTCTATAGCCGAATACCGTGTCTCTCGGATCTAACAATTTTTCGGCTAAGATAAGCTATTACTCTCTCTTTTCCTTCAAATTCTTGCATGAGGGTTGATCCTATCATCAGGCTATCGGCCGCCACCTACAACTTGAAAGGCTTGTCGAGCTACGGAGGTACCAAAGACGGTGGTGCATTCATATATTCCTTGATTTTATCGAGCCTTTTGTTGTACGTCACCCCAAACAAACACTTGATCCTTTTAAGCTTCAATAATGGAGAGAACGGCAAGACCCTTTTCCGACAAATTGGATATAAATCTTCTCACAAAATTAATCTTGCCGAGCAATGACGCGCATTGCAGTGAGATCGGTTGGAGAGGCAACCTTATCTATAACCTCCATGCTTTTCTTTCCAACCTCGATACCACCTTTATGGACTAAGAATCCCAAGAACTCACCAGCCGAGACCCTGAAAGCACACTTGTTTGGATTCATTTTCAAACCATGCTTTCTAGTGCACTCCAAGGTCTTCCTCAAATTGGCTAAATGTCCTTCATAATCTCTAGATTTGACCACTACATCATCAATGTAGATCTCCACAATCTTGTCGATCAACTCATGAAAAATATAATTCATGGCTCTCTGGTAAGTTGCACCGGCATTCTTCAATCCAAAGGTCATGACAATCCACTCAAACAAACCAATATGGCGGGGGCATCGAAAAAGTTTGTCTTCGAAATATCCTCAATAGCCATAAAGATTTGATTATATCCAGCATTCCCATCCATGAAGCTGATAACCTCGTGTCCAGCTGCAGCATCCACTAGCAAATCCAAGAACCGACATTGGGTATCCATCCATTGGTGTGGCTTTGTTAAGATCTCTCGAAATCTATACAAACCCTCATCTTTCCATTCTTCTTGTAAATGGGAACTATACTTGAAATCCACTCGCATATCTACATGGCCAAATGAAGTTTGCTTCCAATAATCTTTCAATCTCCTTCTTCACGTCGGCAAATACCTCCTCTTTATATATCTTTCGTGGAGGTTGTTTATAAGGATGATATCTAGGCTTAATAGGCAATCAATGCTTAATAATAGAATGATCCAGTCCGGGCATCTCCGAATAATCCCAAGCAAAACAATCTTTGAACTCCTTTAGAAGATTTATCAATTTTAACCTAAACTCTTGATCCAGCTGGGCACTGATGTATGTTGGCCTTGGTTTGTCACCATCACCAATATCTATTTCTTCCAACTTATTGGCCGACATAAACCCGTGCCCTAGCTTCCCTTTGTTGCCATTGATCGGGTTCCCCATTAAAAATTATTGTGAGAGCCAACTGCTTGGATCGGTTTGTTGATCCCAGTTGAAAACATTAATGAGGACCTTCTCCCCATACTCTGCCAGAGAAACACTTGACGCCATCATACTCCCAATAAGCAGGCTCGGCAGCAGCAACACTCACAGAATCATCAGCTTGGACAATCTCAACTTCATCTTCAACCCACTGAATAAGAACTTGATGCATGGTTGAAGGAACACAGCAATTAGCATGGATCCAATCCCTCTCAAGAAGCAAGCTGTATGCCCCCTTGCCATTGATGACAAAGAAAGTGGTAATCAACGTCTTGGAGCCGATCATCAACTCAACATGCACGGCTCCACGAGTGTCAGAAGGATTGCCAGCAAAATCCCTAAGAACCATGTCAGTCCTCAACAGGTCTTCATCAGTCATCCCAAGCTTCCTGAAAGTGGTATAGGGCATGACATTAATAGCAACTCCACCATCAACAAACATCTTGGTCGAGGCTTTCCATTGACATATATCCCTTCAAATAAAAGCGACTTCAAGTGACGGTTCTTTTTAGGTCGGTCACAAAAAAGCGCCTACCTTGTCGGGACCGGTGAGCCATCAAATCTTGAAACTCACTATCATCAAAATCAGAGTATACTTCCTCGATGATAGAAAGAAAACCATACATGCATCGGTAGAAGGACCGGACCCATCATGCTTCTTCTTAGGGCGCCACACCTTCTTTCCTTCGGGTCGCCGCTTGCTTAAGCTCCTTATTCCTCAAGTGTTGGACTCTCCGTTTTTGAATCTTCCTCAATCTTGGAGGGCACCATTGTCCCTTTCGCCATACATATTCATGGGAGCCCTCCTCTTCATCATATTCTTCATAGCCGGCCCATGCGATCTGCATACCTCTTGCCACGATGGTCTTGAGTCATTTATTTTTAAGCGTCGATCATCCTCGGGAAAAGCGGATTCCCGCCCGTTCTTGGGCGAGCGGCGGTTGGCTCGGTACGCACTTGTACTCAAAGTCTTTGCTTTCGCCGCACTCGGGACAATTGTTCCTAGTTTGGTAGTTTCAAGCCTTCATTCGGCGATTAGATTTCAAAGAAAGTGCACCCCCAATGAGATTGTTCTTGTTCCCTCATATACTCTTCCTACTCCTGGCGGTACATCTCTTCTTCATACTTCTGCTGCTCTTGCCTATCTCGTTGATCCATGTAATACTGTTTCTCTTGTTACCTCTACCACTTATTCAACAAAATGCGCGAAGTGACCCTAGGCTTGGAAGTCTCACCCCTTTCAGTCCGGCTATTCGGGAACCGAACTCTCTGCTGTAGCTCCTCATTAGTGATTTGCCGATTGGGATCAATTGAGCCACTCTTCCTTGCTCTATTTGAGGTTAACACTTTCATCTTGCCCTTATTCTTAGGATCATTATCAGAGACCATATTCACGGAGAAAGAAATCATGTTCTGTGGGAAAGGATGTCCATCAACTTTTATCTTGTTATCGAATTTCAGGTGCCCCTCCTGGATAGCTCTCTGAATGCGCACCCTAAACATTCGGCAATCATTGATGGAGTGGGAGTTAGGGTTGTGGAAGCCACAGTACTTCTTATCTTTTACTCCCTCAGGACGCAGCATAGGATGCCCCTCTTGTAATTATATGCGCCCTTCTTTAACCAGTAGTTCAATAAATTTATCAGACTTGGAGACATCAAAATCATAGGTCCCCTTATACTGCCTCAACTAGCATTGATTGACCTGAGTAGGCTCCTTCGCCCATACCAGCTCGGCTACAGCTATCTCATCTTCATCATCATACTCATCTGCATCCTCTAGGAAACTCTGATACATTTCGCAAGCTAAATTGTCTTTCTAGAAGCGATTGTCTCTCTTGAAACTTTGAGCCTGATTGCTCATCATTGCCAAGCACTGTGACAGCTAACAGAGATCATCAAACTCCATGGCAAAGAGCTTCTCTTTGATATTCGGTGCATTCCCGCCACTTCCAATGCCGGCAACCGATCACCTAGTAAGTTCAAGGAATAGCAGAAATTTTTGGTCTCTCTAAACCTGCGAAGGAACTCCTGAGGTGTTTCATTAGCTTTCTGATGCATCCCCATAAGGTCAACCAGTTTCTTCTCATTGGTGCCACTAAAGAAATATGCATGAAATTTCTGCTCCAGCTCCGCCCAAGTGCCAATAGAATTGGCCGGCAACGATGAGAACCATGTGAAAGCCGGCCCTGTAAGAGACAACGGGAAGTAGCAAATCCTCCATGCTTCATCTGAAGAAGCTTCACCTAGCTGCATCAAATAACGTCTGATATGCTCTACGGTGCTAGTATCATCTTGACCAGAGAACTTGGTCAAGTCATTTGGAACTTTACCCTTGGAGGAAGGGCCACTTTATTGTACCACTACGGGAAAGGAGACTTGTACATATATGACCGGGGTTCTTTGGCTTCAAACCAAACTGATTTTGCATCATACCGGCCATCCTATGCATGAGCAAGTCAATGCCCGAATCCGGAGGTCCAGTAGGTTGTCCTAATGCACTCCGGTATCCAGGATTCGGCAAAGCATTGAGAGTGGAATAATCAGTAAACTCATCATAGCCAGTCCTATACATATTCTTCTCGCAGCCTATTTGCCGATGGAGAAATCCCGAAAGCCGAGGCGGGCACATTTCTAGTTGTGCTAAATGCAAGTTGACCATAGGTCGGACGCGATTGCTGAACTGACTCTTAAGGTGTTGGTCCTCCTTTCGGTGCGTCACCAGATCCGCCTGCTTCGCCATCTCCAGCAACTCCAGCGGAGACTTCTCGGACTCTTTGGCATGTTGAAGCACGTAGGTCCATCGAGTGGCCCATGTGTCTCCTCAAAATACTTGTGAGCCGCAGGGCCGAAAGTATTCTTCATGATGGTGCGGAAGGTGTTTAGAAAAGTTGTGTTATGGTTAGTCATGGTTGCCCCCATAGCTTTGTGGATTAATTCTGACATCCTTTGAGCATCATCTTCATTAGTGGAATCACTCTGGTTTGCCATAAGGACTCTTGGCAATTCTGTCTTCTGGAGGATCTTGCCGCTCTTGTTCTTGGAGAAGGACAGCAAGCACTTCTTCGGTATTGCGCACCGCGTCTTTTTGAACCGGATCATGCAGTTCTGGTGGCAGATCCTCTAAAGCTACGTCCAGAGCGATATTGTTGTCAATGCCGTCCGACATCTTGATCTTGAACTTGGGTCGTCCCCATGGGCATGCCAAAAAGTGTGTTGACACAAAAAGCGCACTGTGCCTCACACACAGCAAGCCAGAAAGCATGGCTTCAAACAGGTGCCTGGGCGGTTGGAATCCGGATGCGGGCCAGTCAGTTTGACCTGAAACTAACAAGGGATAAAACCATGAGAGTAGGAACATGCCTGGTGAGACCATGGCGGTTTCAAATGTACGGCCCACGAAGCCACTTACGACGACATACGGCTATGGAAGCTATCGCCAACAGTTTTAATAATGCATTCGGCTAATATGAAAGTAAAGGCATGTAAAACATAGTTGCGAATGAACATAAAGAGACATGTTTGAACAAGTGAAAATCGATCATTGTTGATATTTCTTACACGATCCCAATTAGGATGGCGAAAGAAATATATATGGGATATCTATCTAATCATGTTAGCTTGGATATGGGATTAACCTCATGATCCAACAAAGCGGAGTTAGGCGGTGTTAGTAGTGGGATGTAACTTAGCAACATTATCCATAGTGGAGTTAATCTCACGGGATATGTACTCAAGGTATACCACTCATTTCTAGGCATTACCTATACACTAGTACGTCACCCTAGCAATAACGCTAAGAAATGCGGGGTATGGTATTCTTGATTGGCCTTGATAAAAGAATGAACATGATATCCGCAAAGCGCACGAGATAGAAATACCAATTGTAGCACTTCAGGGAGTAATCCGGTATCGTATTTATATTTTACCACGGGGAAGGGAGTCTATGGAAAGGTAGAGAGAAAAGATGTCTAAAGATTTATATAATGTGATTTAATTATGAGATCATCCACTTCACAGTAGTATAATGCGAGTTGCCATAAGTATCTAACATTACTCAACGAGGATAAGTCACAGGATAAAGATAAATATATAATTGATAAATACCCAAGTCTAAGATCATTAAGCTACTAGAATCATACAAGAAATTAGCATGTTATAAATTAGACTAGAATGAATATTCCTAAGATACCCCTAATCATACATGTCAATGAATACTACAATTAGTGCAATACATCTAGCTATCATGGCAAGGTTGGATTACTTCTACACATGGCAAGCATTACCAATGACAAATAAGGATCGAAACTTATCCACCACCGTAATCTAACTTCGACTTGTCCTACATTCGGAGGGTGGACTACAAAGGACTCAACAGATTTGTCACTCCCGCGATCTACCACACGACCCGGAATGTAGGGGGTGCAATTGCGGATAAACGTTGTATAAACACCACGTTTACACATTGCTTATCACCCACATAGTGATCATCTATATGGATGCTATACAATTCCATGCATAAAATATAAAGCAATCTTACTAAACTAAATATATAATCATAGCAAGCATAAACACATATCAATAAGAATATGATAATTATAAAGATCAAAGCCATATCAATTGTATTCTAGATATAAGAGTACTTACAGTTGAATACAAGAGAGAAGTCTCAAGAACGATCCTTGCTACTTCTTGACTAATCGGGAACTCAAGATGAACTTGATCTTCAACTAGAACTAGTTAGATAGCTAATGACTACTAGTATGAACTAGAGCTTATGTCTAGAAATTTGGACTTGATGGGTATGAGTTGATAATGAAGTTGATATGAAATTGTTATGAGCCTCGTGGTCATTTGGTCTTCTTATATAGTACCGTCGATGAGCGTCAACCCTTGGATCAAACCGACCTTGAACAACGGCGTAGAAACAACCTCAATGTCGGTGGTAAACCGACATAAAAATGTGAGGTTGAGAGGCGGGACCCACTGGCGGCCGCCCGGGTGGAGGGTTGGCGCCGCCCGATCTAGCATGCCACCTCACCATCTCGTTTCTTCTCCTATCCTCTGGTATCTTCTAGAATGTTTTAGTCCACTTTTTGGGTTGAGTTGATTCACAGACAAGTTTGGTCTTGATAAGTCTTGTATATTCGGAACCTTCTCCATCTTTCTCTGTATTTATCTATTAGGTCCTGCAAAGTCACACCGATCAAGTGGTGCATGTATTGTAAATTCAAGCAATGGATCCAAAGATACAAGTCACACTTGATCAAGTGGTGCATGTGTATGGTGGATAGGAATATAAATGATATGGAATGTAGTAAAGTATGAAGTGAATAGAATATGATGGGAAATCTTACTTTTGCTCCTTTTAGGAATCTTCTCTCTTTTATAATTTTGTAGAGAACTTTTGGGTTGTATCTCTTTTTCTTTCTTTTCTTCTCTCTTTTTTTTTAATCAAGAGAGGTGGACTCTGCTGGCCCTCGGACTTGTGTCCATTATTTCCTCTCTTATAAAGATGTGGGTTCTTGACCCTCGGACACTTGTCCATTATTCATCTTTATTTTTAGAGATGTGAGCTCTACTCGCCCCTCGAACACTTGTTCATTTTTCATCTCTTTTATTTAGGGAGGTAGGCTCTACTGCCGGTAGGACTTTTTGTCCATTTTTCATCTCCCTTTTCTTTTTAAAGATACACAACCCGGATCTCTTTTTGCAATAACTTTTGAGAGGTATAAATATAATGGAGCTTTTGTAAGATATTGGCTAGCAATGAATGGGTGGATGGGTATAGTAAATATTTTTGGTTGCTCTCCCCGAGATAGGAGTAGAACATTTTTGTTGGCTAGAGTGAGTGGATGATAGTAAAATGAATAGAATGAGTGGAGTGTACATGATCGGCATGACAAGTTTCTAAGGGTCGACAAAGATTGAACAAACTCAATGCAAAGCAAGCGACCTATATATATATATTTATATATTTATTTTTCAAAAGATTTTTCTAATCTAAATATCATGTATATCCGGGTTTGTATATGGTAAGAGGTTCACACTCTTGTCACACGAGGAACTTATCATGTGATTTTTCAATTTTCGAAATATAAATCTCGAAATCTAGTGTCACTAGGAGTAAGATCAAATAGTAGCTCGGACTTTCATATATCATATCTGTCAATCACCTAGACTTTTTAGAGCAAACATTTGCAACTCATGTGTTTTAAGTTTCAAAGTAAAAAATTTATTTTGCAAATGGAGCTTTGAGAGAAATTAAGCTTGAAAGCTAGGTACTAGAAAAGTATAACAACGGAGCAACTATTCATCATCTCCTTGTTGACAAATTTTAGGTTCCTTTTAGTTGAGCAAAGTAAACTTTAGTGTGCACTCTCTCGATCCTTTTATTCTCACTCAAACAAAAGACTATATAAACTATATAGAACTAAACTCTTATTAAACTTTCTAACAAAATATTTAACTAATAATAGATATAGGTAATAAGATACTTATCGGATAAGCGGGGTTTGCACTCCCCAAGCTAGATTGGAGTGTGGTCTTCAATGTTGAAGTTGAGGTAGTTGGCAACAAGTGACGCTGAACATATATCTTCTTCTCTTGAAATCTGTAATCTCAAAATAGACAACAAAGCTAGTGGAACTTGGTTAAGTATTAGAGGTTAGCCACATTGCATAGGTTGTGCGGGATTATTTTTAGATTTTTATTTTCCAAATTTTTATTTGATTTTCATATGTAAGATAAGATAAAATATTGATACATCTTCATTTTATTTTTATGCCACCACAAACAAATAGCATAGAGGTGTTTAGTCTCGAGATATTAGCATGGGGCTTAAAAGTTTTCACAAAACAAAAGATAAAATATTTTTGTTGTTTTCGAATGCACATATATGATACTAAAAGATAAAAATGATATGGAGGATAATATGCAATATGAGGATTTAAATATGGATAACTTACCGACTTACCTTTTTCGGCGAGGATTGGTGTTTTAGAGTCCTCGAACAAGACTCCAAATTCGCTCTTTACTCCCATGGTACATCGGTGATCACAATTGGTGGTACCGATGATTCTACTGTCTCTTCGATGATGTTTTGGGAGATGTCTTCTTCTTCCTCCATCTTTTGGATGATGTACTCTTCTTTGAAGTAGTTGTTTCTTCTTTTTTCCGTAGATGTAGTAAGTGTAAGAGCTTTTAGCTTCTTCACTCTCCTTTGCTTCTTCTATTAAATTCTTTGTCCATCTTCTATTATGATGTGACGAGCTGTCCTGGTTTTCCCCTAGGATTTGTATATTCATTATAGCTATTAAAGTAAACACATACCTTCTCTTTAGGAAATTGGAAATGAATCTCTCCCTGTATGGATGTAAATGATTGCACGAGTAGTGTTGAGAAACGGTCTCCCAAGCACTAGTGGAGGATCTACTTCTCTTCCCATGTCCATGACTACAAAGTCAGTGAGAACATAGTGGTCCTTAATCTTGACTGGTACATTCTTGGCAATTCCTTCAGAACTCTATAGGATTGGATGCGCCATCTGTAGCTGCACAAATGTTGGTTGCAACGGCAATTTTCCAAATAATAATTCATATGTAGCCTTTGCCATTATGTTAACACCAGATCCAGTATCGCAATATGTATTATAGAAAGTTAAGCATTGAATAGAACATGCTATAGTAGGAGTACCTGGATCATCTTGCTGACGAAGCATTGGATATTCAAGTAAATGGTCATTATAAGATGTTGTTTTATTTACTACCATTACCTTTGTTGGTGTGCCATCTTGTTCTTGTTTCGATTCGATTCCTCCTTCTATTTTGATTGTAATTCTCCATCTTTGATTCTACAATATATTGATTAGTATTCGTGGAATAAGTAAGGGAGTTTTGTACCTTGTCTTTGAAACCGAATTTCTCCTTCTTCCCTTTGATATTGAAAACAATCTTCCCAGCATGCGTTGTGGTGGAACCTCCTAATTCTTGGGCCCACACGCACTGTTATTATCCCAAAGACCTCTAACAAAGGGTGGTGCGAGATACACCCAATAACTTAAGAAGCACTTTGTCGGTGTCATCGGAAACTCCGATTACACCTCACACCGAGATCAACAAAGGAGTAGCTACAACATTACAACATTTGTTACAAAATAGAGATCAGAGTGCGGAAGGATAATAACATTAATTTCATAAAAGGTGAGTAAGTTACATTTGAGTAAACTTAACTTAATTGCGGAAGTAGAACAGAACTACAGGAGATAACTAGATCATGTCGAGCCCACCGACATAACCTCGGTTAGTAGCACGAGTCCACACCTGCAACAAGGGTTAAAGAACCCTGAGTATGGGAGTACTCAACAAGACTTACCCGACTAAAGAAAATAGGAGAAGACTCAGGAATGCAGGCCATAGGAAACAGGGTAAGATCAAGGACTCATTTTGCATAAAAGCTTACTAAGAGTAGATCCTTACTTTCAAGGTTTTAGCACAAGTTTAGTTGATCCTCTCTTCTAGGTGATCATAAGCTAATTCAAACACTTCTCAACCAACTCATCATTTTAACTAACTTCAAGGTTCCATAAGTTAACTACGAGGAAGGTCAGGCAAACGGGTCTCCTTCACCGAGAAGCAACGGCGATCGGCCAATCGATTCAAAACCACCAGCTGGGGATTCCCTTCCACACGATATATGTAGCACCGAAGCTTGCATATATCAACCATCTCCCAGTTCGTTCAAATCGGGACCGCGTCCTACGCCACCCGAGAATACAGTACACCTCCGTCCTGGGACTTTAACCCACCGAGGGTATCTTGTACTCCCGCCATCTCTCCACTCCCAGTGCGCGGTTGTACGTTCCCGATTTGACACACCCCCGAGATCAGGCTTACAAAAGCATGTGGTTGGTACTTGCTTCGACTTATCTGGGGTGACAACCAGATAATCGTGCCTTTGACCCAACGGTCTCCGGCGCAGCATGCGTTCAACAGTCCCGATTACATTCAGGCCTTACCACGAACGGTGCTTAACCGACACAGCCGGGAACACTACAAGAGACTCCCTTCTCAATGCAAGTTACCCGACCGGTCTCAGATTAATTATTAACCTCATTTACCACCTCCAAGGTGTTCTCTTTTCCAAAACATAACCATAAAGAGCAAAGATAAACCTATATCTCGCGAACGGTGAACCACCATTCGACTTCTACCGATATCCAAGCATTGCTAAGCATAAAAGATATCGACCTATTCATTCTAGTGGGGTATCATTTGGGTATAACTGGAGATCAAGGTAGTCATGCAGCAACGGTTGCAATCAACTCCTATTCACTTAATGCAACATAGTATCATCATATATAAGTGATATAAAGCTTTTGAAAACATCAAGGAAGGTTTAAATGCATCCGGGGCTTGCCTGTGTTGCAGGGAAAAGTTAGATTCCGAAGTCGGATCACCGAGTTAAACTTGACATCATCCTTGTCGACGAACGGATCTTCTACGAAGCTTGACCATCACGAACCACATCAAACACCTTCTCCAAAGCTTCTTCAACTTGATCCGAACCACTCTCGTATAATCTACACGTAGATGATGATGTATGCTTTAGCATGATGGAATGGTAAACATGATGCTCGATGAATGCATGAAACGATAAACAACTTGAGTACCACTTTCCTTCACGATAAAGTTGCAACCTAACAAAACCAACTTGTTGAACTACACTACAAGATATCATCACCATTGCCTAAGGAGTTCTCAATGACCATTTGATTGTGGTATGATCCAAGATCCACAAAGCAATCCCAAATCACACATCAAACCTAAGTCATTCTACCCTAAACACTTACCTTTTTCTAATAAACAAATAAAGCATAAAATAAGAAATACATAGAACATCTCAAAATGACTCCAAACTTTTTCTACAAGAAGGTCACATCATAAAACAGCACCAAATAAAATTTCATGAATTTTGGAAATATATTTTATTTTCTAAAAATCAAGGAAGATGCATTTTTCAATTAAAGAATGAAATTTTAAAACATGCAAGAACTACTCCAAACTCAAGGTTCAAAATTTTATTGGACACACATACTCAGGGGAAAGCTCTACAAAAAATTTCAGAATTTATGGAGCACTACACGAATTTCTATGAATTTCACAAAATTAGGCACTATTCACAAATAAAGAAAACAGAAAAACAAATTTAAATGGAAATCGGACACTGGGCCGATTTCAGCCCGACTCGGCCTAGGGCGCAGCGGCAGACGGTCCAACGGCCAGCAGGCCGGCCCAGCGGGGGAGAGAGGCCGGCCCATCGCGGCCTACCCGGTGTTGCCCCGGGCGCTTTTGCAAAAAAGGTCCTCGTTTCTCTTTGAAAATTACAAAAGCACGAAACCACTATTCATCCGAGTCATGGACTTTGCAATGGGACCCCCGATCGTTTGCCTATTCTTGTTTTCTCGGGTCCTTAGCTACTCCCGAAAGCGAGCACCGGCCGCGGCGGCTTGACCGGCGAAAAAATTCGTCGGCGAGGTCGCGGATGACCGGACCTACCCAAACACACTCCCCATGACCCCGCGATCTCATGGCACCCCAAAACTAAACCCTAGGACACCGAGCACCCTTGCCGGGCGACCATGGCCGTCATGGCGGCGCGGCAAGCGGCGCCGACGGCTCACCGGAGCTTTCCTAGGCGACAACGAGCATGGCAACACTCAAGACACCGGGCGACCCTTTCCCCTAACTTAATCCAACCAAAACGGCCCTCTAGCTAGATCGTCGTGCTGGCGGATCTGTGGAGCAGCACGTCGGCTCGTCGGCGGCAGACACGTTCGGCTAGTCCAGTGCGGGGAAATGATAAACGGATGGCAGGTACACTACCGGGACGCTCACCTAGACTCTCGATGCTCACGCTGGTTGGACTGGAGGGGGGCGGAGGTGGGTTGCCGACGGTGGCGGCGGCGGCGGTGTGTTCGGCGGTGGCAGCGGCGTTCCGGTGGCTCCTGTGGTGCGAAGAAAACGGTCGAGCCGACCATAACCACATCATCTAGGCGAAGCTATAGCACTAGCTAGTTGGGTGCGAGGCTCACCGGAGCAGTGGGGACGGCGGCGAGGCAGATCTCGGCGGCGCTCTGCCGGCAGCGAGGAAGACGACGGCGTCGCGCGGGCGACTCGGGGACGAGCTCACGTTTCTGGGCTCAAATGAAGCGCAAGGGTTATACGGAGCTTGTGTCAAGATGGAATGAAGAAAGGTGGAGCGACAGCGGCGTGCTGCTTGTGCTAGAGGTCGATGGTGGCGGCGGAACAGAGAGTCAGGATAAGGACGATGGCGTGCTCGGGATACGAAGGATGACCACGCGAGCGAGACAAGGACACGTAGGAGCACTCGCTGCCACGCTGAAGCAGGAGGTGGCGACGTAGACGCGCTGGAAGCTGGCCGAAGGCCATCGGCGGCGGCGGTGCATCTCCCCTGTCTCGTGGCACAGTAGCAGTAAGCAAGCAGGCAGCAGGCAAGCAAGCACGTATGTATGTGCACTACGGCTGTTTCTCTAATGTACTAATTCATCATCCCTCTTTTTCTTCAAAAATCTTGCAAAATTTGAATAAAAGTTGAAAATTTCCAAGAACAAAAATTTCTCAATTCAACAAGAACTACACTTTTCATAAAAAGAACATTTTAAGATTCGGCCTCCAAAATAGACCTTTTGAAATAGGGAACAAAAGGGATTTGAATAAATTCAAAATTGCTTTTAAATTTATATAAAAACTTGAAAAACTTAAAATACCCCTTTTGTACACCAAAACAAAACCTACAAACTACCTTTTGGAAATTTTGTCAAATTAAGCATAAATCAAAAATTAAAGATCAAGGGATAAAAAGAAGACATTGAGGTTAGGGTTTTTGAAATCCAAATCAAAATGAAATTGGATCAAACTTCACACCAACAATTAATAAATATAAAAACAATCATTCAACCATAATCTTAGGAGCATAAACATGTGATCAAAAAGGAAATCACTCTAACCCCTAAGCTCAAACAAATGCTAAATAAATAAACTTATTTTACTTAATGCATAGGAGGTTATCCACAAACATGCATGCTTTGCAATGTAATGATGACATGATCAATATTTTAATTGTATATAACATCCGGGATGTTACAGTCTGCGTAGATGATAGCTCTAGCTGAGCATAAGAATGCTCTACCCAATATGATTGTTGCTCTTTCATTTCTTCCGGTGTCTATCTTTGCGAAGTCTGGCCGGCACATAAGAGCGTCGATTCCCACACACACGTCTTCAAGGATCCCCTCGGGATAACAAAATGATTGATCTCGCAAGCTGCAAGCACATATTCGTTTTCCAAAGTAGTTCATTACCATAAATCTTTTCATAAATTACCTTTGGTAATATGTTGACGCTTGAGCCAAAATCACGAGAGAGCATTGTCGAATGTGTGTTGTCCAATCTTGATTGTGATGACTGGTCTTCTGGATCTTCCTTTTTAGGTGGCATTGAGTCATCCAACCAACGGCTTCCCGAGGTCTCTCTATAGTAACGACCGCATTATAAATATCGACAAGGTTTGCAGTTTCTAATTCTTAGGCTGCCCCGGAATCTTTCTGGTGTGGTTAGTGGAGCGATAATCGAGAAATCTGAGATTCTATCATTTTATTAAAAGCGTGCTGATTTTTTATAGCTGAAGAAAAGCTTTCTAAACGAGTATTGATAAGTTCAAGAGCTTTATCATTAGTTGCTATCTTTCTTGACAGATTCTCCATGGTCTTACCTTGGTTAACAACAAGATCTCTTAAAGAAGGTTGATAAGTATTAAAATTGTTACCCGGATTATTACCTTGGTAATTTCCTTGGTAATTTCCTTGATAGTTACCTTGATAGTTGGGCCTCTGTTGATTCCAACCTTGATTACATTGAGGACGGAAATTATTGTTGTTATTGATAAAGTTAATGTCCTCGAGTCTCCGGACAATTCCTTCCAGTGTGGCCTAAGTTTCCACATTCTTCACATGTCATATGTGAGTCTTGAATTTGCATAAGCGCTGCGGGTTGAAGATCTCTATCTTCTAGCTTCTTCATGATAAGGTCCATTTTAGCGAGATAGCATATCTACTTCTTTTAGCTGGTGCATTCCCTCTTGCGAGTTTGACGTTCTTCACTCCAACCTTGGTTGGAAGCCATCTTCTCCACAAGTTCGGTGGCACGAGTTAATGTAAGTGATAAGAAAACCACCACCGGCTGCGGCATCCATAGTTTCACGAGCACGGGAATAAGCCCATGATAGAAAGTTTGCATCAATAGCCACTTCTCCATCCCATGGTGTGGACATTCTGAAATATAATCTTGAAAACGCTCCCATGCTTCGGGGACCGATTCATCATCTTTGTTGTTGAAAATTGGATATCTTCCCCCTTAAGGCGTTTGTCTTACCCACAGGAAAGAACTTAGCAAGAAAGGTGTAGAACATATATCCCATGTAATATTCTTATCTTTGGTAGCATAAAACCATTGCTTGGCCCTTCCCAACGGTGAGAATGGAAAAGAGGCGGAGCAATACGGCATCTTCGGCACGTCCTTCATAGTAAATGTCTTTGCAAATCTCCGTAAAGTGTTGGAGATGAGCACTAGCATCTTCATGTGCCTTTCCACAAAATTGATTTGCTTGCACCATATTAATGAGCCCCGGCTTAAGCTCAAAGCCTTTGTCTCCAACCTCTACCTTGGACCAACAAGAATGTTTTCCATGGTAGGAGCTGAAAATTCACGGTGTCTTGGTTGCCATAGCTTCAAATTGAGATGTCAAGTCTTTAGTAACTTGATTAACTTCCGATTCAGTAGGTCTTAAATTATCGAGACAAAGATGATGATGATGATGATGATGATGATGATGATGTAGGTCTTTGGGGTTTGTCCGAAGTTTTGCTTTGGCCTCCCCGATTAATTTTTCGGGATCTTCAACAAAATTATCCGGAAGATTATTATTCATACATATATTTTCCCCTGCATAAGATAAAAACAAACTAAAGAACGAGGGTGAACCGGTTTGAGTATGTGATAATGGGTTCTCAATGCATTAGGTGATGTAAAGGGATCTCTCTTGTTTCCTTTATATGATGTGTTTATAGGATTTTTGGCTAGCACCCTTTCTAACTAATAAGTCAAAACAATACCAACTTAATAGGAATAACACTGTCTAAGTTTTAGCTAATACCCTCCCAAACTAAAGATAGCTCGGAAAGAAGTACTAGAAAAACTTTTGAAGTTTTGGAAACACATTTTCAAAGAAAGATAGACTAAGCTCTCCTAAACTAGGAAAGTTTTGAAAAACAAAGCCAAGATAAAATTTATTTTCTCTAAATAGACTACGCCTTCCCAAGCAACGGCGAGAAATGCTTGTTGATATTTCTTACACGATCCCAATTAGGACGGCGAAAGAAATATATATGGGATATCTATCTAATCATGTTAGCTTGGATATGGGATTAACCTCATGATCCAACAAAGCGGAGTTAGGCGGTGTTAGTAGTGGGATGTAACTTAGCAACATTATCCATAGTGGAGTTAATCTCACCGGGATATGTACTCAAGGTATACCACTCATTTCTAGGCATTACCTATACACTAGTCCGTCACCCTAGCAATAACGCTAAGAAATGCGGGGTATGGTATTCTTGATTGGCCTTGATAAAAGAATGAACATGATATCCGCAGCGCCACGAGATAGAAATACCAATTGTAGCACTTCACCGGGAGTAATCCGGTATCGTATTTATATTTTACCACAGGGAAGGGAGTCTATGGAAAGGTAGAGAGAAAAGATGTCTAAAGATTTATATAATGTGATTTAATTATGAGATCATCCACTTCACGGTAGTAGTATAATGCAGAGTTGCCATAAGTATCTAACATTACTCAACAGGATAAGTCACGGGATAAAGATAAATATATAATTGATAAATACCCAAGTCTAAGATCATTAAGCTACTAGAATCATACAAGAAATTAGCATGTTATAAATTAGACTAGAATGAATATTCCTAAGATACCCCTAATCATACATGTCAATGAATACTACAATTAGTGCAATACATCTAGCTATCATGGCAAGGTTGGATTACTTCTACACATGGCAAGCATTACCAATGACAAATAAGGACGAAACTTATCCACCACCGTAATCTAACTCGACTTGTCCTACATTCAGAGGGTGGACTACAAAGGACTCAACAGGATTTGTCACTCCCGCGATCTACCACACGACCGAATGTAGGGTGCAATTGCAGAGATAAACGTTGTATAAACACCACGTTTACACATTGCTTATCACCCACATAGTGATCATCTATATGGATGCTATACAATTCCATGCATAAAATATAAAGCAATCTTACTAAACTAAATATATAATCATAGCAAGCATAAACACATATCAATAAGAATATGATAATTATAAAGATCAAAGCCATAACAATTGTATTCTAGATATAAGAGTACTTACAGATTGAATACAAGAGAGAAGTCTCAAGAACGATCCTTGCTACTTCTTGACTAATCAGGAACTCAAGATGAACTTGATCTTCAACTAGAACTAGTTAGATAGCTAATGACTACTAGTATGAACTAGAGCTTATGTCTAGACTTGGCTGGACTTGATGGGTATGAGTTGATAATGAAGTTGATATGAAATTGTTACGAGCCTCGTGGTCATTTGGTCTTCTTTATATAGTACCCGTCGATGAACGTCAACCCTTGGATCAAACCGACCTTGAACAACGGGCGTAGAAAACAACCTCAATGTCGGTGGTAAACCGACATAAAAATGTGAGGCCGAGAGGCGGGACCCACTGGCGGCCGCTAGGGTGGGAGGGTTGGCGGCCGCCGATCCCGCATGCCACCTCACCATCTCGTTTCTTCTCCTATCCTCTGGTATCTTCTAGAATGTTTTAGTCCACTTTTCGGGTTGAGTTGATTCACGGACAAGTTTGGTCTTGATAAGTCTTGTATATTACGGAACCTTCTCCATCTTTTCTGCATTTATCTATTAGGTCCCCGCAAAGTCACGAGAATACCAAAACTCATGGAATTATGTTAGTTAGACCCCTAGACTTATGTTTTGTCTTTGACTTTTAGCCCTTAATTCATGTTTTTAAACTTGTATTTTTATGCTTTAGTAGGTGTCAACAATCATCAAGATTATACATAACTAAAAGCATATAGCACAAACCAATATCACTATCAACATGATTAAATATAAACAGGTAACTCATAAATATAAATCTATCCCGGTAAAGCAATACATAGGCCTAATCCAACTAGTGCATCGTACATCAAGCCTTCTTAAACCCGTCTAGCATAAATCCTAACAAGCTAATCCACCGCATGATACCACTTGCTATAGATCTACACCACTCCTTACAACTAGATCAATCCACCGCATGATACAATCTAATCATAAGAAGCTAAAAGCATGCATACACTCAAAAATGGATCTATAAATACTCATTACTCGTGAAAGCATAACCATATTCGCAAGTTTGCCGAATCGGGGTCCATGAAGAAGGAACAAGCAAGTAAACGTGATCGAAACCTATCGATTAAACTGAAATCTAGTCCATCGGATGACTAGCTCTAGAATAACCCAAAGACTTGCATCTGGGTCGCATGGTACCCGGTCCTATCAAGGCCAGCTCTACATCTAACGTGCATGAACCCGCAACATGTGACAACCTAGATTGATCTAAACCCGGCTATTGTAAACATGTGATCTGTTCATCCTTTAATGTTTTTATGTCTACCTTGTCGTGGTGAGTAGATATTGTAGTCATACGAATCTATTCATCATGGCAAGATGAACATAAAAGCATTAAAGGGCAAGCGGATCTATAAAAATATGGAAGCTGAGCCTTATCAATCTAGATTGGGTAAAAGAGTGTTGCAAATCAATGTGAAATAAACATAAAAGCATGCAACACATGATAACTTAATGAATCTACTAGATCTTGCCAAATCTAATAGAGCCGATAACTATCTTTACCCCGCTAAGCTATCAAGCAAGCGCCTGCCGCACGGCCATCCAATTGAGATGACAAAGCATAAATAAAGACTTCCCGCTTCCAAGCAGACGCCTGCCGCACGGCCATCCAGTCGAGATAAATGAGACTACTTGCTACTAAGCAAACACCTACCGCACGGCCATTCAGTCGAAGTAAGCAAGGTTGCCGGAACTTACGGAGGTCGACGGATCGATGGCTCCTCTCGAAGAACTTGACGACACGACAAAGGGACTCGAAGTTGGCACGGGGCCAGTTTGGTTGTATTGATTGTGAACAGAACGATTACAAAGTGGTCGAGGTTTTATATTTATACCCGGATGTGATACGAGTCCTAAAGGATTATGATTATCGAGGAAAAACCCTAACGAAATAAGATAACTTAAGCTCCAAGCCTTTTCGAGTCGGCGTGGCTTGGTCACTGTGGGTCCTCTTCTCATTTGGCTATCTGGCTTGCTGTCTTCTGATTGCCAAATCACCACAGACAGCCGATCGCATGGAGAACTGCCCGTTTCCTGATTTTGCCGAATGGTACAAATAGCCGACCCCACGTGCAGCTTACCGAATGTCATACATGCCCATCCTTTTGCGAATGCCTCTTATTAGCATCTTGCACCGCCCACCGGCCATCATCCTCGAGGTTTACCAAAATTCGGGTGTTAACAACTATCCTCTCTATTATTTGTGTGTTTTGAAAAGCACTTGTCTCCACATGTTTTGCGTAAATTAAGAAGTACAAAAGAGATAAGTGTGAGGGGAGAGATCACAACAAAGAAAGCCTTCAAACAAAGTTACAAAAGTTCTAAGTATTCTTTACTTATAATTATTATTCTTGTGTTATTAGAACTTTGCTTATGCTTTTTAGTAATCATCTATGTGCTGTTTAGTCTTGTCCTATTTAATGCTTAGGCTATTTTAATTTATTTCAAGTTGCTATGATATGCGCTTTACTTTGCTTTGACATGCTAAGTTTATTTTAGTCATAACTTAAGTGATAGACTTGCATAATGTTTCTTAAACAATCTTGTTTTTGTTGGGAACTTATTTATTAGGGACCCCATTTTACTTAAGTTGTTGTGAAGTATGATATAGCGAGAATAATGTGAACCTAAATCTTGATATCTTGTCTCCGAGAGTTTTATTTCTAAAATGCTTAAAATAAATAGTAATACTTCTCCCGAAAGTGATAAATGCTATGTCCTACCGAGCCTTTTATACTTAGAAATATTTAGAGAGCCCAACTCATACGCCGCTTGTTTTGTGCTGAGTTATTTTCAATACTTGTGACCTATGTAGTGTGGTTCATCAAGAGCACATGCACCGAGATATATTTGTTTGCTTTCACACTAAAAAAAGTACGCACAAACATGCTTTCTTTACATCCAAAAATCTGTTCCTACTTTGGGAATAGATGCAAAAATATTTAGGATTTGTTAAATGCTCATTCTGTTCATATCTCTCTATCTTCAAGTTTGTTGCAATAAAAGAAAAGGCATGGGCTATGCAAAATAATAAAGTAAAGAAAAATATATAAAGAGAGATTAAAAAGGACAAGTGTCTACATAAAACAATGGGTACTTAGATGCCCGCCTCTCTCAAGTATATAAAAAAGAAGAAGAAGAAGAAAAAAAGAGAAGAAAAAGAAAAGAAAAAGAAAGATAGCCCATGGTCCTTCTTCTTATATGTTTTCATTGTTCCAAAAAAGAGAGAAAAGTTTCTTTGAGCATAATAGAATTAGTTTTAGCCACTATATTTTCCACACACTTTGCACTTCTTTGAAAGAATCCTACATAGATCCGAGTTTTGATCTTGACAATTATGCAAGATAAGTATGCTATTCCTTGACTTACACGAAAATCCATATAAGCATGATGTTTACTTTAAGTACTACATTGCTTTGGTGAGGATCCAAAAATACCACATATATTGAGTGATTGAGAGTGTCACTTACGGGAGAAGGTATGCTATGTTTTCTTTTCAAAACTTTGCAAAAACTCGATTGACTTGACTAAAGACGTAGAAGGTGATACATTTTCAAATTGTTCGTTTCTCAACCGCCTAAAGTTTTGTGGTAGACACTTTGAATCCCTTGAAGACAGGGAAAGATTAAGGAATATTTATGTTTGATGTCTTGATCTTAAGTTAAGTCTAAAGTAAACCATCCTTTTATGGGGACGAGTAAAAGCCTAAATATGGGGAGCTTGTTGATGGTAGTTAATGACCACTTTTATATACTTGATATGCTATTAATCATGGGATGAATGCTACTAAAGTTTTATTATTTCTAATGATTTCCACAAGTTTTGGTGCACACTTTCGTTTTTGCAGGAGAACTCAGGAAAAGGCTTGGAAACATATTTGAAAAGAGAGAAAATAGAGAAACGAGAAGAAAAGGACCAAACCGGGGGATTAGTATAAATTCCAAGGGTCTAAAGGACAAAAGAAGACAGCTCACAAAGGCCGGGGCCCACATGTCGGGATGTGGGGCCGGGCAACTGACATGTGGGGGCGCCACGGTACCCCCCGTGGAGGCACGTGTCCTACTTCTAGAACCTTCCTACAACCGACCTATGGAGTAGATCTACACCGTCCAATCAAGTCGGTTTGATTCAAGGGCTGAGATTCATCCTATAGGGCTATAAAAGCAAGGGCGAGCTACCCCAAACCCTAATTCATACTTCATAGTTAGAATTCATTCTAGTCTTCTACTAGAATTCCTAGGGTTTGAGAAATCAAGATCTCATGATTAGAGCTAGACACTTCTAGATTAGCTACTACAGATCCTGATTAGTAATCGAGTTTATTAGAAATAGAGAGATTAGTAAGGAGTGCTCAGGAGGAGTTCCGACTGTCGATCTTCTCTCTTGTATTCTCAGCGGGATCATTCTCTTTCTTGAGAAGAGGAGTGTATTGAGAGATTATCCGGTGTTCAACTTCATAATTAAAGTTTTGGTTTATTTTATTCTTCAAGTTTGCAACTCTTATTTGAGTACTCGATCTTGGTTGCTCTAGATTAGAGGGATAATTCCTAGTGTAGGCGCGGTGCTTAGACTAGAGTTATTTGTGAATGCCCCTTTTTGGCTTAGAATCAGTGGTAGAATCATAAAGGTGACTTTTATAGCTTTATTGAATCCTCTGTAGCCCACTTCCCACCAAGAAGTGAATGGTAGGCTTTGTCTGTTCTTAGTAAAGTAATTTTGCCTTACTTTATTAAGGATTAGCGTCCATAATAGAATAAATAAATTGAGGTTTATCGAGGTTAGAATTAGAAAGCCAGAGTTGTCTCCTTGTCTAGCTAGTTTCTTAAGTGCTCTTGATTGTGAAGTGGATTGGGTAAACACTATATATATTCACCTACTGTTCCTTTGGGTTCGATATTTTAAAACCGGGAGTTCATCTTTTGGTGAAGTGCTACAACGGTATTTTCATCTGTGCGCTTGTGGATATCTTTATCTTTATTGTGTGCATATAATTTATACCAACATAGGACATGGAGTCCATAATTATTTTGGGTGTTTTGTTAACGCCTGAGTTGGGTGATTTGGTATCACCTGTTCCAACCCCTGAGAAGTCATGGTAGTAACTATACGTAAACCTAGGGTAGCACCCAAGCGGGTACGGATTCTCGTTAGGCCTGTCTAAGCTAAGAGCGCATGGTGAGGATAGTGCCTATCATGTGGGGAAATTTGTACAACCTCTGCAGAGTTACCTAAATCTATTCAAACAGCCACATCCTTGGAATGGGCAGATGCTAGGCCGGAACATCTATGATTAGATTTCACACTAATGTTACTAACTTGTTTGTGACCTTGATGTTGATGATAAGACATAACCCGGGAACTAGCGAGAGCAGTTTTAGAGACTCTGCGAGGCCCAACCCCTAATAATCACAACCACCCCTGGTTTGGACTTGCTGAGTACGTTTGTACTCACCCCTTTTTTTTTACGACATTGGCACCTCGGAAGGTAAAAAGTCGTCTACAAGGTAAAGGACCCGCGTTCCGTAGGAGTTCGTAAGGCGATCGAGTAGGAGAAAGACTGTGAACCCAGGGTGTATTCGTAATCAAGATGCTTGTGGAGTAGGAAGTAGTGCCCAGATGATCTAACACTTTAGTGGACTAGTCACAGACATACCACCGCTTCACGGTTGGCTACTCTGATCATTGTAACCCAGATCGGTGTTACTTCGTCACCGCTATAAGACCTTCTATCCTATATTAATAAAGCTCGATATTTTCCTTTAACACTATATACCATTTACAGTGAATCATTAAACGTATTTGCAGCATGATCCTGGCATAAATACATGTGACTAAGGACCCATTAAAGTGGGGGCCTGACAGTCATAGATGTTGATACTTCTCTTTACACACAAGTAGTCAAAATTAAAATAATATGACTTAGTACACCTATGTGAGTTAATTTAGGGCGTGTTTGGTAATGCTTTTGGAAACTCTCCGAGAACATCATCCCCCCTGTTGCCAACCAAACATGAAGTGAAGTATCAGATCCGTGCGTGGAGGTCCATGATCACCGTTGTCCGGAGCCGAAGGTGGGAGGAGTTGAAAAAACAAGCTCATATCGCCTCAAATGAGACGGTGCACAATGTAAGAGGATACAACCCCCACCGCCGCGACGCGACACACGGGAGGAGCGGGGAGGCTGCCCATAGAGGCCCCAACCATGAAATCGATCTAGGCATGCCCAACAATGTGGGGACGAGGAGCAGGAGGATGCGCTAAGAGGTCTGGTCGTGGTGTCCAGTCACATGGGGAAAAGGAACGAGAGGTGGCGCGACTGATGAGGAACGGGGATGCTGTGGGGAATCGCTCATGTTGTTAGGGATGAAAGGCGGCTCATGCCGTCCTTCTTGGGGAGGTGGGTTGGCAGGATGGGGATGGCAGTGGACACCTAGCGTGTGATGGGGTGGCGGCAACAGCGAAGGAGAGGTACCGGACGGAGATAAGAGAGAGAAATGGGTGAGAGAGGAATAATATGGTGAGAAAAGGGGGAAAATAGCTCTATGACAATTGCTCTCCCCCTCACTCTTTTGTTGTAATTGTGGTGCCACGCCAAAACGTGGGCTTTGCCTCTCCACCCACCAGGTGATCCTAGGATCTGTGCTAATGAATCAGGTGGGGATACACACATATGGCTGGTGGGCCCCCGGTCACACAACGCTATATAAAGGAGCTGACCAGGCCCACCACCTCGCTATATAAAGGAGGTGTGGCCCGGTCACGAGGTTTGACGCCGCCACAGACCCTACCTACAAACCCTAATCAAAGGAGCGCGGATGGCGATGGGAATCTCCAACACCGTCTTCACCGTCGCCTCCGCACCACTTCCGATGTCCACTCCTCCACTAGACGTCACGCTCCTAGACGTCACTGCGCTCAACCCTCTTCACCGATCTCACCACCGACGCCATGGAATCCTCGAGCTCCTCCGCCAAGCACGATGGTTTGTGCCTCTACCTCTCTCCCTTCTCTCCTTCTCTCGGATCTCTCGGTTGTACTTGTTTCAACGTGTTCATACTCTGTCAAAGTTACTAGTACCCACCCTCGTTGCACTTCAAAAGAAGAAAAAAACAATTGGGTGCATCCATTAACCGGGGTGCCAAAAAGGAAAAAAAAAAATGTACGTGTATGGTAAAACTCTGAAATCTCAAATCAGTATGCCGCTGCCACCGCTGATCTGACAGACCATACTCTCTCATCCCTATCTGCTTCCTTCCTCCACCTTGCTGTCGCAGCTGCCGATTCATGTAGACACGCAAAATTGTAGCCACAGATGATCTTTTTTCAAAGTCTAAGGCTCAGAATCCTTTCCCCTGTTCGTCAGTTGGAAGCTTAAGCTTCAAAGTTTAAACGATTTTTTCATGTTCACAGTCGTCAGATATTTTTATGTTTTCTACCGAAAGTTCAAAGCCCACACAGGTACTGTAGTAAAACCTCAACTGAACGTTTTCCTGAGCCAAATTGAAAGACCTGAAATTTCTTACTGGAATGACGTCCACCCTTACGACGACGCTGCAGAGTGAAACTTTGTTTAGGGCATGTTAAGATCCCTGAAAATTGGTACTATAGCGAACTAAAAGCACTGTAGCACTTTTCGTTTGTTTGTGGTAAATATTATCCTATCATAGGGTAACTAGTCTCAAAAGAATCGTCTCGCAATTTACATCTAAACTGTGCAATTAGTTATTTTTATACTCCGGGCATGCGTCTTTTGGTACATTTAATGCTTTGATGTGATGTGAATTTTGGAAATTTTAGAGAAAAGTTCGGGAACTAAACATACCCTTAGCTAGGTACGGAAGAAAAATGCCCATATATATGACATATGGGTAGGCTGAGGTCACTGCTTATGCCAGGCACATGGCTCATTGTAGCTCCAGATCTTATGCAACTAAAATTTCTCTGACTCATTCACTCCAGCTGCATTAATCCTAGTGATCACAATTTTTTATGTTACTGTGTGGACTGAAGGAACCTAACCAAGCAACTTCTTTCAGGATTAGATATTCAGATGGTTGTGTAGAGTGCTCCAACTTCTTGCCGAAGAAGCCAAGCAATCTTGGGCTCTCTACTATAAAAAGGAATGGTTCAGTAAGCTCCTCCAAGCAGAGAGATCCCACAACAAGCTAAGCAAGAAACAGCCAACTAGTAGCAGAAACATGTCTCCACCAGTTAAGATCATCGGCCATTACACGAGCCCATACTCGCACCGCGTTGAGGCCGCTCTGCAGCTCAAGGGTATGCCATACGAGCTGATCCAGGAAGACCTGAGCAACAAGAGCGAGCTGCTGCTTGCCAACAACCCTGTACACAAGAAGGTGCCCGTGCTCCTCCATGGCGACCTGGCCATCTGCGAGTCCCTCGTCATCATCCAGTACATCGACGAGGCCTTCGACGGGCCACCTATCCTGCCGGCCGACCCCTACGACCGTGCCATGGCCCGTTTCTGGACTAATACCCTGGACACCAAGGTATGCTGCTGCATTTACATAGTACCTGCTGGCCACACCTGTCCTTGTGAATTCTGAACATTTGTTGGTTTCGCTGAACACAGTTCAACCAGCCGTTCAGGCTGGTGCAAGGTTTTCAATTTTGGAAGTAAAAAAATTTCGGAACCCACTGAGAAATGTGAAATTCCCAAAATTTCGGGTCAAATTCAAATTGAATTCAAAATTTTTAAAAACATTTGACATGATTTCACTAGAAACTGTCTATGGTTGATCATACACCACAAATACATGAAAAAATGAAGAAATATCTCAACACATCACAAGATATAGAATGAAAAAATGAAGTAGTATATATGACGTGAGTTGCACTTGCAGACAATGTAAGCACACTGAATTTCTAGGACCAGCAGCAGTCATAGTAGAAAACATGGTAATATATATGAACAAAAACAACTAATTTTCAAATCAAAATTCATATTTTAGATTGGAGAAACTAAACGTAATCATATACCAACCTAATAAGAGAAACTAAACGTAATCATAGATAGGAACAAATAGGTATCAGATTGGAGATGAATATGATTCAAGCCAGGATGGTGGGAGTTTACAATCGCACATCCCATCCCATGACTTCAGATTGATATGCATCGTCGTCAAGGCAAGAAAAGAGAACCTGAAAACTGACGGGCGGTCGGCGTGGAGGTCGCGGCCACCTGCAGGGCGTCGGCGTGAGATCGTGGCTCCACTGCACCAACAACTTCAACGGGCGTGGAGGGGAGATCGCGGCTCTAGACTCCAGCAACCTTCCTCGACGGCGTGGAGTGGGGCTGCAGGGCATCAGCGTGGAGGTCGGCGTCGATCGTGGCCAGGGGCGCCGCGGCAGGACCTCGAGGCCAGAGCTGCCGGGCGGCTGCAAATCTTGTGATAAAATGTGTTTTTGGCTGGGAGTTTAGGGTTTCCAAGCATTATTTATATGGTGGGCCGACCGGAAGTGGAATTTGGGCCTTTTGGCGCGATTTTGAGCGCTGGATGAATTCACATGAAATAATTTGACCGCACACATTTCGTTTTCGGTGGTCATCGAGAAAACTGAAATTTCGGAAATTTCAAAAAAATTTCGGCCGAAATTTAAAACCCGGGGCTGGTGTACTTGGGGGAGGGTGGCCTTGAAGGCTGCGGTGAAGGAGGCCAAGGAGAACCTCGGGCGCTCCCGGAGGCGCAGCTTTGACGGAAAAAGGTTCTTTGGTGGCGACACGCCAGGCTTCCTCGACATAGCAGCGTGTGCGTTAGGTCCATGGATCGGCGTGTTTGAGGAGGTGACTGGAGTGACCTTGGTGAACGCTGACGAGTTCCCCGCTCTATGCCGGTGGGCCAAGGCGCACGATTCTGTGAAGCCCCCGAAGCCTTTGCTCGCCGGATAGGGACCGACTCGTCGCCTACTTCACTGAAATAGTGAAAATAAGGAGAGGTACAAGATGATGGCTAAGACAATGTTGCTGCAGTAGCGACGGCGGTGGCGGCGTCACGGAATACGGGCCGGCGTCTGAACTGGGGTCTTTGGGCTTAAAGCCCGGCGGCGGTGGTGGCGCTGCGGGCGCCATTTTCCCCTCGATGGGGGCGGCGTCGGATGTCTAAGTTTTAGGCATCGGATGTCTAATCACACTTGATCACATGTGGAGATGTCCGAGTTTTAGGCATCCGGCGTCACAACTTGCTCGAAACTTTTTTTCAAATTTTACCACAGCCTTCTCATGAGATGACAAGACTCCTCGACAAGTTTCATGATTTTTAAACTCCGTTTGGATTTTATAGAATTTAAAAACACTTTTCCGCATGTAACTTCGTCATGTTCCGACACAAACATGTTCGTAATTTTTGCGCGAGTTCTGGATGGAGCCTAAACATACGCCAAACATCATGAATAATATTTTTTTTTGAATGAGACCAAATTCCATTATTTCATGTACTGCGGTTCAAATTTGGAGTGGTCCCAAAATGCAAGAAAACAGAAATAATTCAAGAAATATAGCAAAAGAACTTGAAATTGTCCCAAATTTTGAAGATGAGATGTAATTACTGTAACAACGCCACACAAAAAATATGGGACGAAAAAACAAAAATAATTAATACTTTGCGAAAGTGCCGGTTTGACACTCGGCAAATGAGGCTTTTGCCGAAAGTGCAGAACGTGGCACTTGGCAAAAGCCCCGTGCCCTGGAAGTTCCTACACACCGCCACGTGTCACGGATTTGCCGAGTGCCGTACACGCGCGGCACTTTCGGCAAAGAAATTTTTTAAAAAATATAAAACACCTTTGCCGAAAGTGCCTTATTTTTCTTTTCGGCAAAGCCGGATGGATATTTGGACTCGACGGCCCATTTTCTCATTCCATTCTTTACCCTACACCGCCGCCCCCAGCGCCCCGCCCCGCCGCCACCCGCCTCGCCATCGATCAAGCCCCTGGGCGGATCCGGCCACCGCCCGGGCGAGCGCGAACGCCCGGCGCCATTGCCATTCGCTCGATCCGCCGGCGCTGAGCCACAGAGTTTCGCCGGCGTCCCGCCAGGCGCGGCGCCCGGCCCCGCGCCCCTCGCCCCCGCCCCCCTGAGTCGGCCCAGCCCCGCCCCCCCCTTGGCCGGCCAGCCCCGGCCCCGTCCCGATCAGCCAGAGGAAGAAAGGGGAAGGAGAGGAGGAAGAGGGAGGAAGGGAAGAAGAGGAAGGAGAGGAGGAAGAAGAGGAAGGGGAGGAGGAAGAGAGAGGAAGGGAAGAAGAGGAAGGAGAGGAGGAAGAAGAGGAAGGGGAGGAGGAAGAGGGAGGAAGGGAAGAAGAGGAAGGAGAGGAGGAAGAAGAAGAAAGTGCCGATCCGACCGGTCGTCGTTCTTCGTGCTGCTGCGGTGATCCACGCCGTCGTCGCTGACCGTTGCTCTTGCCGTTCCCGCGGCCAAGGTAAGCCCTATCCTTCTAGTAGTGGTTAGTAGTAGTAGTTAGTAGTGGTTAGTAGTAGTTGTTCGTAGTGGTTAGTACTAGTAGTTAGTAGTGTTAGTTGTAGGGTTAGTAGTAGTAGTTAGTAAATAGTTAAGTAGCTCTTAGTATTAGTAGTGTTAGTAGTTAAGTAGTTGTTAGTAGTAGTTGTAGGGTTAGTAGTAATTGTTCTTGTACTACTTGAATACTTTTATCTGCATGGAAAGAGAAGTAAAGTAAATGGCTCTTGTTGATATATTGGTGGTTGTTGGCCTTCGTGCCCATGTTCGGTATATATATGTGGTTGTTGGCCTTCGTGCCATGTTTTTTTGCAGTTTTGGGAACCTCCCCGTGCGGGGAGGTGCTGCCAAAATTTTGAGTCGACACTAACCAGTGCATCATCTCCTACAACGCTGACGTGCTTGGCAAGGTGGTGAGGAAGCAAGAAGCAAGGAAGATGATGCTCCGGAGGGAGACCGACCTCACCGAGGGACCCGGTACATCCAAGTTCGTAGAACACATTTATTTTGATTCCTTCAATGAAAAAAAAGTAGGCTTCCATTCATCCTCTGCTATGTTAAATATTAATTGATGTCATGCAGATGTGTCCGGAGTGGTGCGGCAAGTACAAGGACTGCTGGGAGGCCATTGTGGACAAGTGGCTCTTGGAGAAGACGTACGAGACTAAGAGACTTCGTCGGAGATGTCGCCTGGAGATGGAAGGGACGCCACACCACCAAGGGAACCAGCCCCTCCCGGTGTATATGGAAAGATGGGTACGATTCTGTTGATTTTTTTATTCAAGCGCTCAATTCTCTTCACTTCTAACCATCTACGTGTTCTCCTCGCAATCCACCGCGCATCAAGGCCAGCAGATCAACGAGTTTGCGGGGTTCGCCTTGAGTCACACCGGCAAGTCGACTGCGGAGGAAAACGTCTACGACCCGGCGAACGGGCCCGAAAAGTACACCAACGCCCGCGTCCACGCCAAGCTTACCCAGTACACCGAGGCGGCAAAGAAGCGCTATGGGGACGACTTCGATCCGGCCACCGAGCCCCTGGACACAGACCTCGTGATGAGGTTGGGAGGAGGGAAGCAAGACGGCCGGTACTGAATGGCCAACGCGCGATCGACCCATCCTCGTGTTCGTAGGTGAGCGAGATTTGCTCAAGGAGCACAATCTCCTCCGACATCCCCATAGCACCTCGGCGTGAGCTCCACGCAAATGATGGAGGCGTTTGGTAATTACAGTTTTATTCGTCGTTCACTAGTTTTACACATGTGCCTTGCCTATGCATTGTTTCAACGTTACGGGTGTAATATTGCAGGCCCGGATGGCAGAGCTGGAGGCCAAGCAGGTGGCCCAGGCGGCAGAATTTGAGGCCAAGCAGGCGGCCCAGGCAGAGGCCCATCGGCGGGAGATGGAGGCGTACCAGTAGTACTCGGCGTGTCAGATGCAGGACGTGGCGGCCTACTTCCGGGGCCTTCAAATCCCGGGTGTGACCCTGCCTCCGTTGCCTACCTCGTTGTTCGCTCCACCCCCGTTTCCCATTCCTAATCCTTTAGGGACTCCGGTGAGTATATGTTGTTGTTTATTTCTTTGGCTTGTGCGGCCATCCTGCAAGTACTAATGAGATCGCCTCTCCTTTATACAGCCACATTCGGCGGGTTCGAACCCGACTCCTCCAGGTGGCCCTTCTCCACAGCATCCAGGTGGCCCTTCTCCACAGTACACGTGGCCAGGTGCCGTTCCTCCTCCGTTCACGCAGCAGCCGCAGTTGGGGCTTGCACACGTCCCTCCTACACACCCCGGGTGGGCGACACGCATCGGCGCCGCGGCATGGGTGGTATCCGGGGCAAGGTGGGGGTCCTCACACTCTTCGCAACATAGAGGCGACGGGCGCAGATGAGTTGGTGGTGATTATGTTCGACTGTTGCATTGTGATGGATTTCTTTTGGATGTTGGACATGTTGGATTATATATGTGGACTATATGTGTGACCTGTTGGCGGCGGGCGCGATGAGTTGATATATGTGGACTATATGTGTGAATTTGTGATATATGTGCATTATATATGTGGATTTGTGATATATGTGCATTATATATGTGAATTTGTGATATATGTGGATTATATGTATATATGGATGGATTGTGGTATATATATGTGCATTTGCAGCAAGAAATAACAAAAACAGCAAAAAAAAAATAAAATCCCCAATTTGCCGAGTGCCAGCACTCGGCAAAGCTGGGAATATTGCCAGCTAAAATCCCAGCTTTGCCGAGTGCAGAGGAGGCACTCGGCAAATCGACCATTACTTTGCCGAGTGCCTACTTCAAGCACTTTCGGCAAAGCCGCATTTTTTATAAAAAATAAATTCTTTGATGAGTGCGACATGGCACTTTCGGCAAAGGAAAAAAACAGAAAAAATTTGCGAGTGCCATGTCGCACTCGGCAAAAAGGCCGCCCGGTAACGGTGTCCGCTAGATTTGCCGAGTGCTGACATGGCACTCGGCAAAGTCTTTGCCGAAAGTGCCCAACAGCTGGCACTCGGCAAAGAATCCTTTGCCGAGTAATCCTTTGCCGAAAGTGTGCTTTGCCAAGTGCGGCACTCGGCAAAGGATTTGCCGAGTGTAATGGTACCTTTGTCGAGTGCATCCAGCACTCGGCAAAGTATGGAATTCTTGTAGTGTGTGCATGGCTGTTGCGTCTTGCTGCGGGTTTCTTATAGCCGTGTGTGTGCGTTGTGTGAGTTGAGCGTTGTGTGAGTTGAGCTGAGAGAAACAGAGAGAGTGTCGGTGTTGTGTCGCCGTTGCGGTGTTTGTCGCCCGCCCGGCATGGGTCGCCCGGCGAGTCTCCTCTCGTATTCCATGTGTGAGCCGAGTTGTGTATTTTATTAATAATAGCCAAGATACAGGCGTGTGTCGCCGCGGCGTTCGTCGCCGAAAACCTTGTGTCTATGCGTTCGTGCGCCATTGCTGTGTGCTTGAGTTCCATCTCATGTTCATGTGCATGAGTGATGAGTGATCGATCCATGGGCGGTTCCAACATCGTATATGCAAATACTACATACACAAGGAACCGCGCTGCTACCCGACGTCACCGAGCAGACCCACAAGTCCACCGACAGATCCATATACTCGAGTCTCGAGGTTATTCAGATCCACGACGCATCCCGCCGCGCGAGCTCCCCTGCTGGCGGCGGCCGGAAGGGATCCCCTCCTGGCGATGCGACCGTGCCACGGCAAGCCAGGACGGGGTAGCCACGACGGGTTGGACAGGCCGGGCGGCTGCTGTGCGAGGCTCTGTGGCGGCACTGTCCACGGCGGTGTGCGAGCTCCCACTGGCGGCATCTGGGCAAGCGAGGCGGCCGCGCGCACTGGATCCCCGGACGCAGATGGAAACTACGCTCTCCTCCCGCAACGCAGTATCCGATGGTTTCTGCTCCCTCGTCGCGCGTGAAGACTCGACGTCCAGTTTACACGCCATTTCTACGATTTCTCTCCTCTCTCTTCGTTAAATTCATTTGCCACATCAACAAAATGCTTACGTGACAGTGCAATTAATAACCATAGACTCTACGATAGAGTCTATACCTCTAAGACTCTATCACAAGAAACCATAGTCCCCAATGGGTGTGTTTAGTTTCCCAACTTTTCTCTAAAATTTCCAAAATTCTCATCACATGAAGCATTAAATGTATCAAAAAACGCATGTCCGGAGTATGAAATGTAGGTAAACAAAATAACTAATTGCACAATTTAGATGTACATTGCAAGGCGATTTGAGCCTAGTTACCCCATGGTAGGATAATATTTACCACAAACAAAGCGAAAAATGCTTCAGTGCTTTTCAGGTTATTTCTGATGTCAATTTTCAGGGATCTAAACACATCCAATGCAGAGTTTCTCATAGTTGTTTCTATAAATAAAAACATTTATTACTAACCACAAAAAAAGTTGATCAGCTATGGCATATTAGATGTGATCCACCCTACACCTCTTAAGAGCATCTCCAACAGTTTGCCAAATTATACTTGACAAATCTTGTGATTTGCCAAGTCGTAAAAAGTATTTGCAAGTTAAAAATAGCCTCTCTCCAACGGTGTGCTACTCCCTCCATTCCAAATTGTAGTTTACTTTTTGGCTTTTCTAGATTCATTTCTTTTTTACTATGTATCTAGACATAGTATAGAACTTGGTGCATAGCAAATTCAATGTATCTAGAAAAGCCAAAGTGAACTACAATTTGGAACGGAGGGAGTATAATTCACTCCCAAAATAGAATTATAATTTTACAAAGTGAACACAAAACTTTTCGTAAATTAACCAAGCCTACATATGTAAATATATGTGTCTAGCATTTATGCAAAGTGAACACATAAAAAAGTTTCTATTTACGAATCAGTCCTTCCACCTCTAGATCGTCGGACGACCACGGCGCTCTCTCGCCCGCGACCGCGCTGGGACAGCGGCGCCGCCCAGCTTCATTTGTTGACACATGTTAACATATACTTTTAATTGTCAACTAAACATGAAAAAGGACTAAAATATAATTAGATAACCTTATTAGGGGTTTCTACTAATGATTTCCATGAGTTTTGGTAAAGTTGTGATTTGCGGGGACTTAATGGAAAAAACAGCGAGAATTGGCGTGTCATAACGCAACGCAATCCAACTCGAAACAAGTCTAGAAGGCTCCGAATACACCCGGCGTGGGCCGAAACTTGACACCGAAGAAAACATCATCTAGAAGACTCCGGAAGCCACGACGCGACCGCGGACCCGTGGTGGGCCCCACCCCGGGCCGATCGCCCAATAATGGGGCCGATCGGCCCGCCTCCTCCGCCAAGTTACCCCCGTCTCAGGAAGCTTCCTCCACCGCCTCTAAGACGCAATCTAATCCGGTCGTGTAATGTCGGTTTGATCCAATGGTCATCGTTCATTGTCAAGACCCATGAAGATTAGTACCATATTGCTTGCTAAAGGTGGAGGGAGGCCAGGAGACCCCTATATATGTAACCCTACACCCCTAGGAGCGGGTACAGATTGACTTGAGAGTTGTCCCATGAATGGATGGTCTCTCTCGTTAATATTAGAGAATTAGATTAGACGGCTACAATGTAATAGAATAGATCTAGTAGAGAGTTAGGGAGAGCGGAACTGCGTTCGGTTCTGGAGAAGTCTTCACGTTCTCGTATATCTTTGTATTTCAACTCTATTAGACTTTATGCCATAATTAGATATATCTTTTCTAGTACTTTTATGCCTTTCATGTTATTGATATAGTTATTATACTATTGCATGGGATCTCCAATTTCGTATTGAGGGCTCTAGTTATGCTAGGTAGCTAGAGTAGTAATTTATAGTGTAGGCGTGGTGTCTAGGCTATAGGTTACCCGAGGTTGCGCCCAATCCCACGGTTAGTTGTGGTAGCCCGGGGGTGATGTACTGTCAGGTCTTTGTAATCCACCACGTTCGGGTTGGTGTTTCGTAGAGCTTTTGGCGGCCTTCCCCGATCACCCTTTCCCAGTCTTTTTCGAGGATCGGGGCGCATACCGCTGCTCCAAAGTGTATTAGAATAATTGTTATCATAGAACCAAAGTACTAGAGAAGTATTCGGGAACCTAGATCTCTCCCGTTGTCCTCTCGACCTAGTTATCTACTCTATATTATAATATTCTCTCGGTTAAATGCTATTAATTATCATACATATCATATACATTATTTACCCCTCACTTTAGTTTAGTTGGTATATTAAGTTAGTAGATACATGATTTTGATTTATCATAGTCTTTACCCTTGCTTCCCTGTGGAAAATATAAATAACGATACTACGGAATACTCAGGGTAAAAGCTACAATGGTATTTTTTTTATTACAGGCGCTATGAACCCCTTTATATTCTTTTTGCACTTAATAAATACCAACAAGCTTTTTTGGCGCCGTTTAGGGAAGCAATTGGCGTAAAGATTTTGATAATGATCTTGATATCCGCTAATTTAGTATATTAACTAGCTTTAGTAGGATTATTCTTGTTACGTTGAATTGTGGAATAGACGGGACAAAAGATGTCGTTGCGATCTTCCGACAAGATTCCACAGATTGAAGAACTCGTGGTGCCTCGCTCAATCAAGATTCATCACCATTGGAACCCCCGCTATCTCAAGGTATGTATTTAAATATATATATATTATTCTAACCATGTATAGATGGAAGAAGAAGTCGCCGTCACAAGAATTCAATACATACATCTCAAGTGACGTACATAGAAGCTGCACACTATGGTAAGTATGATTAAAAAGTGAGATAATTTTGATTATAAATTAACTAAGTAGTTATCATTTAATTTCTTGCATTGCATGTTTACTTAATCAACTCATGCATTCACTCGCTTAGTTTATGTTTTCTCGTAGTAGATCCATTGCATGTTTAGTTCATTGACTCCATTCATGTTTGCATAAAAAAAAAAAAAAAAAAAAAAAAAAAAATCTCACCATGATCATACTCTTTCATATTTGTTTACATCTCTATAGTGATGCTTTCATGCTACCTTTGTTTGCTATAGTAAGTTTTGGTTTGGAAGTTCTACCATTGGGCGCTTCCAAAGGCTTTTAAATTAAGCGTGGTGCTTAGGTTAAATAGTCTTCCTTAATTAAATTAGACATGGAGTCTAGTTTGGTTATTGAACTAAGTATTGCTTGTGTAGACATTGGTTATTGTGTTCGACTAACCCCCCGAGAAAACTCTTAAATCCAATTCGGGTAAGTCAAGAGATGAGCTTAGATCGGGAGATGAAGTAAGGCATACGATGAACTCTAAACTTTGTGCAAAAGGAGACTCGATTCATTCATCATTTATGGAAGAATTGTAAGTATCAAATATCATTCACTCTATCTTTTGCTACAAGTTACCTTCAAGACCGATCCACATGCTAGAGTGCGACTACAAATAAAATGAGTTATAAGACTTGATAAATAAAAATCTGTGCTAAGAGTAATCAAAGAACCACCTTTTTCATTAGCATAAATAAGATCTTATGGACAACAACCCCTGTTTCAACCATGTTGTATATTCTCTCGGGTATGTGTCCACTAATATTTACTTGAGGAAAGAAACGTGAAGAAGAGTGTCATACAACACGATCACAAAAAGTAATCACTCTAAGGAAGTGGATGGACAAAGCTACAAGCCATAAGAATAACAAAGACATGATCCCAAGGAAGAGAGACATGACACATATGGTGTCTAGCGTTAAAGAAGATCAATCGGTCACCATCACTATCTACCTCTACTTCCAACCATCAAGAACATTGAAGACTATGTCAAGATCCGGCTTGGGGAGTGCAACCCCCATTATCCAGGTAAGTACTCTTATCCTTTACCTTATTTACTACTAGTTTGTTTTGTTAAAAGATATAAAAAGATGCATAACTATAGAAAACTAGATAAAAAAGTTTAAGTTATATATATAGTTTGATCTTTATGTTAGCTATAAATAAATAAATAGATAGTGTGCTTAATTATGCTTGCTAGAATAAAACTACTTATTTGAAGATGATCCCTATGTAAGGAAATGATGAATAGTTGCTCCGCTTTTAATTCCTCTTAAAAGTACTTACACTTTGGACTTAGATTCTCCCAAAACTTTAAATGCTTAATTTGCTCTAAAACCAACACTGTGGGAAGCACATGCTTAATCTGAGTCTTAGCTTTAAAAGATAAAAGTACATGAAAAAGTTGAGCTACTTGTCTATCATATTCCTAGAGATACTTGATCCCTGGTTTTTATCTTTGAAAATTATAAAACATTACATGATGAGTTCCTTAGCTATGACCCTTAAGAGTTTATCATTCACATCAAGATCATCCCACTCCATTAAATGTTTGCTTCTAACTTCGAAATACGCCTCCCCATACTCCATCAAGCCGCTAGCCATAATTATAAAAATAAACTCTTGCAATCTTTGGATATGTCTCTCTCGGTGTTTTTTATAGAAATTTGGGCTACATTCGAAAAAAAAAAAAAAGAAAAAGAAAAATAAATATTTAGAGAGAAAAGTGAGCCGAGAGAGGGAGAGTAACGGACAAAAAAGTCATACTAGGCGAGAAGGGCCTACCTCCCTAATAATAAAAAAATATATTTAGAGATGAATAATGGACACGTGTCCAGGGTGAGTAGGGCCCACATCTCTAAGGAGAGAGAAAAATGGACACAAGTCAGGGGCAAAAGCCCACCTCTCCAAGAATGGACACCCCAGTGTCCTAGCAATTTTTAGAAAGAGAGATGTAGTCCAAGATGCTTGAGAAGAAAAATAAAAAAAAAAAAAAAAGGGCTAAGGGCTATTTACTACCTTTCATCCTTATCCACTTCACCACTATCATCCCACTATGTATGTCCTACCACATGTGTAACTCCACTACCACCATCTACTTACGAGGGTCATACATAGGATCTTTGAGTTTCTTTTGAAAAATATTGCAAAACCCCGGGATGATAGTTGATCAAAGAACTTGAGACATGGTACTTAACTTGATTGTTTTATCTCGCTTATGATTCGTGAAAAGGCTACGCCCCATGGTAAACAGGTATGAGAGAGTAACGGTTAAGAGGAGAATTTATTTCGATAAACACAAAGGCTTCCGAGGTATGAAAGCGTAGTAGCAACTCCCCGATCCTAATATAGCATATAGCTTTGCTAGGGACTAGCAAAGGGTAAGCTTGGGGAGTTTGTTGACACATGTTAACATATACTTTTAATTGTCAACTAAACATGGAAAAGGACTAAAATATAATTAGATAACCTTATTAGGGGTTTCTACTAATGATTTCCATGAGTTTTGGTAAAGTTGTGATTTGCGGGGACTTAACAAAAAAAAATGAGAATTGGCGTGTCATAGCATAACGCAATTCAACTCGAAACAAGTCTAGAAGGCTCAGGAATACACCCGGCGTGGACGAAACTTGACAATCGAAGAAAACATCATCTAGAAGACTCCGGAAGCCACGACAAGACCGCGGGACCCGGGGTAGGCCCACCACGGGCCGATCGGCCCAATAATGGGGCCGATCGGCCTGCCTCCTCCGCCAAGTTACCCCTGTCTCCGGAAGCTTCCTCCACCGCCTCTAAGACGCAATCTAATCCGGTCGTGTAATGTCGGTTTGATCCAATGGTCATCGTTCATTGTCAAGACCCATGAAGATTAGTACCATATTGCTTGCTAAAGGTGGAGGGAGGCCAGAGACCCCTATATATGTAACCCTACACCCCTAGGGCAGTGCAGATTGACTTGAGAGTTGTCCCATGAATGGATGGTCTCTCTCGTTAATATTAGAGAATTAGATTAGACAGCTACAATGTAATAGAATAGATCTAGTAGAGAGTTAGGGAGAGCGGAGGCTGCGTTCGGTTCGAGAAGTCTTCAGCGTTTTTGGTATATCTTTGTATTTCAACTCTATTAGACTTTATGCCATAATTAGATATATCTTTTCTAGTACTTTTATGCCTTTCATGTTATTGATATAGTTATTATACTATTGCATGGGATCTCCGCTCGTATTGAGGGCTCTAGTTATGCTAGGTAGCTAGAGTAGTAATTTATAGTGTAGGCGTGGTGTCTAGGCTATAGGTTACCCGAGGTTGCGCCCAATCCCACGGTTAGTTGTGGTAGCCCTGGGGGTGACAACCTGTCGGTCTTTGTAATCCACCACGTTCGGGTTGGTGTTTAGTAGAGCTTTTTGGCGGCCTTCCCCGATCACCCTTTCCCAGTCTTTTTCGAGGATCGGGGACGGTACCGCTGCTCCAAAGTGTATTAGAATAATTGTTATCATAGAACCAAAGTACTAGAGAAGTATTGGGGAACCTAGATCTCTCCGTTGTCCTCTCGACCTAGTTATCTACTCTATATTATAATATTCTCTGGTTAAATGCTATTAATTATCATACATATCATATACATTATTTACCCCCTCACTTTAGTTTAGTTGGTATATTAAGTTAGTAGATACATGATTTTGATTTATCATAGTCTTTACCCTTGCTTCCCTCGTGGAAAATATAAATAACGATACTACGGAATACTCGGGTAAAAGCTACAATGGTATTTTTATTACGTGGCGCTTGCGGAACCCCTTTATATTCTTTTTGCACTTAATAAATACCAACACTCGCCCCGCGGCGCCCACGATCCTCGCGCTGCCGCTGCCGCCGCGCGCCGACAACAGCGCCGCCGCTGCCGCCTGCGACGCTGGGCGACGGCCGCACCGCCGCTGTCGCCCGCCCCAGCGTGCACGGGCGGCCATGCCGCCGGTGCAGGTAGCCCAGCGTGTGCTTGGATTCTCGCGCCGCAGCTGCGATTCGATCCATTCGCGCAGATTACGGGAAGAAGTCGCGGCGCGGCGATTTGCCGGCGGAGATCAGCGCGCAAATATGCGCGTCCAGGGCGGTATTTGCCAACTTGATAACATATGCCAACTCAAATGCCAAACTGTTGGGGGCGTGTTTTTAGACTTTTTGCAAAAAATCAAGAATGCCAAACCTATTTACCAAACTGTTGGAGTTGCTCTAACATTATCACCTCACCAGAATCTGTACACGTCTGAAGTAGCAAACACAACGCATACAATATATCACTCAAAGCAAAGATACTCCAAACAAAACTTGAAGCCACGAGTCATCGATTACAATAGCCCCTTGGCTAGGAGATTTAGGTTAAAGATTGTCGCTGAAGAAGAACTGACAGGAACAACAACACCTGTTGTTGCAGCGCTGATTCAGAGATTTGGGTTAAAGATTGTTGCTGAGGGAGATTAGTTGGGGATACTAGGTCATTGGGGATTGGGGGCATACCTCGATTTGGCCCTGTGGGAACCGTTTGCTCCGGCCGGCCCGTCCGTCCGTCCTCCTGCTGTGATTGATCCTCAACTGATGGCTATATTTGGACCTGGGAGGACCATGCGTTGCACGCCAGGATGGAAGGGGATCGGGAGGCTGAAGCATGGCGCCGCAAACTGACGGCTACATTTGGACATGGGAACCCTATATGCCGCAAACATGCGGCGATTTGGACCTGGGAATCCTCTGCGCCGGCGGAGTTGGAGGCGTGCGGAGTGATGGGAGGGAAGGGAAGCCGCGACGGGATCGATGGAAACGGCGGCCGCCTCTCACATCGCGGGCCTTGAGCTGGTTTCTTTCTCCTCGGTCATAGCGTCGACTTGGCGTGCGTCGTTTCTAAGTTTTTTTCTCATCTTTCTCCTCAATAAATGATATGTCATATCAACAAATTGTCTACGGAGCAGCTATAGACTTTTACGATAGAGAGTACCCTATATACTCACTCCATTCGAAATTGTTGTTCACTGTTGACTTTTTTGAATGCATATTTGACCATTCATTTTATAAAAAAAAGATATGTCATTAGTACCAGTCATTTTGTTAGTACTTATTTTATTATCAAAGTTACTTTAAGTACTACTCATAGTTCTATTTATTTATACAGTTTTTTGAATGTGTCAGATGGTCAAATATGTATTTAAAAAGTCAACAATGACTTATATTTTGGAACAGAGGAGTATGTTTCATGTCACTACTATCGTGTTCTCAAGAGCCTGAGGGTTACAAAAATCGTACCTTCATTGGCTAAAGATTGCATTGGTTGATAGATCAAAGTTCCCTCCGGATGAACGATCCAGCGCAGGATTATTACTTGTGTCAAATTCTATGAGTAATAACAGTAACGCATACTCCCCCACACCGAGCCTCCTTAGGGGTGCGATTCTCACCTGTACATACATTGATTCGAGAATTGCAAAAGTCGTCAGCACCAAATCTAATCTTCAATTCATCTAAGAAAATATATCTTCAATTGAGAACTCCGTCACTGTAACGAAATTAATCCTGGAAAGGCGAGATGTGAGTTGCATATGTTCAACAGCTTAAGTGCTGGATTTTTTGAAAACTCATAAAAACATATTTATATTTTTTTGAAAAAATCTACAAAAACAAAAAACAAAGTTGAGGTCTTGTTTTACGCTCGTGCCAAATTTTGATAAAGATATTGACTCCATTTCAAAGATACGAAAAAAATGATATTTTTGGTGAGTGAACACAAGAAGACAAAAATGCATTGATATGTTTAACAAAACTTGGCATGGATGTAAAATAATACCTCAACTATAGCTCTGATTTTTTAAGAATATTTCAAAACTTATAATTATGTTTTTTGGGGAGTTTTCAAAATTTCATTGTTTCTAGGATATCTTCCTGTTGGGACATGGTCCGGCAGTAGGCGGAGGTGCTTCAAACTTCATAAAGTTTTCATAATTAACCTTGTGTTGAGGCATTCATTACAGGACTGGGTGCAGCTCTTCAATCTGGCGGGCGGAGACTTCATCTTCGCCTGAACCTCTGCTCTCCCTCTTGACATCTCGCTTTGCCCCAGAGGTATGGCAGAGTCTCTGGGAGGAAGCCAGCAGCACTCGGGAGCTCGTTATGGTGACCAAGAGGAAGGGCCCGAAGGACAAGGCGGAGATAAAGGGCACGAAATCAAGGTCCAACATGGCTCTCCTCGGCGAGCCGGGCCCAAAATGGGCCGAATAGCTAGCCCAAGAGCTAAGGCGGTAACCAAGAGAGAATGACAATAATACCCTTGCCGGATTGCACTGGGGAATAACATAAGAATATTCAGAGGACCTTCTTGTAATTGTGTACATTGGAAGTGATCGAGAGCTATAAAAAAGGAGCATTGACTCCCGTGTAAGGAGGTTGGTGAGCACATCAATATATGATACTTTTGTGTCGTCTAAGTTTTCTGACTTAGCCATATTTCCCCCATTCTGAGTACCCCGAGCAGTGGTGTTCCTTCAGCTGAACCACTGTTTCAACACTTCCCTTATGTAATTACTCCCTGTGTTCCAAATTATAAGTCGCTTTTGACTTTTTTGATACATCCATTTTGTGATACATCTAAATATAATAATGTGTCTAGATAGGTAGCAAAATGAATGAATAAAAAAACCAAAGTGGCTTATAATTTGAAACGACGTGTTCGGGCTATGTACAAATTATGCACCTATCAAGCATGTATACCCAGTCCGTCCCAAACCACTTCAGCACGCATCTGATTCAAAAAAAAAATGCGTAGGAAGGCACAACCTAGTAGATTAAGTTGCTTACCTTGGTTGGCAATTTCGTTGTGGTGATCAGAACGAGATGGTTCTGGTGCACTCTGTCCAGCAGTTCTAGGAAGTGGCTCATCTGCACAATCAATCCCTGAAGCACTACCCATGTTCTCGGATGCTGCAATAATTGTAGAGGCAACTTCGAACCTAGAAATACTGCTTGGTGACAGCAGTACACCACAACCCTTAATCAGCGACTTTCAGTCCGTTGTTATATGGGGGTATAGCGACTTTCAGTCCGTGGCTAAAAGTTATAGCGACGGACCTCTGTAGATGCTAATGAAACCGTGGTTAAATATATACAGCGACGGACCAACTTTTAGCAACGGACCGTTCGATGTTAAAGCTTTAGCAACAGACAACCAGTTAGAGCTTTTAGCCAAGGATGGTCCATCGTAATATTGAACTTATAGCAACTGACACTCCATCGAGCTCAATTTAATATATTAAAAAAAGGTGGTGGTCTAAAGGTATAGCTAATAATGAAACATTAGCTATACATTGATTCACATACACAAAAGTGATGACATTCAAAAGTGATCACATCATCCAAACTTCCATTCATGTATCGAACAAGTACATTATACATGTAATGTCACTTAACATCAAACTAGTCCTTGTTTGAAGTATATGATGAATCAAAAGTAAGGTATGGAATGAATAATCTAATATCTATTAGCACTATGATCAGCTTGTTGTTGACAAGTTGTTGTCCAGTAGCATCCAAAAGTTCCTGAAAAAAAAAAAAAAAGATATGGAATGAGTAATCTAACAAAGTTAAAGGTTCCAATGTACAAAAGTTGGACTAATGTCAATTAAGAAAACAATTGAACTATCCTTAAGCTTTCAATATAAGCTTGCCTGAGCTCTGTTTATTACTTCAAACAAGTCTGTATCACTTCCAACTAAGAATTGCATAAATGGCTGCTCATTTTAAATCCCAAGATATATGTTCAGATTTAATCCCCATGAGTAGAACAGAAAGTTTTCATTTTAAATAACAGCTTGACACTAGTTGCTTTCTAGCAGGGTCAGTGTCAAAAAATGCAAGAACAATTAAAAGCATACTTTCTGCTTCCATATATGCATGATAACAGTCTACTGGCATAATTTCTGCTTCCATATATGTATCATGGATAAACAAAACTAAGAAAGCCAATTTAGTGGTAGCAGTTCAGTTGTTACATCAGACCATGAAACACTCACCAGTTACCACATAATAGTCCTCATATTTTCTTTGGGCACCTGAATCATCTCAACACTGTTGGAGACATCACTTGCCCTACTTGCTTATCTGATCGATGATTAAAGGACTGCATCAATCAGTGCCAAATAAGCTTAAAAAAATTACTATCCAAATTCATGCATCTAATTACTGTCCAAATTTAATCTTTTACCAAATCAGATAAAAAAATAATTGAGAAAGGTATCAGTGATGTAAGACAAGATGTAAACTACATCATTATTTTCCTGGGCACACTCCTATGTTTTAAACAAGACAGTAGTGGACCACACCATCGTTCTAGAAGATAAATAAATAAAGAGATCATTAGACAAAAGCTGGGTTGGGTTTCAGTGTTAGATGTATTGTCTTTACTACTGGCTTCTTAATCTGAAAGTACTTCTAAACTCTACTGCATGCAAGTGAAGTATGTTTCAGTATCAAACATATTTATTTGATTCCATCTGACTATAGTTACACTCTTTTTATTATTTACAGTATTAACTACAATGATGTGCATGTTCCTACATTTACAGCTCCTAGATTTACTTCAAGGGTACAGCTCCTAGATTTTTTTTTTTTTTTTTTTTGCTAGTTAAAAAAAATGAGGTATAGCTGGTATAGAACAAACTCCATGTGAGTCAACGTACATAAATCTGCTAACTTACTCTGATGTTGGTGGAAACCGGGAGGAAAGCTTCAGAAGATAGACAAGACACATAGCCCTAGTAGTAACATCTGCAGAGTAGCGCTGAAGAGCAGCCTCTACGGCATCCACAGCATCAGATCTACGGCATTAAGAAAACTTAATCAGCTGCTGGCCCAGTCCATGGCTTTATCATCTATTCGAATAGGAAACCAAAACAGTTGCAAAAGGAACAAGGACATTCAGTATTATGGATATGGACCCTGGATCACAATACAGAGTTAACCCAAGTCTCAGACTCACTCCAACCCCATTACAACATAAATGCACAAAGAGATTGCAAAAATCTTTAGCATGTGAGGCCACCTGCAGAAAGCACATACAATGCAACCTAAGTATATATGCAATCAGTTAAGAACTTTGTGAGAAATATTCTATGCAACCTAAGTATATATGCAATCAGTAGAACTTTGTGAGAAATATTCTATGCAACCTAAGTATATTTCAACCTAAGTATATATGCAATCAGTTAAGAACCTAATCAGTTAAGGGGGAGCAAGTTTAGAGTGGAAAAGAACAGACATAAGCAATATATACAATTCAGTAATTGGTTGAATTTGAGTGGAAGAACCATCCATGCTTACAAGGTTCTTAACAGGAGCATCTGAGCGCAAGCTAACTGCATCAGAAACAAAATCTTTGCCATACTTCTTTTAAAAAATGTCATGCATGCCACCAAGTTCAGGGAGCTCAGAGCACCTTGGAGCTGCAAATATCAAACTGCTGATACCTTCGTTCAAGTCTGCTAGACATTCCCTGAATAGAAGACGGACACAAGATTAAGACCTTCTTTTCCCTGTTTATGAGAACAAAAATTTTAGAAAGCCAAGTATGGTAATGAAAGACAAACTTCTGTTTTGTAATGTAATTAATTGGCTGGGATCAGACGACAGAATACTATCTACATCATCAGTTTATCATCTCAGTACAAAATCAATGCATAGAAGCAGATTATAAAACTGTGGCAGCACTACCCCAACAGCAATGCTCTATAATAATTATCTGAGTTAATTATACAGTGTGGGGAAACGTCTAGCCCCTTTCATCTACAATACTCTATGAGCCTATCAGAGTTCATTATAAAGCATCGGCAGAAAATGATCATAGAATAGGCACTGCTTCTAAATCTGAACTGCTGCTGCATAGCCATGCGACAGGCAACGCTCCAGATCTAGTCCGCCAATAACAAATCCACTCAGAAATGTGTCAAATCGTGATCAAAACCAAATCCACTAGCAGCTCAGTGCGGCAACAAATGGAATTAGCACACAGTACCAGCAAAGAAGAGGAAAGAAGGGAATGAATACCTGTGCTGATCCCTGTGTGTTCTTCGTCGACGACAGCAGTCTGGCTGCTGCCCGTGCAAGCTCGCCGCTGCCGCCCGTGCGAGCTCGTCGGAGCCGCCAGTGCGTTCTTGCCGGAGCTGGTCCTGGGGCGAGGGCCCGCACGCGCCGCCGGGAGCTGAGGGCCCCGCGCGCCGCAAACCCATGCCGCCGGGATCTGGGGAGGGCGCACACAACGACTCGAGCTAAGGAGCCAGACCGGCGGGCGGCCGGTGGGGCGGGCGGGCGGCGGGCCAGGCAGGTGGAGGCGGCGCGCATGCGTGTGCGTGAACGATGGTGGAGGCGGCGCGTGCGAATGGAGATGGTGGAGGGGGCTGTGGGGTGGGTCTGCGTGTGGGTGACTTAGGGTGTAGGAGTTGTTGGGCCAAAATAACCGTGGGGAGGGCCCAAATACATCATGCCAATGTAAAAATTTGTTTTTAGCACGGTGGGTTCGGCCCGGATATTCATATATAGCCACGGACTGCTCAACGCAAAAAACAAAATAATTTTAGCAACGGACAATCCATCGTCGTATTCAGTTTTTAGCAACCGACGGCCCGTGGGAAACATTTAGCAACCTGACCGTCCAACGTAAAATAAAACTTTTAGCAATTGGTCGATTCTTGATTAAGGGTTGTGGTGTAGTGTAATGAGTGTTTTGTTGTGATGCACCTAGTATTAGAACGGATCGTCTCCCAGCAGCATTGATAGAAGCATAAAGGTTGACATTGATAGAAGCATAAATGTTGACAGGACCATTGTCGGGCCCGCCCGGGGGGTGCCGGCAATGCGACAAGACAGGCCCATGAGGCCGGGGGGCCCAACCCCAAATATGTGAGCACCTATAATATGCAGCCCAACAGCCCAAGAACAAAAGAAAAAAAAAAATCACCGATAGTCGCTTCGCGTCCGTCGTCCGGCGAGACCGCGACTCGCCGACTCGAGTCGAGTCCCCTACTACAAGCTATTGCCGCCTTTGCGGCGTCTCCTTCCTGCACACGAGTGAAGGAGTCATCGACATCGAATCGGTCCGATCGGCGATCGGTTTTCGTGCAATTCCAAGCGACGCCATACGTTGTTCGTGGGCGTCGAGGGCTTCTGTTTGCGCCTTTCGCCACGGCCATCAGGTTTAGCGGTAAAAAGCTAATTGGCCCCAAATCTCCAATCTTTTCTTGTCAACAAAAACTCTCCAATCTTTAGTTCTTTAATATTTACTTTATTAGATTTGGGATCGCATGTGTGGTAGCAAGTATGGCATAGTTTTATTTAATTACTCACTACTTTTTGTAGACGTCATGTTGCCCAAAAAGCATGAATCTGGAAGTGCAAAAAGAAAAAGAAGAGAAGGATAGAGGACTTAAAAGAATCACAAAGAGGAGCTATTCTGAAATTTTGTAAGAGAGATACAAGCACCGCAACAATTACAAATCGGATGAGTGGGCAATAGTTCCCGTGGAGGAACAAACTACACATTCAAACGATGAAGACCTGTCAGAAGATAATGGTGGCATCAATACGGATCATAATATCGTGAGTGATCATCACCAATAATTAATTCTCCTATGATGGAATCTACTCATGTTGATGAAGAACCAGCTTTTACTATTGATATGTATGATCCAATAAATTGGGACAATCTTGATAACAAAGCAAGGGACATATTAGTGGAAAAGGGGCCTATTAGAGAAGAAAATATTGTGTTTCCTATGGATGCGGATCAAGACATTTTGCATACACTTATTATTCTAGAAGAAGAATGGATAACGGAGAGGTACGTGACAGGAAATGGTTGGTCTATTCAGAAGTGTTGACAAAGTGTTTTGCTTTTGTTGTAAGTTGTTTGGTTCTAGCAACCGCAAGAGTTCATTGGGGCATGATGGGTACAGAGATTGGAGCCATGTTGGTGAGAGGCTAAAAAGAGCATGAAGTTAGCATGGATCATATGACAAACATGAACTCTTGGAATGAATTGAGAGTAAGATTAAGCAAACATGAAACAATTGATAAGGAGTTGCAATCTGAAATCACAAAGGAGAAAGAGCGCATAAGGCTAGTTTTAATAAGAATTGTTGCCATTATCAAGTTTCTTGGTAAACGCAGAGTTTAACTTTTAGAGGATCTAGTGAGCAACTTTACAATGATGTGAATGGTAATTTCTTAGCTGCTTGTGAGATGGTTGCTGAATTTGACTTGGTAATGCAAGACCACCTTAGACGCATTCAAAAGAAAGAGTTGCAATATCATTATCTTAGTCATAAAATTCAGAATGAGTTGATTTCTCTTATTGCTTCTAGCATTACAAAATCCATCATAAAGATTGTTAAAGAGGCCAAATATTTTCGTTATCCTTGATTGTACCCCGGATGTGAGTCACCAAGAACAAATGAGTTTGTTGGTTCGATGTGTTGATATGTCCGATGGGAAAATAAAAGTTGGGAAGTACTTTCTTGGTTTCTTGAAGGTGGATGACACATCCGGTGAGGGGCTTTTCAATGTATTGGTTGACTCGATCAAATCATTTGGTCTTAATATTGATGATATTAGAGGTCAAGGTTACGACAATGGCTCTAATATGAAAGGAAAAACACAAGGGGGTACAAAGCCGTTTTTGCGTGAGGTAAATCGAAGAGCTTATTATATGCCATGTGCATGCCACGGTCTTAATCGACTCTCGTGATATGGCTAAATCATGCAAGTAAAGCTATTACATTCTTTGGAATTGTGTAGAGGATATATGTATTATTTTCAAGTTCTACCAAAAGATGGAATGTTTTGCTTGAACATGTTCAAGATTTGACTGTGTGAAATCATTAAGCAATACTCGTTGGGAGAGTCGCATCAAAAGTGTCCAAGCAATTAGATATCAAGCTCCTCAACTAAGGTCAGCTTTGTTGTGGCTCGTAAGGATCCGATATGAAGCAAAGGATAGAAGTGATGCAAAAATTTATATGACGTGCTTGGCAGCTTTGAGTTCATACTTGGTATGGTTATTTGGCATGACATTTTATACTCAGTAAATATTGTCGCAAAAAAGTTGCGATCACCATCCATGTGCATTGATTCTACCTTGCAACATATAAAAGGTATGGTGAATTACTTTCAGAGCTACTGAAATCTTTGGTTTTGTTGATAGTATGGTTCTTTTGCCACTGAAATTGCACTTGAAATGGGAGTAGAGGCATCCTTTCGAGTAAAGCGTGTTTAAGTTAGGAAGAAGCAATTTGATGAAACCGAATGCAATGAAGCTATTTTGCAAGCTGAGAAGGATTTTGAAGCTTTCTATTTTTGGTTATGGTTGATATGGCAATTAGTTCATTGAACAACAGATTTAAAGAACTTCAGTCATTCAATAAAAAAATTTGGATTTCTAATGAATTCAACATCCTTGAAGGCACTGGATGGTGCTGAACTAAGAGAGCATTGCATTAAATTTGCAAAAACTTTCTCTTCAGGTGGTTCATCGGATGTTAATGCAAATGACATGATTTCTCGAGTTAGCTGTTATGCAGTCTACTGCGCCAGATAAGCCGATGTCCGCTATGGAGATTTTTGAGTTTGTCACGAAGCGGATTGTTATCCTAATATTTCTATTGCTTATCGGATCCTATTCACTATGCCGGTGACTGTGGCCTCAGCTGAAAGGACTTTTTCAAAGCTAAAACTATTGAAGAATTATTTGAGGTCCGTAATGTCCCAAGAAAGATTAAATGGTTTGGCAACTTTATGCATCGAGAAGAAATTGTTAGATGAAATTGATATTGAGGCTATCATCAATGACTTCGCAGCCGCCAATGTTAGAAGAAACTTTTTAAAGTAAGATAAGATGTACTACTTGTTTAATAAGAAAGTTTTTTATGTATTGCATTTATTAAAGTAGTCATTATATTATTAGATTAGAGTTGTTTTAAGGGCCCATTCTTGTAGCTTCGCCCCGGGCCTTCAATTTGACAGGGCGGTGCTGACCATTGTCTTTCATTATGTGATAAAATGTGTCGTTCTAGTTCAGTTCTTGATATGCTAGTTTTAACAGATCATCCACAACAACCTGCATTCAGGATCACAAATCCAGTTAATCAGGACAATGTTGTCTAAACGCAACAAAACTGTTATGGAACTTTTTAAGTGCAATTTTAACCTGATGTTCTACAGTAAATTCGCCCTTTGCAACTAAGCGACCACTGAATTTGGCTCCAACCAGATCATGTACGACATTGAAGAAGAGTATGACTTCTCTCTTTTGAACCTACAACGTGCATGATTTCAGCCTACGATCATTTCTGAGATCACACTTCGGCATATTCAACCATGGCTCTCTTAGAGTTGTTGTTCTCTGAGTTGATATTTAGAATCTGCATGTCGCTCAACAGTAAAAATCTGTTACGGATTAATGCCAAAATGTTCTGCTAGTTGTTTCGAAAAGTAGGTCTATCTCAAATGCAATTTACTGTCTTTTTTGAATAGTAGCATATGATTGCTACAGAGTACAGAGAACAATAGATTGGAAAATTAGAGCTCAAGTGTGGAGTTTATTTTTGTCTATGTTTCCTAAATTACCACACCTTTCAGTCAATCTATTATCCGAGGAGGTGGGATGGCAAATGGACCATCACCACCAACACCAATCTATCTATACTATAATGTCCCACTTCGAAGGCTCACGAAATCAACGGCTCACGAAACAACACCGTCTAATTGAAGGATTGAGATTAAAAGTTTGATGCATGTCTGACACCCTTACTTCCCCGCGTCGTCCACGCAGTCACGGTTCGATCCTCAGGCTCGTCGGATTCTCCTTTTTCCGTCTCTTTTTTTCACCGATCCCGCGTCTCATTCTCCTCCAACCGCACTCCTGTCCCCCAGGCCCGATCCTCTCCCCTCCTCACCTCATGCGCCTCCCAGGCGGCAAGGCTCCTCTCCCCACATAGGGCGCCGGCGCCGACCGCGAGACTAGGGTTTTGTGGGGTGGCAGCGGTGGCATGGAGCGGCTCGATCCAGCATGGAGCGTGTATTCACCCTCTCGGCTGCGATGGCGGCACCCTCGCCCTCCTAGCCGTGATGGCAGCGACCCTAAATTGGGGTGCGCGGGGCAGCGGCGGCGGCGCTCAGACATAAACGCTGCTGCCCTGTCCGAGAGCGCTGCAGGAGACGCGAAGTTTCTGGTGAAGACGGGGAAGATGCAGTGGCTTCTAGCGGCACGGATCCACTTCCCTATGTTCTCATGTGCGTGCTTCAGGTAGCTTCTGTTCTCGCGTGTATGCACAACTAATTTCAGATTCAGATGCCGAGGCTTCAAGATCATGGTATCTGTAGGCAGTAAAACAATTGAGTGATCTGCCGCTGTAGATTTGAATCCTCACTCTGGCAGACAAATCCCAGAAAACTGATCTATCGGTGTGGGTATTGAACTTCCAAAACTGATAGAGCTTTACATGTGGGTGATGTTCTGGAATTGGAGATACCTGTTTCTGTTCATTGTGTGTGGGTATTGGGTGATCTCTGCAAGGTTTTACCAGTTAACAGTTTTTTTTCTTAATTAATTACCCTTGGATAGAATTCTTTTAGAGAAAGATCCACCTGATAATGTTTCTGCATCACTAATTCCTATTCACAGATTCAGATACTAAAAAGCGTCATATATGTATATTGATTTTTTTTCCTGGGATGTTGTTTATAATTTCTTTCGAGGTGCTTTTTCCTGACTCTTGTTTTATGGGTTCATGTTTAAAATGTTGAAGCAATCCAGTGCCAGTTTCAAACATTGAGCTTTCCATCTAAAAAAAAAGAGCAATGTTTACTTCATATTAAGCAGTAATGGGATGACAAAATACTTCTAACAAACTGTGGGGTCCCTTATTTCCGGGTTTTGAAGTATGTCGCCTCACTCCTTGAAATGCCAGAGTGAGGTTTGGTAGAGTTGATTTACAACAATGCTACCAAGCTATTTTCTTATGCTGGCCCCAAAGTTTAACTTGAAGCTGAAGCCATCTAAATGGGGTTCAATACTACCTTACTCGGTGTTTGTGAAAAATCAAGTACTCGAGTGGAGCATTTTGAGGAGGACGCTGCTAAAGCAGTAGAGGAGCAGATCTGGGTCACCCCAGCGGACAGGAGGATGTCGTGACGGCGTTTGAGGAGCAAATGATTGCTGTGATTTCTTCTGGATTATCTTTTTTTATCTCTTATAATGCTCACTACTTTGAACAAACATGCAGGACCATGACTTCATGAGCCACCTCTCAACCTCTGCACGGGCAGTATTACTATCACATTTGTTTTTTGAAACCTGGTATTACTATCACATTAATTATCAAAAGGTAGTACTATCGTGTTCATTATCTAGAGAAATAATATTCCTCGTCTGTAGAATTAGCAGAGCACAATCAGAGTGAGCTGTCCTCTACAGAAGGTAAGTAGTGAAAATCAGAATTCAATATACTCCCATGTTTTAGAATTCAATCTGATTCTGCACTCTATGTTTTAGAGTTTTTGTGCATTGAAAAGTGACGGCTGATAATTGCTCATTTTACTGTAAGCAAAACATGTGGTTGTTTAATAGCAGAGAGGAACTTCAAGATAACCTGATTTGGTGTTGTCTTTATACTTATGCATCTAATTTGTGTTGTTAAATTTTGTAAAACTGTTTGTCCATTTCTCATCTTGTTTCTGAAGTATGTCTTTCATGTTGAGTGATACTGCTTGTTTCCTTCCCTCTGACGGTTTCCAATTAACATATGGATCAATTTGTGCCCTTCATTCCCTTAAACTATCTGAGATGTCCCCTTTGTAGATCAACATGTCAGAGACGAGAGTAAAACTGTGAACACAGAAGGCAATTTGAAAGATTTGGCAGATAAGGTGAGCAACATTGAAGCTGAGGTGCAGCTCTTGGGAGAAGAGTATAAAAAAGATTTGCTTGATCATGATAAGATGTGCTCTTCCCAAAGCATTGAATTATATTTATCTGCACAATATTAACTGATTAAGTAGAGATCTTCAACATCTCATTTTTCTGTTCATAAGACCATCTTCACTTGCAGAGGAGCTGCAGCATTGGTACGCATGACCCGGCTGCGGAGTCAATGACATGCCTGAACTGGACGAAGGCCACCAGCTAGATGTGGTGTCAGTTGATGTGCCGTGCATACACAAGTTTGTTAGATCGAATGGATGACGTGGGGCTGTGGCTGCCGGATTCTTGAACTTGTTAATGAGCCATTTGATTGTACACCTACTAGAGCTTGAAGAGGCTATTAACTTTAGTTTTTATGATGATTTATCTATTTCTATACATCACGTAGCGTTAGCACGGGCAATATACTAGTATTTATGGGAGTACAGATATTCTCAAAGGAAAAAACAGAGAATATTTACTTGACACCGAATCTTTTCTAGGTTCTCATTGAAAGCCTTTAAAAATTTCTGCACCGTATTTATGCCCGCTTTTTTTTTAGTATGTCGTCATAATCTCCATTTCTTTTAATTCCCTTCAAACCATGGACTTCGTCATCCAACTTCGAATGACAATCTTTTCATTTTCTACAAAAGTAAAGAATGCACCATTTATCAAGCAGTTGACCCATGAGATGAAACACACACGCGCGTAATATATCTTTTTCTCAAAAAAAAAACATAAATAATATATCAATCAGTAATAATATACTAATCTTTCAATCTTTAGAGCTCTTTTTATGGTGCTCAATTCACCACCCAAGAGGCAAGAGCTCTAGTGAATCTCAGCCATTAATTATTAACAATTTTTTCATAAAAAATAGAAAGGCTCCTCCCCGTAATATGCCATAGATACAAAAGGAAAACATTGGGATCAATTATCACTCTAAACATGATCTGTGGGAAGTCCCACAGGTCTCATAAGAATGGAATCATTCTCAGTCAACCAATAGTAGACAAAACACACCAATATTTTATTTTGGGTTTCAAGTTAGTATAAAAAATTTGTAAAGTTAGATATAAAAGCAAAATACCACAATGAATTTCATTCATGTAAACACCTTTGACTGGAAATGAAAATCTCCAATTTTGATTTTGTGAAATAAAATTCAAATATGATTAAAATATCTGGATGAATTTGAATATAGGTGTAATAATGTACTGGCTACATATGTTGTTTCTTGAGAAAGTTATTGGAAATGAGCTATGAGAGAGCTACACGTGATTCGTTTTCCATAAATGTCAAGTCAATACAAAACAACCTTTTAATTGATCATGGTGACTTGGATGACCTATATATTATCTCTTGGGAGGTAATAGGTAACCACGCTATATCCTATATATTAAGTATGAATGGCTCTTATTAATCTGGTGCACTATAAATTTTAATATTTAAGACTCAAAATTTTCTAAAAGGAGGTATATGTCCCATCTTGTATAATTCAAAAAAAAAAAAAATAAGAATGAAAATTCTTACTAGTACCAAACGACACAAAATCCAACAATATAAAAAAAAGAAAGGTGAGGCATATGACCACATACCCTTACTCCGCTTTGTCAACACAAGAAAAGGACGCTCTGTCAACACAAGAAAAGGATAATCATCCATGAAGGCCTCCTCAACTCGAGTTGTTCCAATAATGTTTTTACTTTTTAAAAACTCTCGCAGCGAGGATGAAACTATTGCCGCCCATCCGATGCGAGCCTTCCTTGAAGTGGATGTTAACACCAAGAGAGGCCTTTCCACGGTGTAGATGCACGATAGTTTCGTCATCCAGCACAGATACCCTCTTCAGTCCTTGCCCACTTCAGATTATTTGGTGATCGAAATACTTTTCAGTTCAGTTACCTTTGCAGGTGTGACCGTACTCTAAAGCAACAATCTCGACTTCCAGTGAAGAAAGGTTACCTGATGTGATTATATGGTTACCCCTGCAGATCATAGTCTATATTGGTCCTCTATTGTTGTATCCTAACAAGGAATCTTTTATGTAAATGGTATTGTTGAAGCTACCATTGAACTTAAGTTTAAGCTTCTGAGTTGTGTCCAGGCCATGTGCCTCGCCTGGTGATTCTCCTTCCTCTGGCCTATATTCAAACAAGAGATAGCTTATTCAGGCCATGTGTCTCGGTTTGATTTTTGTGCCTCAACTCTTAAAACTGTTTATTTTTAGTGTCATTCAAATTGATGTATTAGATTAACTGGAACACATAAATCTTACATGCATGCAAGGCAACAGATAAAAATAAAATTGTTGGCCAGTTTATCAAATATTATCTATTTGAATGTCGTGTCATCGAAAATAATCTCAATTTCAATCCATGGACCAAAGTGAATGATTTTGAGAGTTGAGAGACCAAAATTAAATGGTTTCTTAGTTGAGGGACTGAAATCGACCAAGACCATAGTTGAGAGACCAAATATAGACATCTCATATTTTAAAATGCCAGTAAATAAGTGTATGAGGGCTAAAATGTAAAAGAACACTTATGTTAAGCAAAAGCATTGAAACATAATTTGTAAAATACAGATGCCATGGGATAATTACAGTATATATGTATTCAGCCTAAAAAAAATACAGTACATATGTGGGATAACTTACTGATGCTGCTTGGCACATCCTTCCAGTGTCTGCATGAAAAGAAAGCGACTAGTAGTTCAGCTTGCATTATTTGTCTCATACAAACACCTTCTAGACAGCTATACGCAGGATTGTCTAGCAAACCTGCATAAGCACCGTAACAGATCTCATATACTCCTATCAGAATTTTTGCGGTCCTTCAAGAGGTACTACTAATTATTGTTAGCAATCTTGCTGGATACGTCAACCTAACTGGCTAACCCAGTAACCCTGCCGTAGCCAAGGGTTAGTTGCGCCGCCACCGTTTATCCGGCCGTCAGCTCTAGGCAGTAGGCACGCATAGCCCGCTCCTACAATCCCAGGATTCTGTTTTCAGGTAGACATGAAACTTTCCTATAAAATGGGTCTCTCCCTCGGTGCTTTTCATTGCACAGTTTCATACGCTATTTTAGGCTCACGTGGGTCCCTTGGTCTCTCTCTTCCCTCCCTCCTTCCCTCTTCCTGCCTGCATGGAGGCCGACGGACCCGCCCCAGCCCACGCTAGGTTCTGGGTGCTTGATGCTCGTCGGCGGCGGGGAGAGGTGCGGAGCATCTCCATGCCCGGCCGCACTCGTGAGAAGAAGAAATGTGGCTAGAGGTTGGAGATGGGCTGGCCACGCACCAGCGGATCTGAGCTCGTGGCCATGGCGGTGGCAAGCTCGTTCCGTCGCGTTAGGGACTCGGCGAACGGAGGCCCGATGAGCAACAGGGAAACAAGGGAAAGCTAGAACACAAGACATCTCGGTGAGCAATCCACCGTGAGAACCTTGGTCACGAGAGAGGTGGGCACGGCGGCCATGGCGGTGCCGCCGCGACAAGAACGGCGCTTGTTGCCGATGCCGACCTCGTGGGGCGTCTCGACCTTGTGGGCGCGGTGGACGGCCTCCGCCGGAGCTCACGAGTGCGGCGTATTCCTCGCGGGCGCTGGCGTCCAACCTCGTGGGCGGCGAGGTAGCCTTGCGTCGGACCTCACGGCGCAGCGGCGGCCTCGCGGGCGCGGGCGGATCTCATGGGCGTGCGGACGGCTCGTGGCGAGCTCGGGCGACCTCGCGTGCACGCTGGATGGCCACGCCGGTGCTCGTCGAAGGTAGAAGGCAACATCCGGCGGGATGAAATGAAACAGACGCCTCAATGGTAGTTTCATACAGTTCCTCAGCGTTGAAACAACGCTCAAACGTTTCATCCCCATGAAACGTTTCCCTTCTCTCTCCTCCCAATTTCATGCAAAAGCCGATGTGACACCCTATTTAATATGTATGAAACCCCCACTAAAACCCCGTTGAGACCGACTATTTATTTGTTTGTACCTTGTGTTCATCTGTTAACACGACAACTATTCATGCATGCATTGCTACTCCGGCCCCTGTTTAGTTGGTGAAAAGTGAACCAAAAAAGTGCTACAAAGTATACCCGTCACATCAAATCTTTTAACGCTTGAATAGAGCATTAAATGTACATAAAAAAAACTAATTGCATAGTTTGGCTGAAAAGTGTAGAGAGACGAATCTTTTGAGCCTAGTTAGTCCATAGTAGGACAATAACTACCAAATACAAACGAAAAGTGCTACAAAGTAGGCGAACCCAATATATTTCACCAACTAAAACCCCCTCTATCAATTATATAACTTGAGAAATACACACACAAAAAGTATGTTGTACCTTCTGGAGATCGAACACACCCTGTGGAGATCGAGCACACCCTGTGCTCGAAAGCTGGGTCTGCCACTGGCTGGCCTCCTAGCTGTCTATTCGTTCCTCAGTCACAAGAGATCTAATTCCACCGGACTTCGCCTACAAAAAAAAATCAATGCCTCCATCCGGAACCTACAGGGTGCAGCGTGCTGCACTTTGTTGCTGGAGTCAGTCATGCTTGCTTCCATGGTGAAGCCGAGACATCCCGGTCCAAGCCGAGACAGCCTGTACCCTCCGTCGGGAACCTGCTCGTAATGTAGATCGGTCTACCATCTTTGCCCTTGCCTGTATATTATGTGCAAGTCTTATTTGTGTACGGAATCCTTTCCTTCTTTTTGAGAGGTATATGGTATATCCGTATACCGTATATGTATAGTTACATACCAAGTATAATTATACGTCTATAAGTGACTCAGTAAACGTGATTACTTCTTCAGTGTTACATTAAGTATCATTTTCTTCAATTGATTAGCCACGATGGATGAGAGAATTAAATAGTAGTATATTTAATTAGATTTGTCTGAATATCTTTGTTACACAACTGCATTATATTATAAAAGCAAAGATTCATTCTTTTAGCATGCACTGTGGTTGTGTCTTTTATTTTCATCAAGCATATATACAAATAAAGTTATAGAAATCTCATTTATATTCCTCCTTCGTACCCGCAGCAACGCGACGAGAATTCTCTTTCTTTATTTGTAAACAAAAAAATTCGCCGACACAGACTGAAACTTGCTGAGCTACATATGCAAGAAAAAAAAAAACGACCATATACTAGAAGCTCATCTCACTGTTTAGAGCATCTCCAAAGAGTACTACCTCAAACCTGGCTACCTATTTCTCTATTTGGGTAGCCATCTACTTTATTCTACCTAAATTTTGCTCTCAACTCCAGCCGTACTACCTAAACCTTGACTTCTAAAATCGTTTTATTGGAGCCCACATTTCATCCCTTTCCTTCGTACTTTTGCCATCAGCCAAAGACGTCGCGGGCAGGGACGCGTGTGCAGGGGCTGCCGTTGAGCCGAGGAAGGAGCGCTGCGCCGCCAGAAGCAGCAGGGCAGGGCTACCGCGTGCCGGGCGAGGCAGCGAGCTGCAGATTCGGGGAATAGGGCCGCGGTGAGGTCCGCCTCGGGAGAGAGAGAGAGAGAGAGAGAGAGAGAGAGAGAGCAGAGATGCCGCACCATGCGCGAGGCGGGGGAAAGTCGCGCCCGCTAGGGACCTACGGCTGGGGAGGGCCGTATCCATAGAGCAGGGCTGCCGGCGAAGCTCGCCCACGAAGGAGGTCCGCCGCGACGAGGAAGCACCACCCATGGCCACGCCAATGGGGAGGAGCACCGTCCGTGGCCGCGCCAACGCTGGGGAGGAGCGCCGCCCGTGGCCGCGCCAACGCTATGGAGCACCGCGTCGTCGACGAGCGCCACCGTGGAGGAACCACATGTTGGGTAGTGGCACCGGCGGAGAGGAACCAGGTGCCATCGAACCCGTGCGAGCGAGAGCGGTGAAGGAGAGAGAGGCACGTGGGAGGGGAAAATTAGCTGCCCGTCTGTTGGCCCAACGGGAATAGGTAGACCAGAGGAGAATTTAGAGAGCCAACAAATCTAGGTAGTTGAGTAGATAGACCGTTGAGTACCTGTTTTCCCTTCACTGCCTAAATATAAGATAAGTAGTCTGTTTAGGTAGCCTGTTGGAGATGCTCTTGTAGCGTGTATATGGTTCATTCTAGTTACCGGCGGCCCGACCAACAGCGCTTTGCGCATTGACTGTTTGGTGATTTAGCTCTAGCTCATAGGTAAAGATCTTATTTATTTTCACAAGCCAGTTTGAAAGATCAGGACCTGAAATAAGAAATCTCCCATTCCGTGACTAAAAGTTGCGAATAAGAAATTTCCCAGCCAACTGAGCTACGTACGGAAGAAAAATCCTCATATATTCCCATGCTGAGGTCACTGCTTATGCCAGCATATGGTTTCGTTCTAGCTCCCGATCAACCAGCTTGCGATACAGACCCTACTAATAGTCGTAGCAAATGTGAATTCTCACTAGGAGGTAGAAAAAGTTTATACTAAATTTTGAACCACCTCGCAAGAAGAAATCTAAAATTATAGTTGTAATAGTGGTAGAGAGAATTGGTAGATATTTTCCAATGTAGACCCTTATAAATAGTAAATTTAATAAATGTAGCAAACTGATTTCCATATAAATTAGAGAGACAAATAATTAAATGCAGATTCCATATGAAATATAATTAAAGCTATGGAAATTACTAGTTTGACCTCCTAACTTACTTGGAAAAAAATTCTAGCTGAACAGTCCACAAGAATCATAATTTTCAAACTACCAATTCAAAATTGAAATTATACAGAAAAAGTAGTCTTTGATTTCCATATGTTGGGAAACATCTAAATAAAATTTAGTGTAATGATATGAGTAAAGTTCAAAAGAAGGGATTACATGCATGTAAAATATAGCTGCCTAATCACACCAATATTTTAGCACACCTATAAATAATTATCAAAACATTTCTTGTGCCATCCTCTCACAGCATTTCTGACATTGGCATGTCGTTTTTTTTCCGCCTCCTAGCCGAAAAGTTTTGGTTATCTACTAAGCTCATTCCCCGGACCTTTAACCACTAAAAGAACCCGACTCGGAGAGACCAGCCACGTCGTTCCTATTAATTTGATTGGTCCGGATGTTTTTGCAGTAAAAGACCTTTATATTTAAAAAAAGAAAATCTATTCCGCTCCTCCTAGGCCCTCGATAAATAGTAACTCAGTTCTTTTTTTTTTACTTTTTACCCCCATAATATTCAACATCCTACACTCGAAGAAGGCAAAATTCGATTTCGTGGCGTTTTTGCGCTTACACGCCCGCCCGACTGTTTTGCAAAAAAAACCACACCACAGCCACTCACATATATACCGGGCTCTCATTCTTCTCAGAAAAAAAAAAAAAAGCACCCGGCCTCTCTCTTCCTCTCCTCTCTCACGCGCGCTCCCTCCTCTCTTCCTCCGTCTCTCCCTCTCCCGTGCGTGGCGGCGGCGGCGGCCACGGCGCCCGCCGGGAGGCGCGCCCGCCCCCCCCCTCCACCGCCTCCCTCTCCTTCTCCCTCTCCCCTTCCCTCTCCTTCTCCTTCTCCCTCTCCCCGCCCTTCCCCATGCGGCAGATTCACCAAGGAAACCCTAGGTGGCGGCACACAGCAGCTTCGCGAGGCGGCCATGGCGGGCCGCAAGACGCCCCGCTTCGGGGCGGGGCGCAGCGATCCGAGCCCAGCCCCTCCCGAGGCAGCGATGGGCGCCAAAGCAGCGACGACACGTCGTTTCTGGCCGGCTCAGCCATGACCGGCCGGACAGGGCTTCAACGCGAGCGGCCCCAGGTGAAGCCAGCCTCCCTTGCTCCTCCTCTCCTTCACTTCGTCGAAACCGTAGGCGGCTTTGCTACAGCAAACCCTAGCTGAGGGTTCCATTCATGTCAGTACATCGATTTTGTTCTTATGGATTTCATCTACCGCCTGCTAGATTGCTGCTGCAACAGGAGGACAGTCGGCAGGCTTGGTGATTTTTATTAAATTTTATGCACACTAAAGAAGGTCAGGTCTTTGATATATATATATTTTTTTGCCTGCATTGCGTGATCTTCGATCCTTGTGATATATTAATTGTCCGTATTTTCAGCTACTACCCTTAGTTGTTTATATTATTCTATCTTTATTTTAAAGTCTTATAATTAGTCATGTGATTGTCCATATTATTCATTTTTTTTTTTCCTATGGTGTTTTTTGGTAGTGCAGCTCATCAGATGTTAAATTGCCTGTTTAGGTGTAAGGTACTAAGCAATAGGGAATTTATGTAGAGGTTAACTCCTAACAAGAACTAAGGGGTTTGATGCCCTCAAGAACTCAAACTTGCTATTAAATAATTTTTTGCCTTTGTGTGGAGTTTGATGCCCACTAAAACTTACATATTTCCCTTTATCCTGATTTTTTCCAATAGGAAAAATTGAAAGAGCAAAGCCAATGATGAGAAGCTCTATCTCAAACACTTCAAGTGATGCACAGGTCTAGCTGTTTTACGCTTATTGATATGATTGAAGGATTGTAATTTTTGGCCTATCTTTATTGCACAATGTTAGTCTGTAGTTTGTGTTTTTTTTTGTCCGAAACGCATTTTGATTTCCTAAAAACCGATGCCGATGTGATGGTGGCTGGTGGAACTGAGTCCAGTATTGATGCTTTGTCTATAGCTGGATTTTCTAGGCAAGTATGTCTCCACATATTTTGTGTTATCTGTCTTCCAAAATAGTACTGTGTGTGCTTTCCTTTTTGGTCATTGGAAAATGGCCTGAAATGCTTTACTAAGCCTATTAGGAGGCACTACTGGATGCGAGGGTAGTAAGCAATAGAAAACCCACTTTTGCATCCGCTAACAACCCTTCGTAAATATATGTGTAGCCTTTAGGTACCTGCATGTTTTGCCTTTTGCCCACTGTTGTTAATTGATACGTAATTTTTTTTTTTCCCATATTAGTGTCACCAGCCAATACCTTATCCCAATTTCCATTTATTTTGTGCAGGTTAAGAGCATTGTCTACAAAATATAATTCCTCTCCACTTTCAGCTCCAAGACCTTTTGATTGCAGTACAGATGGATTTGTGTATGTCATGCCTCTGTTAGATTGTGCCTCTATTTTAATCTTTTGGCTTATTTTTTTCCTTGATCTTACCTTTTCTTCTAAACTGATCAATAGGATTGGTGAGGGCTGTGGGGTCATGGTTTTGGAGGTGAGTGGTTTGGGTATTGTTAGTTAAAACCAATCATTACTTTCATTAACACAGAAGATAGTGCTGGAGAGTAATGCCTGGTTGTTCTTAAAATTTCCATGGTGTGCTGGTTTTTTTTATTGAAACTCGCTTTCCATATACTGTTGAAAATTACCCTAATGCACCCTAATTGTTTCTTAGGTTAACCATTCACTTCTCTACAGGCACTTGAGAATGGAAAGGAATGTGGTGCAAAAATTTATGCTGAAGTTCAAGGCTACGGAATGTCTGGTACCCTGTTATTCCTCAATGAAGATTTTTTCTGTCATTAATATGTATCAGATTATGAAGCTCAGTTCCTTTCAGGTGACGCACATCACATAACTCGGCCACAAAATGGTGGTAGAGGTGCTATCTTAGCCATGAAGCGTGCTTTGTATCAGGTGCAAAATCATATATGCCTTTGTTGTTTTGTGCTGATATCTTAGTTGTTCTTTTAGTGTAAAAGAAATTAGGAATAGTATGCCTGCTTCTTTAATTTTTGTTCGGATCTTCTTTCCAGTCAGGTCTTCATTCAAATGAAATTGATTATGTGAATGCACATGCGACGTCAACTCCTCTAGGTAAGCACTCAGCCACATGCTGATGGCATTCATCAGCTTAGCTACAACTTGTGTTCTGTTCTGTTTCTTGGATAACTTCTGTTTCTGAATTTTGTTCGAACCACAAATAGGTTAATCTGGATTTAACCCACAATTAGGTCATGCTGTGGAAGGAACGCGATCAAATCCATCTTTGGCGACCATAGTAATGATAGCCAGAAGGAACGCGATCTAATCCATCTTTGACGACCATCTTTGACGAATAATCCCAAAAGGAACGCGATCTAATATTTCCCTCTTTTCGCGTTCCTTCTTGGTGACTTTAGACTATGGTAGCACAGTTCAGAATAATATTTCTCTTTCGAATGGTAGGAAAGATAGCCAGTTTAGGTGTGTGTTGAGGTCCATATTGGGGCTACATTACTGGACAACAAATGTTTTACATGGGTCAGTGTGCACACTGATGCTTGGTCTACAAAGAGTATTTCAACTTCTTGTGTCACCAAATTGTCTTATTTATGAAATATTATTAAAATACCAGTGGTGTACTTAACTGTCATCATTTATGCGTAGCTTGGCCCTATGGACAAGCACGCATAGCTTGGCGGCGCAGCGATGCGAGCACGGCTAGCCCCTCCACAACACTTGAGTGATTTTTAGTGTTCCCTACAAGTGTTTTGGACATGAGAGCCCTGCCCAAGCGGTGGTTCCTTTTTTTTTCCTTCCCAAGCACAATAAAAATATTCAGTATAGATCTGAATGCATCATTTTATTTGCCATCTCAATATATGCTACATATTTCTAGGTTCGCTCTTGTATGGATGTGTGAAAAAAAGAATCTGCTTTATCTGCAAATTTCAGTCTTCATTATTAATTTAGTTTATGCACTCTTATTGTACTACCTAACATAGTAGTTCATATCAGGTCTATCAATCACCGCACATTGGTCTGCCTTTAGCCATGAAATAGGTTTCAGTACATCAGGTGAGTGGTCCTTCTAAATTTCAAGGATGCAAAGTTGTTTCATGCTTGCTTACCTCTTAATACCTACCGTAACTTAAATGACTTATTAATTTGATGCTGAAAACTTAATACATACCCTCTTATTTCTCTAAGGTGACCATGCATTGTCTATAATATGTCACAAGCCACCTTGGACCTCTAAAAAATAACTGAGAAGCTATCACATTTAGTTCATTATTGCTGAAAGCTTTGAACTCTTCGTTCTACTTCTGGAAGCAAATTGCAGTTTTTTTCTATCTTTTATGCGCCTCTTTTCTTTTTCTTATTATTAATACTCTATTTAATTCAGTAGTATTCTTCACATTTGAAACAAAAATGAGACTCTTTCATTATGCAGTTACTGTTGAGCTCTATTGCAAGCATTTGCTCTACAGGTCAGTGCAAGGTTAATAAAAGTTGTGCACTAATATCTCCAAAGATGCGCAAATAGGTATGCTGAATTATCTATCTCAAATTAGTTTAAAAGTGTTAGTTTTCCTTATTACACTTCAAATGTTGAAAAAGTGGGCAATCTATATAGCTTTCTTTCATTCTTCAATCAGGTGGTTGCATTTGCTGCTGCTGCCAGCTTGAGTGTTTCCATATGAATTAAAAAGTTCTGAGTCGTGGTTAGGGTTTCAAACTTCTGCTGGACCAGCAATATATCATCTCTCAACCTTGACATATGTCTAGGGGAAGGATTGCTTAAATGCTTAGTGATTTAAACTTCTTTTGCAGGTTCTTGAATCAATTGTCTAGCCTGATACCTTAAAATGCAACCACCTGATTAAATGCTTAGTCATCTCTCAACCTCAGCAGATGATTAATATACTTTATACACAACTTAAAATGACTCTACAGTTGCTAATTTAAGCCATGTGCTATATTAAATTAACTTCGAGTGTGGTCTCAACAGCTAATTTGATTTTTTTTTGGTATGTCAGATATATTACTTATTAGTTGTCATTCATATCAACAAATTCAGTTTAAGTTGTTTAATTTACAGACATAATGAATACAGACTATATCCCGGTTTACTTTTATTGCTTCTAGAGGATTTTTGATTTAGTTTTGACAATTTTTTGTACAGATTTGTGTTCAGATAGCATCAAAATACTTGGTTTCAATTGTGCTTGCCTTGCCGGCTTGCCGTATTTACATCTACATTCAGTTAGTGCATCAGAGTGCCTGCCTCTACCATTGCTTTATTGCCATACTGTCCTATACAACATACACTAGCTTTCCCAACTCTTTCTATTATCTAGCATAAGTGGATTTTATTTGTGAATCTTTGATTAGCCCATCCTTGAAATTGGACTATATGAGTGCACCCTTCATTTTTTCCAGATGTTATCTGGCGATTAAAAGTTATTGTTTAGGTTAGATGCTGCTAGCTCTAACATACTTAGAACAAACTTCTTTGGTAGTTTTGTCTTCGTGTAGATTCAGTTGTTATCCTTGTTTTGTCACAAAACTATCAGATTTATGCAATCTGTGAGTACACACAGTATCGTTTGAGAACCTGCTTTCATTTTTCCTGTCAAAGATTATGGAAATTCTATATCTATTCAAATGCTACAGAAGTGAATCATCATTGCCTGGATCGTTTGGATCACTTGGCCTCAAGGTGTCAACACCTGCGAAGGTGAAATATATGCTTCACATCTATTTTCAAAATTAGTTTCCTGACTTCCATGTGACCCCATCAGAATAAAAAAATATGCTACCTGTGTATTCTCCTTTGAATTCTTTCAGTCAACCACCAGCCAGGTTTGACAAAATAATTTAGCCTACTGATGATGCTCTATTTTTTTATACCTAACCATAGTGGAATGCTATATTAAAATGATGGGCCTTGCAATTTTGGTCTCTGCTTAAGTAATATAATTCATATAGACATAGCCCTAACATTTTCTTATGCATATGATAGCTGTCATTGTCGCCCTTCATGACCTTAATCTTATTATATTAACAAAGAATTTTCTGAGTAGGGAAGATTCTTTTGCGCTATAAGAATTTTTTTCCTCCCTTTTTAACAATAGAAACATGATCCTTACATTTTTTTCGGCTTTGTCTTTGTGCCTAAAGCTAAGTCTAATATTTTTGGCACAATTCAAAAAAGTGAGTTAATTTCCTGATATCAGCAATAATATGGATCTATCTGCTCTTAATTTATTACTTAGACATCACATATTATATTCAGTGAGCTCATAGTTACCTCATCATCGCTACAGATCCGGAACCAAAGCAAATTTCTTCATCCTTTTTTGCGACACGACAAGGCTACACACGCTATGAAGGAAGCCTCTGCTGCTCAGCCCGGGTTCTACTTAGCTAACAACAAAGTGAATGTATAAACTTGCACATGCTCGCTTGTCCAAACTATCATGTTACGACCATAATCGATTGTAATGAAAACCTGTCCAAATTATGTCCATCCATCTCATAGACCACTTCACACTTTACTGTTGACTGCACAGGCGTACCCCCATCACTATTTGTATTATTATGCGACCTCATTGCTTCTAATGAACTATGATCTCTTTTTAAAGATGGTTGAGACCCTTTGCCTCAAGTCTGTCTCATTTTACTATACGTTAAGTTTTCTAACTTACTGTTGCATACATGGTAGTGCATATGACTCCTTGTATACCATGTGTACAAAACCTTTGTTCACTTCAACATCATACACTACGTGTCATCAACCTATCATCTGGTTCCATATTGGCGCGCAAAGACGCGCCATCCAACTAGTTTACTATTCCACACACAAAGACATGCTGTGCTTCTAGCACTTCTTTTTTTGGAGGAATCAGGAGGAGCAAGGAGCTCCTACTGTATTTTATTACAAGCAGAATAAACAAAGTACGTACAGTACATAGTTAAGACACAAGAGGAGGGGGGAGTGGAGAGGGGAAATTCAGAAAACAAACAAAACAAAGAGAGGAAAATGTCATGAAAATTACAAATGAGCTAGCACCCAACTACTGCTGCAAGAATGCATTAGCGAACATTTTGTACATCTCCTTCTTTTCAGTATAGAGAAGGCGACGAGCCTGTCTCTGTCCGGGACACACTGCTTCAGAGCTTCGTAGGAATTGTACTCTTTGGACCACCGGCGTAGAGCAGGGTACTCGTTCTCGTCAACCACCGTCACTCCATTTACCTCCTCTAGCACGCTGAGCCAAGGACCCAAAACAGAGGCGGCTACGTCCATGTAGCCGACGGTGTTGCCCCCAAAGAACCTCTTCCCCTTGAGCTGCTGCTCCAGAAACGCCAGGCTCTGCTTGGCTTCTTCCACCTGAGCCTTCTGCGCGTCGCCCTGATCTGTCCAGTGTGCGAGCCAGAACGGCTTGAGGAGCTGTTCAAGTTCATCAGCAGCATCGTTCAGTAAAACTAGCAGATTTTCATATTTCACTACAATGCAAGAACCGGATTCTAGTTAGTTTCTGAATGAGAGTGAGTACCTTGCTATCAATGAAGTCTGCCCAGAAACGGGCCATGGCTCGGTCGTAAGGGTCGGCTGGCAGGAGAGACGGCCTGTCGAAGACCTCGTCGATGTACTCGACGATGACGAGAGATTCACAGATGGCCCGGTCGCCATGGAGGAGCACGGGCACCTTCTTGTGAACAGGGTTCTTGGCGAGCAGCAGGTCGCTCTTGTTCATCAGGTCTTCCTCGATCAGCTCATATGGCACGCCCTTGAGCCGCAGAGCGGCCTCGACGCGGTGCGTGTATGTGCTGGCGAAATACCCTATGATCTTAACTGGTGGAGACATGTTTCCGCTAGCTAACTGGCTCTTGCTTGGCTTGCTGCTGTCTATCTGCTTGGAGAAACTTACTAAACCATTCCTGTTTATAGGAGAGAACCGAAGATTGCTTGGCTCATATATATCGATATCGACACGGTCAAAGGCATGTGGGCTGCTGCTTCTATACAATAAGAAAGTGAAAGTTTACACAACAACCATCTAATAGTTCTTTAAAAATTCACAAGGAGTTGCTTGGTTGCTTCGGTCCGCCGAATATAATTAAGGACCTAAAATGGCTACCAGAGGGGTGTGAATGGGAGCCTCAAATTTCTTTCGAAATTATGGTCCTTGGCTCAACACCCGACCCCAAAAGCAAACTCACGCAAAGATGCGACGCGTGCTAACCTGGTATCAGGATATCATGTGCGAAGTGTTAGGCACATCGAATCCAACAAAACAAACAGAGAATGAATCGAAGCTCGAATGCGCAAACTACAAACGTAACAAAAATCTCTTGGCACAACAACTTGCTTCCTGTAAATGCCACTCAAGAATTGTCTGCTGCTCGAAACAGAGAACTGGACAGCTGTTGAAAAGAATTAATCGAACTGCAAGAGATTTAATCACAACTAGGAACAACCGATCACTAATGGCAGAGCAATTACTGTTTCACTGTAGCCTGAAAGTGACATCTCAAAATGACTTAGATTTCATTCACGTGCATTACCAGGAAGAGCTAATTTTTTACCAACGAGAGATGCACGTGATGGGGCTGCAGACCACTACAGGATGCAAGAGACAAATATCAGACTAATCAAAATTGAGCACATATACACATTGGCTCACGGCAAGCATTAGAGCAGTCAGCTTTGGCCTGACGCTGCACACGAGGACCTGGAATCGATTCAGAGCAACGAATGTTTAGTTGCTGAAATATTTTGGGTTGGGCCACTGTAGCACTTTTCGTTTGTATTTGATAATTGTTGTCCAACCATAGACTAGTTAGGCTTAAAACATTCGTCTCGCACTTTTCAACCAAACTGTGCAATCAGTTTTTTATTTACCTACATTTAATGCTCCAAAAATACGTTAAGAGATTTGATGTGACGGAGAACAGAAGCACTTTTTGGATTCCTGTAGCGTCAACTGAACACCCCCTGAGTGTGGAGACCGGATTCAGAACTGGTGACTTCAGTGGAAGTCTGGTACTCCACGGTCAGTCGCAGGCAACAGAGCCTGAGTCATCGCCAGCCCAACAGGGGAGTGCACCACTCGACCAGGGGCGGTGTGCACTGGCGTGTCAGGTGACCGCGGTTCAGAAAACGGAGATCAGGCCAAGAACCAAAAATCAACAGATGGACTGCTCCCTGCCGCTGGAATTGAACGATCAGAAAAGGAGGACAACGGGACTGCGCATGGCCAACTGCTTGGGGATCAGAGGCAGTCGCTGCTCAAAGGAGCTCGCACGATGTTTCCACATCGGCGCTGGTAGCGCTGCCGCCCTCGCCCATCAGATCGACAACACGCCAACGACGAAAACTTCCCGAGCACTACGAACAGAAAAGACCGACCTTTCAATCGACAAGATCCCAATTATATCAACGCAAAACGCTCCCAAAATTCGCACGGGTGATCTACGACGAATTGGTGATATATCCCTAGAAAATCATGCTCGAATCCAACTCGAAAAATCAGGAATTTCAGATCACAGGCAAGAACGAAAATTGGGGAGAAAGACTGGAACACAGGGAAACAAGAATCACAGCTCCGATTAAAAAAAATCCCAGAGGGCATGAGGTGGATTAAGGGCGTGTTTGGTAGAGCTCCACGCAGCTCCGGATCAAAAAAAAATCAGCTCCGCTCCATATTTTTTTCTAGCCAAACGGTTTCAACTCCAAAGAACTCCACCGCGGATTTGCTCCGTAAAAATGGTGGAGCAGCCCCAAATCCACGGATTTCGTGGAGTACCAAGGGATGCTCCACCAAATCTATGTTTGCCGGAGTTGGGGTAAATTACTCCACCAATGCCACCGGTAAGTGGAAAATGACCGATTTCGTGGTCCGTTCTTTCTTTTTTCCGTGGCTCTTGTTCCCACGGTGATTTCAGCCGGGGGATAAAGATCGCGGCTACCGAGTGCTTGGCCGCCGCCCGCTGGTGTGCGGCCAGCCACATGGGTGTCGGGCGGAGTCGCGGCGTGAAGCCGCCGAGTCCGGCCGATAAGCCCGCCCGGCAAGTGCCATCGCCGCCCGCCCCCGTCGCCTCCGCTCTCCCGATGGCGCCAGCGCCGACGGCGTGGCTTCAAGCGAGCGCCGCCGTGGAAGAAGACTAATGGGGCGGCCGCGGTGCTCGCCCGCCGCAGTCCCTCCCGACGCCGCCCGTCCCCGCCCCCACCTGGGCCACCCAGCCCGCCCCGAACCGCCCCCTCGTCCCGCCCCGAGCCCCATCCCGCCCGGCGCCGCCCCCATGCCGCCCCCGAGCCCCATCCGCCCCCGAGCGCCGCCCGAGCCCCACCCCGAAGCGCCGCCCCGAGCCCCATCCCGCCCCGCCCACCTACGCCGCAGCCCGCCTACTCGCGCCCGCAGATCCGGCATGGTTGCGAGCGCCGGGGGGAGTCGCCGTCGGGTTCACGCTGCACGTGAAGAGGAAGAAGAGAAGGACGGAAATGCAATTTGATTTCACTCTTGAGGTTCCCCGATGAAAGATGACCGAGAGTTTTTTTTTTTTCTATTCTCCCGACATGCGGGCCCTACATGTCATAGGCATGGTGGGAAATATGGAGCTGTACCAAACGTTTTTTCGGATCTCGCATCCACGATGGAGCCGCTCCATGGTGGAGTTGCGCGGACTCGCAACTCTGGAGCTATTTTTTCAGAGCTGGAGCTCTACCAAACACGCCCCTAATTAGGGCCACCTCTTCCCACACAAAAATAACAGGTTCCGATCTCAAATTACACACACGAATTTCTCCATATGTGGACCTCCCTCAAACAGCCCTAGAGAAGAAGAAAAACTACGGTAAAAATAAAAATGGGATTAGAGAGATAACGGAGGTTGGGGACTCCCTCCGCCTATTTAATGGGTTTATTACACTCCCCAATTTACCCCAAGGCCTAATTAGAGCCAAACCAAAATAGCCATGGGCGATATGGTCCGACTCGAGGTAATCTTGATCCGACGACCACCGCGCCTTCCCCACCGGTAGCTTCATTTCGATGCGAAGCTCCGATGTCGCCATGCGCCGTCCTTCCGCCTTGGAAGTTTTCGGGTTTTGTGGCTCAAACCCACGAAACCCGCCACCGATGGTTTTGAGGCCCAAACCACCAAACCGCTCGCGAGTAGCGTATCCCGTACGCATCCCCCGCTCTTCGACACATGTCACCGCCGTCCTCGACCACCCGGCCGCCAAGTCTTCGAGCCGCCCGCTTTCGACTTGCACGTCCGTCTGCCTTGACTCGATTGACATGGTCACTCCACGCATCCTTGCACTTGTCGATGTCCCAAGTGTCGCCCACCACGGCTGGCCACCCGGCGATCCGGTCCCTCGGTCCAAGCCTCACGTCCGCCCTTCACCGCTCCAGTCCATCAAAGACGCACGCCCCTCCTGGCCTTCACCTCACCGTCGACCACCGCCTCCGAGCTCGGCACCCGCACAACACAAGCCAAGAAACACGCCGCACGACACCCCTCGTGTGCCCAATTAGGGTAATGAAGATAAAAGAGAAAAGGAAAATAGAATGAGAATGTTAGAATGTTGACGATCGCTCATCACCAAAACTCGAACAACATGAGTACATATCAACCATGTGTTCGCAATCTCCCCTTTGATGAGTGCATTGTCAACACCAACACAAAGACAGAGAAAGGAAGGAGAGAACTCACCCAAATGACCAAAAGCCAATGAAAAGCCAAAAGAAGGTCATTTGAAATGAGCAAAGATAAGAGCAAAACTTGGTCTCCAAAGACATGGACAATGGCTCAACACAACCAAGCAAAACACATCTAGCCCTCAAGCAAAGGCAAAGGCTCAACACATCTAGCAACTCCCCGCAAAAATGCAATGCCTCAAAAGAAATGCATAAACACTGTCTTTGTAGATCATTCTCCCCCTTGTTGGCATATGCACTTATCAAGATCATGAAATAGAGCACATGGATTGCAAAAACTCCCCCTTGAGACATGCTATGGATGCACAAATGTACAATGCAAAAGCTTCAAGATTATAGCAATTTGAATGAGAAGATGCTCTAACTAGTATCATAGCAACAATGTATAAGTGCTAGCAAATGCTCAAACTAATCAATATGATACGAAATATGGCATTTAAGAATTTTGATCAAGTTTAAGCATTTTAAAAGAGGGGTTCACCACTAAAAGTAGCACATAGCACGTATAAGCGGAAGATCGACCGAGGGCTAACATATGTAAACAGGTGAACTACCCCAAACAACGTTCACACATCATGCAAAAGACATACCCAACACTTATGATTTGATCAATTTTTAAAAATATCAGAGTTTGCAGCGTGTCACAAGTATTAGGCAAAGCATGTATGTGCGAGAGGTTATCCACACTTGCCAAATTTTTTACTAATCAACCATGTCAAGCCTATCTTTGTGAGCAATGAAAAGCTTAAGATAATGGTCCGGATCATCCACTACAAGATTCAATGGGAAGCAGTCTCAAACCTTGAGGTGGGATAGTATGGACCCATCTCGATCTTTTTCAACCACTTAGCTTAGATTTCAAATTTTTAGCACATGAGTATCAAGGTTATCTAAGCAAGTGTGTAACTCAAAGCATGAGACATAGCTACCTAGCATACACATTTTAGCACAAGGGATCTCACACATCCTACACATGCTAGTAGCCATCTCAAGAGTGAACCATTTTCAGATTTTATCAAGAGATATTCAAGTTCACATATATAGAAAAACAGGTTAGCTCATAACCTATATCAAGTGATCAATAAGAGCCTAAGCCAAAAGCACCACCATGTATAAATCATACTAAATAGAGCATAGTATCATTCTAATCAATATAATCAAGAAGCTCAAAATGAAATAATATACATGATGAGACAATATGCAATATGATATAAAAACAAAAAAGAAGGAAAAAATGATCGATAGAGCATGTCCAACATCTCGAGGCTCAAAAGAAGCAACAAATGCAGAATGAGCAAAGTGAGAAATCTAATACGAATTAATTCCGTGTGACTCGCCGGGTCAAGCTCACCAATCATGTTCGAGGTGGATGGCGATATCGAATATGTCAAGGTGCCTCCTCGAAGAGGTCGCCCCCCCCTCAACAAGAAATTGGAGGATCCTCAAAAGTGCAGCCGGTAGACCGAGGAAGTGGCTCAATGGGTCCCCAAGTAGTGGAAGTAGTAGGATCGGATCGAGTCGAAAAAGGTCACCGTAGGCTCGAGAGGGGACCAATGGATTGGCTCGGGAGCACCCCAATCGGCATCTTCCTACTCCTCCACAAAAATGTTGTCACCAAGCTACTTCTCATCCGCACATGCACACTCAAGGATAGGGGTTGTACATGGCATAGTCTCATCGAATGTGATCTCATAGGTCTCCATGACTCAGTTAGTTTCAAGGTTAAGAACATGGTTAGCATGTAAATGGATAGCATAACCAAGAAATATACCGTCAGAGGACCTGGACTCAAACTTGTCCAACTTACCCTTCTTGAGAATGAAACACTTGCAACCAAACATTTTGAACTGGTTACCTTGGGTATCTTTGTTGTTGTCCCCGAAGATGATATACTCTTTGTTCCTCACGGGTTGAGGCTGGAGAACCATTTTGAGTTTCCAGTCATGTGGCGCGAACATCCGGAATCAACAAGCCACATGTTCTCCAAGCCTAATACTGGAGTCAATAGAAAGACATGGGGCGAGCAAACGGCACAACATGGGTTAGTCATATAAGAAGGGTACCAAAGTGTTGAATCATTTGCCCTGGAAAAGTGTTAGGATAAATGTTGACGGTAGACAACGTCTAAAATTAAGTATTTATTTTCCTACTAGATCATGGATAAATAATATAAAAGATTATTATTACTAATGATTTCTATGAGTTTTGTTGCACACTCGTTTTGCGTGTGAACTCCGAAAAATAGCAGAATCACGTAGAGAGAAAAGAGAAGAAATAGAGAAATGTAAGAAAAGGACCAAACCAGTGGCGATTAGTATAAATTCCAGTGGACCTAAAGGACAAAAAGAAGACACCTCGCATAGGCTGGGGCCCACATGATGACATGTGGGGCCGAGGGCCCGGCAAGTTGTAACACCCGTGGTTTTTGCATCATTTTAAAAATCACTAAAAATTTGAACTTTTTAATTACAACTAAAACTTGATTTATTTTTTTCAATAAAACCAAACCCTGTTTTTCGAAAACCTTGCATCAAATCCCACCATATAGAAAAATAGGTATCTTTGCTTGTGTGATTGTTGAGGAATATGGTGGCCATGGATCCCATGCATAATCTAGACTCTATGAATTATGGAATGCATGCATGAGCTTTGTTTACATTTTTTCGGGAATACCAAAGTTGGGGCATGTGTACCAACATACACCACAAGTGTGTGTATATATGTATGACCGGCTCATAAATAAAGCCATGAGAATATATATACACATATATACTTGAGCAAACAATGGAGTATATGTGTACACATGAAATATAGAAAGAAGGAGAAATAAGAAAAAGGGAAAAAGAGAAAAGGAAATGAAAAGCGGCTCACGGGCTCAAATTCTCTCCTCCTCTCTTCTGGCCCAGCCTGCCTTCCCTTCCTTTCCCTCCTTTCCTCTCACACGCGAACGGGCCGGCCCAAGGCCAAAGCCAGGAAGTCGGGCCCAACACCGCGTCCACTCTTCTATATCCCTCGCTCACACACTGACGCCCGGGGGCCCAAGTGTCGGCTCTGTCTCCTTCCTCCTGGAGATGACGACCACGCCACAGTTTCACCCGGCCACATCGCGCCCCGCCGTACCGCCACAGCTACGAGAAGACTAGGGCACAGGGACCCACGGGTCCGCGTCACCAGACACGGGCCAGACTTTCCCCATTCCCTTGACTCCCGCACAGCACCAACGGCGACTCCGTACGCGGGAGCCAGCCATGGCTGCGCGACGCACCGTCCGCGCCGGCGCTGTTAGCAAGGACTGAGGAACAGCGGGTGCGTGGACCAGCTCAGAGACACAGCACCGGTCACGCGCACAGCACGCGCATAGGAAGGGAGGTCAACGCGCACAGCACGCGCGGCGACCCTGCCGGCCAAGTGCCATGCCGCCGTGATAAGACAAAACGAGAAGACAGCTACGCTGGACACGAGCGAGGACCGGAGCACAACGAACGCGCGGACTTGCGCAGAGCCGCAGCTCCAGTCGCCTAACAGCCACCCCGCTACCGTCCGCGCGCACAGGAAGAACGGCGACCTTGCCCAGCCGCTTGCCAGCCGCCGCGACATGACACCACGATGCCAACACCTAGCCAGCTAGCCGACCGGCGCCAGGGACGACGACACCGGACGACGGAGCTGCCCTAGAGGTCCACGAGCACAGTGTACGCTGCCGGAAAAGATCGGGTGGCGAGAAATATCTCACCGGCGGGAGTAGCCGCGGCGCGGCTATAAATAGCCGTGCCCGGTGCCCAATCCGGCCTCGCACCAGCAGCGAAAGCTCCGTGGTGAGCCTAAACACACAGTGCTCGCGCTCTTTCCTCCTTTCTCCCTCTCCTCCGCTTACCGTCCGAGTTTTCCCTAATTGGGATTCCGTCGCCGCCGCCGCCGCTAGGTTTCGAGCTCATCGCCGCCGTGGTCGTCGCCAGTTGCAATTGTCAAGCGGTACGCCTCTCCAATCCTCTCCTCTTTTGATTACCTCACGCCTCCTTCCCTATTGTACTGTGTAGACCGGAGTCCGAGCGACGCCGCCCGCGTAGCCGCCGCTGTGGGAGAAGACTACCTACGTCGCCCTGGTGCCTACCGACGGGACTGGGATGACGAGGGCATTCCGTCGACCCCCTCGCGGCGAGCAAAGGGCGAGATCCGCGCCTTCCTGGCCGGATTCCGGCGAAGCGCGCCGCAGGCGCCGACGACAGAAGCCGGCCATGCGAGCTGACGGGCGCCGCCGTCGCGCACAGTAACAGCGTCCACGGGGAGCCAATGGGACACAAACGCGTGCCCGACCCCGTCTGTCGCCGTTCGCTCCCGTCACGACGCCACACGGGACGGACCCACGGCCCACGGTCCCGCCACATCAGCCCACGTGGACCCACCTGTCATACGTACGGCATAGTCACACAGCACTGGGTACACGTAGAGAAAATTTCTATGTACACCCCGATATTGTACACAGAGTATTAGATATAGCCCTTCCCGTGTCATAAAATTCCCAGAAAATTTGTAAATTCATTATTTGAATTATAGAATTTTATCATGTAATTAGTTCCATTTTTATTACATGATAAAATTTTATTATAATATTACCCTAATGATTTAATTAGGGATTAATATTATAAAGCCTATATCTCATGCATATTAACTCCGTTTCGCGTGAAATGACTTCCATAATTCATCTAAAATCTAGCTCTATGCATCTAACCCATTGCCACCATAATGTTCTATGTTTGTTTTATATGCCATAGTTCGGGCTAGGGTTTATCGCCGGCCGCTAGTAGTTTTCGACCCCGATTAGGAGCTTTCCGCTAGGAGCAAAGCTAGGAGCGTTCGACGCAAAGTGCCGATCAGTAAGAACACACCAGGCAAGTCCTTACCCCTAACCTGACCTAATTAAATAACTTTTAATCTTGTCATAATTATAATCATGGTAAGTTGTTCTAAGTGAACATATGCGCATGTGATGATAACCTCGGTTTTATAAGCTATGTGCTTGATGAGCTATGTCTTTGAGCTATGTGCTTGAGATATGATAAGCTATGTGCTAAGTTATTCATGAGCTATGTGCTCAAGATGTGATGAGCTATGTGCTTAAGATAATGATGATGCTATGTGCATGAGGTTATCATCGAGTTTATGTTCATGTTTAATCATGTGATAAGATATAATGTTATGATGTTAATAAAATGAACCAAACCAACAAAAGAGGTGGGTGGTGTTAGTCTACATGGAGGTGGGCTAACACGATTTAGGAATGATTCCTGCGGTGAGATACCCGCCTCCCTAAGGACCGGTTCATAGACCTTCTACCTAGTGCGATATTACGTACAACCGCACGTCGGGATGGGGCGGCTTGATTCCACACCCCGTTAGGTGACGGTATGATTTCAATCCAAGGTGGCTAGCGTAGGCGAACGATCTATCAGGAGCAGACATGAGGGAGTGTATTGAAGCCACGTCGGACGTAGTGTGCATTGAAGCTACGTCGGGGATGATGCGTCATCCCGCCAACCCCTGAGAAGTCGTGGTAGGGTCATACCGAAACCTAGGGTAGCACCCGGGCGGGTACGGAATCTCGTTAGGCCTATCTAAGCCAAGAGCGCATGGTGAGGACAGTGTCTATCGTGTGGGGAAAGTGTACAACCTCTGCAGAGTGTATTAAATCTATTCGAATAGCCACGTCCTTGGAATGGGCAAATGCTAGGCTGGAACATCTATGATTAGAACTCACACAAATGTTCACTAACCTATTTATGACCTTGACGTTGATGACGATGTTGATGATAAGATAACCGGGAACTAGCGAGCAGTTTTAGAGTCTCTCGCTAGGGCCCAAACCCTTAATAATCACCAACCCCCGGTTTGGACTTGCCGAGCACGTTTGTACTCACCCCCTCCTCTCGCTTTTTACGCACATCGCACATCGGGGAGGTAAGATCGCCGTTAGGGTAGAGGACAAGTGATCGTGAGAAGTTCGCAAGGTGTTTGCTTAGGAGAAAGACGTTGAAGCCTAGAATTCATCCATGCTCAAGTTTGCTGTGGAGTACGGGGGGTAGTATCATGATTAATCCACCGCTTCTCGGATGGCTAACTCTGATACTGTAACCCAGATTAGCGACCTCCTTCGTTGCCACTGTAAGCCCTTTTATCCTATATTTATAAAGCTTGGATTTCCCTTTATATCTCGCGGTACCATTACCGTTACCAATAGACGTATTTGTGCGTGATCCCGGGCGCAAATACGTGAGATTAAGGACCCATTAAAGTGGGGGCCTCGACGTGAGTGGTATCGTGAGCCGAGCTTGACCATAGGATGAAATGCGGGTTGCATGAGACTTTTCACTCCACTAAGGATAACTACTTTTTAAACTTGTTGCTACAAGTACGCCTTACTATGATAGTCCGTATGTTTGCGGAATCGATGACAACGTTGAAACTTTAGCAGCAATGGACTAGTAAGGATGATCTTAGTCGGACTGCCTAACTAATGGAGAATTTTCACAACTCCTCTCGGAGACGCTAAAGCGCTATGGCCTTCCTCGATATTAAAATAAAGAGTTTCATGAAGGCAGAGTACTGAAGCACATAATGAGCTTGTACATTCCAAAAGCCCCAACAGAAGGATGCAAGTGCTAGCCACCGCATAACCGGAAATGTCAAAGACATCCGAACACCTAAATGGGCGCTTAATGTGATGTGCGAGGTCTAACTTTGATGGAATCTCCAGAAGGCATTTAGTCCAAGCAGCAAGATTTGGGTAGCACACTCCTTTTGCAAGCTTGATGTGCAAGCAGTGTCTTAGCAGTAATTGCTAAGCATTCGCTAGCAACCATAGATGCCTAGGCTTCAATGCCTTTAGTAGATACAAAGTCACGCAATAATCGTCATGGTAGTTGCTATGTGTGGTGCGACCATGTACCATCAATATCACTATCCTGTGATGAGAACTATTGCCGCGCTTGATTGCTTAGTATAATGCCTTGTTTTTTTTCAATCCTATGGGAAATTTCTCCATTTTACTACCTTGTGGTAATCAATGGAAAGAAAGATCCGATAGGATCCGTGAACGCCATGAAAACCCACTCAAGTCATGTGTAATAAGGCAAGTTTTCTCAAAAACTTAGTTCACCGTGACCATTATTTTCATGCGTTTCACCCATTGGGTAAGTTTATTGTCGTGGTAATGCTTTTCCTTTCTAACCTCGTTATTGTTATGAAACTACCCCTAAGTCCCTTCTTATCCCCACATCATGCTTTCCCTCTAACCTTCTAGTAGGTAGATCCTTTTCCATACCTTGTGCTTTTCCCTCTCACCCCTCTTCCTTCCAAGTAGATTAGGATATAGCCCGCAGGGAAAGCAATGACAATAGCGAAGGACTTCACGATCGTAGTCGTTGAACGCCGCACTAGTGTTCCACACTATAGCCGTCATCGCCGCCGCCGCGGATCACTTGTCATCGACGATCGCTAGTAACGTTGCCGACATGTGTCACCTCGACGCCGAAAGTTGCCAACACCGCCGACCTTTTACCCCAAACCCCCAATGTTCGAAGTCGCCAAGACCCCATGCAACCGTTCAAGTGGCCACTAATGCCAATAATTTAGGATGAAGCCAAGACAAGATCGCCGGAAGAGGATAACCCTGGGACTCAAGAAATTGAAGCCAGCCCGTGAAAGATATCAAGCCCGTGGGGAACAGATTTAAGCCGTAAGATGAAGAAATGTCTCTGAGGGAAGGATTGATGCCAAGCGCTTTCAGACACACACACCGACCATAGAGAAGCCACATAGTTTTGCTTTATGGGAAATTCCACCGACCACACAATCGCCTGGGCTACACCACCGGCACCAGAGCATGCATATAGAGAACCCCACTCCACCACACCTTACCAGCAGTACACCGCAGCCACAACATTTCTCATAAGCCATCGCTCTACCACCTTCAGAATGCACTCCCACCACTCTTTTCACCATCCCATTCCAACCATTTCATTGCTAACCTTCGCCTACCTCCCTCACCACCATATTCCTTGCCATTCCCCACCGAGAACCACCACTTAGCCCTACCAAAGATGGCCGGAGCTTGGGTCAGCAGCCAGTGCGCCAACACCCCCGGATTCCCCCAGCTTCTCTACACCACCATGCAAAGACTTGGCATCCACGACCACCCGATATATGAAGGCCGCGAGTATGAAGAGCGTGGCACCCCACGCTGCGACGTCACCGTCTACATCCCCAAGAGCCAAGACCACCTCCTCACCATCAACGGATGGAGTACAACCACGACTGGATTCTGCTTCTCCGACACCTACCAAGCTGTCACCCGCAAGGCCCTCCGATGGCTTTGCCAGATCTACGAAGAACCCATCTCCCGCACCCCCATGAAGTACTTTCCGCCCGAGAAGAAGAACAGCCCTGCCTGGATTGCCCGCGTGAGAGCCCTGCAAGATTCAGAAGAGGGCCCCGTCAACAAGCACCAAACATCCTACCGCTCCTCCTCGATGACAAAGACGACCGACAAGCTACCAACCTGAGGAATCAGATCCGTCACGCCGAGCAAGCCGAGCGTTTTGTTCGGGATCTTCTCATGGAGCTTGCCCGTGTGAAGGAGCAAGTCGCTTCGGCCGTACACCGGGAAACCGCACTCGCCGAGACCCCCGAAGACCATGGAGGACCGACACACCCAAGAGTTGAAGGACGCCTACCTCGTCACCATATCTAGGCGCAGAGCATTCGCCATGCACGGGGCGGAGCCTGTGATCCTAGGAGGGATCCCCATTCACCATTCCCGACAAGACAAAGGACGGCGCCATCGACCGACAACACCGCAAAGAAGCACCGACCGGAAGCCATCATCGACGGACCCGACCCTTCCGTTAGCCAGCCACGACCAGGAGAAGAAGACCCCCACTCGAAGCCAGTTGATGGATCTGCAGAGCCTGGAATGAAGCCAACGCATCTAACGGAGTAGAGTAATCACTCCTGAGGGAGATGTAACCGTAGAGTAGCACTTTCGTTTTGGGTCTACTGTTGTAATCCCTCCGGAGAAATAAAGATCCTTCTACTCGACCCGCCACCTGGATGCCAGTTTGCCAATGAAGAATTCGAGGGTGCTTGAAATAAATATCGCAGAATAAAATGGAGTTAAGAGAAAACTTTTCTAAGTGGGATAGAGTTGACTCATGAAAAGAGGAAAACATTAAGTGGGCAAAGTAAAAGAAGAAATCGGAGGCTAAGACGTAAAATCCAGATAATGAAGAAGAAGAAGAAGAGGAATATCAGATGGGCGAAAACAAGAAAAGAAGAAAAGTATAAACGGGCTAGATTGAGCAGAAGAAGTATAGCAGAGGCAGACGAATCAACCACGAAGGAAGAACCCAGAAGAAGAGCACCTTGGGAGACACCCGTAAGACCAAGACCCCTCGCACACTTAGAAGAATTATTCCTCTAAGTGGGGTAGCCGCAGGAGAAGACCCGGAGACCACGAAGACTAGGATACAGGACCAAGAAAATGGGGTAAAGCAGCAGTAACCGTCAGCAGCAAAAGGTACACTCTCTCCAGTACCCTGCCACCCTAGAAATGGGGTAGCACGATAGTGGATAGAGACTCTGTCGAAAGGACAGCACTGTAAGCAATGGAAAACTTTTCCCTCTCCCCCTCTCTATCTTACCCCATCTATCTTTTCCTCTCTCTCTATATCCTTTAGGCCTTGTTAGGACTCTCTCTCTGTAGTTTTGGAATCTCGGGGACGAGATTCATCCGAGTGGGGTAGATTTGTAACACCCGTATTTTTGCATTATTTTAAAAATCACTAAAAATTTGAACTTTTCGAATTACAACTAAAACTTGATTTATTTTTCCGCAAAACCAAACCCTGTTTTCGAAAACCTTGCATCAAATCCCACCATATAGAAAATAGGTATCTTTGCTTGTGTGATTGTTGAGCAATATGGTGGCCATGGATCCCAAGCATAATCTAGACTCTATGAATTATGGAATGCATGCATGAGCTTTGTTTACATTTTCTGGGAATACCAAAGTCGGGGCATGTGTACCAACATACACCACAAGTGTGTGTATATATATATGACCGGCTCATAAATAAAGCCATGAGAATATATATACACATATATACTTGAGCAAACAATGGAGTATATGTGTACACATGAAATATAGAAAGAAGGAGAAATAAGAAAAAGGGAAAAAGAGAAAAGGAAATGAAAAGCGGCTCACGGGCTCAAATTCTCTCCTCCTCTCTTCTGGCCCAGCCTGCCTTCCCTTCCTTTCCCTCCTCCCTCTCACACGCGAACGGGCCGGCCCAAGGCCGAAGCCAGGAAGTCGGGCCCAACACCACGTCCACTCTTCTCTCCCTCGCTCTCACACACTGACGCGCGGGGCCCAACTGTCGGCTCTGTCTCCTTCCTCCTGGAGATGACGAACACGCCACAGTTTCACCCAGCCACGTCGTGCCCCGCAGTACCGCCATAGCTACGAGAAGACTAGGGCACAGGGAACCACGGGTCCGCATCGCCAGACACGGGCCAGACTTTTCCCATTCCCTTGACTCCCGCACAGCACCAACGGCGACTCCGTACGCGGGAGCCAGCCATGGCTGCGCGACGCACCGTCCGCGCCGGCGCTGTTAGCAAGGACTGAGGAACAGCGGGTGCGTGGACTAGCTCAGAGACATGGCACCGGTCACCTAGCTATCGCACCGCTGCCGCCCACACGCACAGGAAGGGAGGTCAACGCGCACAGCACGCGCGGCGACCCTGCTGGCCAAGTGCCGTGCCGCCGTGATAAGACAACACGAGGAGACAGCTATGCTGGACACGAGCGAGGACCGGAGCACAACGAACGCACGGACTTGCGCAGAGCCGCAGCTCCAGTCGCCTAACAGCCACCCCGCTACCCAGTGGCGAAGCTAGAGCATCAAGGACCCGAGTGCACACTTTATAAACATAATGAAAATTTTTACTACACAGTGACAGCATACATAGTAATTTAGCAGTATCAATGGCACCATTGAGTCGAACATAATATGCATTCTTAGAAGACTCACGCTGGCTGCGTAATAGAGAATCAATGTGTTGTTCTTCTTGCAACAGATCTTCACATTTTTCCAATGCAACATTGTGAGGGCTGCCAACTCCACCTACATGCTCCTTTAATCTTTCTTTATTATTCCAAGAATTCCAACCATCTACAACAAATGACTTGTAACCAGCTCCTTTGTTCTCAGGGTCTCTAAACAAGAAACAACTAAAGCAATACGCTTTATTAGTGGACACGCTATACTCAAGCCAATTTCCAAATTCATCAAACCATTCCGGATTAAACCTTCTACATTTTGATCCAATCCAAATTCCTGGAAAATCAAGAGTGCGAGGTTGGCAATGTCCATTTAGCAAATACTTTCTTCTTACTGAATCTCGAAGATTAGGATGATAAGCACATGATTCTTTCCTTTTGACTGGATCAAATTGGATCTCCTCCTCCCAATTGATTTCCTCTGGAGCTGAAACAGGAACATTGGCCTGAGCCTAAACCTGAACCTGAACATTGGTTTCATGTTGATGAGGTTCACGAGAAGTATTAGCATTGCTAGCATCATCTGGTGCTTTCCTTTTCAACCATCTGTTAATAAAATTACCTGCCATTGCACAATATTCCCAAATAATCTAAGTAACAAAAACATATATTTCATTTGATCAAGATTCAAAGATGCAGAAGCTTACTCGACATGGCGATGAGCTGAGCCGAGCGCCTTGCCGCGGTGCCGCCGGCGTGGCAATCTGCCAATCCCGTGGCCGACTGGCTGTGATCTGTGAGCCGTGAGCGGTGGCCGGCAGGTTCTCGCGATCGCTGGAGGTCAGTTCTCCAGGTATTCCCTTCGCGATGGCCGGCAGGGCAGGCGAAGCGTCGAAGCGATAACCGCGTGCGGCGGCGGCACCAAGGATCTAGGCTTCGTGGCTGCAAACACTTCGTATTCCTAGTTGGGCTGGCTGCACGTCTTGTTTTGATTCCTAGCTGGGCTGGGCTGGCTGGACGTGAGCACAGAGAAAGAGAGATTGATTCCTACCGATCAAAGACCAGGGATGAGCATGCGATGCTCATATGCCTAGCTGGGCTGCCTGCAAATGAAACACACATGGATCCAAGGTGGTGCACGAATTTGGGCCACGGTGGTGCACAAGGGGTACAATTTGAAACCTGTTAACTAATGTTGCAAATTTACCTGGTGCCTGTGCACTTTCGGGAGGACTAACGTGGCCGCCCCGTGCCGCTACCCGTCGCGCCGCACAGGAAGTACAGCGACCTTGCCCAACCGCTTGCCAGCCGCCGCGACATGACACCACGATGCCAACACCTAGCCCGGGCCTAGCCGACCGGGCGCCGGGGACGACGAGACCGGATGAGCGGAGCTGCCCCGGAGGTCCACGAGGACGGTGCACGCTGCCGGAAAAGATCGGCGGCGGCGAAATATCTCACCGGCGGGAGTAGCCGCGGCGCGGCTATAAATAGCCGTGCCGGTGCCTAATCCGCCTCGCACCCGACAGCGGCGAGCTCCGTGGTGAGCACGAACACATGGTGCTCGCGCTCTTTCCTCCTCTCTCCCTCCTCTCCTCCGCTTACCGTCCGAGTTTTCCCCAATTGGGATTCGCCGCCGCCGCTAGGTTTCGAGCTCGTCGCCGCCGTGGTCGTCGCCGAGTTGCAATTGGCAAGCGGTGCGCCTCTCCAATCCTCTCCTCTTTCGATTACCTCACGCCTCCTTCCCTATTGTACCAGACCGGTGTCCGAGCACCGCCAGCGCAGCCGCTGTGGGGAGAAGACTACCTACGTCACCAGGTGCCCTAAGACGGGACGGGATGGCGAGGGCATTCCGTCGAGCCTCGTGGCGAGCAAAGGGCGAATCCGCGACTTCCGGCCTGATTCGGTGAAGCACCGCCACAGCGCCGACGGCCGGCCGGCCATGGGAGCCGACGGGCGCCGCCCGTCAGCCTGCGAACGGCGTCCACGGGAGCCAATGGGACACAAACGGCGTGCCCGACCCCCCGTCGTCGCCGTTCGCTCCCATCACGACGCCACGCTGGACGGACCCACGGCCCACGGTCCCACCACATCAGCCCACGCGGACCCACCTCGCCATAATGCGGCATAGTCACACAAAGGTGGGTACACGTAGAGAAAATTTCTATGTACACCCGATATTGTGCAATGAGTATTAGATATAGCCCTTCCCGTGTCGTAAAAATTTTAAAATTTATAAATTCATTATTTGAATTGTAGAATTTTATCATGTAATTAGTTCCATTTTTATTACATGATAAAATTTTATTATAATATTACCCAAATGATTTAATTAGGGATTAATATTATAAAGCCCATATCTCATGCATATTAACTCCGTTTCACGTGAAACGACTTCCATAATTCATCTAAAATCTAGCTCTATGCATCTAACCCATTGCCACCATAATGTTCTATGTTTGTTTTATATGCCATAGTTCGGGCTAGGGTTTATCGCCGATCGCTAGTAGTTTTGACGCCCGATTAGGAGCTTTCGCCATGAGCAAAGCTAGGAGCGTTCGACGCGGTGCCCGATCAAGAAGAACACACCAGGCAAGTCCTTACCCCTAACTAACGACCTAATTAAATAACTTTTAATCTTGTTATAATTATAATCATGGTAAGTTGTTCTAAGTGAACATATGCGCATGTGATGATAACCTCGGTTTATAAGCTATGTGCTTGATGAGCTATGTGCTTGAGATATGATAAGCTATGTGCTAAGTTATTCATGAGCTATGTGCTCAAGATGTGATGAGCTATGTGCTTAAGATAATGATGATGCTATGTGCATGAGGTTATCATCGAGTTTATGTTCATGTTTAATCATGTGATAAGATATAATGTCATGATGTTAATAAAATGAACCAAACCAACAAAAGAGGTGGATGGTGTTAGTCTACATGGAGGTGGGCTAACACGATTCAGGAATGATTCCTGCGGTGAGATACCTGCCTCCCTAAGGACCGGTTCATAGACCTTCTACCTAGTGCGATATTACGTACAACCACGCGTCGGGATGGGGCGGCTTGATTCCACACCCCGTTAGGTGACGGTATGATTTCGATCAAGGTGGCGGCATAGGAGAACGATCTATTAGGAGCAGACATGGTGGAGAGTGACCCCATGGTCCGGTTGGCGTGGCTGCAGTCAGTCACATTAAAAATGCTGAGCGCGGTGGCGCGGGTTTAGCGCATGATTATGATTGCTATGTGCGGGCGTGGTGTGTATTGAAGCCACGTCGGACGTAGTGTGCATTGAAGCTACGTCGGGGATGATGCGTCATCCCGCCAACCCCTGAGAAGTCATGGTAGGGTCATACCGAAACCTAGGGTAGCACCCGGGCGGGTACGGAATCTCGTTAGGCCTGTCTAAGCCAAGAGCGCATGGTGAGGACAATGTCTATCGTGTGGGGAAAGTGTACAACCTCTGCAGAGTGTATTAAATCTATTCGAATAGCCATGTCCTTGGAATGGGCAAATGCTAGGCTAGAACATCTATGATTAGAACTCACACAAATGTTCACTAAACTATTTATGACCTTGACGTTGATGGCGATGTTGATGATAAGATAACCCGGGAACTAGCGAGAGAGCTTTTTTAGAGTCTCCGCTAGGGCCCAAACCCTTAATAATCACCAACCCCCCTGGTTTGGACTTGCTGAGTACGTTTGTACTCACCCCCCTCCTCTGTTTTTATAGACATCGGCACATCAGGAGGTAAGATCATCGTTAGGGTAGAGGACCAGTGATCGTAGAAGTTCGCAAGGTGTTTGGTTAGGAGAAAGACGTTGAAGCCTAGAATTCATCCATGCTCAAGTTTGCACAGGAGATGCGGGGCGGTGTCATGGTTAATCCACGCTTCTTGGATGGCTAACTCGATCATCAGAACCCGCATCGACGACCTCCTTCGCCGCCACTATAAGCCCTTTTATCCTATATTTATAAAGCTCGGATTTCCCTTTATATCGTGTACCATTACCTGTTACCAATAGACGTATTTGTGCGTGATCCTGGTGCAAATATGTGAGATTAAGGACCCATTAAAGTGGGGGCCTGACACAAGTGGGGCCGCGCGGCCTCCCCCTATGGAGACACGTGTCAGGCTTTTGGAACCTTCCCACAACCGACCTATGGAGTAGATCTACACCGTCCAATCAAGTCTGTAGTTAACATCAACTTTTTACCATAAAATGATAGAACATATGAGAACAAGAACAATAGAAGATAGGGTTTATACTAATGATTTCTACGAGTTTTGTGCACACTCGGTTTTTTGCGGGGTGAACTCAGGAAAACAAATGAATATCGTGAGAGAAAAGAGAAGAAATAGAGAAAGAGAAGAAAAGGACCAAATCAGGGCGATTAGTATAAATTTCAAGGGTCTAAAGGACAAAAGAAGACAACTCGCGAAGGCCAGGGCCCACATGTCAGGATGTGGGGCCGAGCGGCCTGACATGTGTGGCCGCGCGGCACCCCCTGTGGAGACACGTGTCCTACTTCTGGAACCTCCCTACAACCGACCTATGTAGTAGATCTACACCATCCAATCAAGTCGGTTTGATCCAAGGGCTGAGATTCATCCTATGGGGCTATAAAAGCAAGGGTAGAATGATATCGTATGTAAAGCCGGCCGGGTCGAGTGTGTCACCGTTTAACGTTACTTCTCTCAACAAGCATGTTTGTCGCCACCGCCCCGGATACGATGTTTCTCCAAAAGAAGTACATGTGCCGCTGGCCCACAAAGTGGAAAAAAAGGCTACTTTACAACGCAGGGATGATATCCTTCTATACAAAATTAAAAATGGTAATATAATGTGCTACAATGACAAGCTCCCCAAAGTCAATTATACAATGCAACCATGAAATCCAAATCCACTTGTTTTTTGGAATATGCATTAGGTTTACGCATCTTTTGTATTAAGACGAAAAGGTGAAGGTTACAACGACACGCCACGAATGACACACAAGAGGGAATAAAGTTATACAATCAGGTATGGCCTCCCTAGCGTAAGGAGATCAAATGCTATTATTACTCGCTAGCTATACTACCTAGCCGTCACCGTCAATCGACGCGGGGAGCTTCTTGCGGCGCCTCGACCGTCTCGGCCCTTCTCCTAGCGAACACGGGGAAGAGCTCTCGTAGTGCCTCTTTATGTGAGGGGTTGGGGTCCTTGTGGAAGACGCTTTCTTAGGCCTCCTTTGCCGCCGTGGAGGGCTCCATCCATCGATCGATGAACCCCACCCGCTGCATCACCAACATCTCCCTCCGTTTTAGAATCCGGGACGCCGAGAGCAGCTAAGCGGGCGATCCTCTTGCTTTGTGGTGCGCGGCGGCGTTGGCGTCACCTCCACGGGGCTGGGGCAGCCACCGTCAACCACTGCGGGGGGTCTCCTCCGGTGTGAGCAGCCGACCGAGACCACGGGCGACCACCGCTGGCGGCGGCCGTGAGCTCGGCAACATCGGATCGTCTGCGAGTCATGATCACCGTGGCATCAATATGTAACCGGCGGCGGTGGGTCGACCTCGGCAGTGACGTCGTCGGTCCGCACGCGCCCGTGCCTAGCACTGGCGTCGGCATCAAAGCGTTGCCCAGGGCGGCCTCGGCCGAATGCCGTGGCTCCTCCTTCACCGGCCAGCGGCCGCGTAAACCGGCCGCGTTGTTGCCGTCGCCGCCGCGTCGCTCCCAACGGCGCCGCATGGCCCTGGCTTCGAGCCCGCCGCACCTCCCGCCACGGGCGGTGGCCGGTGGCGGCGACCCGAGTCTCGGCTCGGTGGACCCGGCGAGAACCCGTGGTGGCGCTGCGATGATCGGCCGTCGGACCCATGGTGACATCCAGCCGCCGGTTGAAACCCGGCCATAACGACGCCGTCGCCCAGGCTTGCCGATGCCCGCCGTGGCACCCTCACGGCCCCACCAAGCCGCCTAGGAGGCGGTGTGGGGAGCCGCGATTGGCGGCTACCATGGTGGGTCGACCCTCTCGCCGCCGAGGACCTAGCAAAGAACCCCTGGGCATCCTGCAGTCCTTGGCAAGGTGATGGAGGCCGCTGCGAACGTGAGACAATGCCGCGGACAGTTGGTAGGAGGCTACGCGTGTAAGTAGGACAAGCAATTAAAGCATCTCGGTCATGAAGTTCTAGGGGATCTTCTGGGGAAGTGGCTGCTGGTTCGTGAGAGGTCCAACCGGAGCCGTCACGGGGCGTGACTTCTGGCGGGGAAGAATGTCACGCCAACCATCGGTGTTGGGGTAGACGGCCTCCCGTGATGACCAAGGCGCGGGGCAGGCGGGACACGATCGCCCACCGTCAAGTAGGAATGCCACTCACCGGTGGGGACGTGGCCGACCGGCTCATCCTCCCGGCCGCTGAGGTTCACGCGGCCGCCCAAAGCCGCCCGCCACAGCCCGAGTCTCATTTGGACTGCCCGGTGGCTGCACCCAAGGTGCAGAGGTAGGCCTCATCGGGCGACGGGCAACATCTGTTGGTGTTTCTTAGCGAAAGCAGCAAAGTCCGCAAGCGCACGGGAAATACCGTTGTAGCACTTCACCCGGTGGTATACGGGGTATTGTAAATTTCTCAAGGACGGTTATGTAGAGGGCTTTTACGGATAGAGTCTACCCTAGGCAAGGTTATGTTCTAAGATTGGTGAGGTATCTTTATGGGCTTAGGTTTTCAGATAGGGATTACTTAGGCTGTTATCTCCTTACTTTGGGCACCGGCCCTCGCTCTAAGAACGGAGTCCGGCAATTAGCCCTACAACACACCCTTCACGTGGGGGATTATAGAGGATGGACAAGGCTGTCACGACCACCCCCGCCTACCCCCTCAACCGTGGTGGTGCGCAAAAAGATATCAACCCCGCAAGTTTATAACAGCTAAGATAATGTACTTGAAAAGTAATGAGCCGAAAGACAATCACAAGCTTTCTTACCAAATTGTAAGTAGCTTGTTATTCACGGTCACTAACGACATATTTTTCCCGTCAATATTCTACCATAAAGGGGGCAAAACAATACCTTTCCATACTCATATACATTTATTACTAATATATTTCCACTTGTAGTGTCTAAAACATTATTTTGTAGAAACTATACAAATACAGTTGGAAATACGACCAAAAGGCGCCTCCCTGGAAAGCGCATTCCTGAAGATAACAAGCCCAAGGGAGAAACAGACCAAAATGATAGAACTAGGCCGAGCCAACACCGCCACACAACTTTTCAAGCCCAAACACGCCATGCTACCAAAAGCCGAGGCGAGCCGAGCCGAGGAGGGTGCGCCCGCACCCTTCCTGAGGCGGTTCGAGCCCATCTTCGGCGAGGCGGTACATTCAATGCCAGGAGGGCGGTGCGGGGGTGGATCGGCCGGTTCACTATACCTAGATGCTGGTTCAAGGTCGGTTTAGTGGTAGTTTAGCACTTAGGTCCCCCTCCTCCATGTATAAGTAGCCCCCCTCTCTCCTCTCTCAACACACACCACAAGGAGTCCTACCTACAGCACCACCACCTCACTCTTCCACCACTACCTCTCTTCTTATTGTTCTTATTCTTCTTCTTCTTTGGTTAGAGCTTGGAGTAGAAGAGCTACAAGGAGGGCTTGTCTCCTAGAAGAAAAGCATTGCTTGGTAATATATCTCTTATGGAGCATTCTTCTTTGTGCAAGTCCTTAATCTTTGTTCATGGTCTAACATATGAATTAGAGTATAGTCTTGTTCATGTTATAGTGTTGATATATGAACTAGCATATAGTCCTTATATCATGATCTTAATATGTTCATCCTTGTTCTTCATCGTTCATCATATTGCTTACATGATTAGAGGTGGGATAATGGTTCGTCGTTCCTTCGGGTTTGCTCTTGTCTTAGTCCGTCCATCCATAGGGTGGGGATCCAGGGGGGGACATGAGTAGTCTTCTTGTATGCGGGCATGGTGCACGGATATTAAGAGACCTTCGGATATGACAAAGATGCCACGGTTGTGGGGGGTAGGGCGGCTAGGTCGTGGCGACTTAGTTCGTCCCTTTGTAATCCCCCACGTGTGTATCGCCGTGTAGGAGTTCGTAAATGCCTTTCTTCAGGCTCATGGCTCGGGAGGTCTCCCTGTTATCCTAGACCTCACCATTCATATATCATGTTGCATATGATCCTAACTATATTCATTTGTATGACCTTGACTAGATACATTAGACTACTCCATTAGGTTATTCATTTATTCTTTATCTATTTTCCTTTATCCTTTGAGGTGGATTCCTATGTGTGTGTCACACTATCTATAAAACCATATTGCTTACCCCCTGTATGATTAAGTTGGACATTGCGTATTCATATTTCTATACTCAGATGCCATGCTAGCTTCTTACATACAAGCCTTCCTTTGGGAAAATATAAATAACGATACCTCGAATACTTAGGGTGAAATGCTACAATGATAGATCCGTGCGCTTGCGGATGAAATATCAACTATGGCAAGGTCTATCACCGTTGATGTGCCTAGTGTTATCACCGACATGGTGGTTTCACTTAGGAATATCAACGGCGCATTTCGAGGCGCCGTTATTAGAGATGGGTTCTAAACCTATTTCTAGTGATTGCGCTTAAGAAATGCCAACAAGTATTTCTGGCGCCGTTCTTGGAAGGCGTTGTATTAAGAAATCCTAGCTGGCTATGAATATGAAATGTGCATGCGTGGTAGCCACTTGCTCATGTAGGCTTATCTTTTATGTTTTCTCCTGTTGTGGATGAAAATAGGATAGTGTATGTCCGGTTTCCAACTGCCGACCAACTTCATCGAAGATCCCGAGGCACTCCTAAGGAAGAACAGGTCTCGTGCCTCTTCTTCTTTAGCCGGAACACCGACAGTTGAGACCGACACACCTGCACCAACCGTACCGCAAGCTATGGCTCAGAAGTCGCTCCGCGAGTTCTCCGTCCCCGCTGTTGCCAACGTGCCCACTGGGCCGGTGGTCAACATGGCCGACAAGAACTTTGATTTGTGCACCGGGCTAATCACCATGGTGCAGCGGTCCATTCGTGTGGATCGCTTAGCGAGGACGCCAACGCCATCTCCAACACTTCCTTGAGCCGCAGGCGACACCATTGTTATCAAGGATGTCGAACTGGACGTCATCAAGCTCCGCTTGTTTCCCTTTTCCCTTGTGGGGAAGGGGCTAAAATGCTGGTTCTACAAGGACAAGGAAGCCGTCAATACGTGGGCCAAGTGCTCCACGGCGTTCGGGTTAAGTTCTTCCCCATGGGCAAAACCAATGCCCCCGCGGGGAAGGATTGTCAATTTCTAGCGTAATTCAATGGAACCCATTCCAGAGGCGTGGGAGAGGCTGCAGGAATACATTCAAGCATGCCCGCACTACGGGGATGGAAAATTGGCCGGTGCTCGTAACTTCTACAATGGTCTCCGCGGCCATTTCGAAGGGGCACCTTGACGCCGCCATGCGGTGGCACATTTCTATCGCCACCATCGATCGGGCAACAGCCCCGATTGACAAAATGGTGGCAAATTAGATTTGGGGAGAGGATAGAGCCCCAGCCAAAACACAAAAAGGCATGCATACCGTGAAGGAGGCGGATATGCTTGCCGCAAAATGATCTTTTTGCTGAAGCGGCTAGAAGAGCGCCGGGTCGAAAAGAAGCAATGAGGCACCAGTCCACGCCACGCATTCACACATGACATGTGAAACCTGTGGTGAAGTTGGCCACTCAGGGGACAATTGCCCTAAGACCCGTGAAGACGCAGCGTTCATCAATAACAACGGGTACCGCCAACATCAGCAAGGCTGGAACAACCAGCCCCGACCACCATTCCAAGGTAACTCGGGCTATAACCCCAATTATAGCTCAAGTCAACCTTCATTCAAGGACCTGGTATTGGGCCAAGCCAAGATCAGTGAAAACCTCACCAAAAATATGACCAAACAGATAAGATCCTTGAAGGAGTAAACAATAAGCTGGAAGAGTTGTCATCACCGTGAAGAACCAGCTTCGCCTTCAATAAGATGATAGACACAAACCGCCCGGATTGCTACACAAGTACCGATTAACGACTCGGGCAGGATCCCGTGGCAAACCGAGACCCCACACGAGTCGGTTAACATGATATCTCTGAGGCTCAGTCAACCCACAGCAATTGAGAAGATCCCCGTGGATTTGCCGTTCATTGCCAAGAAGGGTGACCCCCGACGCCCAATTATCAGCTGCTCTATTGGCCCCCAAGACTTCGCCAATGCATTTTGTGATCTTGGGGCCAGTATCAACATGATGTCCAAGGCCACCTTCAACAGGATTCATGGTGGGACACTTGCACCCGCAAGCTTTGTCCTCCAATTGGCAGACCAAACAACACGGGCGCCCGAGGGAATACTTCGAATACATGCTCATCAAAATAAAGATGGAGTACATCCCTCGCAGACTTTTGTTATTCTTGATATGGGCCCAAAAGAGGATGTGTCTCTCCTCCCGGGAGACCGTTTCTATACTGCCAAGGCCGAGATCCGCATGGGAAAAGGCTTCATCATCTTCCATGTCAAGAGTAAGGCGGTTAATGCCCATTCATTGGGTACAAGCAACAACACACCCGGATTCATCATCAAAGCCGGTGTGGTGTGTTGAAGGATCCGACTGGAGACCTCGAGCGAGTGTGCTTCCCGCCAATAAGGGAGAGTCGTGGGCTGACTATAAATTACTCCGCCCTTCGCCAAAGGTAAATTGGCATATGAAAAATATATATATATTATTAGTGAAAGAAATAAAATAAAATAAATATATTTTTATATATATCTTATTATTTTAAAAATAAATAAAAATCAACAAAAATATATATAAATATCTTTGAAAACCAAAATAATAAATTTTTATAAATAAAATAAATATTTTTATGAAAAATAAAAAAAGAAATTATTCCTAAATAAAAAAATATATGTTAGAGTATTTTCGTAATAATTTTTTTGGTATTTAAAAAGAAAAAACACATAATTTGAAAAATTTTGGGGAAAATCAAAAAGTAGAGAGAACGGCCGAAGTTCATGAAAGCAAACAACGGTCATGAACTTTTCGCGGACCGTTTGCCACGCCACGCCAAGACCCAACGGGCAGGCGCGCGGGATGCAGATGCCACAAGCGCACCCCAAGGTGCGCCCACACCCTAGTTGCCGCCGCCAATCGGGCCAAAGCTTTGGCCAACGGCTCCCTAGCCGTTGCCATGACCGCATTCCGGCCATTTGCTCGGGCTATAAATAGCCTCGAAAGCACCGCCCAGGTGAGAGCTCACACCTCCCATTCTCACTCTTTTCTCACTCACACACTCTCTCCCACTTTGTTCTTCACTCGATTTTTCCACCAAAAACATTGTGCCAAGCAAGATCACGGGTGTGAAAGTTCATACTTTCATCTAACCCTTGCACACCCGAGATCCTTGCCCAAGTATTTTGCAAAGAGCCATGAAAAGCGCCGGGGAAAGCTCTTGCCGGGTTGAGGTGGTCGTCAAGACAAAGCTCACGACGCACAAGCACAAGCTCCCTCAACTTCGACTAGCAAGACGGCTCCCCATGCAAGAAGATGCGACCGCGCGGGAAGAAGAAGCTCAAGCTCCCCGACACCCACGGCCGACGCACCACACCTCGACATCTAGGGAGAGCGGAGATGCAAGCATATCTCCTCCTCGGGGATTGTGTGTTCCAAAGACACGCCTCGAACCGACCCCGACCTCCTCGAACGAAATGTATAGACCATGAATTCCCAATCCTTTGAAAGCGGCCGGGTGGCAAGACTTTCCCCTCTCGAGGAGGAAGGTTCTTGCCTCCCGACAATCGTTTCTATGCACACTAGTGGAGGACAAGCTAGAATTTCTTTTCCTTTGTTTGGTTGTTCCTATCATCTTAAGTGGGCGGAACTAGCTCATCACTAGGAGTTTAGTTACGAGATGTGCATTAGATGTGAATAATGCTTTACCGGCTAAGCCGTTAGACACCGGTTCGGGAAGAAATTTCTAGTGCACATGAGACCGGTGTCTTTAAGCCTCGCCATTCACGTATTCGCACCCATCACTTAGATTTATTCATCGCCGGATGTCTTTTGGCTTTGTTCCCTAGGCACGGGTTAGATGGGTGAATGAGACCGAGCTTAAGTTACTCTATGCCATTGTCCACAAGGTGAAAGTAGCTCCTATGGTAGAGATGTGCAGGAACTTATTGCATATTATCACTAAGATTGTCGTCCCAGTTACCAGCACATCACTTATTACACGTATCGCTTCTGCAATTGGAGCATTGGACAATGCGCAGATAGAGCACATTTCTACACCTCGCGAGTTTTGCACTGTTGCACAGCTGGTTTAGGGGCACTTATTAAAGTCTCTACCCTCGAGAGAGCTCGGTTTCACTTTTGCTGGCTATGCAACTGTACTCCGGTTACCTAACCTGGACCTACAGTTGTATAAAAGCCAGTCACTAACATATGAGCTCGAGACTACTGATAGTTTGCGCAGGAAGGAAACCCCTTGCAAAGACCACACACGCAAAGGCCGGGGAGAACGAGGCTGGTCCAAGCAACGTGCAGCCTATCAAGACACCACCAAAGACATCCTACACAGATGTTCCAAAAGTGTGATGTCCCCATCCTACGGAGACACCAGGGTTTACACCCGGGTATGACCCTAGGTGGGAGCCCCAGCCTGAGACTCCATTTTATTCAAACTCTAGTAGAAAATTTTTGTTATAAACCTGGCACTTGTGAAAGATAATCGGCATAGTAGCAACTCCTGATCAACAACCAAGCACTTATCTTTTTGCTCGAGGACGCGCAAAGGGTAAGCTTGGGGGAGTTTGTTGACGGTCACTAACGACATATTTTTCCCATCAATATTCTACCATAAAGGGGGCAAAACTAAACCTTTCCATACTCATATACATTTATTGCTAATATATTTCCACTTGTAGTGTCCAAAACATTATTTTGTAGAAACTATACAAATATAGGTGGAAATACGACCAAAAGGCGCCTTCCTGGAAAGCGCATTCCCCTCGAAGATAACAAGCCCAAGGGAGAAACGGACCAAAACGACAGAACTGGGCCGAGCCAACACCGCCACACAACTTTTCAAGCCCAAACACGCCACCCTGCCAAAGCTTAGGCCGAGCCAAGCCCAGGAGGGTGCACGCGCACTCCTAGGGTGCGCCCGCACCCTTCCTGAGGCGGTTCGAGCCCATCTTCAGTGAGGCGGTACATTCAATGCCCAGGAGGGCGGTGCGGGGGTGGATCGGCCAGTTCACTGTACCTAGACGCCGGTTCAAGGTCGGTTTAGTGGTAGTTTAGCATTAGGTCCCTCTCCTCCATGTATAAGTAGCCCCCCTCTCTCCCTCTCTCAACACACACCACAAGGAGTCCTACCTACAGCACCACCACCTCACTCTTCCACCACTACCTCTCTTCTTCTTCTTCTTCTTCTTCTTCTTTGGTTAGAGCTTGGAGTAGAAGAGCTACAAGGAGGGCTTGTCTCCTAGAAGAAAAGCATTGCTTGGTAATATATCTCTTATGGAGCATTCTTCTTTGTGCAAGTCCTTAATCTTTGTTCATGGTCTAACATATGAATTAGAGTATAGTCTTGTTCATGTTATAGTGTTGATATATGAACTAGCATATAGTCCTTATATCATGATCTTAATATGTTCATCCTTGTTCTTCATCGTTCATCATATTGCTTACATGATTAGAGGTGGGATAACGGTTCGTCGTTCCTTCGGGTTTGATCTTGTCTTAGTCCGTCCATCCGTAGGGTGGGGATCTTGGGGGGACATGAGTAGTCTTCTTGTATGTGGGCATGGTGCCCGGATATTAAGAGACCTTCGGATATGACAGCATGCCACGGTTGTGGGGGTAGGTGGCTGGGTCGTGACATCTTAGTCCGTCCCTTGTAATCCCCCCACGTGTGTATCGCCGTGTAAGAGTTCGTAAATGCCTTTCTTCAGGCCGTATGGCTCGGGAGGTCTCCCTGTTATCCTAGACCTGACCATTCATATATCATGTTGCATATGATCCTAACTATATTCATTTGTATGACCATGACTAGATACATTAGACTACTCCATTAGGTTATTCATTTATTCTTTATCTATTTTCCTTTATCCCTTGAGGTGGATTCCTATGTGTGTGTCACACTATCTATAAAACCATATTGCTTACCCCTGTATGATTAAGTTGGACATTGCGTATTCATATTTCAATACTCAGATGCCATGCTAGCTTCTTACATTCAAGCCTTCCTTTGGGAAAATATAAATAACGATACCCTGAATACTTCCGGGTGAAATGCTACAATGATAGATCCGTGCGCTTGCGGATGAAATATCAACTATGGCAAGGTCTATCACCGTTGATGTGCCTAGTGTTATCACCGACATGGTGGTTTCACTTAGGAATATCAACGGCGCATTTCAAGGCGCCGTTATTAGAGATGGGTTCTAAACCTGTTTCTAGTGATTGCGCTAAGAAATGCCAACACTTGTAGAGGTATGTTTTGGCGGTACCACAAGTCTGGCACTCCTCAGACCTTCTAGGAACCGCGGCACACCGGGGTGGACCGACAACTCTGCGTAGAAGGAACAAAGTTTCCTTCTAGCTCTTCCCTCTCTCACTCTCTAGAATTAGAAGAAGAAGAAGAAGAAGAAGAAGAAGACTACTCTACTCTCTTGCTCAAGTATGCTGAATTCTCCTTGTTGTGTGTGTTGGGGAAGAGGTAGAGGGTCTCCTTTTATAGCTTGAGTGTAGGGGGTCTTTGGAAAATTGGCTCCTCCCTCCTTTATGGCAAAACCGACCAAGGATGGTCGGTTTGGAGGTTCATCACACTGGTCAACACCTGAACCGACCTTCTCTCGAGTAATGTGACCGCCTCGCCAAAGCTCGGCCCCACCGGCCGGGAAATGGGTGCGGGCGCACCTCGATCGGGCCCAAACAGGTCCAGCTTTGGCGTGGCATCGTCTTTCATCGTGTTGGGCCCCTGTCTTAGAGTTTGTAGCCTGAGATCCTGGCCCAACTGAGGTGAGTTGGTTTGGTTTGCCATTTGTCACCTTTGGGCCATTTTCTATTTATTGTTTTTATTATTCTTTTTCTTTATATTTTGGCCCAATGTGCACATGTCTTGTGTTGTACCTGCAAAACCAATTATACACCAAAACTATGGAATTTGTTAGTTTATAAATCCTACTTCTAGGTTGTTTTGGTGTATGTTGACTATTTTATCTGTAGTTGGTTACCGTCAACAAACTCCCCACACTTAGCCCTTTGCTCGTCCTCGAAAGTGAAGGCTTAGGGACTAAAGTGGTTCAATCTCCAAGATGTAGACCTGCATACAAGTTATTTTGGGCCTCACCTGCTTTGTGAGCATTCATGGTGGAATAATGGAATAGCATGAAATCCCTTCTTCTTGCTACTACTCATGCGCAAAAAGACTTGGTTGATTTTTGAATATTTTTTTTGAAATAGATGCATCAATGCTCCATGGTTGATTCTCACAAAGTCGCTCATGTTTTTCTTTCCAAAGAACTCTCTCTTTTTGTCACTCTCACTCATCCTATCTGTTTGCGGGTTTTTTGTGGATCTTTGAGTGAAGAGATGCATAGTTACCTCTATATATTTTGTTAGGTCAAGCTCCGGATCATTGGAGGGAAGCATCATACTCCTAGATCGAAATGTGCAAGTGTGTGGAAATATTTGTAGTATTTTTGTGATTACTCCTTGTATCATGATCTCTCTCTTTCTTTTTGTATGCTCTTGGAGAAGTACAGGCTACTCATTTTTCTTTTCTATCTTTTTTTTTTTGGGACGAGTACTTGACTTCCTCGTCTTATTGGGACATTTGTCCTTCTTTTCTTTCTTTCATACTTTTTTCAGAGCTTTGTATTCTCTTTTTTGCATGATACTTTTTAATGACAAGAGATGATCATGGCAACAAAATGAATGGAGTATTTATTTGGTGGATGGAAAGGGTGCATGTTGTGCAATTAGCAAGTGTGAGAATCGGCGTGTATATGTGGGTGTACGTGTATTTCGATCTTGGGAGCATGAAACTCTCTCAACATAGATCTCGAACCCCGACAAAACTCAATACAAGAGAAAGCGACTATAGTGGATATTCAAAGCATGTATTTGGCTTTGGTAGGAATTTTGTCTAAATCAACCATGAGCATGCTTATTTTGAATTTTTAAATAAAACCAAGTCTCATTGCATAAGAGAGCAAGCGCCAAGTCATTCTACCATATCACAAAGCTCAATTATTTAGAAAAGCATGGGGTCCCTAATGAAAGTTGCTCAACAAAGTATGGGTTTTGGCGAGGAATAAAACGCATGCAAACCATGAATCAATTGGTAGACTAGAGATGGAGTTTTGCCAACTTGGTTCAGGTTTAGCATCATGTTTAACCATAGGAGGAGAAGATATGTCACAAGTCTAATTTAAATTATAAATTGCATACCTTTGACTTGTGAGAGACGTGCGCCTCCCCCACACTTGTTTTGTACCTATCTTTTTTATTTTCTTTTTGCACAAGGACAAAAACAAGTGGAGACATACACAATATTCCAAAGACAAGCTTTATTGAATTTATAAATAATTAAATACAAATGAGGCACGCACATGAAAAATAACAAAATGATTGGAAGGGAAATGCTGAAATTTAAACTATTGCGCGGCTATTTATTTGTGGGAGGTAGAAGCACTTATGCGGGCCTCAAGAGGGCATGCTCGCATTAGCCGCTTTAGCGACCCTAACTAATTTGGTCTTAAAGCTGAGGCAGAACGAGTCTAATTCTTTTCTTAGCTCAGCGTTCTCGAATTCCGCCCCTTCTACCTCTTGCTAGCGACGGGACCTTGGGTACCAAGCTACTGCCTGCGGTGTGCAGTGAAGCGCTGCCCTCGGAATGGCTCTCAAAAACATTAGGAGCCTTCTTGGGCGCAGAGCCGTGGCACTCTCATAGGACCCTCACTACTCGAGCAACTCTCAAAAACATTCAGGGCCTTTCTCGGGGCAGCCCGAGGGATTCGAAGGGGAGCACTAGGAGATGCCGCTGGAGTGGGAGTCTTGGTAGGCTTTCTCATCAATCCTTTCCCACGTCCTTCAGTGGGCGTGTCTACACCAATGACGGTGTATGGGAAGCTAGCTTCAGAGGCGTGGAAAGAAGACATCTCCGTTGATGAAGAAGGTGCGCCTCATGCTTCGGGCGCCTTCCTCTTGATGCCAAGGGTGCCCACATTCGGGCGAGGGGGCGCCAAGGATGCTCTTGGGCGCCACGGACCTGCCCGTGGACACCATGCTATTCCCTCCACTTGATGTGTCGATTGGGGGAGGGAGCATGGCAAGAGGAGCAATAGACGATGGTTCTACTTCGTCGCTTGGGAAGGACAAGTCACCATCATTAATGGTGCAAGGCGAGCGGGCGGAGTTGTAGAGGGAGAGTGCATAGCTCGCCATTGCTGCTGGTTGGCTGGATGTAGAAGAAGAATGGGAAGAAGAGAGGAGCAAGAATGAGGTATGTGAGGAGAAGAGAGGTGAGGGGTGGTATTTATAGGACAAAATGGCCACTCTGCCTCGACACAGGATGATTCGCCAGAGCAAACATCATCAATGTCATTCAGTCGGAGGAGGAAGACAAGGGACGAAAATTCAGGGCCAAAGGCGATAGAAAGGGTGCGGGCACACCCTAAGGTGCGCGCGTGCCCATCTGGCGTCCCCCTCCGGTCAAAATTTCGTCCAGGTTCCTAAAAGATTTTGAAAAGTTGTGCCCCCATTGTTCGCCGCGCGAGATCGGACCCCGAAATCTCAATCCTATCTTTGATCCCCATTATAATTATTTGCAAAATAGAAATATGTTTTGTGCTAAAGATAAAATATTTTTGCAAGCACTAATCAAGATACTCTAGTGAGGGCATTTTGGTAAAAATAATAAAAATATGCCCTCTCATTTTTATTTTTTTATATATTTTTTTGTATGCTGATTAACATAGATCATTTTCAAAATAAAAAATCTATTCTATCAAGCTCTGGTTAAGATCGGGCAATGGTTCCAAAAATGCTTGAGGCGTTGACCGTTTACCTTTTGTATATTACCTGCGTCATCTTGAATCGTAATCGCGCCATGTGGCGAAGTGTTGATGATGGAGTACGGTCCCTTTCACTTGCTTCTCAGCTTCCCTTCGCGAATAATTTCACCGGGAGTTGAATAGGAGTACCTTATCGCCCGTGGTGAATTCTTTTTTATTTTGATGCGCTGATCATGCCATCTCTTCGTGCGCTCTTTGTAGAGCTTGGCACTGTGGTACGCCTTTTCTCGCCATTCTTCAAGTTTAGAAATTTGCTTCTGACGGTTCTTCCCAGCCCGAGTTTGACATCCATGTTCCATTTCTTGATGGCCCGGTGTGCTCGATGTTCCGGCTCAACCGGTAAATGGTAGGTTTTGCCATATACCAATTGATACGGTGACATGCCGATGGGGGCTTTGTATGCTGTTCGATATGCCCAAATAGCATCGGGTAGCTTGTTCTTCCGGCCTTTCCCCATCTCGTTGACCATTTTCTACAGGATGCTTTTTATCTATTTGTTTGAAGTCTCGGCTTGCCCGCTAGTTTGCGGATGATAAGGGGTAGCGATGTTGTGCTTGGCGCCAAGTTCTTTCGGGAATGCCCTACGAATGTTTTGTCCACAAAATGAGATCCTCCGTCACTTATCACCATGCATGGTGTTCAAACGGGAAAGATCACTTCATGGAACATCTTGCGAGCATGTTTGGCATCGGACCCTCGCATGGTAATGCCTCTACCCACTTCGACACATAATCCTTTGCCACCGGGATGTACTCACAATCATGGGACTTAGGGAATGGTCCCATGAAGTCAATGCCCCACACATCAAATATTTCTATTTGAAGGTTGTAGTGTAGGGGCATTGCATCGCGAAAGCAAATGATGATGCCCGTCTTCCGCGGTTGTAGCATCTTTTGATGAATTCCTTTGTGTCGGCGTACATCGTCGGCCGGAAGAATCCGCCTTTGCCGATTTTTGGCTTGAGTGTGAAATACTCCTAGATGTCCGCGTAGGGTGATGCATGACATTTTTCAATTATTTGCATCCCTTCTTCCCTTGGTACGCATCCTCTCGGCAAGCCATCCGCACACACCCTCGGATATGGGTGGGTCCCAAAGGTGCCGTCTGCTCTCCTCTTGGAGCTTACGCCGATCTCCCCCAGATGGTACATAACCTGCAACCATATAGTTGACAATGTTTGCATACCATGGGCTGGCGTCCGTCACCATTAGTAGCATGTCGTCGCGGGTAGTCATTGATTGGTAGCTCCCCGCAACGGTATTCTCTACTCCCTTTTTATCTTTTATTTCTAGATAGAACTCTTGGAGTGAAGAATCTAGCGGATCAAACGAGGTTTCACATCTTTGTTGACATTTGTTAGCGCAATCACCATAAAAGCAATCACGCTTAGAAATGCCTGTTGGTATTCTGCAACGTTTACAGAACAAGTCCGCAAGCGCACGGAAATACCGTTGTAGCATTTCACCCGGAAGTATTCAGGGTATCGTTATTTATATTTTTCCCAAAGGAAGGCATGGTGTAAAAGTCTCTAATTTGGACATGGACAAGATAACATGATTGCATAATAAACCAATGTTCATAACAGGGGTAAAAAGAATAAGTAATAGGATAGCTTGACACACACACTCAAGCCAATCTCAAGGATAAAGATAAAAGAAAGAATAAAAGAATGAATCTATCATGGAGCAGGCATATCCTAAATAGCTATGTTAAGATAGCAGATACACAACATGTTTTTATAATGTTAGAGATTCTAGGTTATCCCGGCCAAGGTCTTTGTTGACTCGCTTTGGGCACCGGATAACGCCTGGTCTGCCAGGCGTTGCACCACCTGAGACATGGGGGATTACAAGGGACGGACAGGGCTGTCACCACCTGCCGCCTACCACCTCGTCCGTCTGATGAATGGGGCAATCGAAGGTAGCCGCTAGTATAGACACCACGTCTACACTACGACTACTACTCTAGCGTGACATCAAGGCTTACTCATTCCCGGGGTCCTTCTACTAGAGCATGCGTCACAATAACGACGACGATCCCACTAATCCACATTGACCATGACTAAACCAAAGTAGAACTCAACATCTCAACTTAGCTCTAGGTCTAAACATGTGTGTATAAAAGATTAAGCATAAAGTTCTACATGACAAGATCATAACATGCAAACTATATACTAGTTCATATGCAAAGATCATCTCATAAGAACTATACTCTAGTTCATAAGCATAGCCATATTGATAAGTAGAAAGCAAGAACAAGAAGAAGAACTCTATATTGATCATCATACCGAATAGCTCCAAAATGCCTTGCTCTCCTTTTATAATCCTTGCCAAACTCCTCCTACAAACTACAAAGAAGAAAAGAAGAAGAAGAAGAAGAAGAAGAAGAAAGGGAGAGAGGCTCTATTGTGTGGTGTGTGTAAATGAGAGGAGAGAGTCCTATATTTATACTAGAGAGGAGGGGAATGTGCTTGGAATGTTGCCTAGTGCATGGAAGGAGTTAGAAACCGTCCAGGTGCGTGCAAACTGACTCCAGGCGTCGGCATGTTTGTCCTACAACTGACTGTAGCGAAAACCGAAGAGAACCGGACTCAGTGGCGAGAACCGGAGCTGAACCGGTGGAAGGCTATCTTGTCTGCGATTATAGGAGGGAAATCCGGGTCCAACCGCAAGGAATCCGGCCGAACCCGCGGTCCACCGCGCGCACTGCGAGAACCGGGCAACCGCCTTGGCGCGCGTCCTCTCTGGGTTGACACGTGGCACGGGCGGGCGGGCTCGCCGCAGCGGCGTTGTCGCCGTCGCGCGGCGTGTGAGCACGGGCGCCGACAGACGGGCCCACCTACCAGCGGCCGGCGGTCGCGGCGCTCGCGTTTGAATTCCCCGCGCTAGCGTCTCCGCGTGGGGAATTTTTTTAAATTCGCCCGATTTTTCAAGAAATTTCAAATCCGTCCCGTTTGAAAAAAAATTTGCACCGGTATCCCTTATTGTCACGCCGGGCCCGCGCGCGGCAAATGGCTGCGTGTCGCGCCATCGCATGTGGCGCGACTAGTGCGGCCATGGTGGCGACCAAGGTTGACCGCCGGCGTGGCAAAGGTGGGGCCCGCCTGGTCGCGCCCGGTGCTTGAGGCGCGACGGCGCGGTCGCGCTGAGCCGCCGGCGCCGACGAGGCCCGCAGGGTTAGGTTTGGGACGACGCGGAAGCGCGTGGGGCCCACCGTCGCGTAGTCGCCGCAGCGCGATGCGGAAAAGTAAGGTCGAGCGGACCGAGCCGGCCCCGAGCCCACGGCTCTTTCTCTCCTACCTTTCTCCGCGACGCACGCACCAAGCGCCGCCGCCCCCACCGCCGGACCGCCGCCGCCGCCTTTTCTCGTCACCGGCGGCGGCCCCCACTCACCGGAGGTCCCCCGCCGTCGATCCCGCCGCGCGCGCCAGCGTATCCACGCGGGCGCGGCCCCGTGTCGGGGTTGGCGGCGGCGGCCGTAGCCTCCGGCGGCGGCGGCCCTAGCGGCCGGCGGTGGACGCCGGGCGCCGTAGCTCGCCCGGCCGGCGCCCTCCCTCGACGAGCTAGGCCTTCTCCGCGGTCGGTACTCATCCTTCATCTCCTCTCCCTCAATTTCATGAAGCGTGCCTTGTACATGCTAGGGTTTTGGTAAAATTTGAAACTGTTAGTGATTAATGCGTTGATTGATACAATGTGGCTCGTACAAATGCTTTAGGATATGTTGTGGTAGCGGATTAGACCTAGATTAGTAGTTACATGAATGAAGTTCATTGATGCATGGAGGTGTTTATTTTTGTCCTAATTTATTTTAGCATGATGGTTGGTGTTGTACTTATTACCTATCTATTGCTTAATATTTTGTAGATGGATCGTTTAGTGCACTTTTATAGTGGTGGCAAAGTTAGAGTGGATGGAAAGTTTGAAAGCATGGCAGAACAAGTTCATTTTTTTGGTGTACCTCCTAGCTTTGATGATTTGGTCGGGGCAATCGCCGTGGCAAGTATGGATGGCCGCTTAGCTTTAGAGGTCGATTTGACTGTGGGAAGGAACGAGCACACTATGCATTGATGTCTTTGGCATGTGACGATGATTGGAAGAACCGTAGAGGTTGTGAAGGGTAGTAGTGTTCGTTCCTTGGAAGTTGTTGTGGAGAAGGGGTCTACCCCAGTTGTTGTGCCTGCGGATGACAATGTGGATGAGGAGCCCGTAGAGCACCTTACTCAAGATGAAGAGTTGCAAGCGGGTGTTGTTAGAGAAGGCGATAGGGAAGTCATGGTAGGTGCCGCGAATGATGAGTTCGATGAGGAGGAGTTTGGTGGCATGGATGACATGTTCATAGCATCGAGGATGATTGAGAGGACGAAGATGAGCTTATTAGTTCTGATGAGATTTTAGAGGACGAGTATAGGTCGGAGGCTAGTACGGAGGATGAAAGCGATTTGTGTGGGATGTTGCATCTAGTGGACGGGTCATTTAGGATGGAGTACAGCGGCGAGGAGCTAAGAGGGGGTTGGAGGAGGTCCATGTGGAGGTACCATCCGTACCCTAGTTCATGGACATCAGTATGGTTGATGAAGCGGTGTGTGACAGCGGTTTGTCATTGTTGCATGATGAGCGGACAGAGAGCGAGGAGATGGAGATTAGAAAGGATATGGTGTTTGAGACATTGGAGCATCTGAAGTTTTTTCTTGCGGACTACGCCGTTAGGCATCATAGGCCCTTCAAAGTTGACCACATGGACCAGGAGAAGAGGTACACGGTGCTCTGCAAGAAGTCTATGATTCCAATGCCTACGGTCTCGATGCCTATGGTTATGGGGACTTTGATGAGGCCCCGGGTCAAGTCCGGTGCTCTAAATGCCACAGGCAACCCGCACTGTAGCGACCCACTTGTGAACTAGTTCAGGTACATAGGTGTTGTTAGTAGTTGTGTTGTCTTAATTTCTTCTTGTTTCGTTGTTGTAATTCACATTTTTTATAATCCATGAATTATTTACGATGTTGTGTATCTTTGGTCTATTTCGGGATGGCGGAAACGACGTACCCCTTCTTAAAAATACTACGACAAGGACCACCGAGCGCACTTGACGGCTGACAAGGGCAAGGCAAGGGATTCCCAAGTTCATTTTTTTGAATAATCGTTTCGTTCTTTGTTTGTCATCTCAAAAGCGACATATTTCTTTACTTTATGCGAGGCGAAGCATTTGCGCCCCCCGAGCACACAAGCCCTTTGCGGTGGGGACGGCGCCACGCCCAGTACCTGGATAGAGCGGGTTTCCTTAGTCTTGCTCGAGCCGTTGTGAAGGGGCTCCCTAAGATGGGCAGCCCCTTTGCTCACCGCCCGTCGACGAGATGGCGTCGAGAGACGCACACCTTCCACCGCTGCTTGTGGTGAGATGACCGTGACGCCGCAAGATGTCGGCTACATTTTGGACCTGAAAGTGGAAGGTCACTACTACATATTTCATTTACGGTTGCGGTTTTTATTTTCCGTTGCGGTTATTGAAACCACAACGAAGGAAAGGTTAGGGTAAATCGATGTATTAACCGTTGCGGTTTTGAAACCCCAAAAACCGCAGCGGTTAATAAATAAAAACAATAAAAAAAAAACCCGGATCCAGGCCCAAATGGGCCCCGATGAGCCGCCGCCCCGCCGGGAGGCGAACGCAGGCGGCCCGTCGGGATCCGCCGCCACCGTCGGGGACGCGGGCGCCACCGTCGGGATCCGGCCGCCACCATCGAGATCCGGCCACGGGATTTGGGGAGGGCCGCCGCCGCCGGGACCCCAGGGAGGGCCGCCGCCCGCCGGACGCCCTGGAGGGCCGCCGCCGCCGCCGACACCTCGGGGGGCGCGCTGCGGCGCGTGGCCCGCCGCCCGCCGGGACGCCTCGGCCAGCGCCGCGGTCACGGGATCCCGCGCGGCGCGGCGCGCGTCGGGACCGCGCCGCCCGCCGCGCTAGCGCGTAACCCCCGCCCGCCCGATTCGCGCCAGCGGGTCGGGCGGCGTGCGGGATCCGCCGAGCCGGGCGCGCGTGCATGACCCGCCGCCGCTGGCGTAGCGTGCGTCGGTCTTCATCTCGGTGGAGTCACGGAGAATGGAGAGAGAGAGAGAAGTGAGGAGGGGGAGAGAAGTGTCCGAGACTGAGCCCGGAATAGATTAGGGTTTGTTAATGTATTTATATCTTTGGAGGTATTATTGGGCTTCGAGTCGGCATTGGGCTTCCAAATGATAATGGTCGGGTTAGATTAACCGTGGCGGGTTTTTAATAAAAACCGCCCGCGGTTAATATATTTTCCATGGACCGCCATGGTTAATCAAAAATAACCGCCACAGTTAATCGGGATATTTTCCGTGGCGGTTTTTCTAATAACCGCGAACGGAAAATAGTTTGGAAGTGTCACGGTTAATCAATTTTGTAGTAGTGGGTACACCGGTGGAGGCATGATCAACACGAGACACGGAAGGAGTTGGTGTTTGAGTTGACCGGCCTACACCCACAAGAAGAACGAAGAAGGAAGGAGACGGCACAAGGCGTCGGGTGTGAAGTCTAGTTGGGTGAAGGAGCACTTCAATATTTGCCCTCCAAACGCCACACCACAAGAGGTCGAGAGGTTTGCTAGGGTGTGGCTCGGGCACTTGGTGGGTTGCTTTCTTCTACCCGACTCTTCCGGGAACACCGTCTCTGGATGGTGCTTCCAAAGCTAATGGAGCCTTGGGAGAACATCGCCCGGTATAGGCGGGGTTCGCTACGCCGCATGGTTGTATCGCCAGCTTTGTGAATCCTGTAGGAGAGTAAGCAAATCATCAAACATAAGTGGCTGCGTCTACCTCCTTCAAATTTGGATTTGGGAGCGCATACCCACAGGTCGGAGACGCAGGGAGGCGGTTGATGTAAGTTAGCCATACATGTTTTCATATTCAAGTTCCCATCTTTATCGGACTATCTAATAATTCACATAACTTGTCTCTTTTTTTTTCAGCCCCGCCACATGTTGGGTATCGGGCCCCCTGGATCTATCGTGGCACAACAATAAGTTACTCAAGGGTGATCGGAAGTGCGGTACAAGCGGTATTCCCAAGATTTGGATTTGTTGACACTGCATCAGGTTAGTCATGGTTCTATTCATATATAGTTTGTGGACTAGGATTACGTATCGGTTACTAGTCTAATTGTCACATTTTGCAGCTTGAATGGACTCCATATAATCGTAATGAAGTCGAGCTCTTGGATGTACCCCCTAGAAGTGATCAAGAGAAGACGCTTTGGCGAAGCAATGCCCCCATGATCTTGTACTACGTTGTTGAGCACCACATTCCAAAAAGAGTCATGATGCAGTTTGGCCGGAAACAGGCATTCCCTATAATGGATGAGGGGACCCGGGAGCCGTTGCACGAGTAAGTAACTTCACATTTAATTCACATTTCAATGCCTTCTTTGTTATGTAGTTGTCAAAAATAACACTCAATGTTTTAGGTTGTCGAGGAAGAGAAGGTTTGGTGGCAGCACCGACTGGCTCACCTACCATCAAGCACATGTCAATGGGTGGTCGCGACGCCGAGAGGGTGTACCATCTCAGTGGGTCACAAGCGGTGACCACCCAGTTCATCGCTTACTTGGAGTACCTACACCGATCTAGTAGAGTGCGTCTACACCCTCCAACCTCGTTGAGACCAATATACTATGGAGATAGGGACCAAGAGGACACCTATGATAAGAGAACAAGGGAAGGCGAGCAGCCTGAGAGAGCTACACTTGATAACTACGTGGTAAGCACTCGAAATTCATAAGTAAGCAGGGTGGTGTAGTGACATTGAAGTTCTAACCTGCCTCCTTTACACATAGAGCACACAGCTATCTCACATTTCAAATGAAGCTGGAGCATACCTTGGACGTGAAGGAGGGGGCCAGGCAGGTACCAGTGACTTTCAAGAATTTGCAGAGGTACGAAACCGATCTTAATATGATGGCAAATAAATGTTGATTGGAGTAACATACCACTTCACTTAAAATTCTTGCAGAAAGTGTTGACATTTTCTCGTCGCCTGGCCCGCAAGTTGAGCTGCTTTGGTGGTGGAGATGTTCAAGTGCCAGCGCGTGAGGTAGCAGAGGTGCCTGCGCGTGAAGCAGCAGAGGGCTCCCGTTGGCGCGGGGTTCAAATGACCTGCAAAATTTTCACCTCGCCGCGCCCATTTCTATAGTTAATCACTGCCGGTTATATAGTAGCACCGGCAGTGTTATAGTAAATATTCACTGCCGGGTCTAAACGTCGGCTATGCCGACAGTAATAAGATACTGTTGCCACCTACCACCACTCACGATGATAAGACACTGTTGCCACCTACCACCGCTCACGGTGGCCACTCAATATCCACCTACCACCGCCTATAAAAACAGCCCCGCGCCGAGAGCAATCGATGGAGGTGCTCAGCTGCATGTATGGCCAACCGTGCGCCGACTGATCCCTTCTGTTATTTGCCCATTTTCCTATCCACATATATGGCCTCTATTTGGGAGAATGCCCTCCACATAAACATTTTATTATGGGTAGACAGTGTATACAGCAGGTATTAGAAGGGTGTTTTTGAAGATTAAGTTACAACGTTGCTTACAGAAGCTGGGTGTGAAGCTCGTGTAACGCCGTTGTTACAGGGACTGCCAGAAGATGGGAAGCAAGAGCCAAGTAGCATGCATTCTTGTACTTCCTCGCTGGGAGATGAGCCCCCTCAGCTGTACTTCATCTCCTGTTGTCGGGCCTTTGCCGACTCGGAGAGACATTAGTTCTTCACAGAGGTCTCCCATCTGCCTTAACTCGAGTAAGCATAACGGGTAGCATTGTAACCACCTCGGGCATAGGTGATCGATATTTTAATTATTATATTTTCCTAGGTGCTAAACGGGATAGAAGAAGGTTAACTATAGCTTGAAAACATAAGAATTTTGCAAAGCAACCTACACATTGAATTGCCTCCTAGGGCACATGAGACCATGTGAAAAATTTTGGCACCATTCTCGCTCGTTCGTGGGTAACCCCAGTTCAACCTATAATCACTCGGTGGCGTCGCGTAGAAATTCAATTAAACTAAAAAAATACCAAATCTAGTTCGAAAAATCTCAAACTTCATGGTTCCTTCACACATGGCATGTGCACGCCTAAGAAAAAAGTTTGAGGCCGAAAGGTCACCGGAAGGAAGATGACCCAACAAAGCTTATGGATCTATGTGTGTAGTCATGGTTCCGATGAAAGGGGTCATGTACCATTGTGAAGCATGTATAATACCCACAATGTCCAAATGGCTTGAAATTTTTTCTACAGCCATGTACTCCCAAATTATGCCCCCACACAAGATCTTAGATTTTTTCGATTGATATTTTAATTATTATATTTTCTGGGTGCTAAACGAGATAGAAGAAGGTTAACTACATCTTGAAAACATAAGAATTTTGCGGCAACCTACACATTGAATTGCCTCCCGGGGCACATGAGACCATGTGGAAAATTTTGGCACCATTCCGGCTCTGTTGGTGGGTAACCCCAGTTCAACCTATAATTACTCGGTGGCGTCGCGTAGAAATTCAATTAAACTGAAAAAAATACCAAATCTAGGCTTTGAGAAAATTAAAATTATGAAGGAGACAGTAGGACTCAAATGACACTACTTTTATGAAGAATCATAGTGTAATGTGATCCTTCATAAAAGCGTGCCATTTCAATCCTACTCTCTCTTCATATTTCCTATAAGAAATTTCACACTTCCATATTTAAGTTGGTACACACCACCTTAAACTAGCAATGTGGTACTAAAGGAAATCCCCGCCGGTTGATTGTGAAATCCCCTGCCGGGTATTAGTTCTAACCCGGCAGTTGATGTCAAAGATCACTACCGGGTTTGAGGCGCACCGGCAGTGTTATGTCCGACATTGATATAACCCGCCGACGCTGGCAGGTGCACAGCCTTTTCTCATCGGGAGCGGAGACACTGCCGGTTGGTGTAATTATAACCGGCGGTGAATACTTGAGCAATGCGATTACCCATGAGCGCCGCAACCGTGACCTATCACTAAGCTCGACGGCCGTGACCTATCACCGAGCTCGACCGCCGTGACCCATCACCCACCTGCATTGCTCCTAACCGTGACGGCTTGTATATATCCGTTGGGCGGCGCATTTTATATGATAAAATGAAAATTGAAATTACGTTGAAGTTCAAATTTGTCGAATTCTAAGAAATAGTACTTTCATAATGATTAATTTATTGATTTTGTTTTTGTATAACAAATTTAAATAAAGGAGTGATTTTAACTTTATATATTTATTTTTGTTTCACCGTTTTGTTAATCACCGCCGGTTCACGTGTAGGCCCGGGCAGTGATCAATGAAGGTGGAGATCAGACGGTTGTCGTCCGCGCGCCATGGAAACGCGCCCCAGGGAATTCGAAGCGCAACCGCTTTGGGAAACGCAGTGCTAACAGAGTGATCGTGGGAATTCAACTGGCGATCGTGCGAATTCCAAGCGGTTGCGTTGACGGCGCGTTCGTGGGGAAGTGAACAGCCCACTAATTCACTATTTAAGCACGCACTCTGATCATTGCGTTTATCCCTTTCCAAGACTACTCTAATCCGGGCACATGCTCTTTGCAAGCATCAGCACCATGGCTGCCTCGGGATCGAGGATCCAACAAGCGCACCGGGAGGAGCCGGAGGCGGTGGAGGGCTCTGAACGAACAAGCGCACTGGGGAGGAGGTGCGGGCGCGCCGGCGGCCGACCCCGAGCCCGAGGGATCGTCCGACAACGACTTCGACTCCTACGCCCCGCCCTCTCCTAAGCCGGACCGCATGGACGTTCGGCCGAAAGGATAGAGGAGGCGGCCAATTCTAATAACCTCCGCGCCCGGTTGATCTTCGAGAGGGATTTCACCCTCGACTTCCTCAAGCCCCGCCTTCCGGAAGCTCAAGGAGTCGGGCGGACGGCCATGATCTTCGCCCAAAGGTGGATCCACCTCCTGGAGCAAAAGATCAATCACCTCGCCCGAAAGTGGCATTGTTATCGGTATCGTCCCTCAAGGCCTTTGCCAAGAAGGACGACACCAACGCGAGGAGGAGGAGGAGCGGAAGGGACGAGGACTAGGCCGGCCGCCACCTTTCTCTCTTTTTTTAATCAATTTTAATATAACAAATATTATATATACATATATACATATACATATATATATATATATCAATGTTGTGTGCTGCTCCTCTCGTCCCGAGAATGCGTTTAAATGCTCATCGATTGACGTTTAAATTCGATTTGAATCTAAACTTGAGCATTTTAACAAATATATATATAAATTTGATTCCTGACAAAACAGTTGGTATTTTAACAAATATCGTTTAAATTTGATCCCATTAACTGCCGGGGATCACGGGATTGGGTGCCTTATCAAACGCAACCGCCGTTGAGTGCCGAGGAGACGCCATTGGTCGTAGCCGGTCGCCTTTTGACTAACGAGGGGACCCGTCGTTTGGTAGCCGCGGCTGAGTCCTATTTATTTATACGTACATAACCCCCCTGTCTCCGCTCTCCAACACACTCCGCTCTCTACCCCGTTTATCGAGTAAGCCGGGTCGCCGACGCCGCCGATGATCGACATGGCTGCCAACCACCGGGCGGAGAAGTTCACCGCAGCGCCTCCGCCGCCCTCAACAAGCTGAATGGCACGGCCGACAAAGTTGGCCCCGCCAACGGTGAATGTCCCCCGGAGGAGAAGTCCAACTTCTACGCCCGCAGATCGAGTCCGTGGCCGATACCCTCGCCGAGGGATACAGCCAAACCGAGGAGATGGAGGAGGAGGCCAAGGAGGCCGCCGGGGAAGAAGGCCGGGCGGGCGACCAAGATGGCCAAGAAGGCGGCTTTAATTAGGCCACCGCTTTCTTTTTTATGTTAATTTATTATATCGTTGTCTCGAATATTATTTATGTATTTGTAAGATAGTTTAATTTGGTTTGTATCGTTTGTTAATGGATCAGTCGTTTGTTAACTCGATGCGTGTTAATCTTCTATTTTTGTCGTTTGTTTACTATTCCTTGTCATCGTATTTTGCTTCCCTCGTCCCGATATGTTGATCTCGTGTCAATCTTCAATCGCTATCGGTTCTTAACTCAAACCCGGAGTGATTCAGTGTCCATCAAGACCACTGCGGGAACGATTCAACCCGGTGGTGATCTAAATCTTCTTTGCCGAAATTGGAGGAGCGAGTGGAATTTACGATTGTCCCGCGCTCTGAATGGTTCATCCTTTGCCGGGCACAGTTCATCGCTGCCGGTGGCCTAAATTTCGCAAAGTGATGCCGGCGGAAGTGATGAACGATTCTATAGTAGTGTATAGAGTGACCATTGGCTAGCTATCCACTGAATTTCTATGTAGCAGGCCCTTTAGTTAGGAAAAATTTCTATGCAGCAAGACCTTCAGTCTAGAAAAAATAATTATACTGTTAGAAATTTTACAAGCAAACACTCCTGTTAGGTTTGACTGAAATGCTTGTGACTATGCATATGCAAAGCAAGCTGCCTAGCTTCACTTAAACAAGTGCAAGTTCAAAGGTACTACTAAGTAGAACTCAAACAGTTAGGTAGACCAGAATGAAAATACATAGCTAGATAAATTAATGATGAATGTGTTTGGCTGTCAAGTTAACTTACTTTTTTATCAACAGATAGCAGCCTGGACAAATTCAGGCCCAGAAATATAGTCCACTGCGTCACCAATAGATGCGTCAGATAGCTCATTTTTTGTTCTCTTAAATGATGAAGTTCTTGAATGATGAGCTAAAATCTCTATGGTAAATATTTTGACTGGTTCTTGATCTCTGAGAAGTGCATATGTCAGATATGAAAATCAGAAACCAGTTACCGATCTAAAGTAAACATTCTACATTCAACTGAGTTGAGAGGGAGGTAACTACTATGATCATGGTCGAAATTAAATTATTTCATTGTATGCTCTAATCTCCAAAAAAGTATATTCCAATTAGTATACATTGCTTTTGCAAGATAATCTTAAGAGTTAGTTTGAATTTACTATCAGTTCACTAATATTTAATTTTTTATGATCAGACAATATTTCTTAGAAATGTTATCATACTATAGGTACTTTAATGGCTGGTAATTGTTACTCATGAATAGCATGTGATGTGGGGGCGACACTACAGCCGCCAACCCCGAGCACGAGGCGTGGCCAGCAACGGCGCGCATGGCCAGCAGAGCCATCAAGAGGCCTGGGCGGCTGGGGTTTAAGGCCAGCGCAAGGCTCAAGAAGAAGATGAGAGGTTTAGGCTTTGATGAGCCGAATAGGATTAATGCCAGGCATTAGAACCAAGGAGCTCGGCTCCTATATATGTACCCAGCAAACTCTATTATGATTAAGCAATGAAGTTATCAATCTCATCCCCTTTCTCAAGCGACAGGCCCAAACCTTGGCGCCGCCATTACCCAGCTATGAGCTATGCAGCCAAGGGCCACCCTCCCAGGGACCTAAGGTCCTTGACAACTTGGTATCAGGAATCCGCGATCCTCCGCCATCAATCTCTGCCTGCAGCCACTTCTTCCTCTGCTTCAGCTGCCAACTCACCCACCCGTTCCACTGGTTCCACCTCGCCGCCAGTGGCCGAGCCGACCACTCGGATTTGGCCAAGATGATCTCCGAGCTCGCCACCTCCATGGAGAATATGCAGCAGCAGATCGTTACACTGTAGTAGGCTCAGCCACCACCGGCGTTCTCAGGGTCCGGTTCCAAGGGTTCGGGCTCCGGTGACCACCATGGTGACCGCCCTCCCCGGTTCCAGAAACTAGATTTCCCCAAGTTCGATGGGAAAATTGACCCATTGGCCTTCCTCAACCGCTGGGAGTCGATTGCCCGTGCAGCAGCGGATCGCCGAGGAGCAAGTTTGGATGGCATCGTATAACCCCGGAGGGCGGCGCTCGGCTCGTATATCCAGTGCAACAGATCGAGGGCACGCCATCCTGGCATCGTTTTGTGGAACTCCTCAACCTCCGCTATGGACCCCCGACCCGCTCAAACCCCGGGTGAGCTCATGGCATGCAAGCACATGGGATTGGTGGCGGACTACTAGGACCGGTTTGAAGTCTCCTCCGTGCTAGGCCGCTCGAGGAGACGCAGATGCATTTAGGCCTTCACGGCAGGGGCTGGGTCCCCCGCTCAGCCACGACGTTGAGATGCACAACCCCCAAACCCTCATTGTCACCATGAGCATGGCCCACAAGTTGGAGCTTCGCGAGCAGAGCGTTGTTCCAGCGGCGTCGCTGTGACTTGCAGGATGCGGTCTCCTGACGGGGTTGGCCTAGCCTCGGCTCTTCTAGCCCCTCCGCCGCATCCAGGCCACGCCACTATCGAGGGTCGCCGGTCCGCTAGCTCTCCCTTGTGGAGATGGATGACCGTCGCCGACAGTGGTCTCGCTTCAACCGCAATGAGAAGTTTTCCCGTGGCCATAACCACGTTTGCTCGAGCTTATTTTTTCCTCGATCTCGCGGAAACCGACGATGACTCTATAGTCTATAGACGCCGCCGCCAAGGTGGACACCGAGGATTCATTGATCTCGCCCACGTGATTCTGGGCATCCACACGGGTGAGACGATGCAGGTGCGCATCAATTTGGGTGGCGTCTCCATGCTGGCGCAACTGGATTCGGGGTCCATGCACAATCTCGTCATGGCATGGTCACTGTGGCCAATGGCGAGAGGGTGCCAAGCACGGGCGTGTACCGTCGGCGGCATCCTTCTCCATTGAGGGTGCCACGCTCTCCATGAACTTCTTCACCCTACCGCTAGGCTGGCTACGACGCCGCGTGCAAAGACACAATGGCTAGCCATGCCGGGCCCCATTCTTTTGGATTTCAGCCACCATGTCCTTCGGCACCGCGACCACTAGGTCCGGGCTGGAAGGGCGTGACCGGGTCCGTCGAGCCCGAGCCTCAGGCGTGCGCCACCACCGACCTCATGCCATCCTTGGAGGAATTCTCCATCGCCTTCTCCGAGCACTCCGGCATGCCACCGCCGTGCTCCTAGGACCACCGCATCATCCTTGTCCCGGATCCGCCTTGGTGGCGGTCTGGCCCTACCGGTACCCCGCCACTCACAAGGACGAGCCGAGCGCCAATGCTCCACCATGATGGCCCAGGGCCTGATCCGGCACAGCACCTCCACGTTTTCCTCTCCGGTTCTGCTCGTGAAGAAGGCAGACGGCTCATGGCGGTTTTGCATGGATTACCGTGCACTCAATGCCATCATGGTCAAGGATGCCTACCCTATCCCGGTAGTGGACGAGCTCCGGATGAACCGCATGGGGCACTTTAGCCTAAAATTTCCTAGTGAGAACGGACCACTTTAGCCTGAAATTTTTGCTTGATCAATGGTCTGTCCACCATTCCCCAACACCATGGGTGGGCAAGCTCCTCGGCTTCGACTTCACGGTGGAGTACCAGGCCGGCAGCGCCAACACGGTGGCCAATGCCCTTTCCCACCATGACACAGAAGAAGTCGCGGTCATGGACATCTCTAGCCCCCACTTTGACTTCATTGAGTGTCTTCGCCAAGCCAATCAGCAGGACCTCGCACTGGCCGCCCTCCGAGATGAGATCGCCATGGGCCGTAGCGGCCCCCGCTCCGTCACCGACGACCTGGTCACCTTCAAGGGTCACCTCTATCTACCGTCGGTCGCCTCTATCCATGGGGATGGCCATGAGGGTGTCCAATGCACGCTTCACCGGCTTCACCGTGACATCCACTCCCCCAATCTCTGTGCTGCCATCCAGGACTACGTCCATGCCTGTGCGACATGTCAAATGTACAAAACAGAGCACTTGCACCCGGCCGGCCTCCTCCTTCCCCTGCCAGCCAACCTAAGATAGGCCGATCGGCCCCACCTGGTAGCCTCTCGGGGTCTACCTCAGGGGGGTTACCTTCCCATGTCCTCTAGAACCTTCTGGTATATATGTTGGTAGGGAATATCCAATTTATCCAGCGTGTGGGTCCTTCCTTGGCTCTTTTCTTGAATAATCCCCATCAAATCACAAATTCACCAAAACTCGTGGAAATTGTTAGTTTAAACCCCTAAGTCTATGTTGGCGAGTATTTCTCTACATTTTTGCAAGTTAATTTGATGGTTCTCGGTGAACGATAACTACCGTCAACACCCTCAACCAAGGACAGCTGAGTTGGATGAAACCGGATCCACGCTAAACCAAAACCCGTGACGGAGGAGGTAGATACGGGAGTTCCGGGGACAAGTCTAGTTCATTCCCAACCCAAAAACACCGCTCAAGCAGTCTAGGGTTCAAGAGGAGAGCCGATCCAATTTAGTTTGGGTAAGAAGAGATCTGTGGGAGAAGTAGGAGTTCGGTGTGGAGGATTGCTACATGATCGGAGTAGGAGATGTGTGGGATGTCCAGCCACGAAGCTGAATTTCACGTAATCAATTTGGGGAGAAGGAAGAAGGAAGAGTTTCTCGAGAGCGATGAAAGAATCCATGGCGAACATGGGAAGAGGCCGAGCTTCGTATCCCAGAAACCGGAGGAGTGGGCAGATTGGGGTGGTGGGGGATAGAACCAGTTCTCCCCTCATCCCCATCCACCCCATACCCACCACCACCACCACTGTTCTTCAATCAGCCTTCGCACCTGCCTCCATCATATGGGTACTATCCCAATCAAGTGCCCCACCCTCCCAACCTCCTTTATTTGGGCAACAGTTCTAGGGCCCTAGACCTAGAGGAGGAGGGAGACAAGGTGCTGGTAGAGGTAGAGCTCAAGTAGGTAGACAATAGGCCAAAATAGATCAAGACCTAGAGAAACCAAAGTCAGATCGAGATTCTAGGGATTTACAGAAGGTAACTAAGGAGGTGGAAGAGAAAGATGAGGTGGTGTCTGGCCCAAAGGACAAGTTCATAGATGTAGTCTGTTTCAAGTGTTGGGTGGTTGGACACTACAGTACAGCTTGTAACAAAGCAAAATGCCGCTTCATCTATTGACAAGAAGATCATGTGGTGGAGAATTGTCCAGAATGGAAGAAGAATCATTTAGTGGCTCAATTCTGTAGAAGTGCCAGTAAGGATCTGGGCTTTTATCATATAGATGTGGAACAGAGGGGAAATAGGTTCAAGCACTAGTGGATTAGATAACTCTGTGATCATAACCATAGAACAAGGTGATATTTATGAGGCAGGGATATATGGTGGAGCACTTGAAGAGTCTATTTGATGACAAGTGGAACTAGCAGCTTGGGAAAGAAGATGAGGACTGTCAGGCCACTCTATTCTATCTCAAAGGCAATAGTGTGGTAGCTTCACTTAAACTATGGAATAGTGATGTGGAACCTATAAGTCATCTAGCGGAGGTGTGGGTACAAATCAAAGGTATCCCTCCAAAGTGGACTGACTGGTGGACCATCAAGGATGTTGCATAAAGCCTAGGCCTTCTGATGGAAGTGGACCTATGTTCATGTTTCTTTGCAACTGTTAGAATTAAGATTAAATGTAAGAATCCAGTGAAAGTGCCTATGGAGAGGGTATATGAGATGGGGGGACTGCTATCTAATCTCCTTCAAGACTGAGGGAGTACAGCAAGTAGCAGACACTACTGACAAGGATGATGATGATGGAAAAGGGGATGATGGGAAATGTGATGATGATGGTAAGGAGAGTGATGAAGACCTGGATGATGATGATCTCTTAGATGATGAGCTCAGTGATTTGAGAGAAGCAAAATAAGGAAAGAGAGAAGGCTGACCAAGACAAAGGGAGGGGTCAATCTTCTAGCAAGAAGGGGAGTCAAGACAACCAGGGGAGTACTTCTAATTCCCAAAAAAGGAAGCAAAACTATGAGGAGCTCAAAGAAAAAGCCCAAGATTGTAAGAAGAAGCACAATTTGGAGGAAGCAAAAGGTAATAACAAAAAACCTTATCTATCAATTCAGTCTTTGACTCTTTTACATATTGCCGACGATATCGGTATAGTTACTAGGGATGGCAATCCTTTTTTCTAAGACATGCTGGGCAGCATGGTAGATTTGAAACAACAAAGGATAGCCAACTTTAAGAAATTTAGTAAGCAAAATTGAAGTAAGGTAGATGTTGCTCGGGATGTCAAAACTGAACCTAGCACAAGTAGTGATAATAATGATCAAAACAAGGAAGTTTTTTGCCGTTGAAGGTGATCCGGTGGCTGCCGCAAAAATCCTTTTAGTAGTGAGAAACAAATTATAGTCATTGAAGATAGTGATTATGAAGGTATCAAAGTTAGAGTAGGTAGGAAAAAAGAAAAAGAGTAGAAAATGAAAGGCCTTTTTGGAATATTAGAGGGTTCGGCCAAATAGGTAAAATTCCTTTTTTTGACACATAGGGAAGAGGGTGCCCTTCGGATGCATGAGACCAAGGGCAAGAGATACAGGGCGATAGGGGCGACAGGGCGTGCGACACCTTCGACGCAACTCCAGGGATTCTTTGCCGCGAACCTCGCATCCCTCCCGCCGCAAAGTAGGGGAATCGCATTGGGGCCGCCCAGCGCTATCGGTCGACCGTGGTAATTTTCATTTTCCCCATTTTGTCCCCCTTTCCCACTCATCTGTGTGGCCGTGTGGTGCCGAGCTACGTTTTTGGTGGTTCGATCTCATTTTTCCAGCCAGTGCTTTAGAGATTCGTTTAGGTAGAGCCTCGATTCATCTACTTCGCTGCAATCTCTTCGTGAATTGAGTTCTGAGTATGCCCGAAATGGGGAATCGCCGCCTCACATTAGCATGTCCTCATTTCACGTTCAACGAATAAGATGACGAACTAGAATCCCCTCGCAGCCTGCTCGGCAAGAGTTTAGATTACCAGTCGTTCAGAAATAGAGATATGCAGAAGGGGGCTGAATCCAGAGATATGTTTGAGTCAAGAGATAATCGACAGTGGAGATCTATAGAGACTGTCAATCAGAGAGGCATGATTGCTAAGTTTACAGAAGGTACAAGCAAAATCTCTCTGGAAGATTGGATGAATTTAGAGATACCAATGCACAAGTCAGAGAAGAGCTATTCATCGCACTAGGTTTGCCAAAACACTCTCGGCCCGATGAATCAATGATGAAGAAACGTCTACAACATTCACACCCACCTCCAGTGGAAATGCTAAACTCAGACTCTATCATGGTTGCAAGGTTGCGAATCCAGTTCACATGGCCAGCGGGGAGGCTGATAACAAGGGAAGCAGTGATTCTAACCATGAGCAGCAGAATAATCAAGCTAAGAATTTACAGGCAGAGAAGGAGCAGATCCCCATGCCAGAGAGGGGTCCAAACCCTGATTTAGTGCTACTCAAAAGCATGAAGACGATGACGTAATTGGAGGGGAGATATAATGGGCCGCCCACAATGGGTTGTCAATAGAAGACATTTTCAATCATTCATATAACCCACCAAAGCCCAATAAGAGAGGACAGGCACAACAACAAAAGCAAGAACGCCTTCGGTGGTTCTGGATCCCGGCCGCTAGGGTTTCCGACCCAACGGCTCCTCTCTACCCAACCACCGCAGCGAAATCCGCCAATTTGGCCACCAAGCTATGCGCATCCCCCAAATCCAACCAAATCCAACCAAAGCAAAAGCAAAATTTGGTGAGGAGATGGAGAGGAAGCAATCACAAGGAAGGAGCAACCAAGAAGATGAGAGGTACTATGATGGGCGCCATGGCGAGAGATACACACCAGTACCAGGGGAACCATGATGGAGAGAGGTACCAAGAAGGGCGATCAGCAAGAGGAGGACCCCACGACCCCCCAAGATCCGGTGCCTATGAGCGTGAAGCCAACACATACAACTCGCAAGAAGATCGCAGCTATAGGCCATCAAATCAGGGGAGAGACACAGAAGAATACCAGGGGCGCAAGAGAGGAGGAGATCATCAAGAGGAAAGAGAGGTCAGACAGATGACGGAGAGGGATCTACGTCACAAGATTGATGACAAGAAGAGAAGCTACCAGCATTATCCAGACCAGCAAGGGCCACACGGGTATGACCAAGGGCAATACTCTAGGGGGTCTATGAAATGCTGGAACTGTAATATAGAGGGACATCACTAGTCAGATTGTGCAAATCCACCTTTCTGTTACAAAAGCAAAGACACAGGACACAAATCAAACAACTATCCTCAGAATAAAGTGAAGAATGAAATCAAAGTAGAGGTGAAAGGAGAAGAGATCAAGCCCAACAAAGGACTCAGCATATGTGCTATGGGCATGCCAGGCCAAATTTTCTACTCATTGAACCTGTGGCTAAGAAAGAAGTGAAGAAGGAGGGCAGAGATCAACTTAGAGCTATTGTATCAATACTAGAGGGTAGGGGTACTAAAAACAGAGTCCTGACAGAGCTGCAGTACAGAGCTGATTCTGAGTGGGATTGGGATGTGAGAAGGATCTCCAACAGTGAATTCCTAGTCTCAATGCCATCCAAAGTAGTCCTAAATCTGCTAATTAATATGAAGCAAATCAAGTTTGTCACTTCAGATGTGCTAGCAGTGATAGAAGAAACTGATAGAGACCCAGAGGTGTTTGCAGTATTGAACACAGAGGAATCCCAGATATTGCAAGAACAGAGTTCGTAGTACTAGAACTAGCAAAACTGGTGGGAGACCCTGAGCAGGTCCACATTCCATCTGTAAAATGGAAATCTATGTGGATTCAGGTGTCATGTAAAGATCCCAATAAGATTGAGGGAGCATCCGAGGTATACATTAACAAAGAGGGAAGAAATATCTATTGGTTCTATTCTGACAAGTTGCCCAAGTTTCCACCATCCAAACCTGATGATGATTTTGATCTGGATAATGATGGGGTGGCAGATGAAGAGGAACCAGACTCACAGGAGTTTAGGTGGATTGGCTCCAACAAATCTCCACCTAAAGAATCTGAAGCTCAAGGCACCAGTACAGCCTCACACAAGAGTAAGCAAGTGGGAAACACACTTCAATCCATACTAGAACAAGAGCTCCTGAGTAGTAGGAAAGGCTACTAGGAGATAGATGGGACCAAGAATGATGACATCACCAAGCAAATTATGGGTGCTAGCCTGTCTGAAGGACCAGATGAAAAATCTGTACAAGATACCCAAGAATTTAGCTTGTGTGATCTGGGTTTTCTGGAAATAGTAATGTCCCCCAAGTGCAGTGAAGTAATGCTGGTGAATAGTACTTCTGAGGTTACTACACCAAATACCATGCAAGAGGAGGAGAAGTCAGATGACAACACAGGGGAGTTAGTTGATGAAGGAGGAGCAGAAGCAACCAGGACAGAACAGCCCAAGACACTAAAAGCTATTCAAGCTACAAGACACAGCTGCAGGACTCAAGACAATGGAGTTAAGATAGAAGAGAAGGCAAAGGCCAAGAAAACATCAAGCCAGCTCCAAGGTACCACCACTAATATCCCACCCCCTATCCCGCCATCCGTATAGAATCTATTGCAAAAGTGTGTGGCATATTGCTGGGCATAGATGATATTACTCGTTTATCTAACTTGTCTATGATCCAAGCAAACAAGGAAGCTGAGAGAGCTTTCTTGAAAACAAAAACCAAAATTCTTTGAAAACATAACATACGCCTCAAATCAAGTAAATAGAGATATAATACCGAGTCTAGTAAGGGGGCTGATTAAACTGTTTTGCATCATGCATTGTCACTTTTAGAGGTATACCCTTCTATGTTACTTTTCTAGAGCTATGTGACCAAACCAGAGCAGCAAGTATCTGTCCTGTTTCCATTTGGTGATTCTTGTCTACCTGAATAACTCTTTACTCTCAAGCAACATGAAGATTCTTTTTTGGAATGTTAGAGGTATTGGGAATTCTGCAAGAAGAAAGCAATTCTTAGAGCTAAATGCTATCCACGATTTTGACTGCATATGTATTCAAGAAACAATCAAAACTGAGTTTCAGCAAAGAGAATTAGAAAGACTTGCTGGTCATAGAGATATGAAATGGAGTTGGGTGGCATGTACTAGACATTCAGGTGGCGTGCTAATGGGAGTATATGTCAACATGGCCCAGGTCATAGAGATAGACCAAGGGACCTTTTTCCAAAGTATGAAGATTTCTCCGGTAGAAGACAATTTTGAATGGTTGTTCATTAATGTGTATGGTCCAGCACATGATGAAAGAAAAATGGAGTTTCTAGATGAAATCCGGACAAAGATAATGAGTTCGAGAATATCCAATTGTAATGGGAGGTGACTTCAATATGGTTTGAGGACGTCAACTAAGAAATCAACTGGAAATGTGGATGTCAATTTAATGAATGCCTTCAATGACATGATAAATACAACTACTTTGAGAGAGCTTCATAGGTCAGGCAGCAGATATACTTGGTCTAACAAGCAAACTCCACCAATACTCTATGTGCTAGATAGAGTGCTGGTATCAAATTCTTGGGAGGACAAATACAATCTTGCTTCAATACTGACTGCTCCCAGACTGGGTTCAAACCATAATCCACTGATAGTGGAAACTCAAGAAGTTAGAGCTACAAAGACATTTTACTTTAGATTTAGTGCACATTGGATTAAACAAGAAGGATTTTGTGACTGGGTTAGAGGTAAATGGCCAAATAGATACAAATATGATAATTTTAGATCACTGGCATATTGTTTTAGGTAAGCTTAGAAGAGCCATTAAGGGATGGGGACAAAATGTTGTGACCTACTAAAAAAGCGAGAATAAGGAAATAATGAATGACATAGCTGTTCGGACGTTGAGAGTGAAACTAGAGATCTTAATCAAGATGAGTGGCACACAAGATACTGAGTTTAGAAAGAGAACTTCAAAAAATCCCGGGCCGATGAAGAGTCACAATGGCGGAGGAGAGGAGGTAAATGATGGATCCTACTGAGGGGATTCAAATACAAGTTACTTTCACAAATGTGCCAATGGCAGGAAAAGGAAGATGAATATTGCAAGTCTAGAGCATGAAGGGGTGATTTTGAATTGAACAGAGTGAAGAGTCACATCACCGATTATTATAAGCAACTTTTTGGTAGAGCCGAGACTGCTAATATACATTTAGAAGAAGATATGTGGGACACGTAACGTAAACTTTCTACGGGAGAATGCATGGTTAACTGGACCCTTTACCCTAGAAGAGCTTGATTATGCAATGAAGGAAATGAAAAACAATATCGCTCCTAGACCCGATGGTGTAGTGTGGAATTTTACAAAACCTTACGGAATAGCATTAGAATGGACATCAAGGAGATGTTGGATAGATTACATGAGGGACATTTAGAGTTATGGAGACTGAATTATGGAGTTATTATCCTCTTATCAAAAGTCAAGCCAACAACAAATATCAAACAGTTCAGACCTATCTGTCTATTGAATGTGATTTACAAAATTATTACAAAGGTTCTGACCATCGGACTAACAAAGGTGGTGGGCAATTTAGTACGCCGATTTTCAGACTGCTTTCATCCCAAAAAGAAATATCATGGAAGGAATAGTCATTATCCAAGAGGTATTACAATACTAGATTTTGAAAAAGCCTAGGATAAGGTGAGCTAGGAATTCTTAGAAGAAGTAATGGTCAGGAAAGGATTTGATGAAACCTGGATATAGTGGATCAACAAAGCAGTTAGAGGGGGCAAAGTTTGCATTGATATAAATTGGACAAGAGGAGAATACTTCAGAAGCTTCAAAGGTCCGAGACATGGTGATCCTCTATCTCCTTTACTATTCAACTTGGTAGCTGATACCACGTCACAATGTTAACCAAAGCATGTAGAGTTGGAATGATACAAGGCCTGGTTCCTCAATTAGTAGATGGAGGAATCACACACTTATAATATGCAGATGACATAGTGGTTTTTTTTAGCTATGCACCAGAAAACTTACAAAGACTAAAGCTGATATTATCTTGCTTTGAGGCTATGTCTGGTATGAAAATCAACTATGAGAAAAGTGAGATGTATACAATGGGGTTAGATGTGTCTCAACAACAACAAACACTAGAGATATTGAACTGTAAAATGGCCAAATTCCCTATGAAATATCTTGGCATGCTAGTAAGTGATCACAAGATAACTTCTATGTATCTGACAAAATAGCTAAGAGGTTGGGAACATGGCAATGTGGCTATCTCTCATCTGGAGGGAAATCAATGCTAATTGAATCATGCTTATCAAGTATACCTATGTACACCATGGGTGTGTATCAACTATATGAAGGCAATTTCCAACTTTTGGACTCAATCAGATCAAGATTTTTCTGGCAAGGCACAGGGAAGAAAAGAAAATACCACATGATAAAATGGTAAGCTTTAACTAGACCCAAAGAGTTTGGGGGTCTAGGATTTCCAGATGTTAGAGCTATGAACACATGCCTGTTATCCAAATGGATTGACAAATTGGAAAGAGGTGATGACAGTCTATCTTTGCTCAATACTAAGAAAGAAATATTTAGACCAAAAAGAGTATTTTTCAAATAAGAAATAGAAAGGGCTCCCAATTCTAGAGATCCTTTGTTAGATACCGAGAGTGGTTTCAAAGAGGAAGAGTTATAAAGGTAGTCAGTGGCCAACAAACAAGATTCCGGTGGGATGTGTGGCTTGGAGGATGCCCTCTCGAAGTGCGAAATTTCATAATCTGTTCCGGATTACCTCCCATCAGATTTAGAAGTGGCCAATGCTTGTAAAAATGGAGTATGGGAAATACAATTCAGAAGGCAACTTAATGGTGTTCTCATTCCGGAATGGACAGATCTCCTAGAGTTATTAACTCCAATTTCACTAAAGGAAGGAAGGGACAAACTATGTTGGAAGTTAGAGCAATCTAAGAGATATTCAACCAAATCTCTCTATAGGTTCCTGACCTTTAATGGTGTCAAAGATCAACAAATGATAAACCTATGGAAATGCACCATCCCACTTAAAGTGAAAAACTTTATATGGATTTCTACACATGATAGTATACAGTCAGGAGTGCAACTGAAGAAGAGAAAGTGGTCAAGTTCAGAGATGTGTTTCATCTGTGACACTCCACGAAAAGAATGACCACATTCTATTCCAATGCCCCATTGTTGTGTATCTCTGGACTTTCCTAAAAAGCACTCTAGGGTGGCAGACATCACCCACAAAATGTGCTGATTTCCTACTAGAGTTCTTAGATGATTGCCATGGAGTTAGGTGCAAGGTAACGGTATTCATATGTGCAGGGGCGTTGTGGACTATTTGGAAGACCCATAATGACATGGCGAATAACAAGAAGATATTGGCGTCACCCAAGGGGATCATCCACAAGACAATCATCCTGATCAAGTTTTAGAAGCCGCTTTTGAAAGTGAAGATGGAGCCAGCTGCAGAGGAAATGCTCCCTCTCTTGACGGCGAACGCTTGCGAAGCCCTTGATCCCAAGATGATGAGCTTAAAATGCCTACTATGTAATAAGCTAGTTGTGGGTAGTCATCTGTTAAGTGTCGCTTTTTTGTTTGGTGGATGATATGTCTTAGTTGCTTTTGATACTTACTGTAGTTGATCATTTAGAGGTATGAACCTTTCTAGTAGATGCAAGGGCTGCACTTATGAGTGCTTAAGAACTGTTATGTCTGGCAAAGGCTAGTGTACGGGTCATTGGTGTTTGATACGCTTTCTAATAAAGCTGGGTAAATGCCTTTGGTCTAAAAAATTAGGTAGAATTCCAGCTTTAGCTAATAAAATTAGGGAGAATCATATTGATTTTGTTGGTATAGTAGAAACAAAAAGGAGAGTACTCAACTGGTATGTTGAGGTCCCTCACTAGTAATACTAGGTTTAATTGGTGTTCTATAAGGGCCAGAGGGTCTGCTGGTGGTATTTTGGTAGGGGCAAATGCTGTTCGTTTAACATGACTACTGGTGACTTGTTAAGGTTTACCGCTAGTGTGATGCTATAATACCCCAGACCTAGCACACGGCCTAGGCCCACTCTGCAAAAGAGTAGACCTTACGTAGCAACCAGCTTGCGCTTTCATCCTCGTTTCACGCAAAAGCGGTTAACCAAAGATTACTACGGGTTCTTGGCCTAGCTATTTAAGTCGGTCCGGTGAATCCTTAGTTTCCAACATGATACCCGGATAAACAGTGTTCCGCGAGCTACTGATATCATGAATGCAGTCCGTGCACAAGACCCGAGCTACGAGGGAACACCGATCGGCTCAAGGAGTGTTCTGTGGAAAGGCGTTGCGGTGCGAGAGGATGTTGTTGGGAATATGCCCTAGAGCTAATCATAGAGATGATTTGTATTCCTTCATTGTATCCATGATATATTATGTGGTCATGAATATCCATTAAAGAGAACTTGTATCGATTGGCAATTATGTGAATTGTTTGTGAAACTCTTTTACTTGTATGGTTATTCAATAATTGTCCCTAGTCGGAGTTCATGTGAGAACACACATGAATATTAGATCAGACACACGTATTAGTTGATGACTATGTTTCACAAGTCATGGACATGGAGATGTCAAAGCGATAGTGTGGGCACATGTATGACATGGGGCTGGATTGACCCGACATGAGATGTTATTATTATCTCATTTCACATCATATACGTTATGTCCTTAGACACGAGATTGTCGTATGTACTCAAGATTTGAAACGACCTACTTAGGGACTATCAAACACTACTCGTGAATCGGGTAGCTATAAAGGTGGTCTTCGGGTTTGTCGGGAAGCATCTTTGTGAGGCGTAGTCAATCAAAATGGAATTTGCCCTTCTCTATGTGATAGAGATATCACTGGACCACTCGATGATTAGATCAAGAAATGCATGGCCGTGCTTGGGTTAAATGTTAACCCACGAGATGGACCAAATATCATGAGGCAAAGGGAATAACACGTATGTGAGTTTGTGGTGGTTCGCGATATGATCATTATGCGCGCATAGGAGTTGACACGTCTTGCTAGAGGAGGTCATTTGTCAACTATTGGTCGAAATCTGAGTACTCGGGCCATGTCTATGTATGCGTGAGCCCATAGGGTCGCACGCTTAAGGGAAGGAAGTCTAATTCGGATTGGATCAGAATTAGATGAGGCTTAGGATTACTAATGGGCCTCCGGCTCGGGGAGCTGTTGGGACGCCTATATATATATGAGAGGTGGGCGCGGGGCTGGTGACTTAATCAAATCCATGCCACTTTGCCGCCGCCGCCCCACGCCCTCGCCTCTTGCTTCGCGGACCTAGCAGTCCGGAGGCGCATCGCTTCCTCCCCTGTACGTGTGGGAACCTTGGAGGTGCTGCATCTTGAGCACGAGGACGAACCGCATGAGGAGATTGACGTGACGGATGACCACGCAAGCGCACGGCACCGCCGCTACGCGCCGCGACTACATTGACTTCGGCTGCGCCCCGGCGTCTAGTGGTAATCCCGTGATCTATAACTAGCAGTAGATCCTTGGTTTATGGGTAGAAAAGTTTTGTTTTCTGGCTAGCGTAGTGATCCCATAACCCTTCAGTGGTATCGAGCCAGTCTTTGTGGTCGTTATAGATTCGGATGTGTGCATATGGTGATATGCATGGTTGTAGATGAGTCTCGTTCTCGTTCGTGATCTTCTTTGCCTTTGGTCTTGTTCAATCTACTCCTACCGGTTGGAATTCCGCCATCGGAGTTAAGTGATACATGTAAAACTAGTCATAGCGAGTTTGAGATCAATATGATTGATCGAATCGAACCTAGGTCATGATCGGGCGCATGTGATGCGCGGCGGTGGCAGATTTGATCTTCTACCGACTACCATTACGGGATGAATCATAGGAACCATGGGGTTCGATCTGCCCGGCTATAACTTTTGATGCATAACTCCGATGGAGGTGATTCTTGAATGAATTTTGTAGAGCAACAAAAGTTCTATATTCGGATGGACTTAAAAGTGACTGTGAAAAAAATGGCTTGGAAAATAGGTTTTTGCCCGGCAAGATTAGATGTCGAAATCGCCTAATCTGTTTTTGCAGATTTATGTGACCGGTATGGCCTTTATGTGTATGAGATGCATGTATGTAATTAATTCATGACTTGCATGTCATGAGAATGACAATATGGCCGGAGCCACTCATATATTGTCTCATTAATGTAATGGCTCAACGTGCCAACTTGTGATGATCGCGACAATGTAATTGTTATTTCTTTCGCGCTAGTATAGACTAGTCTTTGTGATTCATCACTAGAGGATGCATACATGGATCATGGAGATCGAGATCATCATGATGAAGCAGTTCATTGGAGATGGAGATCCCCAAATGTGATATAAGGCCATACCAAGTCACAACTGTTTAATGTCATTCTTATTATGTTCTACGTTCACGCACGCGACAATGTTTTTGTCTACATACGATAGTGAAGTAGAATGATCCCTCGGCAATGTTTAAGTTTCGATGCTCCCCTAAACCTTGCACTGTCACAAGTCTTGTACAATCGGTGGTGAGTCTATGAAATTAGAGTGCCACCGGTTTTCCTTGACTAGACAGGTTCGTATCGGATACTCTACTTGCGGAAGGTTTGGTTACTTGAACAAGATCATCCTAACGGTTAGGGATCTTGGAGCATGGTAGGTTGGCGTTAGCATAGAGATGCTACCCAACAACAAGAGTCATATGTGATATGATTAGCAAAGAGTTGCTTACCGATCTACCATGTCTTCTAGCGGTGATGCTAAAGCTCACTAGTTGACTTGTTAGTTGTGGGTCTTGAATCACTAAGTTTCAATTGAGGGATATTGATTTTAGTGGGAGTACATTCTATTAAATGTTAATATGTTTTTACTCTATCTTGGATACATTGTCATAGTATTTTGCATTATTTTCATTTGTAGATAAATGGCGCCTAACAATCAACCATTTACTTTTTGCGTTCGGTTCTTGAGAAAGATAAGTTGAATGGAACAAATTATGCGGATTGGATCCGTAATCTCGAGAATTGTTCTCGGGTGAGAAAAAGGAAGATGTTCTAGACAATCCCTTACTAGAAGAGCTTGCCGATAATGCACCTGCTGCTGAGAAAACTGCTTACAAGAAAGCATGTGATGCTGATCTTGAAGTGAGTTGCCTTATGCTTGCTTGTATGGAACCCAACCTGCAGATGCAGTTCGATAACAATCATGCAGCACACGATATGATCGTGGCGCTTGAGGATATGTTCTAACTCAAGCTAGGACTGAAAGGTTCAATGTCTCAAAGGCGCTTGTTGAGAGCAAGCTAGCAGAGGGTGCAGCAGTAGGGCCACACGTAATCAAGATGGTTGGTTACACTCAGAGATAGGAGAAGCTAGGCTTCCCAATTGGCCCGAGTTGGCTACTGATTTCATTCTTGCATCTCTACCGCCTAGCTATGGAAACTTCATCTCGAACTACCATATGCATGGGGCGGAGAAGGGCTTGGCGAATCGTGGTGGCATCTTGAAGACGGCAGAGGCCGACATCAAGAAAGGTGCTAGCGGCAGCCATGTGATGGCGGTCCAAAACAAGCCTAATTTTAAGAAAAGGGGCAATCCTTATTGGAAGAAGAAGAAGGAAAAGGCTAAAGGTGAGACCTCTAAGCCAAAGCCTCCTTCCGAGCCCAAACTGGACCAGCGCCGGTCCTCGAAAGTGCTTTCATTGTGGTAAGAAAGGTCCTTTGGAAAAGCGCAAGTCGTACTTAGCATCCAAGAAGGATAGCGGTGGTAAAGGTACTCCCCGCTGCTTGTACACTTGTTGTTTATGTTCTGAGACATATTCCTCGCTGATTCTTATATTAATTCTTGGGTATTTGATACCGGATCGGTTGCTCATATTTGCAATGCGATGCGAGGGAATGATAAGAAGTAGAAGCGTTGGAAAGGGAGAAGTTGACTTCCACGTGGGCAATAATGCAAGAGTTCTTTGCTCCGGCGTCGGGACAATGCAACTCCACCTCCCGTCGGGATTTATTTTGGAATTGAATAATTGTTATTTTGTTCCTAGCTTAAGTTGAAACATTGTGTCACCTTCATGTTTGATGAAGGATGGTTATTCTTTTAAGAGTGAAAACAATGGTTGTGTGATCTCTAAAGATGGCATGTTTGTGGCTTCGCATCCATTGTGAATGGGTTATTTATTTTAAATCTTGATGATGCACACATGCGTAATATAAGTGCTAAAAAGCCTCGGCTTAATGAGTTAAGTCCTACCTATATGTGGCATTGTCATTTAGGTCATATAAGTGAGAATCGCATGAAGAGGCTCCATGCGATGGGCTTCTAACTTCGTTTGATTTTTGAATCATACGAGACATGTGAAGCTTGCCTTCTAGGCAAAATGACCAAGGCGCCTTTCAAGGGTTTTCTGAGAGGGCAGCCGGACTTGTTGGAACTAGTACATCTTGATGTATGCGGACCAATGAGTATGATGATGACAGGCGGATTCCAATACTTCATTACTTTTTCTTGATGATTTCGATGGAGATATGGCTATGTCTACTTAATGAAACATAAGTCACGAGACTTTTTGAAAAGTTCAAAGAGTTTCAAAATGAAGTAGAGAATCAATGTGGCAAGAAAATTAAGGCCTTGCGACCGATCGTGGAGGCGAATACTTAAGCCACGAATTTAGCAATCATCCGAAGAGTTGCGGAATTGTTCCACGACTTACGCCGCTGGAACACCTCAGAGAAACGGTGTTAATGAAAGTGGCGTAATCGGACTTTCTTTGGACATGGTTCGGTCGATGATGAGCTAGTCGGACCTACCTTTATCGTTTTGGGGATATGCTCTAGAAACGACCGCTTTCACATTAAATAGGGTACCATCTAAGTCCGTAGTTAAGACACCATATGAGATGTGGACGGTAAGAGTCCCGTTTGTCTTTTCTAAAGATTTGGGGTTGTGAAGTTTATGTCAAATGACTTCAATCGGATAAACTAACACCCAAGTCGGACAAGTGTTTTTCGTGGGATACCCAAAGGAAACTTTAGGGTATAACTTTTACAACCGATTAGAGGGCAAAGTGTTTGTTGCTCGAAACGGTGTTTACTTAGAGAAAGAGTTTCTCAAAAGAGACAAGAGTGGACAAAAGGTGTATCTTGAAGAAGTTCAAGATGAGCCAACGAGTCAAGTCTCTACGAAAGTGATGCTAGTGTAGCGAGAACAAGTTGAGATACCTGTGGTAAAGGTAACACCACCACAACCACGAAGATCCGCTAGACTCCATGAGTTGCATGGGGATTTGTTATTGTTAGGCGATGACGAACCTATGACTTATGCGGAAGCAATGATGGACCTAGATTTTGAGAAATGGCAAAGTGCCATGAGATCCGAGATAGATTCCATGGGAGACAATCAAGTTTGGAACTTGGTTGATCCGCCTGATGGGGTTAGACCCATTGAGTGCAAATGGATCCATAAAAAAAGAGAGATATGGACAGAAATGTTCACGTCTATAAAGCTCGACTTGTCGCAAAGGGTTTTCGCGCAGGTTCAAGGAGTTGACTACTGACGAGACATTCTCTCGTAGCGATGCTTAAATCTATCCGGATCATTCTAGCAATTGCTGCTCATTTCGATTATGAGATATGGCGGATGGATGTTAAAACAGCCTTTCTAAATGGAAATTTGGAAGAGGACGTGTATATAATACAGCCCGAAGGTTTTGTTGATCCTAAGAATGCTGGAAAAATATGCAAGCTTAAGAAATCCATTTATGGGTTGAAGCAAGCATCTCAGAGTTGGAACATTCATTTTGATGAAGAGGTCAAAGCTCTTGGCTTTCGTCAGAATGAAGAAGAACCTTGTGTAAACAAGAAGGAAAGTGGGAGCTTATTTGTTGTGTTTCTAATCTTGTATGTGGATGACATACTATTGATTGGGAATGATATTCCAATGTTGCAATCCGTGAAGACTTCTTTGAATAATATATTTTCTATGAAGGATTTGGGAGAAGCAAAGCATACATTTTAGGCATAAAGATCTATAGAGATAGATCAAAGAGGCTAATAGGATTAAGCCAAGATACGTACATTGACAAGGTGTTGAAACGGTTCAACATGGAAAATTCCAAGAAAGGGTTCTTGCCTATGTCACATGGCATGCGTTTTAGCAAGAAGCAGCGTCCTTCGATGGCGATGAGCGAGAGCACATGAGTAAGGTTCCATATGCTTTCGCGCTTGGTTCCATCATGTATGCCATGACATGTACATGCCCGGATGTCTCATATGCTCTAAGTGTTGCGGCGGTACCAAGCTAATCCAGGAGAGAGTCACTGAACACTTGTTAAAAACATCCTTAAGTACTTGAGAAGGACTAAAGATGTATTCCTAGTCTATGGAGGTGAGGAGGAGCTCGTTGTAAATTGTTACACCGACGCTAGCTTCCAAAGCGACCGCAGATGATTCACAATCTCAATCGGGATATTTGTTCACAATAAATGGTGGTCTTTGTCAGTTGGAAAAGTTCCAAGCGAGGTGAGACGGTGACCGATTCTACGCGAAGCCGAGTACATAGCGCTTCGAAGGCAAAGGAAGGTGTTTGGATGAGGAAGTTCCTCATTGAGCTTGGTGTGTTCGAATGCAAGCGGCCCATTGAACCTTCATTGTGACAATAGTGGCGCGATTGCACAGGCTAAGGAGCCGAGGGATCACCATAAGAACAAACACGTCTTGTGGAAATTTCACCTCATTCGAGAGTTCATCAAACATGGTGAAATCAAGATATGCAAGATCACATACGGATTTGAATGTTGCGAGATCCTTTGACAAAGGCTCTTCCACAACCTAAGCATGAGGCGCACATGAGAGATATGGGTATTAGATATCTTAAAGATTAACTCTAGTGCAAGTGGGAGATTGTTGGGAATATGCCCTAGAGCTAATCATAGAGATGATTTGTATTCCTTCATTGTATCCATGATATATTATGTATTCATGAATATCCATTAAAGACAACTTGTATCGATTGGCAATTATGTGAATTGTTTGTAAAACTCTTTTACTTGTATGGTTATTCAATAATTGTCCCTGGTCGGAGTTCATGTGAGAACACACATGAATATTAGATCAGCACACGTATTAGTTGATGACTATGTTTCACAAGTCATGGACATGGAGATGTCAAACTGATAGTGTGGGCACATGTATGACATGGGGCTGGATTGACCCGACATGAGATGTTATTAATATCTCATTTCACATCATATAAGTTATGTCCTTAGACCTGAGATTGTCGTATGTACTCAAGATGTGAAACGACCTACTTAGGGACTATCAAACACTACTCCGTAACTGGGTAGCTATAAAGGTGGTCTTCGGGTTTGTCGGGAAGCATCTTTGAGGCGTGGTCAATCAAGATGGATTTGCCCTTCTCTATGTGATAGAGATATCTTTGGACCACTCGATGATTAGATAAGAAATGCATGGCTGTGCTTGGGTTAAGTGTTAACCCACGAGATGGACCAAATATCATGAGGCAAAGGGAATAACCTGTATGTGAGTTTGTGGTGGTGTGTCTGATATGATCATTATATGCGCATAGGAGTTGACACGTCTTGCTAGAGGCATTTGTCAACTATTGGTCGAAAGTAGGAGTACTCGGGCCATGTCATGTGTGCGTGAGCCCATAGGGTCGCACGCTTATGGGGAAGGAAGTCTAATTCGGATTGGATCAGAATTAGATGAGGCTTAGGGTTACTAATGGGCCTCCAGCTCGGGAGCCTGTTAAGGACGCCTATATATATGAGAGGTGGGCGCGGGGCTGGTGACCTGATCAAATCCACGCCACTTTGGCCGCCGCCGCCACCCACGCCCTCGCCTCTTGCTTCTCGCGGACCTAGCAGTCCGGAGGCGCATCGCTTCCTCCCTGTATGTGTGGGAACCTTGGAGGTGCTGCATACGGACGCGAGGGGCCGAACCGCGCGAGGAGATTGGCGTGACGGACGACCCGCAAGCTGCGCGACGCGCGCTGCTAGCGCCGCGACGACTACATCGACTTCCGCGCACTGCTTGGCGGCGTCTAGTGGTAATCCGTGATCTATAACTAGCGGTAGATCCTTGGTTTATGGGTAGAAAAGTTTTGTTTTTTGGCTGGCGTAGTGATCCCATTACCCGTCAGATGTTGGTGTCAAGTTCATATCAAAGCATAGCCCGCCGCCGGCCCTAGCCTCCCCTCCAATCCACCACCGCCGGCCCCTGCCTCTCCTCGGCATCCTTGCTGGCGGTAGAGCGGAGTGGACCGGCCCCTTCTTCCTCCTCCCCTTCCCTTTCTTATAGCTAGCTACTCAAATAAGATGAGTTCAGTACCATGGGAATAGTTCGGGTGGAGGAGAAATCGGCCTAGAGTCTCGGGTTGCTTGGTTGGGACCGGTGGGCGCGGCTCCGGCGTCGGCATCACGTGGCGCCATGGCGAGGCAAGACTAGCGGTTGCGAGGTGCTGGCCACGCTCGGCGCCGCCAAGATGCGGTGGTCCACTTCACGGCGATAGTCATGGCGAGCATGGGCTTCTTCCCCGACGCCTACATCTCACTCGCCACCAAGCAGCTGGGCCGCATATTCTACACCGACATCACCAAGCGGACCCGGGCGCGGTGCCGCCCAGCGGCGACCTACACCATGCGCGCGGCTTCCCTCACGGTGCGCACCAGCCCGGGGTGTCCGGCTCACCGCCCGAGGCCGATTGGCCGCCGAGGTGCTGGGCGCCCTCGATCTTTGCTGGTGTCGCCCACATCGCGAGTCCTCGCGGCACCGCCCGCGAAGGAACAAGAGGGCGTCGCGTCGGTCAACGATGTCCGCATCCTCCGTCCGAGGCCCGTCTCGTCGCCTCGGAAGCGGCCACCGGCCACGGGCGCGCCGGACGGGCGGCTCCCGGCCTTGGCCATGTTTCAAGATGTCGGCGAAGCATCCGGCGGAATCCGCCCCCGCGGAAAGAACAAGCCGCCGCTGCCACCATCAGTTCAGGCCCCTGTTTTAAATAGCGGGGCTAAGAAGCTTAGCAGCGGCCTCTCCAAAAGCTAAGAAAGGCTATAGCGCGCTAATAGCGGGCTAAGCCATTTAGCGGCTAAGCAAAAACTATGACAAACATCGGGTAATTTTACACATAATAAAGATGAAAACATTATGAAAAGGACATACATGATGCATCAAAGTCTTGCTAACACATTACACACGGGATTTCGCAGGGCACCGGGTGAGGATGACTAGGGTTGCTGGACGATTTGGGCCTGGCATTTAATTGGGCCGAGACCGGCCGACGGAAATGACAATCCAACTACAAATAGCGGGCTAAACGACCTATGATTTAGCGAAGTTTAGCGCTATTAGAAGCTAATAGCGGCAAATAGCGTTTAGCGCTAAAATCATCATAGCTTAGCGTTTCTCCTCCCGAAAAGGCTAAATAGCGCTATAGCGTCCGCTATAGCGGCTATTTATTTAAAACAGGGGTTCAGGCACTGGGGAGATTTTTTCGCGGACCTGGTATTCCACATGGTGGGTCCCACAGTCGGGCCTACGTGTGCAACATGCAGGTATCCGTGTTCTTTTCCCCGCCTCAGCAACGAGACTCGTCCACAGAGAGGATGCGTGCACGACCGAACTTATGGGTGGTCATCCTTATCCTCACCCAACTAGCTTCCTTGGTGTACTTCTTTTTCTTTTTTCTTTATTCTTTTCTTTTATTTTTGTTTTATTCTCTCCATAATCCGCCCACCTTCGCCCTGCCACCTACGATCCACTCCACCACGTCCACCACCAGGCAGCCACAGCTCAAGCAGCTTCAGACCCTTACCAGGCACTCGCTCGTCTGACATTGGCTTGACGACTTCGCCATCACCAGGGATTCGACTTCGAGCACCACCTTCTACCTCCGGCATGCTCTTCTTCACCGGCTCTGTCGTCCCACCTTCAACCGTCGCTTTGCGCGGTCCTTCCATCCGGTGTATGCGCCATCAGGCGCCCCTACCACGACCTCGCCCGGCGACCGTCGGCGTCGCCGCCTCGAGATGTTTTCGGTTGTGCGTAGGGGTGGTAATGGATCATGGCCCTAATACCTCCTTCACAAATCCAACTTGGCCCTAATTAATTTTAGCTCAAAAAAATGAATAGTATTTGAGCCCGATCCTAATAGGATCCAATCCTTAAATTTGTTAGCTAAAATTAGAGGGCCCTTTACCACCCCTACTACTTGTGCGTATCCGGTCCTTTGGACCAAGCTGTTTTTCGATCTTCTACGGAGGACCTTTATGTAACTTGGCTCCTTAATATATAAAGTTTGTTGTTGTAAAAAAAAAAAAAAAAGTTCTTATCGAAGCTGGCGTTTCTGTTCTCTTTGTAGTTGCTCCAGTTTTTGTGAGTTCATTGAAACCTAGGTGTACGTAGTAGTTAGCCATATTTCTGAGAAGTCTTCTGGAGTCTTGGTGGCGGTACGGTGCTTAAAACTGATACGTCACAGAGGGTCATATCCCTTCTGCTGTGCTGTAATAACGCTTCATGGTCTATTGGCCTTGGTTAATAGACCGGGGTAGAATTCTAAAAAACAAAAGTTAACGTTTCAACGCGTGGCATGTTGTTAATGATTCATTTTGTACATTCGAATCTAATGATATCTGGCGACAAACCTGCACGCTAATTAATTAATCTATCCGACAACTAGAGTGATGAGCACACCTGCAGGATGACTCACGCAAAACAACAAGTACCAGTGCTTGACGTCCACGTACGTACAGCTAGCTAGCTAAGGGATAGCCTAGGTAAATGATTTGTAAAGCCGGCCGGGTCAGTGTCCGGCCGGGCCAGTGTCCAGTGCTTAACGTTAGTACTTACTCCTCAACAAGCATGGTTGTAGTCGTCACTGTCCCGGTGATGATATGCCGCATGGTTGTAGTACTTATCTCAATAAGAATGTTTCACCAGAAAATTGCTAAAATATATGCCGCTGGCCCACAAATAAAAAAAAAAAAAAAAAAGGATACTTTACCATGCCGGGATGATATCCTTCTAAAGGAAACCGGATCAAGCCTTTAACTCACAAAACAATAATAAAGCGCTCGATATGATGATCTATCTCTCTCTCTATATGTCTTGCTAAATCACTGTTCTGTCTCTGTAGTATTTCCAAAACAAAACAAAACAAAATTAATTTAATTCAATGAGACATGCATGCATATTCTAGCTTTTACTTATTATGTCTGCAAATAAGAAGAAAAATAAAATAAAATCCTTGTCAATGATAGGGCTTACATTCTACAAGGACTTTCTGATATAAGCTGCATACTCAGAATTTCTTATAGTAGTTTTGACCTGATTAGGCAGAGTTGTTTTTCATTTTTTAGGGGAATTTGTGCGTAGGACACCCAAAGTGGCGCGCTTTGGGTGGCGGACATCGTCTTTCTCCATATTTGCCAGAACACACTACCGTTTGAATTAATTTAGCCCGTGGACACCGAGGAGAGAGAAACTCACCACTAAAAACAGTTGTTATTTGTGAACCATAAGGCCAATGACTATGAAATTGTAGCAGCAACAAGATATGATAGTTATCTACAAATCATCTAATACTCACTTCTATAGAAAACTAATTAAGGGCATGATATGGCAGATTTAATTATTCGTGATGTCATATCACGTCCTTAATTAAGTTTTCTATGGAGGTGAGTATTAGATGATTTGTAGATAACTATCATATCTTATTGCTGTTAAAATTTTATATTCATTGACCTTATGGTTTACAAATGATAGTTGTTTTGGTGGTGAGTTTTCTCTGTCCCTCGTGTCTACGGGCAAAGCAAGCATCAAGCAAAGCGGTGTGTTCAAATATGAAGAAAAGACGATGTCCGCTAGCCAAAAGAGCACCACTTTACGTGTCCTACAGCATAAAATCTCCCTTTTTAAAAAAAATGCGGTATTTAAATCTTAACACATCAGGACTCTTTTCAAAAAAAAAAATACGACAGGACATGCAATTTCTTTTTTGACAGAACACCTACTGGCGTCAGGGTGCTGTGCTCCTTGAAGCTGTCCTCCAGGAACCCATACTGCTCCTTGCTCAGCCTTAGTTTTTTCTTGGTTCTACCACCAAACCCAACGTTGTCTTTAGCTGCCTGGCGCACAGGAACTTCCACCTGCAACGACGAGTCCACACTCCCTGTACAGACAAGGAATTGTCACGGTACGCCCAAGAAGAACAAGAACTTGGGCTCTTAGCTCTTAGTATGTGATTCTTAAGCCACAATCCATCATAGAGCAGGTACCTAGCTAACCTCGCGGATTCGGACATGAAAAATTCTTTCGTACCTGCAGTTTCTGCAGAGGCAGTTGGTAGAGGGCAGCCTTGGTAAAGATCTTCTTCCTGCACGTCTTCTGGTTGCAGGGATGTCTTCAGATATTGTCTAGTCCGTCTGCTTTGGCTGTCCGTACTCCTAGTTCTAGCACAGGCTTCTGGCCTTCTCCATCGCCTGCGACTTGCCATATTTATAAATATGATTCCGTCTCCTTTTTTTGGTGAAGACTTGCCATTGGCCCATCAGTACTATAAATATGGTGCTTGCTTATTGCTCTCTCTTCGATTCATTTCCAGCTTCCTATTCTCCGACATGGAACTTGAGCTTAGTCTAGGGGTTTCTCCAGTTCTAGCAAAGGGCACTGTCATGCATATGCTGACATGTACACGCGCAGGCGATGGAGAAGGCCAGGAGCCTGTGCTAGAACTAGGAATACGGACAGCCAAAGGTGATGAACTACACAATCTGAAGACATCCATGCAACCAGAAGACGTGCAGGAAGAAGATCTTTACCAAGGCTGCCCTCTACCATCTGCCTCTCCAGAAACAGGTATGAAATAAGTTTACATGTCCGAATCGGTGAGGTTAGCTAGGTACCTCTACGATAGATTGTGGCTTAAGCACATACGAGCACCTGCAGTAAAGAGGAATCAATTCCTTGAAAAAAAAAAAGCATCATAGGTCCCACATAATATAACAGAAAATTGCACATATATTCTTTATGTAATCTTCTCTGCTTTCTTCGGGCGCGCACAGCCGCTCGCTCAAGCTGGATTCGGTCAGATAGATGAGAGAAATTTGTTTTTATTCACCACGAGTCGACTCCAAACCTTGCATCAGTTCTTCCCTCTCTCCTCCATGAGTCGTTCTCTCCAGTGGTTGAGTCGGTTCATCTGCATGCCACACGTCGGACGATGAGTCGTTTTTACTTTCCCACTCGAGAAGCCCTAAGAGCCCAAGTTCGTGTTCTTCTTGGACGTACGGTGATAAGTCCTTGTCTGTACAGGAGTGTGAACTCATCCTTGCAGGTGGAAGTTCCTGTGCGCCAGGCAGCTAAAGACAACGGTGGGTTTGGTGGTAGAACCAAGAAAAAGCTGAGGCTGAGCAAGGAGCAGTATGGGTTCCTGGAGGACAGCTTCAAGGAGCACAGCACCCTGACGCCAGTAGGTGTTCTGATTACTATATCGCCCCCATGTCTGTCAAAAAGAAATTACATGTCCTGTTGTATTTTTGGGAAAGAGTCCTGATGTGTTAAGATTTAAATACGGCATTTTTTGTTTAAAAATATGAAAACAACTCAACTACCAAAAAGAAATTCTGAGTATATACAGCTTATATCAGAAAGTCATTGTAGAATGTAAGCCCTATCGATCATTGACAAGGATTTTATTTATTTTTCTTCTTATTTGCAGACAAAATAAGTAAGAAGTTAGAATATGCATATCTCATTGAATTAAATTAATTTTGTTTTGTTTTGTTTTGAAATACTACAGAGACAGAATAGTGATTTAGCGAGCCAGCTCAACCTTGGACCGCGGCAAGTGGGGACCTGGTTTCAAAACAAAAGAGCTCGGTAGTTCATGTCATAGACCCTTTTTCGCATTGATGATGCATATCTTGGTATCTAGTAAAAAGCTAGGGTGCGACTTGTTTTTCTCGTACCAAAAAAAAAAATCTTTTACGTAATATAATATAGCGTGAAATCAATAATATCTCAGGACAAAGCTGCAGCAAACCGAGGACTGCGAGAACCTGAAACGTGGCTCCGCGGCGCTAACACAGGAGAACCGAAAGCTGCAAGGAGAGGTCGCGGAACTGCGTGCCTTGCTTACCAACCCTGCAAGTTTCCGTTCTCCTATGTGCTAGGGCAGCACGATCGATCTGCCGCGCGCTGCCCGATCGACAACACTGCAGCAGCCGTGTGCCATGGCACTGCCGGCCTGGCGTCCCAAGGTGCCCCTTCGTCTTGTGAATAGAAAGAAGCCTACCAGCGTGGCGCAGGCGGGCGGTACGGTACCGGCCGGCAGGATGGATGCTGTACAGGTAGGCAAGACGTATGCGCAGCGTGGAAATTAAGGCCCGGGGGTTGGCCAGCTGGTGCACCAGCTCATGTATTAATTAATAATTATTAAGAGCTCCTTGTTACCGTGTACTCTATGCATGTTTATGCAATTAAGGCCGGGTACAATAACTGGCGATGCGCCGACCACGTCAGCGCCGTGGATGTGTTGGAGGAGAGAGTACGCAGCTTGGCGCTGCTTCCGTCGCCAAGCTCATCACAGAAACCAAAACTCCTCTTCCACTCAGGGATGTAGATTAACACTAACATGTGGTCCCAAGCAAATATAAAATAGTATGAAGATTAAAGAAAGAGACAAGTTATTGTATGAATTGGGCTATAAGCTTGGCTGTTGATGACTTGTCTTGGCTTATAGCCAAGTTTTATTGAACTTGCTCTAATAAATACTATACACTTCTTGACACCAAATTTTGGAGCAGCAAAAGTACGGGAGTTGACTCTGAAAAAAGATGCTAATCGAGTTGTGTCGGCTAATTTCCAGAAAGAAGGAGGAATCGACTATTTCCGAGGATGAAGGGGAATCGGCTATCCTATAGATGACGTCAGCTAGCACACCACGTCAGAAGGAAAGGAAGGCAGATGCGGACTCCGGCAAAAAGGGAAAGATTGGAGTCCAAGTTATGTTTTGTTAGGGTTATTTTCCTTATTTCGAGTCGTGTTCTGTTAGGACTCATGCTAGACCTTGGGTATAAATATTAAGCTCTGGTCATTGTAAAACGTATCAACAATCAATCAACATTACACTTTTCCTTAGTTCGTAGTTTTTCGTCGAGTTTCTTCAACGCTTGGGCTGCATCAGGATCACTGACCTCCGAGTTGCTTATAAGTACCGACACGATTTGTGTCTTAATCTATAAGGCTGCATTTGGGATCACCAGACTCTTATAGTTTTGATACAAATTAGTTATCGATTCACCTTTTAATTTGTAAGGCTGCATCGGGATCACCGACCTCTTATAAGTTATCTTGTGGATTAGTTATCCAGATTGATCTAAGTTTACGAGTTTATGCTTGTTAGCTTTGATTGATCAAGTTATCGGTTGTGTTATGATTAATGTTTTATTAGTTATAACATCATCCATCTGATTGATATCGAGATAGATCTGTCTTTATTCTTCTTTTTGTAATTTGTCTCATAAGCTTAAATATTTATCTTTATATTTGACGAATTGCTATGTTCTATATCTTGACTTGTTTATCTCAATCTCAATCAAACATAGTGGGTTTTAAGGATATACGTGTTAATTTAGATTAGATCTGTTAATTAAGAGATTCTATCTTGTTTATCTCCAACAGCTGCATCGGCAAACCGAACTTATTGATAGATACTCGAGTTAGATTCAGTTGATTAATATATTTGATCTTGGTTAGCATGTATTCCTTATCAAACGCTATGTTCCTAATCGATTGCAATAGCCGACAGAGAGCACCCACTCGTTCGGCTAACATATGAGCTGCACTGTTGAACTTATTTTCAATTATGCCACCGCAATCGATGGAATCGGCTATTTGGCTTGCGCGCTCTGCTTTACGTGTTTAGCCGATTCCAGTGCCTATATCGACTATTTTACTTGCAAGAGTCGACTGTTTAGTCAATTTCTTCGTTATCTGGCTCACAGAGCCGAAAATCATGGAACTGTCTGGTAACACCGACATGTTCCGTCCTTAATTATTGATCGCGTTTATTTCCTTATCAATTGCAGGTTAAATTGACCGGCACGCCTCGGAGATCAGTCACCCGTGTGTCTGAGTTGAAGCTAGGCGAATCGTTGAAGTCCAAGTCTCTCACGGTTCCATCCGGCTTGCTGTGTGTTGAGCATTGACCACATTTTGCGTCAACAACACTTGTATATATATATAAGTGGGGCGCGTTAACAGAGGAACTTGAATTCCCGCTGGAAAAGTGAAATAGATTCAGCACCACCATTGATCGGAGAAAAGGAAGGGGCGTGGTTGATGTGTCACTGGGAACCCGTAGGAAGGGGAGACGACCGGCCTCATTCACATCTGAAATCGCCAACATGAACACAAACGAAATCGTCGAATTTCGTATAGAAAGAAAAGGAACCACTTCTATTCTCTTTTCTTAGGTATATGAAGAATTGCTTTTTGGTCCCTTTAGGTCCAGTGGTTGGGACATCGTCTTTTCATGTCGAAGACAAGGGTTCGATTCCCGTAAGGGATAGGTACTTATTCCCGGCCGAATCCATACATTCGCTGAGTAGGCCGACAAGTGCATAAAGCAATATAGCAATGCTATAGAAAGAAATGCGACAGAAAAAGCTGCATCTGTTGATGAATGGTTATACAATGGCGGTCCTTATGAGCTAATTGTTCTACACTTCTTACTTGGTGTAGCTTGTTATATGGGTCGTGAGTGGGAACTTAGTTTCCGTCTGGGTATGCGTCCTTGGATTGCTGTTGCATATTCAGCTCCTGTTGCAGCTACTACTGCTGTTTTCTTGATTTACCCTATTGGTCAAGGAAGTTTCTCTGATGGTATGCCTTTAGGAATATCTGGTACTTTCAACTTTTTATATATATATATAGAGAGAGAGATAGATCATCATATCGAGCGCCTTATTATTGTTTTGTGAGTTAAAGGCTTGCTCCGGTTTCCTTAGAAGGATATCATCCCGGCATGGTAAAGTATCCTTTTTTTGATTTGTGGGCCAGCGGCATATATATATTTAGTAATTTTGGTGAAACATTCTTATCCGGCCGGGACAGTGACGACAACAACCATGCTTGTTGAGATAAGTAACGTTAAGCACTGGACACTGACCCGGCCGGCTTTACAAATCATTTACCTAGGCTATCCCTTAGCTAGCTAGCTGTACGTACGTGGACGTCAAGCACTGGTACATGCTGTTTTGGCGTGGGTCGTCCTGCAGGTGTGCTCATCACTCTAGTTGTCGGATAAATTAATTAATTAGCGTGCAGGTTTGTCGCCAGATCTCATTAGATTCGAATGTGCATCATTAACAACATGCCACGCGTTGAAACGTTAGTTTTGTTTTTTTAGAATTCTGCCCCGGTCTATTAACCAAGGCCAATAGACCATGAAGCGTTATTACAGCACAGCAGAAGGGATATGACCCTCTGTATCAGTTTTAAGGACCGCACCGCCACCAAGACTCCAGAAGACTTCTCGGAAATATGGCTAACTACGAGTCTACGACACCTAAGTTTCAATGAACTCACAAAAACTGGAGCAACTACAAAACAGAACAGAAACGCCAGCTTCGATAAGAACTTGACACCAACATCCTCTGCACCGCAACGCCTTTCCACATGAACACTCCCTGGAGCCGATCAGTGTCCCCTGCAGCTCGGGTACTGTGCATGGACTGCATGCATCCTACTGTAGCTCGCGGAACAGTGTTTATCCGGATGGTTAGTATCACGTTGAAAACTGAGGATTCGCCGGACCGACTTAAATAGCCAGGCCAAGATGCATATTAATCTTCGGTTAACCTTACTTCAATTTTGCTTACTAATTTTCTTAAAGTTGGCTATCCTTTGTTGTTCCAAATCTACCATCACTACTACACAAAATCTTTTACAAGGCACTTCAGTTTTATTAACCGTGGCAGTTTTTCAAAAAACACCACGGTAAATGGAAAACCAGCCAAGCCAATCCAAGAAGGAAGAAAAACCGCCACCGTTAATCGATTAACCGTGGCGGTTGCCTATTAACCGTGGCGTTTGTTTTACAAAAACTGCCGCGGTTAATCAATTAACCGTAGCATTTTTTTGTAAGTTAACCGCCATAGTTAATAGGCATTAACCGTGACGGTTTTTGTTAATTAACCGCCACGGTTAAGTGCGGGCTATAAATGGCCCACCCACCTTCTTCTTCCCCGCGGCTCCACCTCCATTTTTTAGGGTTTTGAGTTCCAAAACCCTAAAATTGGCCATTTCTTATTGGGGGGGAGTTTTGCTCTTGGATTTATCGAAGGGTGGCACCGCAAGAGGTTGATTCTTACTCTCCTCTCCCTAATCCCTCTCTCTTTTCCATGATTAAGGTGGTGTTCCTCCAGTTATAGATCTAAATCAAAATGGAGGGGAGAAAAGTAGATATATATCCAAATATATGTGTTTCTCCTCTCTCTTTTAGGTGATTTAGGTGCTTTTCCATGATTTAGGTGATTTAGGTACTTTTAGGTACTTTTCCCTCAGTCGTAAAGATGCCATGGAAAAATTTTGAGGGACGTGCATTTAACTCAGTCGTAAAGATGTATTATGCAGAAGAGACATTTGATAAAGATGTTTTGCAATGGTGGCTTGATGTGGATGTCCCTTGTCGGACATGGGAAGATATGAAGTTTGTGTTGCTGAAAAAGGTTGTTGCTACTGCTATCGACAGATCTCTAGCTCCCAAGCGAATTGATAGTTCTAAAGAAATACACAAAGACGATTCTCAGTTCTTGTTAGGGAGAATTGCCTATTTGGCCTCGGAAAAATTTGGTCTTGCTTTTCTGGCCTCCTTTTTTCGAACTTGCCTATTTGGCCTCCAAATGAAACTTCCTTGCTCCTATGGCCTTCCGTTAGTTTTAGCTAGTTAACGGTGTCAAGTGACACATAAAAAGACCATTTTACCCCTGGTTGAAAAAAAATAAAAAATATATAGTTTTATTTATTTATGGTATATTTTTGAAAGAAACGAAGTTGGTGCATTAGTAATCTGTCTATTTATAGATGCTTGGGGAATCTCTACAGCCCCACTAGATCTGTGTGAGGCAATTAAGGATTATATGTTACATAAAAGAAAATGACTTACTAATTCAGGCCTGCAGAAATTGACGGAAACAAAAATCCATTTGATGAACAAATTCGAACTCCTCCCAATCTACTAATAATAAATAACTACTACATGCATCCCTCCAATTTTAGTGGTCTTGCCCTATCACCACAAACAGCTGCTCCAGTGGGCACAGTAAAAATATGACGACGGCATACAAATATGGATAGGGAGCTGCTTTTTTTGTATCTATCGCCCGGTCGGGGCGTCGGGGGAACCCAGGCTGGGAGGCGTCGGGAACGGATGAGTGAGTAAGAGAAGGTAAGGGTATTTCGGCCATTTCGTGTGAGTTGGACTGCTTGACTTAACGGATTTGGGCCGGAATGCTATGTAAGGCCAAAGGAGCAAGAAAGTTTCATTTGGAGGCCAAATAGGCAAGTTCGAAAAAAAAAAAAGGGTCATAAAAGCAAAACTAAGTTTTTCAAGGCCAAATAGGCAATTCTCCCTTCTTTGTTAAAGGTTGAAGTGCTCGCACCGCCAAAGTTATACATGGGAGTGTTGAAATTTCTTTAGCATCCGAGCTGCATTCTAGTGTTTCTTCATGTGAAACTCAATCTAAAATCGAAATTGATGATACAGATGATGCATTAGATGGCTTATCAATGATGGCACGAGATGTCCATAGTGATGGTACTACTTGTTATGGTGAAGGGGCAGCGATCAAATATATTTCAGTGCGAGTGCAAGATTCACGAGAAGGTAAGCAAATTAATTATTGATGGTGGCAGTTTTGCTAATGTTGTTAGCTCAGATTTGGTACATGCATTATCTTTGTCTATGTGGAGGCTTAACTACTACAAAATTTGATTAACCGTTGCACTTCCAAATATTAACCGTTGCGGTTATTTAGAAAACAAGCGGTTAATACCTAGATTAACCGTTGCGGTTATTTATCATTAACCGTTGCGGTTTTATAAATGCCACGGTAAATAGATTAACGTTGCGGTTTTATAAAAAACCGCAACGGTTAATGAGGCCCAAATTCGACCCGATAAGACAATATCAGCCCACTATAGGTAGAGTGTATAAAACCGGCGCGACCACTCACCCTAACCCTAACCGGGCGCCCCTCCCTCTCTCTCTCGGATCCGCACCTCCTCTCTCTCTCACGCACTCACACCTCTCTCAACCCCCCCCGAGGCGCCCCCCCTCCCCTCCCCTCGTCGGCGGCCCCCCCTCCCCTCCTGTTTCCCAAGCCTGCGGCGACGGGGCGTGTGGGGCGAGTGGCGGGTCGGGCGCGTGGGGGCGGTGGCGGCGGCCCCGGCGGCGGCCCGGATCCGCGCAGCCCCACCTCCCGACGGCGGCGCGGGGAGGACGGTGGCGGCGGCGGCGGGGCGGATCCGGGCGCGTGGAGGGCGGTTAGGATGGGCCGTAGCGGCCGGCGGCGGCGGGCGTCGTCGGCGGTGCTCGCGGTGGATCCGCGGCGTGGAAGCGGCGGCGGCGGCCCCGGCCGAGAGGCACACCTCCCGAGCCCGGCGGCGTGCTGGCGGCGGCGGCGTCGAACCCCTGCGGGCCCGGGCCGCCCGGATCTCGGGCCGTTAGGGTTTCAGATTGGATTTTCTTTTTATTTTTTTATTTCGTAACCGATTGCGGTTTTTGGGCTCTCGAGAAAACGCAGCGGTTAATCATCTGATTAACCTAACCTTTTGTTCGTGGCGGTTTTAATAACCGCAGCGGAAAATTAAAAAAAAAAAAAAAAAACGGAAAATGAAATCTGTAGTAGTGCTTCCAACGCCCGCATTATATGCAAAGTGGATGAATCAAAGTGGTACAATCGTAAATTACTCATAAGGCTAGAGTTAAATTTTTAGTTGGGAATTATGTTCATACATGAGGCGTGATGTTGCGCGGCGAGTGCATGCCACTTGTTGTTGGGTCGACCATGGCAGTTTGATCTTGATGCTACTCATACTGGTCGTTCCAATACTTATTCGTTTGTGCACAAAGGGAGTTAAACATGTGCTCAAACCAATGATTGAGAGTGCTATCATGGCTGTGTTATTTGCTACTTTGAAAGTGAAGAAAAAAAGTTGCTGGAGTTACTAAAGCCGAGGACGGCTTTGCTTCAAGACGGAGAGAATGATGTGGCTGCATGTGCTCAAACTATTGCTCCCAAAAATCCATGCAGTGAGCCTAAAATTGAAGCTAGTATTTTTGAAGAGGGACAAACCATACCTTCTATTGGTTCTGAAAATATATTGAAGATTCCAGAACAATCTTCTAACAAATTTGGTTGTCTCTCTATTCTTGATAATGGCAAATTGGTTGGCCACGAAGGTATGCTAGCTGCAAGCAAGGTTGACTCGTCTATTGTTTCATCAATTAATAATGGTCCATCCAAGGAGATATTAGAGGCAGAGACTGTCTTGTATCATGAAGATTCCCATATTGTTGACCTGAAGGAAATGGACAAAACATGCTTGTTGCTACTGAATGTAAGTCTGAAGATGATGATGCTTATGCTGATCAGATGAAAGAAGATGCTAGAATTGTGTCAAAGCCGAGGGGCTTTTTTTTTTTTTTTTTTTTTTTTTTTTTGACAAACATACCTGTATTATAGTTAAGGAAACGTAGAAATACCAGTACAAGTACGCATACGGCTACAAAGGACAACTGTCCCACCGAACTTTACAAAAGAGCCACAAGAAAAGTGAAAATTACAACCAGGTCCCCTGGACTCTTTCCCCTTCCATCTCCGACGCGGAATCCTCGCCACGCCGCCACGATTTAAGACCCCTCGCACCAAGGCTTCATGGAGCCGCGGTAGTCGTCCGCACGAAGACCGGATCGATTCCGTCATTGAAAGAGCCGCGGGGACACGCGCCCGAACCGCCGATCCCGAATCGACTTCGCCCGTCGGGCCGACGTAAAGGGAAGTCGAGGTCGATCCATTTCGCTGCAATCCACGCGGCACCCCTGGCCTCCTCTGCATCGGCGCCGGCGGCGCCACGAGCACCGCCGCTCCATCGCACCCGACGGCGGCGATCGACGCGGACTCCAACACGCACACCCACGCAGGAGTACCACCTCCTGAGACTCGCCATCGTCGCCGGGTGAAGCGTCGATGGGGCGCAGGAAGAGTCGGGAGGACTTATTCCGCCGTGACGCCGCCGCCGCCGCCGGCCTGGCATCATCGAAACCCTAAACTAGAAACCCTAGTACCTAATCTACACCGCCGGACTGAGAGCCGCCGTTTGTTTCAAGGAAGGGAGGATGACGAGCCCACGGCTCCTCAAGATTTTGATGCTGACAAATCTAGTTTTTCATCGAATATGGCAACCGGAAATTCTTTGGACTCCTCTGGTCTTAAATTTGGAGCTCTCCTTTTTAATGAGAAACATATGACAAATATGGAGAAATTTACTACTGCTGGTCTATCTTCAAATATCATCTTTGGCGGTGTAACATTCAAGAAAGTGGAAAATATGAAGCCAAGAAAGTATATATTTATGGGAGTTGCTATATCTCAGTCGACGAGAAAAAATGTGCAATCTCGGTCGGCGAGATCAGCCTTTGGATGTGCATCCAACGGCTGTTATCTGTTTCCTCTTTTTTCTGTGTTGCTTCTGTCATAGGCGCGCAGGCCACTAAAAACGGGTTCGCGAATGAACCGAAAAACACACCCAAGGCAACTAACGGGCCCATAAAAACTTAACGGGTCTATAATCCAATACCGGTATCTGATGTTTGTCCTCATTTGGACCAAAACACACCGATCGGTTCAATAAAAGAGCACAAAAACTAGTCGGGAAGCCCGCGCAAAGCTGGCAACAAAAGACTATATGTATAATAGCAAAGGACAAACATAGGTGCAATGGTAAAGTTCACATATATGGTCAAACTGAATTCAATGATGAGATATCTCAAATGGATGGTCACCAACATCTATTGCTGGAGTTCAGATGTAGTGATGAAAGTGGCCATAATGTTTAAAAATAATTAAACAGAGAGAGAGAGAGAGTGGAAGTGACTGTTATAATTCAAATACACAAATGCATAGAGAATAGTAGTTCTTCGTTTTCAGCAAACCGAGAACACGAAACAGCTTTTATCTTACTTTTCATTTGAGGGAGCTATGAAAGATTAGTTAATAGGATTAACTATAATGGTTGAGCAACCATAAGGTGTAAAATTTCTTAGTGAAAGCAAGGATTGGAGCAGTATATACATTGGCATGTACTGTCATGATCCATCAACATAGCTCACCATTTAATAACGACAACAATAATAGTACAATTTACATAACAGAACTTTTTAGAATTTGGAGTTATTTGGATGATGAAATGAGCCTACCACTTATTGTGTCTAATTTCACTACCTAACAATTAAGAGATGTCAAATGACCTTAGTGTGATGCCAACAGATCAATGGAATAGGTGTGTAATATGGGTGAGCTCTGTCGTCACCGCTCGTGGGCGTGGAGGTAGAGGTGGAGGTGACGATGGCGACAACACACTGCATCAAAATCAATAATTGATCATGAGGTCTCTAAAACTTTGTTTTATGTTGCAACTACAAAGGTTTTTGCAAGCTGAACTACATTTGAATTGGCGGTTACTTCAGGAGATTGAAAACATTTGAGAATCCCTTAAGTTATATTGGAATCTGATAGTGATTAGGTAAATTAAACATTGACATATTTGAAGTATTTATGAGGTTGTTACAATTGAAATTGACCTTGAGATGGTGATAGTTCTCTGAACTCATTTGCATCGCTTCTTTAGATTTTTTAGCAGGAACAGGGAGGACCATAATTTCCTACAAATAAGATAGGTTTATATTTACTCCATAACTATAGTTAACATGCTGATATGAGGAAGAGGTGTAGCTTTTTCAAGTTATAAGAGCTTATGAGGCTGATCTGGTGAAATCAAGATAGCAATTAGTGGAATTGTTTATGGCAAACAACCTGCTAGTTTCCCATTCAAAAACATCCATCAAAAAGGAATTATGCAACAAAAATAGTTATCTGTAAAAAGCAACCGGAGTGATACGTACTTACTCTTTGTTTGAACTAAAAGTGATTTGCATGTTTTTGGACATGTACGCTCGTCAGTAAGACAACCAATCAACACTACAGCATGTATGTCTTCATGAACAGAAAAAAAATGAAGCCCAGCCTGAGATACCCTGATTGGATATCATTCTTCAGTTACTCACTGCCCAAGGACGCGATTCTGAATTAGCATCCTTTACCAACATGTTTACGTTTCAAAATGCTCTGAGAAATCCTGTGGAAAGTAGAACCTGTAACATATGTTTCCTGAGGTTATTTAAAGAAACACATGGTGTGCGTCGATCTGTACCTCTGACTGGCGTAGACGGTTGGTTCAATGTCAGATTGGAGCAACGTGTTTGCCTGGGCGGGGCACGGCATGCAGAGAGCGCTGGCGGGTCCGTGTTCCAGTGGCGAATTCTTGGCGGCGTTGGTCTTGCCGTCTGGCCCAGACTGGGACACCGGAGTAGGGTCGCAACGATGAGCCATGACGCCACGACGGAGCATCGCGGGAGGCGGGAGGGAAGAGCGGTGTGGACCTGGTGCGCCGCTAGGGTTTCGCGGCATCGGAGGCTTGGCTGCTCCCAGAGGCGGCGTCGGGACCTTCGGGAGGGAGGAGGGGTGGCGGAGGACGGTCGGAGAGGGAGTCGGAGAGGAGGACTGGGCGACGGGTGCGTTGTCGCGAGGAAGCCCGGGCGACAGGCGGCGTCCGCGAGAAGTTTCGCGAGGAAGCGAAGGGCGGTGACGTGGACGACTGTGATTATGAGGACTCGGATCGAACGACAGGGGAGAGGGGTACTGTTGTAAGTACAGTAAAATGAGTCTCGTGACGGACATTGGGGCTTCTACGAAAATAAGAGGTTATGTATAGATTACAACTCTGCCACATAAAACCTCCAGCAAGAAAGAATAGATCTAGTCTGGATCAACACCACGACACTGCAGAAAAAACCAAAAGAATAGTTAACAAAATGGAGAAAGATGAGAAGAAGATGAAGGCATATCAAGATCAAACAACGCAAAAGGTACTAACCTGCATCGTTGCCTTCATCATTTCCGTTTTCCAATATTCCCAAATCTCCTCTTCAATTGCTCTGTTCTACTGTACAATTCTCCTGGATCTCCTGTGCAATTGAAGATCACACTGACACTGACACAAAGATCTCCTCTTCAATCCCAGATTTCCTCTGCACCTCTCCTCCTGGGGTTCTGTTCTCTCATAAACAAACACCATTTCAAGAGTTCAAAAATCCAAAAAAAAAAAAAAATAGGGCATAATGATCCATGAAGAGTCTAACCTTTCAAACGGAAGTGTTGGGTTATACAGATACCACACAAAACTGTCCAATTCATGTTCTAGCCTCCTCAAACTCATCAATAACAGGATCCACCATGCAATCGATGAGGAAAATAACAGAATCAGTGCATGCAAAATAACACAAATTGTCTTGGATAATAATATAAATAGTTTTCCAAGCACAGAACATGCTAAGAGACTACACAACTCGTTCACATTCTTCACAATGAAACAAATATGCTCAATTTGGAAAGCATTTCATGGACAATAATCACAAATGAATAAACACAACTGCTTGCTATTCTCAAGCAATTTAAGACACTAATCTAACACTACTTGGTACTGTACTACGCTCATCAAAGATGACAAAAGAAACAACAAAGAGCAAAGACCACAGAACACACAACAAAGATAACAGCCAGTCATTGGATAACAATTATGGATCAGAAGTGTTGCAAGTTTTCTCGTATATAATGTAAAAGCAATCAATTGAGAATGATCTCCTCACCCCTAGGTACATTGTAGTCAACCATCTATTTGAAGGGGAAGACAGAGAAAATATTGTCAGTTGCCATGCAGTGTTGAATGAAATGGCCTAGAACACCATGGCTCGGCGAGGGCACCATAATCATGCAAACTCACCATGGAAATGGATGTGTCAGCTTCTAGGCAGTCTACTACACAACTGTCTCTGAGTGGCCACCAAAACTGAAGAATTTTTGCTAGCAAATAACAGACTTTAAAAAAGAAATAAAAGATAGATTACTGTTTCAAAAACACAATGAAAGAGGAAAACTGACATTTTTAACTATGAAAATACAATAGACAAATTGTTTACTATTAATTAGATTAACTTGTAAACACCTGAAAACACAGAGTGGACCACAAAACTAAGCTAATATGTCCCTGTGCGGGTGCATAAGAAGGGACTTCAAGAACCTGATGACCAAACATGCTCAGTTGCAGCAATCAGATGCTACTACTAAAGAACTTGATGACCTACTAGCACAAGTACTGTCTAGTGTCAACATAGGCCTACAAGTTTGGTACCAAAAGGACACCTCATTTTAGAATCTTCAAAAAAAAAAATCCTAAGTCATCTTCATCAAGCAGTCTAAATGCAGGTATACTAGTCTTTTTTAGTACAAGGTTTCTCAATAATTGGTTTCCTTTTTAATTAAATGGAAAATGGTAAACAAAATTAAAACTTATCAGTGACAAGAATGGATATTGCACATATCAAATACCATAATTGCAGTAATTCAAATGTGCAATTGTCTGCTAATAGAAGTGCAATCTAGAGAAGGAGGCACAGACTGAAAACAAAAGATTCAAACAGCCCCTAGGCTGGGCTACGACAACAGTAACAACATTACATCTATGCTAGCTACAACTACAAGTGTAAAGAGACTAGAGACTAGTGAGAAAGCTAAACAGTACATCTATGCGCTATAGGGAATGCAGGAACAGAGACACATAAATAAACAAAAACAATAAATGAGCTCAAAGGCATAGCCCATGCCTCCACCAAACAAAATGGATACAAGCTACTACTCAAGCTAGCAGTTCAAAATGGATGGTAATTACAAAACAATCAGTGGAGTGAGAAAACTTGGTAGAAATGATATGTTACTAACAGAAACTTTCTGTAGGGCTGAGTACTCTTCCAAAAGGTAGAGGCTATACCACCCCACCTGCACAATTCATAAGTAAGAGTGAATCAACTATGAAATGAAGAAATGGTATCCCTCTAGAATCGAGACTCACTTCTTCAAGTTGGTGAAAGCTGTTGTGTCATCTAGTTCTCCTCTCATCTCTAGAGGATATGGCTCCCCATTGCACATTTCCAATATTTGAGGTACCTTGGAAGACAACAAGCACTACTTTAATGAAGTCACAATTTTTCCGCACACCTGATCAGCAAAAAAAGGAGTACCTCCAATGTAAGAAATAGATAACATGGAAGTATTGAGGTTCGAACAAAGGTAGATAGCAACAAGTACCTCAAGTCGAAGGGTTGTGTACGAGATGCTCTGGCCCTGAGTAATGCCCCTTTCAAAAACCTACATCACAACCTGCATCCAAAGGCCAGAATTGAGAAAACCACAGTTCTTCCATATAAAGACATGGTACAAAGACTTGGGGGCATGAAGAGTTTGGGGCTGCAGTTCTTGGGCTTGGCTGCCAGGTGGAAGCTTTCATACATGCTAGAACAAAGGGCTGCAGTTCTATTATAAGTCATAGACAACAGAGTCTTAGCCTATCCCTACACAGATCACAATTAACAATTTTTTCTATGGAATTGAAAGACAAAATATCATGGTGCTTACTAGCACAGATCAACCTCATGCCCAGATAACTAAAATTAAAATTGCATGTCCTCAGAACTAAAATTACAGTGTTCCACACATGCAATTTGCATCATCGCTGATTGCAATTAATTAATTGAATACTTCATATAGGAAGGACAAATAACAGAGCTATTGGCCTACTGCGCAGATTAACAAGGGACGAGCTTTCTATAGGAAGGACAAATAGAGATATTGGTCTATCTTGACACGAGATTAACAAGGGACGAGCTTTCTATAGGAAGGACAAATAACAGAGCTATTGGCCTACCCCCGCACAGATTAACAAAGGGACGAGCTTTCTATAGGAGGGACAAATACTTGAGAGATATTGGTCTACCTTGGCACAGATTAACAAGGGACGAGCTTTCTATAGGAAGGACAAATAACAGAGCTATTGGTCTACCCCGCAGATTAACAAGGGACTGAGAGCTTTCTATAAGGAGGACACATACTTGAGCTATTGGTAGCTCTACCCTAGCACGAATCACGGTCATTGTCCTAGCTCGCGGAGCTCCGGCGAACCCTAGCGCCCGCGGTGACCAACCTCTTCCACCACGGAGAGCGAAGAGCTAACGAGAGCTTTCTATAGGAAGAACAAATCACGAGAGGAGGGGTAGGAGATGCTCGTGTTTCGGTCACCGGAGGGGAGGGGATAGGGTGGAGGAGCCACGGAGCGGAGGAAGATGATGATGGAAGAAGTCGGATTTCAGTCGCGGTCGCCTGAAATCTATGAAAGAAGTCACATGTGGTATAGGAAAAGTGAAAAATTATACTGTTCACTTGCACAGATCACATATTACAAGTCACAGAGCACAAAGTCATGGTCCACCCTAGCACAGATCACAATTAACAAATTATTTCTATGGAAAGACAAAGACAAAAAGCATGGTGCTCACTAGCACAAATCACAGATTACAAGTCACAGATACACATAAGCAAAAGAGGAACAAAGAGGAAGGAGATGCAATTTACTAACAAATGTGCAATCAAATCAAGAAATGGATAATACTTATAAATGTGATCTATGCTTGGTATACTTACACTTATGACAGCAAATGCACCATCTCTTGCTGGTCATCAAAATTGAAGTCTATGTCATCATGTAGGATGTGATAGGTCATCTGGGTTGTTGTGCTTGGACTGGTAGTCCCCTGGCAAAACGAAACATGCATTTAGATCATCAAATCAGCTAGAATGGCCACAAAAAGAAATGCAAACCCACCTACCACTAACCACCTGCCACTAAGATCATCTAGTAGGAAAAAATGATGACGCAAATGGTTCAGCATCAACATATTGCGTATACTTAAAACTACAATTGCACTCCTAGAAACTTGTAATTTACATTATTATAGCCTGCAATTATGTAACTGAATCTTTTATTTGTTTGGTTTTGTTGAACACAAAAGATTAATAGGACCAAATCAATACAACTACTATGTAGAAGAACAAGGTAATATCCAGTTAACCACAATTGTTCCAATCAAGCCACTTACTGCAAAAATCAGAGCTACTACTATCAGTCTTAAAAGGATGGAGTACCAAGCACAAGAGATATTAAGTATACCATAGTGAAAAGGATAGCAAAGAGGCATTCAAGTTGAGCTACTTACTAACCTTGGTTTGAAGAAAAGCATGCTCTGGCAACTTTGGCTTTAGAACATCTAGCAGAAAAGATGTTGCCTTCCTTATCATGTGTGTCTATTAATGAAAGGATGTAAGCCAAAGAAGCTAGGCAACAGAATGCACAAGAGGCATAATCCAAAAACTTGAACAGGAAAAAAAATACGGAAAGGGTTCAAGTTTGAGTGAACAAATAGAATTGTACAACTACATACATGTATAGGTATCATGTGCAACAGCCAACAGATAGAACTATACAACTGCTACATGTATAAATAGTGGTCATTAGGCAATTAGAGGCAGCAACAACTATCTTGCAAAGAGAAACAAGCACAAACAGACACCCCGAACAGAAGATGCCCAAATGACAAGATATTGCAATGTTACACACCATAATTGCAGTAGTTCAAATGTGCAATTTACTACTAATAAATGTGCAATCAAGAAAATGGTGCTTAAGAAATATAACAGACCATCATGTGCTAAAAGAGATTTGGTGTTAATGGCGTGCCATGCAGTCTAACGACTCCAAGGTGCATGCTTTGGCCAGATATGACTGAAGAAGTTACATTAGACAACTGCCTCATAGCCCGGCTAACACCAACTCAAAGTTCACCATTTTCTCCTCTGCATAAGGAATAACAGAAACTTAGCACCAGATCGGGAATTGCTTTCACGCTGAGTAGGCAGGAAACACAACAGACCTAAGAAAAATGAAGGCGCCTCCAGCAACAAGCCTTTTGGAACTAACAAAAACACTCCAACCACTCTGAAGGAGATGCCTCCTAGGATGCCCTGAAGACAGATTATCCGCATGGACCATTCAGCATCATGAACAAACAATCAACTACTGAGAAAAATAATTAAGACACAATATCAATAGTAGCAGACCGAAATCAGTCAGTTTGGCATGTCCACAAACCAATCAATTGCTGCTCAAATTGCTGGAGCACTAAAATACATTGTGGCTGTACTACTCTGTTTGTGCTATACTGAACAAAGTATGCAAGGTACTGCTCGTGATAAAAAAAAATAGAACTGAACAAAGCATGCAAGGTACTGCAATTAGTATAAAAGGCCCTCCAGCCACAAGCACCGAACTGACAGAACCACCACCCGCACTGAACTAACAGATCCACACATCGGCAAATGACCAGAACAAGGACTGAATTGACAGAACCACACAATGGGCAAATGACTATTGCGGGCACCTCCAGCCAGATCGAGGTCCAGCCATTCCCTATGTCACTCCACCAACACCTAGCAGTCAAATCGGATCTCAGTGACACATGCCTGTCCGTTGGCCACTGTTTGCCAGAGGCCGCAACCTTGTGCTCGCTACATCGTCAGCACTCGCGGACAACTACAACCACTGTAGAACCAGATCTACACGACAGTGACAACCACTTACAAATTTCACTGCTCCAATCGGAGAAGAGCGTGTACACCTTCAGCTCGCGAGAACCGTCGGCACGCGGAGGAGAACGTCGAGGCGCCCACCGTCTTGAGCACAGGGATCCGGCACGCGAGGCTCGCACGACCGATTCCTCCGGCGAGGGGGTTTGGGACAACCGAGGGGAGGCGCTGTCGCTGAGGGACGACCGCTGCTGCCCCGCGCGAGGTGCTCCACTGCCGCTGCCGCGCGTGCGTCGCTCCTCCACTGGGGGCCACTGTGGTGCTGAAGGGAAGGAGGAGGGAATGGTGGATCTGATGAGGCCGCCGGAGGGGAGGAGAACCGGCGGTGGATCGAAGATTCGCCTCGAGGTCGCCCTTGCTACTGTAGCGTGGGGAACAAAGGGAAGGAGAAAGAAGACGCTCGCACACACTGAAAAAATCGCCTCCACTCTGCTTCCTTTGCGGTAGACGGTTGGAGAGGATCAGAGGAATATCGGTCTCAGTCCACACGGTGTTAGCGGGTCATCTCTAGTGGATCACGCCCAAACCCATTACGAGGCAACGAGCTGAGCGCACAGAACCGAAAACAACCAAGCAGAGTGGATACCTTCTAGTAGAGGGGATTGCACCACAAAGGAAGCCTTCAGATTTCTTAATAATCAGTCACAGGTTCAATTACCACAGCAGGGTACTCGAAGTGTGTCTGCACAAGTTCTCAATATCCTTCAAAGAATTTGGAAGCACAGGTACATATCTCCAAATATCAAAACCTTCGCTTGGAGACTTATTAGAAGGGCCCTTGCCACTGGAGACAGAGCAGGCAAGCTAGCCAAGAAGATTGAAAAGACATGCTCCTATTGCGGTCAGCTAGAAAATGATTCCCACCTTTTCTTTCATTGCAACTTCTCAAGAGCTGTTTGGTTCTCAGCTAGCCCCCCTCTCAGGTCATCTCTCCTTCCAATAGAACAGGATGGTGTACAGGAGACCTTGCCAATGATCATAGATGCGTCCACCACGGATGAAGCTTTGAATAGAATTGTGACGACCCTATGGTTCATATGGAGAGCAAGAAATGATCTTAAATTTAATAAAAAACAATGGAATGTTTTGCAGGTTCACCATGCTATTCATGCACTAATTAAAACTTCCATGTCAGCCATTACCCAGGAGTCAGTCCATAATGATATGTCATCTCCTCTGTCTCTTCCTAACATGTTTGCAGGTGATAAGACCCTCACACATGCAACTCAAAGTGAAGTGCAATGCACAAGACAACCAACTACAACTTTAGTGCAGGCTACTCCAGGCACATTCCAATTTTCATCATGCAGGTTTGAGGAGTCACCAGCTTGGCCCATATGTTTCACAGATGCCTCTATTTCCCCGGATGATGGCCAACATGTACCAAGACCGGCTGGGCTAGGCGTCTACATCTTTGATGCCTACAGGAAGATCAAATTTCTTTTGCAGGCTCATGCTCAAGGATGCACGTCAGTGCTGATGGCGGAATCAGCGGCGCTTGCCTATGCAGCTGCAATATCTTCAAAGCTGGAATTGCAACAGGTCCACTTCTACACTGACAGTGCTGGATTGGTTAACTGCCTCTCCGGTGCTAATACTGAATCACCACCAGATTGGAGGATGAAAATCTTCACCCAGGTGTATCTCAACGAAACTAGAGGCACAAGTGCAAGGTTGCAAAAAATTGATAGATGCTACAACTCTCAGGCTCACTCCTTAGCTGCTAATGCCTTTCGCCATGTTGCCTCTTCGTCTGAACCTTTTGTGTTATCATGTTCCAATGCAAACCATTCAAATGGATGCCCTTTGCAGAAAACTTTGCAACATGTAAATGTTCAACTTTGTACTCAATTGCAGCAATTTGCTGCTAATAATATCAAGGTTGCTTTTCGTCAAAAAAAAAAAAAAAAAAAAAAAAAAAAAACCAAGCAGAGCACGCGGGGATCAAGACGTCGCCTAAATGGAAAACACAAATTTCAGGCGACAGATGGATAGGAAAAGTGTATATTTATCGATTCCATGCAGGTTGATATTACTTGAATTGTTATGGCTGTGAAGAAATAATTGGAGGCGTGGATGATATCATATATCCAGATTTGGAGATCAGCTTGCATGATTAGCATCCTTGCCGTATTATTTTATTATTTCCATATATAGGGGTCTCTAGTTTTTAGGTACGTATGGAACTCCTTGTGCTTGCATGCACTTGAGTTTCGGTCAGGCTGCGTCACATCTTTTGTTACGTGAGTCCAACCAATGTTGGGTACTCTGAGTCCGGTCTGGTCCAGGTCCAGTAGCAACTGTTTGGCTGGCCTGCGTGCCATATAGCCTAGGCGTTGGCCATGTACGAGATTAGACTGGATTTTATTTGTGTTTTCATCTAGGGCCTTGTTTAGATGGCTAAAAATTAGCAAAAAGTACTGTTCCAACTCCTGTAGCACTTTCGTTTGTATTTGGTAAACATTGTCTAATCATGGACTAACTAGGCTCAAAAGATTCGTCTCATGATGTACAACAGAACTGTGTGATTAGTTATTTTTTTACTTACATTTACTGCTTCGAACATATGTCTTTTGGTGTATTTAATGTGATGTGATGAAGAGAGAGTTGAAAAAGTAGCAAATCAAGGCCTAGGGTTTTTCCCTAAGAGAAGCAGATGTGGTTCCTCTCCGGTCTATCTTGCCAATCCTCCTCGGATTGTGTGGAGTGCGTGATCGGGAATTTATCTTCTCGGTCTCGCATGGGTTCCTGCTGGAATCTCCTCTCTGGATCGTGCCCTAATTGAGCACGGGTTGGAGAACATCTACTACTCGGATTGCATCAACCTCAAGGTTTTTCCTGATTGGAATTTCCGTGAGGTTATTATCTTGTTCGTGGGATACATCTTCTATATATTTGCTGACTTGTGATTGGTTAGCAAGCAATATTAAACTTCAGTTTATTTGCCACGAGTTACTAGTTATTGGTGTCGATATTTTCATCTATCAAAAGTTTGGCTTGTTTGCATCTACGTTCCTATCCTGAGTACTACCTTCACTACTGTTCTCGGCTTGTTGAACCAATTGAACTGATTGGTCAGTACGTGTTGCTTGGGACAGTTGTGCTGTCGTGGATTTTCTATTCAATAATTCTGAAAGGTTGAACAGTTAATTCTTGCCGTGGATTTCAGCTATATATTTTGGTAATAGAGACATTCAGCATTCATACAATTTATTCTTGCCGCAAGTTTGGCTTAGTCAGCTGTTAAAGAAATTCAGAGAAGCTATTTTTATTTTGTCTTGTACCGTGAAAGATTGGGACAAATTCTTGGATAGCGTAGGCGTGTCCTTATCGGTGGTATCGAGTATCCGGGTTGCTCACGGTACTTTTGAAATTGTTGCTACTGATTTGTGATGGATCAACTTGATTTGCTCGATCAGATGAAATTTATGCCAAAGCTATCTCTCGCAACAAGGCCCCGTGAATACTATGATTGGGAAGATGCCATGGAAAATTTCTTTGAGGGATGTGCATTTAACTCAGTCGTAAAGATGTATTATGCAGAAGAGACATTTGATAAAGATGTTTTGCAATAGTGGCTTGATGTGGATGACCCTTGTCGGACATGGGAAGATATGAAGTTTGTGTTGCTGAAAAAAAGGTTGTTGCTACTGCTGTCGACAGATCTCTAGCTCCTAAGCGAATTGATAGTTCTAAAGAAATACACAAAGAAGATTCTCAGTTCTTGTTAAAGGTTGAAGTGCCTGCACCGCCAGTTATACATGGGAATGTTGAAATTTCTTTAGCATCCGAGCTACATTCTAGTGTTTCTTCACGTGAAACTCAATCTAAAATCAAAATTGATGATACAGATGATGCATCAGATGGTTTATCGGCGATGGCATGAGATGTCCATAGTGATGGTACTGCTGTTATGGTGAAGGGGCAGCGATCAAATATATTTCAGTGCGAGTGCAAGATTCATGACAAGGTATGCAAATTAATTATTGATGGTGGCAGTTTTGCTAATGTTGTTAGCTCAGATTTGGTACATGCATTATCTTTGTCTACGCGGAGGCTTCCAACGCCGTGTTATATGCGATGGATGAATCAAAGTGGTACAACACTGAAAAGGCTAGAGTTAAATTTTCAGTTGGGAATTATGTTCATACAGTAGACTGTGATGTTGCGCCGTTGAGTGCGTGCCACTTGTTGTTGGGTCGACCATGGCAGTTTGATCTTGATGCTACTCATACTGGTCGTTCCAATACTTATTTGTTTGTGCACAAGGGAGTTAAACATGTGCTCAAACCAATGCTTGAGAGTGCTATCATGGCTGAGTTATTTGCTACTTTGAAAGTGAAGAAAAAAGTTCTTTGGAGTTACTCCAAAGCCGAGGGGACGGCTTTGCTTCAAGACGGAGAGAATGATGTGGCTTTTCGGAGGCGGCGCAGGTGGGGTACACTATGAAGCCTTTCAGAGGTTTCTCTAACAAGTTAGGGCCGCTAGGTTTCCTCGAGGCAGTTGTAGGAACTCCCTTTTCATATGGCACAATTCCTTCGCGGCTATACACATAAGAACAGGGGCAGTCCTATACCCAACGTGGCAAGCCCCTTTTCGCTATAAAGGTAACCTCTACCAAGCTAGAAAAGGTCTTATTACTGAGCTAAATTCAGAGCCATGTGACCATCATGGTTGCACTATCAGTCCTAGCTTTTGCCGACAGATAAGTCCTTTTGGAGGGCCAAGAGCATCGTGTTTGAAAGTCAATTGCTCCCTCGCCCTATAGTCCAGGTTGCTAAAAATCAAATTTTACCATTAATTCCATAAAACCATTAGTCATTATTTAGATCATGTCTAATTATGTTGAGCGCTAGCAAGCTACCCATATGCATATAAGCCATAGGTGTCAAGGAAACAAGATATAAGCAACTAGGATGTCCTTAAGTGTATCAATATTCCCGAGTCACAAAAAAAAGTGTATCAATATTAGACACATGCAAAATGATTAAATAATTAATGGTGAATAGGACATCAAGGTAGATCCCATGCTATACTTGCATTGATCAGCAAACTCCTACTGGTCCTGCTGGTCATCAAAGTATTGGCCTTGATCACTGTCGTAAAGCTCACCATCTATAACCGATCATCAAGATAATCAACACACATACATCCACGTAATCATGCACAAGCAAACAAGATCTATAATTAGAACAGTACACCAACAGAGAGAAAACATGTTTAAAAGTCTACAAAATTATTCTACATGTCGTTACGAACACATAGACGCCAAAATCGGGTTTAAAATGGATAAGATATGATGAATATATGAACTGGATGGCGATTCTGTAAATACAGAGAAGTTTAAACGAATCTATACCTACTAATAAAGAGAAAATTTCAGTTCCACCTCTTTTTTTACCTTTTTTTTTCTTCTGCCTTTTCGCCGTCGCCTTGCCTGCCCACATACGTACCAGGCTCAGGCTCTCATTTCTTACGCCCCGGCCTCCAATAACTCAGCCACGTGCCTTCTCGCTCCGTGTAGGGACTCTGGATTCAAAGTACTATTATGGCAGAAAATCCATGTAAACCACAAAAAAGAATGGGGCCTGTCTACCTTATACACGTGTGTTTCTAAGGCAAAAAAAAAAAAACACACGTGTGATCTTTAGGAAAAAAACACATGAATATGCAAAATATAGAAAAAAAAAAACGTGTGTTTCTTTGGTTGTTTTCACACGAAAATACACAGCCAATTAAAGCAACTTACACATGCATGGAAACCCAAAAAAACATGTGCTTCTTTATAAAAACACATGAATTCCTAATTAACAGAAAACGTGTGTTTTTAGCCCACTGAACACATGACAACACTAGGCCACGAATTGTCTTCTGTCTTATTGTCTCCTGTCTTCTGCCTTCTGTCTTATTGTCTTCTGTTTCAATTGTCCAATTTGTTGTATTCTGTAAGCCCACCAAAAAAAAAAAAAAAAAACTTGGCTACACAGAACTTCACAAAGACAAGTACCACATTATTCATCGCCGTGGTCCTTGGCTACACAGAAATTATACCAAGGCCTTCATTAAAACAACACCACGCTTATTAGTAAAATCTCAAAAAATGCAATGTCGGATCTTGCTAGAAAAAAGAAAAAGGAAATATCATTTTACCTGTTCTTGTGAGGTTGTTAGACCTGAGCACGCTTATTTGCCAGTATCTGTTTGTTCATCTTAAAAACTTGCTTTGCACAGCAGCACTGTGAAAACTAATCCAAGGTCAATTTCACAGATACACTTCAAATCACCTGAGACCAACACAGAGCATTCAACACCAATCATGAGCATGGCAGCAGGAATAAATATAAGAGCCACACAGGGTTCAACACCAATCAGTTCTCTGCGCTGTGGTCCGAGCATGTTCATTGCATCATGGAACCTGGCTTCCAGAGCTCTCTCCACTTTATCAGGACGTACATATATATGCGGAAGAATAGGCTCCAGGGCAAAGTCCTACACAGCCACCATATGTTGTTAAATGTTACTTCCATAAAACGTAAGTAGATGGAGTGGATACTTATCATTTCAGAAATTGCTTAAAGGGATACTTGTCATCCCTGAGGCTTGGCACATGCGAGCAAGTTCATGCCAGAATCCAATAGCGACGCTTTCTTGCACGTTTCGAGCAAAATTGACACAGATCCAGCTCCTCACTCTACCACCGTTTACCATTTTCTAGATAAGGCAAAACGAAAATAAGTGGCAAGTCTTGAGGCATAGTACACACATCGTTGTCATATTAGCAAAGTATAAAGCTACTACTAATAGTTAGGCAAAAACACAGTGGAGCTAATACAACAGCTTTAAAGATTGAACGACATTTTAACACAGACAAAAATTCGGCTGGAGGATCAATAGCTGAGAAAACGACAATCTAAACATGAATACCCAACAAAACTCTAGTCATAGTGGGTTTTAACACAGCCAAATATGAGCCCAACTTGAAAATGCGTTACCAAATCATTTGCAATCTTATTCGATGAAATGTGAAAATGATTATTCCTACCAGTCTATGATTTAGGCATTTAGCTGTGAGGTCCTTCATGATTCATGAATAATAAGTTAGGCTTAGCGATAAGAAAAAGTGTAATAGACAGTATTGCAACAATCGGAGATGTGTTGCTAACAGGGAGCTTGCTCATGGAATTATATATGTATTGGACAGACACAGTAAAGCATAACAAGAGGACCCTGGTTTAATCATGCATCTCATACGTACATCCATGAGGAACATAGATTTACCAATATTCAATGACAAGCCCATTTGAGTAGGCCGAATGCTCGGGTAAAACCCACGCCAGCTTTCTATTCCCTCACCAAGGGATCGCCTCTTCCCTGATTAGGCTAGCTCCTAGGAGCTCAGCATGGTGATGCTGCTCCTTTGCAGTAGGCACCAAGCTCAGTTCAAAGATTTGGTACCTACACATAGGAGAGCGAATGCACCAGCTCCTGTAGGTCATCAGGATTGAAGCCAATCTCATCATGCAGAATGTGATAGTGAGTTGGCCTTGTAGTCCCCTGGGAAAAAATGCAATTAGCTCTATCAATTCACAGAAAAAGAAACATGATGTCTACCTAGGCAAACTTACAACAGCAGAACCAAAGTTAAAGTGAAATGGTGGCTACAACAGCACAAGCAGACACAACCACCACCTGTTCCCACCTCACAATCCCACAACCCAAGAAACCACCACCACCACCTCCACCGCCGGCGTGCGTGGATCTGACCTCCAACCAACTCCAAGCAAAGAGCGTCGAGTGAGCTCCAAGGCCGGAGCACAGCACAACACAGAACAAAACAAGAGCGTCGAGCGAGCTCCAAGGCCGGGGCACAGCACAGCACAGAAAATTGTGATTTGTCCTTCTATAGAAAAAATTGTGATATGTGATTGTGCTTGCACACACGTCTTATTTGTCCTTCCATAGTAAAAAAGTGTCACTTGTCATCTGTGATTGTGCTTATATAGATAGAAATTGTATTTTGTTCTTCCATAGTAAACTTCCAACAATTGTCGGTGGAGACAGACAGCGCAAGAAACCCAAACACAAGGAAGAGGTCGGTCATGGCCACGGGCACAGCACGGGAAAAGAAGAAAAGGAAGTCATCATAGCTCATCTTTTCACTTCACAAGGCGCGGAGCGTTGTTTGTTTTGAAAAGAGAGGGGCGATAGGTTTCTGGTTGCAAGGAGGAGGCAAAGCAAGAGATGGGTGCTTAGAAACAAGGGCTGCTGGACAAAGTATTCACAGGTATGTGTCAAGTGAGCTCCAAGGCCGGAGCACAGCACAGCACAGCTGAGAACAAAACAAGAGCGTCGAGCGAGCCCAAGGCCGGAGCATAGCACAGCCTGAGAACAAAACAGAACAAAACATAAACAGAATTGAAACTACTTTCTACAAACCACAACCTGAACTTTAACTTAAATATAGATTTTCTGAAAAACATCAGATCAAGATTCAAAATCTTACTAGGTTGTTGTCATCCTGATATCTCTGAATATACACCCCCAAGTTTCTTCTGCATATAGAAAACATAACGAAATCCCCTAGTCTTGCCAAAAACACAAAAATGGCTGACCAAAAAGAAGGTAGCCCACAGACAAACCAAAACACACAAAAAAATTCAATTCTGCCATTAATGTGGCAACACCATGCAGCAAAAACATAAACAAGTTCTGGTGAACAAAGACCGCTATCCGGATCAACATTATGGGCTTTAAAAGCCATCCTTACACATGATTCACGCCGACACATTGAATATTTTTTTAACTCACTGATGACTGATAACTGAATATTAACACAAGTGAAACAAATGGTGTGTTATCAGTGACTGATAACTACAATTTTCTATATTTTGATCGATAATACTGATTGCAGTTCGAAACATACAAAGTTCAGACAAAATGATTCACGCTTGACACACTGAATATTTTTTAACTCACTGATGACTGAGAACTGAATGCAAACTGAAGACTGATGACTGATAACTCACTGATGACTGATAACTGAATATTAACACAAGCGAAACAAATGGAATGAGACTGAAACAAACAAGAGACAAACTCGAACTGAAAAAAAGTGCACAATAATAAGATCCTGATACTTTGGTTCACATTCAGAAAAGACATACGTGCTAAATCTCATTCAACTGATCGATAAATGGAATCAGTCTAACAAAGCAATGCTCAGAAAATACATAATACTAGAATTTATCAGGACACTATGATGACAATTGAACTGAACAAAAAGGGACTCCGATCCACACCTAGGACAAGTAATCACTTGATACAGGTCTGTTAGATTACAAGGCCAAACATTAAATCAAAGAGAAAAGTGCAGTGAGATCTTGCTGTTGGCCTTTGTTGGAATACAGGGCTGCTGTACAGGTTGCTAGAGTTATGAACTTTGAATCTGAAAGCATCGGCACATTCAGATATCAAAAATCTGAAAGCATACAGGTTGCTACTAGTGAGAACAGAAAACACACTGAACTTTCTACCAGTGAGATTATCAAAAATCAATGTGACTCAAGACTGCAGCAGCATGTATGCTTCACTTTCGACACACACTGTATTCTATATGGCTGTGCAGTGCAGTTCAGAAACATACAAAGTTCAGACAAAATGATTCACGCTCGACACACTGAATATTTTTTTAACTCACTGAGGACTGAGAACTGAATGCAAACTGATGACTGATAACTGAATATTAACACAAGCGAAACAAAACAACTATACTTAGAGCATGCAATTGTCCGTGGGCGACCATCTACCCGCCTGTGAACAGAGCCGATGCACACGCACCCCGAGCAGCCTCCCACAAATGGTCATTAGGCAATTAGCGGCAGCAACAACTATCTTGCAAAGACAATTGCATGCTCTAAGTTATCTAAAAATAGTGGCAAACAGTCTGAAACCAAATTGAATAGCATCGGCTTGCACAAATGGAGTGAACCCTGCCTCAACTCAAGCAAATTAAAACACATCCTATAAATGGAGCGGCAAGCATCACCTAGCAATGGAGTGACGAGATTCAGTTAAAGAAACAACTCCACACCTAAAACACTAGTTGATTATTTGCCTATAAATGGAGTGACAAGCATCACCTAGCAATGGACTAACAAAATTCAGTGAAAAACAGAGAAAAATTTAAATCAAACCCAAAAGCAGTGCTAATGTATGCTGAACACACTAGCTAACATATAGAAATAGCACATTCATACCGATGGGAAAAAAGAAATTGTCAAGACAAATGCAACAAATCATTGAAGACACATAGCAAGGGCAGATTAAAAAGCCTATAATAACTAAAAAACCAGTGCATCCCAATCAGTTTAATGGTTTCAGGCTTGCAACAACCACAGTAGCACCCTCCTCTGAGTTATCGAAATAAAACAATAATCTGAAAATTCCTTCGGATGCTTGAGGACTCCAACAATATCAACAGATTGTGCTCCATGCCCCCGCAAAGTGCAAAACCGACAAAGCACTCATGCACAGATGCTAACACTGTAAGACAAATCACAAACAGGTGGGCATTTTACACAAGTTAGTCTATTATTAGACCTTCAATGCGGGTCCTGTGGGTCAACATGCGAGACGACACACGTCCAGGTGAGGGGGAAGCAAAACCGACTCCATCCACGCACGCGCCTACCAATCCGGTGACAACCTCGTCCTATCTCTAAAATCCCCCAACAAAATCTTTTGAACAGGATGAAACAAAAGAGAGTACGGCTAATTCGAGACAAGCTTATCTATATCAGATTATCGGATATCTAAATGTAAGCTTAGTCATTGGTCATCGGGGAGACACACGAGGGGGTCAATCGGGACTCGGGAACGGACCGGGGCAAGCAATCAAAAGCAAACAAACGAATAGACATAATCCGGCCCGCACGAACATCTACCCGCCAAGGACTCAGATTAGGTCACCCCCATCCTAAGCTCCTGTGCACACACAGTGCTATACCTGCACCTACACGGCCCGGTGCTCTCGCGTTGTCCGCTCGTTTCACGCCGTAGCGTCGCCTCGCCGTATCGGTCGATTCAAGGACGACATATCGAAAGCAAGATTGCATTGAATCACGGATCGCCCCACGAGCAGCCTACCCCTGCCTCAATCAAATCCACACTCACAAACCCCAAAATCCCCCCAAAAATCCCCCTCAAATCCGACCTAGACATCAATTCCAAACAAAAATGCTTGAATTCCCCCGCTACATCCCAAAATCCCCCACCTAAAATCTCCATCCAACAAGAAAAAAAGATGAGACAAGACCGATGCAGCGCAAAGCTCGCCGCCGAGGAGGAGGACAACCCGCGATGAAATCTCCGTCGCCGCCGCCGTCGCCGAGGAAGAGGACGACGCGCCGAGGAGGAAGACAACCGCCCGTCGCCGCCGTCGCCGAGGAGGAAGACAATCGCCGTCGCCCGGTGTCGCCGAGGAAGAGTCGCCGGGGAGGAGGAAACAACGGGGAGAGAAATAAAAATGGGGAAAGAAATGAGACAGAGAGAGGGAGATGACTGCTTTCGGGTCCACAAACAGAGAGACAAACGAACATGTGCTGCTCGCCTTCGGCATGAGTTCCAAAAATCAAAAACTGCACAAATAGGAGCTAATGCCAGTCTCAATGAAGAGTTTCACCTCCCGGTTTTCAAGATGTGAAATTTTGACATGAAATAGGCGTCTCCCTCAATGTACAGTTTCATTGCACAGTTTTATAGATTCACGGGTCTCACGGCCTCTCTCTCATTGCATGGTTTAATTGCATTGTTCCATGGTGAAACACTATTTCGTATCAATGGGGTTTCACACCATTTCAGCGCATGTGAAATAAAGTGCCCAAAGGTTTTACCATGGTGAAACTTTTTCCCTCTCTCTCCTAGGAGTTTCATGCAAAAAGTGAAGTTTTGTTGATGTGGCGCTGCATTTAATGTGCATGAAACACTCATGAAACCTCCATTGAGACTGGCCTAATGAATAGGCCCGCGATTCCGTAGAAAGAGCTGTGCTTGTGGGGCCACCAATATAGAGACACAAACAAGGAAACAATCAGGGCAAAAGAAAGACAGAGAACAGCCGCCCGATCAGAGATCGACGAGAGAAAAAACGTGTGAAAAACAGACAAAGAAACACACGTGTGTCCTTTAGCAATCCTCAAAATTTTTTTTTTTTTTTTTTTGAGTAACACGCCGTTGCGCGTTTTTCATTAAGCAGAATAAAGGTCAAACAACAAAGACGTCACGGTAACCAAACAGTTACCGAGGCGGAACCTAACAACTACCGGATAAATCCTCAAAAAATTCATGTCTATAATAAGATTGGCACAGAGCCGGGGGCGCTGGGCGCGGAGAAGCCTACCACCGATGTCGCAGGGCGCTAAAGCATAGTAGCTACCAGATCATGGGGTCGCCGGTCTGCGGGCGGTGCAGGGTTGTTGGGGCACGGTTGCGAGGCCGGGTGGGCATGGAGCCATGGGCCGCCATGGCGCTTCAAAGACGAAACCACCTATAGAAGATCGCCGCGGCCGTGTAAGGCGACTAGAGACACCGGCCGTCGGCCAACGTGTCATTGGCGGCATAGAGCCACCAAGGCGAAGGAACAAAAAGCCCGAGCTCACCGTTGGATTTGGGGAAGAGGATTGAGTGGACCCGCTAGAGCTCCTCCCTTTGTCGGCCCAGCCGCGCCACCCGATTACGCCCGATCCCCGACCATGCCAAAGCCGCTCCGTCCAGCCGCCGCTCGTCCCCAGGGCACGCCGGACCTGCTCCACGGCCGGTCACGCCTTCCGAACCAGTCACACTCCATGCCAGACCTGCTCCACGGCCGCTATCGCGCGCCCGGTCATCGAAGGACAACGAGCAACTCCGTCCATGGCCATGGCTACCTCCGCACCTGGCCTGCCAACTCTTGTGGAAGATAGTTTACACGGAGGTGAAAGGACAAGGTTACAGTGGTGGTGGATAGATAAAGGTATTCCAATATGTTTCCTTGGATAGTTGGACATTATTATTTTTCCTTGAAACATATTATTTACTAATACTCCTACATAATAAGAGTCATAACACCACTGTTAAGAACTGTATAATCAGCTGACATTTCAAATTAACAACAACCACTAAACAGCGATTTGATATTACACAATACAAAAAATATGAGAAGAATTTTGCCAGGCTCTATCGAAGAGTCCACTTCTTCAAAGGAGCCAAAGTCGGAGCTCCAGTTCATCTGAGTTTCCTGTGCACAAGGTGGGGACTGGGGAGTCAACATCGCTGGTGTTTGGAAGCCCAGGATCTGGATGTGGATTTTTCTTTAGATGTGGAGCTGAGTTTTGAGAGAGAAAGAGGAAAGATATGCGACAGAAAATCGACGTATGTATTTGCAGATAACATATTGAAACGGAGAAAGGCGTTGTGCGGTCCGGTGTATTAATAAAGCGAGAAAATTTCTACTTTTTTTCACCTCCTTTTCTTTTCACTCCTTCTTTTCTGCCTCTACGCGTTTTAAGAAGAATGCACGAATTCTACACGTTTCTTTAGGAGACTTGAAACAATACAAGTCATACACCACAATCGGAGGAAGATGTCCCTGTTATAAAACATGTCGTCAGCGGTTAGGACCTTCCCCTCTCCGTCTCTCATGATCAACACAGTAGATGAGAAGTAGAACAAGTAGACACAAGATAGGGAGACTATTCTTTATTCATCTGAATCTTCGTTATTACAACATAGAGCTCCCATGTATATATAGTCCTGCCAAGGCTTAAGAGTTTTGGTAAGAGCCCACATACAAACGGACTAGGATTAGGATTACTCCTTCTCCTTTCCTTCTAGGACAGAGTCCGTGTGTTTTACAACACTCCCCCTTGGGCGATTACCACGATATGCATATGTCTCATCAAAAACTCCATCCGAAAACCCGGTGGGAAAAAACGGTTCTTGGAGAAAAGAGTACATCGCATTCGTTAATTGCATTGCACATGTTGTCTCATTAAAAACCTTGTGTGAGAAACCTTCGAGTAAAAACTCACATAGGGAAAAAGAGTACAACATTTAACCTTCTTGGTCATATATTCTTCAGGATATACTATTCTTCATGAATAGGTATTGATCTTCATAATTTATGCATAAACTTCTATGTTTTAGCAAATATGATCTACTTGATCTTTGTAATTCTAGTGGTTTACCTTAAAGGCAGATTCAATAAAATATGCTCCCCCCTCATAAAGCCAAACTTTGAACTTCATTGTTCAAACCACACCTTTTCATAAATGTGAATAAATAAAAGTTAGCTTATAATTCTTCTATGAATTATATGGGAGGAATATGCTTCATGCATAATGACCACCAATTAGTTGTGCAAAATAAATATATATTATCCTTCAGAGAAATAGATCCTTTCAGAGGATTATGGGGGTAAATAAATTAATATTCAATATCTTCTAGATAGTGTATCAAACTTATACTAGAGTTTAGATACTTATAATTAATCCTTAGTGGAATTTCAAATTGTATTCTATAAATCTTGAGATTTTGATTGTACAAATCCAGCCTTGTATTTGGCATTTTGGGGATAATTCAATTGCCAAAACCACCATTATTCTCATACATTCTATGGTATTCTTAGAGGATATCATTAACTTCATGCTAGCTTTTCATACACTTTCTAAGTGTTTTGATGACACCTTCACGGTATTTAAGATTCCTCATTTTCTTTCTCTCGGGTCTATTTTACTTAGGGGATGAATGGTGTTTATTCAAAAATTGACTGGTAAATCCTTCATGGATTAATTCCTTCAAGGATGTACATTCATTCTTAGTGAATTAACAATTCTCTTCTATGAGATACATTCTCTTTGGATCGAGAGATGAGTGATATACACAATGACATAGTGTTATTCATTTGTAAAATCATTCAATGATTGCAGTCCTTCTAGGATATGCTCTTCTTGAGACTTGAATATTCATTTAGGAATATATATACCTTAGACTTTAATACTTAGTATGAGATTTCTACAAGTTGCGATTTATATTCTTCGAGAATTATATGGATTTTCATAATCCACTAATTAACTGCATATTCGATATTCATTTGTTTCATTTGCCGGAGATATAGCAGAACATTCATTTCTTCTTAATAGGAGATTTAACGTCAATTGCTTTCTTCATTGACCCGATATAATCGCTACAAGCGATTTTGCCATGGACTTTATTTTTCGGATCCGGGTTCTCACAAGAGAAACATTCGCAATTAAAGAGGTAGTGTTGTCGACAACTATTTTCTCTTCTCCCAATACTCTCACAATGTGAGAATATTTTATCTCTGTTATTTCCCAAACAAGAGATGGTATATTGTTCTACATATCCAACACTAATGATGCGCGGCGCTTAGTATGTTGGATTTCATCTTCATGATGATCCTCTTCATGAGGTGCTCAACCTTCTTCATGAGAATGGAGGAGTTCCATTTCATTTCTATTTAACAAGTATATACTAAACTAGAACCCACAGGCGGCCCCCTCGTAGATTTAGCTTGATAGTATACATAGTTTACTACTAGTAAACACAACTTCTAGTTTATAACTTCAAGTTACTCCTCTCATTTCTAAAAAAATATCGGCATATGCTCCGCTTCATGCTTTCACAAGAGCATTAGTCAAACTATTAGTTGACTTAGTGCGTGATAGTATTCTGCTTTAAGCTTCAAGAAAATTTTCTAGATCATTTTTTCTTCTCGAAAAATAATATTTGGCATTCAAAATAGGCTTTTCTCCCCTAATGCCAATATTAGATCTTTAATAGCATACTTCAATAGATATCCCTATCATGGGCTTAAAACAATTCAAATTCATATATCTCCAACTACAAGTGGAGGCCCATTTATGTATGCTATGATTAGATTTTATGGGAAATATTCACGCACATAAATTTAAACATGGGGGTTATTATTCATTATGCAGTGAGCTAGAATACTTAAAGTGCACTTAAGAATGTTCATCATTCCTATGAACTCGGGATGTTCTCCCCTGGTATGCACAAAACATAGTTTAGAAAAACTATTTCATTCTCTAGCTTCTTTATAATTTAGCCTAATAAATTGATCCAAGTACTCATACAATTAAAAATATGGACCATATACTACAAAAATATAGATACGTAACATACAAGTTCACATGGAATTTCTTCTAGAATTTTCTAATTGCCATTAATGCAAAAATTCCTTAATGCCTTTTCTTCATAAATCCCAAATCATCATAATTATGTTATCCACTATCTTAGTTCCACAATAATTCATCCCATCAAATGGGTTAGTCTCCATTGAGAAAATTTCATAAACTCACTCCCCACGATCTTAGGCTGTTCGCCCTAGATCAATCTATTGCTTATGCATGCAATGCATCGAAAGCAAAGCATTCCTTAGTTCAACGGGAACCATATAGACATAGCATGCTAGCTAGCTAATTTGATTATGAGGGAGCGCAAAAATAGCTACTAGCTACAACTATAGCAGATTATGCTATGCTAATATTCATGCAAGAGTGGAGATAGTTGTAGCTCAATGAGATACACATGCAGGTGTAATGTGGAACGTTAAAATTCAGTCTAACATAATAGATAACAACAAATTGCAAAGCTACAAGCTTACTTGCGAGTTAGTGCGGTAGAGAAAGTTAACTCGGCGGGAAGGGACGCAGCAGAACTTCAAGTCCTCGATACATACACTTAAATATTGATTTAGGGACGGGTGTGCCTATTAAAAATATATTATCCACATTTTCTTATGCCTTTATCCAAAATTACTCCGCCTTTTCATGCCATAATTACTTTAAGTAGTAACTTGCTTCAAGCATTATCTATGAATAATCAATTCTAATGCTTTCATAGAATTCAAATAATACTTCTAGTATGCATTGATTATGACATGAACTTCACATATCCAATGTACCATTCGGTGTACACCATAGGACTCGGGGTAGAGAACAACTTCTAGTTCTCATGTTTGCTAAGACATATACATTTTCTTGGCTAAATCGATCCTTCCAAGATCAATTAAAATGCTAGTATAGTCCAACTATTCATGTGCTTTTAGGAAATTCAGTTTCCCATCTACCCCGCATGGTAGTGATGCACAAAGAACTATAACCTTTGTGGCTAATTAAGGCTTCTTTTTGTGGATAAAATGAATGCAAAATTTATTTTGATAGGCAACAGGCAATTGTTTATATGTGAAAACATATAAATCTAATTTATTCCATGAGAAGTTCACACATATTACTTCAAGTAATTGCAACTAAGAATATTAAACGTTTCATATTAGTCTTCAAGCTAACAAATTAACCATTAACCACTTAATTCAACGGAATTAAAACTTAATGCACCACCATCAATACTATTAATACTAACGTGTATAAACTTCAAAGATAATAAGCACATGATTTAAGTTCTTCTTCAAGAGAAACTTTATGTGTTCCAAATAATATCCATTTTCGCATGTCAAACTTCTATACTTGACAAGCGATAGCTTCATGCTTTATATCTTTATATTCAAGAGTTATGATATACCGTCACAAGCCTTCAAGGGGTGTAACATATATGCAAGCCATATATTTAAAATTATTGCAATCCATAATATCCTGGTTCATAAAGTCTGTCTAAAAATTCCAACTCAATTTCCATGAGTAATTTCTAATGGTAAAATCAATACTTCATGTATTACATTGCTCTTTGATATTCTATATACCAAAGACATTTCTTTGAGAATGTAGATTGATAAAATCTATTTACCATCTTGTCTTCTAGACATTTAATACAAAGCTTCAAGCTTATAGAGCAGCGTTAGATATACAAGCTTGAAAAATTCAACTTTCAATGCAATATGATATTCGTAATCATAATAATGGGATTTTACTCATGCAAGTGAGTCCCACAATGTATTTGTTACTTCTATCGGCCATATACTCATTTCAGAGAGTAATTAAGAAATATTTATGTTGAGTTTACTACACTTCAATGGTAGCAAAATATCCTACATGGATTAAATAATGACCATAACAAATAATTTACTATTGAGTAACTCCGGGATATTTCTTCTTTTTTTATGGCATGCATATTAATATAACTTGGATCACGTGCATATAAGTTTACTACATGTAAACAGTAGCAAGGTGTAAAAAAAATAGTGGATGGTTATTAAAAATATTCTTAGAAGCATCCTAGCATTATTCGGGATTATGGTATATGCAAATTTTCAAATTTATACCAAGCATTCATTTATCCCAAACAAAAACATATGCTAGGAAAAAAAAATATGAGGCTCTCAAGGGTGACAAATCTAAGGTCTACAGGATTCAGAGAGCTCATATACCTTATACCATGTTTCTAGTGTAATCATCCGGGATTTAATTCTTATGGTAACATAGTATATGAAACATGATGTGCGATAAGTAAATGCATTCAAAGGAGCATAAAAAAAAAAAATCAACACATAATATATATATATACGGTTCCCGGTATTTTCTTTTGATTGCACAAGGTAATTATATTCCAAATAGATTCAATCTACCCCGACATGATCCCACCGCAATGATGCCTTGAACATCGTTACCATGCATAGCGAGGGATTTTCAAATCTGCTATATAAAATTCATGTAGATGTGAGTGTTATCGATGTCGGGACATGAGGATCAAACGAACTCATTTGGTTCGCTTGTCAACTTCGGGTCAACAACAAAAAAGCGGGGGTTTTTGAGTAGCAATGTTGCATGTACAAATCTTCACCAATTTATTGTACTCTGTTTTGATTAACACGTGTGCGTTCATACTCCAAGATGGCTTGCCGTAACCCACTTCGGGTGAGCAGACCGCAACTACATGTCGCGTGCGGGCAAATTGACAATACGAGGTCATGAGGTACACCGCAGCTCGCTTGCAGGCGGGCGATGCCGACGAGGCGGTTTTAGCTTCGCATGCGGATGGGTGGGCGGCGCAGGAGGTGACAATGGTGCGGCTGGTGCGGAGACACCGCCACAACAAAATTGACTTTGCATGTCAATTAATCAACTTGCATCTTTGAGTAGTCACCAAACTTCATGTCCGTGATTGGTGTCCCATCGATTATCTTTGGCTCAACTATGTCTCAATCGGCGTTCGGGCACGGTAGTCACAGATTCACGGCTGCAAGCCGAGAGAAGGCATCGGCGACGTTCGGGCCGCGAGATGTTATCGACCCGTCATGATTGCATCTATAGCCCGTTCTTCTTTTCATGATGGCGGGGTTCCGATCGTGTTATCAAGTATGCCGATTATGGGACAGCCTTGATGCTCTCGATTCTTTTTAATAATTAACCATAGGCAATTTCGTGCGTACTGTATATACCAATTTTGCATACTATATGCATGTACGAGTATATAAATTGGCTCAATGAGGAGCACAAGCAATCTGCTAGATGCGATTTTTTTTTCATACCTTCGGGTTCATGAATTCGAGAAGAAACGAAGATCCGCCACGTGGGACAGTTCGGCTAGGCCGTGGGGACTGCCGGCGTGGCGATGAGTCGATGCAGTCTGGTCGTAGCGTGCGAGAGGTAGCAGATCCGTTCCGCTAACAACATCGGGGATGTCGGCGTCGCCGTAGAAGTGGCGGGGCGTCGGCACAAGCGTCGGTCAGTGTCAAGATCGGTGGCGACTTCAACGGCGATGTCGGACGAAAGAGCTTGTCGTGGCCGATAACGTGTTATAAAACATGTCGTCGCGGTTAGGACCTTCCCTTTCCGTCTCTCATGATCAACACAGTAGATGAGAAGTAGAACAAGTAGACACAAGATAGGGAGACTATTCTTTATTCATCTGAATCTTCGTTATTACAACATAGAGCTCCCATGTATATATAGTCCTGCCAAGGCTTAAGAGTTTTGGTAAGAGCCCACATACAAACGGACTAGGATTAGGATTACTCCTTCTCCTTTCCTTCTAGGGCGAGTCCGTGTGTTTTACAATACTATTCTTTATTTATCTGAATATTGGTTGTTTACAACATAGATCTCCCACGTATATATAGTCCGGCCAAGGCCGGAGAGTTTTGGTAAGAGCCCACATACAAACGGACTAGGATTAGGATTCATCCTTCTCCTTTCCTTCTAGGAAAGAGTCGGGTGTGTTTTACAACACTCCCCTTGGGCGATTACCACGATATGCATATGCCTCATCAAAAACTCCATCCGAAAACCCGGTGGGAAAAAAAACGGTTCTTGGAGAAAAGAGTACATCACATTCGTTAATTGCATTGCACATGTTGTCTCATTAAAAACCTTGTGTGAGAAACCTTCTAGTAAAAACTCACGTAGGGAAAAAAGAGTACAACATTTAACCTTCTTGGTCATATATTCTTCAGGATATACTATTCTTCATGAATAGGTATTGATCTTCATAATTTATGCATAAACTTACGTGTTTTTAGCAAATATGATCTACTTGATCTTTGTAATTCTAGTGGTTTACCTTAAAAGCTGATTCAATAAAATATGCTCCCCCTCATAAAGCCAAACTTTGAACTTCATTGTTCAAACCACACCTTTTCATAAATGTGTGTAAATAAAAGTTAGCTTATAATTCTTCTATGAATTATATGAGAGAAATATGCTTCATGCATAATGACCACCAATTAGTTGTGCAAAACAAATATATATTATCCTTCAGAGAAATAGATCCTTTCGGGAGGATTATGGGGGTAAATAAATTAATATTCAATATCTTCTAGATAGTGTATCAAACTTATACTAGAGTTTAGATACTTATAATTAATCCTTAGTGGATTTTCAAATTGTATTCTATAAATCTTCGAGATTTTGATTGTACAAATCCGGCCTTGCATTTGGCATTTAGGGGATAATTCAATTGTCAAAACCACCATTATTCTCATACCTTCTATGGTATTCTTAGAGGATATCATTAACTTCATGCTAGCTTTTCATACACTTTATAAGTGTTTTGATGACACCTTCACGGTATTTAAGATTCCTCATTTTCTTTCTCTCGGGTCTATATCCACTTCAGGGGATGAATGGTGTTTATTTAAGAATTGGTGGTAAATCCTTCATGGATTAATTCCTTCAAGGATATGCATTCATTCTTAGTGAATTATTAATTCTCTTCTATGAGATATGTTCTCTACTACATGAGAGGCGAGTGATATACACAATGACATAGCGTTATTCACTTTAAAATCATTCAATGATTGTGATCCTTCTAGGACATGCTCTTCTTGAGACTTGAATTTTTATTCATGAATATATACCTTAGACTTTAATACTTAGTATGAGATTTCTACAAGTTGCGATTTATATTCTTCGGGAATTATATGGATTTTCATAATCCACTTATTAAGCGCATATTCGATATTCATTCGTTTCATTTGCCGGAGATATAGCGAGAACATTCATTTCTTCTTACTAGGAGATTCAACCTCAATTGCTTTTCTTCATTGACCCGATATAATCGCTACAAGCGATTTTGCCATGAACTTTGTTTTCGGATCCGGGTTCTCATAAGAGAAACATTTGCAATTAAAGAGGTAATTTGTCGATAATTATTTTCTTTCTCTCAATACTCTCACAATGTGAGAATATTTTATCCCCTGTCATTTCCCAAACAAGAGATGGTATATTATTCTCGCATACCCAACACTAGTGAGGTGCGGCGCTTATTGTGTTGGATGTCATCTTCATGATGATCCTCTTCATGAGGTGCTTAACCTTCTTCGTGAGGCGTTCTCTTCATGAGAATGGAGGAGTTCCATTTCATTTCTATTTAACAAGTATATACTAAACTAGAACCCACAAGGCGCCCCCCGTAGATTTAACTTGATAGTATACATAGTTTACTACTAGTAAACACAACTTCTAGTTTATAACTTCAAGTTACTCCTCTCATTTCTAAAAATATCGGCATATGCTCCGCTTCATGCTTTCACAAGAGCATTAGTCAAACTATTAGTTGACTTAGTGCGTGATAGTTTTTCTAGATCATTTTTTTCTTCTCTGGAAATAATATTTGGCATTCAAAATAGGCTTTCTCTCCCCTTTTGCCAATATTAGATCTTTAATAGCATACTTCAATAGATATCCCCTATCATGGGCTTAAAACAATTCAAATTCATATATCTCCAACTACAAGTGGAGGCCCATTTATGTATGCTATGATTAGGTTTTATGGGAAATATTCACGCACATATTTAAACATGGGGGTTATTATTCATTATGCGGTGAGCTAGAATACTTAAAAGTGCACTTAAGAATGTTCATCATTCCTATAAACTCGAGGATGTTCTCCCCCGGTATGCACAAAACATAGTTTAGAAAAACTATTTCATTCTCTAGCTTCTTTATTATTTAGCCTAATAAATTGATCCAAGTACTCATACAATTAAAAATATGGACCATATACTACAAAAATATAGATACGTAACATACAAGTTCACATGGAATTTCTTCTAGAATTTTCTAATTGCCATTAATGCAAAAATCCCTTAATGCTTAGAATAGAAACGTTTCCAAATAAAATTGCCTTCCTAAACTGAATAGAATTGGATAGTTAAACAAGTACACCGTTCCAATAAAATTGCCACGCTTGCTAGACCGAATAGAATTGGATAGTTATAGACAAGTATACCGTCCAGAATAAAATTGCCTTCCTAGACCTCACTACAAGGATTCCTGGCGTTCGTCGGGGAAGCTCTTTCCCCGTGATCTAACAGGGAACTCATGACGGAAATCACGCGATATCCGTGAGCCAACTGAACTCATCACGGGAAAGAAAAAAGATCACGGAAAACATATTTCCCGTGATGCACGGCTCAGGGAAAGGAAACACATATTTCCCATGAGACGGTGGGGCGACGGGAAAGGGACCGCCGTCGGACCCGCCACCCTCCGTCCCCCTCCGTCCACCCTTTCCCGTCGGGGCCTCCGTCTAGCCGACGGGAAAGCCTTTCCCCGTGAGGGCGTTCCCGTGGGCTAAAAAAAGTAGGCCTCTGCGAATGGGCCCCTGTTTCCGTGGCGAGATATCCCGCTCACGGGAAAGACGCTCACGGGATTTTTTTTTGGATTTTCAACCCCAAACTTTTTTCTACACTTGTTGCACATCATATGGCACTCAATATTAAAGTTTGGTGAATTATTGACTTTATTTGATATATTTTGATAATTATTCTCTTTTATGGGAATTTATGAAATAAGGCCAAATTTGAACTACAAGTGCTTCAAATTTTTGAAAAAAATAGTAGAAAATTTATATTCCTCATACTCAACACAATGTAAGGCCTTGCATTTAAAAAAAATAACAAAATCTAGAACATCTTAATACGAAATCATCTACTTAATCCCTCGTTCGAGTGGTTTAAAAATTCTAGAAAATAAACCGATGTGCAAAAAATCATGAAATTTGATAATATGTCATGATATCTTATGCCGAGGCTATGATAAAAAATTGGGAACGTTCGCACAAGTTGGCACATACGATGTGCACAAGCTCCAACATCTACGTAGAAGCTTCATGTTTGTTGAGAGTGATCTAGTGTGATTTCATGTGGATGTGGCGATCAAGTTGTGGTTTAGCTACGAAACTTTTTCTATATGCAAACAGACCTCGATAGTGTGTCATGTCTATTTTCGAGATTTTTTGGATTATTTTGGTAATTATTATAATTTGTTGTTGTAGTGAAGTAAATACAATTTTGAAAAAGGAGATAGAACCACATGAAATAACGGCCCATTTTTCACGAAAGGATCAATTATGTATGGGTGAGTGTATGTGATAAGGTATTTTTGAAGTAATCTTGATCAAAGTTTGAAAATATATATGTTAGGAAAAGAAAGGGGAGGAATAAATTTAATTTCTGAAAATACCCTTTCCCATGAGCGGCTCACGGGAGCGGCAAGAGATTTCCCCATGATGAATGTTAGGGGATCACGGGAAAGAGGTGGTCGGTGGCACCCGCTCGCATGTGGCGGCGGTGGAAATTTGTTTTTAAAAAGGTTTCCTCTTTCCCGTGATGGATGCGGGAGGATCACGGGAAAGGAGGTGTCTTTCCGTGATCCTCCCGGATCCATCACGGGGAAAGCCCAATTTTTTTAAATTTAGTCAACCACGACCCCGGCTCCCCCTCACCCACTCTCACACACTCTCACACACACACGCACACACGGACAGGAGCGCCGCCGCCGCCACCCCAGCGGCGTCGCCGGCGCCACTGCCGCGCCCGGCCGCCGCCTCAGCGCCCGGCCCACGCCCCCCCCCGCCTCGCGCCCGGCCCGCCCGCCCTCGACCACGCCCGTCCCGTCTCCGCGCGTCGGCGGCCCCCCCGGCCGCGCCGGCGGCGGCGCGCCGCCCGGCGCCGGCGCCCGGCCCCGGCAGCGCGTCCCTGCCCCGGCAGCGCGGGGTGGGCCGGGCCGAGAAGGAGTAAGGGGGAGGGGGGAGTGGGAGGGAAAGTGGGAGAAAGGAAGAGGAGGAGGAAGGAGGGAGAAGGAGGAGAGGAGGAGGATGAGGGAGGAGGAGGAAGGAAGAGGAGGAAGGAGGGAGAAGGGAGGAGAAGAGGAGGAGGGGGGGGAAGGAAGGAGAGGAGGAGGAGGACCGCCCACCGTCGTCCCGGCGTGCCCGCCACCCTTGCGACCTCGCCCCACGCCACCCGCCCGGCGGAAGAGAGGGAGGAGGACCGCCCACCGTCATCCGTCCGGCACGCCGTCGTCTTCGTCTTCCGCAGGTTGTCGGCCGCCCTTGATGTGAATATGATTGTCGGCCATCGTGCCGTGGTTGTGATTGTCGGCCATCGTGCCGTGTGCTTTGTTTGTAGTTATTGGAAACCTCCCGTGCAAGGGAGGTTCTGCCGAAATTTTCAAGCGATCCCGTGTGTTTCTTTTATGCAGAGGAGCCCTGCGGGTGGAGTTGAGTTGCTTGCCGAGCCGGTACGGAGTCCCTTGGCGGCCACGATCTTCTTCCTCGCCGACTCCACCGCGACCCTAGGTATCACCCCTCCTTCCGTGTCATGGTCGTAGCTAGATCGCGCGGCTCGGTTAGAGCGTCTCCCGTTCGAAAGAGATACGGTTGGAAGTATGCGTATCCCCGCATACCTATAACCAAATCTGTTTCGGAATTGTCCACGTTTTTTGACAGCGGCGAGGATGCGTAGATGAGGTTGGTTCCATGCTAAACTCTGTGCGATTCGAGTTTGGCGGCATCTCCCTGTTGTTCTTGAATACACGGCTCCCCTCTCGGGGGTGGACGTGTATTTGGAGAACGGCGAGGGGAGATGCTATAAAATCTTGTCTTGGATAGGAGTGGGGCATGGAATTGACCTCATCTACGCATCCTCGGGTGGGATTAGGACCTATCTTCACCTACTAGATGGTAGGATCCTTGTGTAGATGCACTTTGCATTCTTATATTCTCGCGCATATGATATAGAATGGATGACCGTGCTGGATATACAATGGTCGGAGGAGTTTTGGAGATTATGACCGTGAATGAATTAGGAAGAGCGATTGCTTTCGTGGATAAAGCTTTGAGAATGCTCGAGGTGCGAGTAAGGTTTGGTGTCCATGCAAAAGATGTGAGAATAAAAAAAGGCAAAGGAAGGAGGACATGTCTAAACATCTTCCCATGTATGGATGGACGTAAAACTATAAGCGGTGGATCTTCCATGGTGAAACCGGCGTATGAGAGGCGAGGTCGTGAGGCAACGCATCGATGATCTTGCCGATGCGGGATAGGAGACATGATAGATGACTTTCATGCGGAAACTTTGAGCAAGGACTTGGGGATGAGGGGAGGAGGAGCCGAAGAAACCGCAAAGGCCTATTATACCATGTTGGAGGCGGCACGTAAAACCCCTTCACGACTATTGTGAGGTCTCCAAACTAGGCGCCATTTCACGTCTTATGGACTTGAAGGCCCGATGCAATATGAGTCGAGGCGGCTTCACCGACATGTTGACGATTTTTGGCGGCTTGCTTCCGCGAGGTCACGTCTTTGCCAAAGAACATGTATGAGTCGGAGAAACTCCTCAAGGTACTCAAGATGCCATACTGGCGAGATACATGCTTGTGAGAACGGGTGCGTCTTATTTAGGAAAAGAGTACAAAGATGATACACACTTTGTCCAAAGTGTAAATCCTCAAGGTTCATAGAGGTAGACCCGGTGAAAACGGTGAGAAGAGGCAGCTTAAGGTCCCCGTGAAAATCCTCACGGTACCTTCCCTTCGGACCCGAGGTTACAACGGATGTACATGACCGAGGAGTCTCGCTAAAGCAGATGACATGGCACAAAGATGGGCGTCGCTACCATCCGCATACGATGGTACACCCATCGATGAAAGCATGGACCCATTTCAACAATATTCATCGACAAAGCTATGGAGGCTCGTAATGTGCGTGTTGCGGCAAGCGGAATGGGTTCAATCCTTATGGAATGATGGCTGCCCCATACACTTGTTGGCCTATATTCGTTATCATTTGAATCTCCATCGGGCGTCGCTTTCAAGCGAAGAACATTCTTTTGTCTTTGATAATTCCGGCCCGGGAAATAAAATGGGTGTGTTCTTAGAACCACGTGATTGATGAATTGATCAAAGCTTGGAATGAAGGGTTTTGGGCGTACGCCCAGAGCTTTGAAGAGAAATTTCGGGATGTACGTGTGGTACCACTACTCCTGCATGATTTCTTGGCGTATGGGATATTACGTGCGGGTGGTGTGTGCACGGCAAGTTCCCTTGCCCGAGTATGCAAGGCGGCCGTGAGGTTCATCTGGTTGAAGAAGGGTGGCAAGTATTCGCGTTCGACAAGCATCGGCCAGTTCCTCCCTCCCCGACCATGCATTCAGGCTAGACAAGAAGAACTTTTACTGAAAGGTCTCCAAATTACGGACCCAAAACCGGAGATGATGACATCTGGCGAGGTGCGTGCTCAAGTGGAGACTCTTGTGGTCGATGAAAATGGTGTCTTTTGTGGGTTATGGCGAGGATCATGCATGGACTCACAAGTCGGGATTAGAGAGGCTCCCCTATTATGATGACCTTCTTCTTCCACATAACCTTGATTTAATGCATACGAAAAAAGAACATCGCCGAGTATTTTCTTGGAACATTCATGGAAACGGCCAAGTCAAAGGACAACGTTAAGGCTAGAATTGATCCGCGCGAGTTGTGTGACGTAATCGAAAGCAAGAAATGAAGCCTCCTAGCAATGGCAAGAGATGGAAAAAAACCTAAGGCCGATTACGTGTTGAGCGAGGCCCCAAAGGAGGGAAATCCGCAATGGTTTGAAATTAATGTTCCACGATGGGTATGCGGCAAATCGAGGAGGGGAGTGAACTTATCCACTATGCGAATCCTTGAGCTCAAGAGTCATGACTACCACATATGGATGGAGGCGGCTTCTTCGGTGATGCTTCGAGGCTATGTCCCCGATCATGTGCGGCATGTGATGGTAGAGTTGAGCAATTTCTTTCGGCGACTTTGTGCTAAAGAGTTATCTCGGACCACACTAGAAGAAATGGAAAAATTGCTTTTGTGTTGGTGCGTAAGTTGGAGAAGATATTTCCGCCCGGGCTTATTCGTTCCGATGGTGCATTTGATTTTGCACCTTCCATATCTTTCCCGTGAACATTGCGTGGGCTCACGGGAAAGGGCCCCCAAATCCCGTGAGCTCGGCCGATTCGCCACGAGATATCGGGTGAAAACGCCGTTTCCTCGCAACAGGCCATGTAGGCGAAACGGGTTCTCACCCTCCCCGTTGGCGGCGCCCCCGGTAACCATATCCCGTGAGCTAAGGAGGATCACGGGATAGGATATCCCGTGAACATCCTCTCGTGTTCACGGAAAGGGAGATTTCGGTCCCTTCTTTCCCGTCATGGATATCCCGTCTGTTATTCACGGGATATCCTTTCCCATCTATAAATTGCCCTATCCCGTGAGCGTTGTGCTCACGGAAATCGCAGGAATCGGTAGTGCCTTTGGATAGTTATAAACAAGTATATATATATATATACGAGGCACCATGTCGGGTTCTCAACTATTTATGTTATCGTCTTTTGTGACAACTAGTGTTGACACAAACTAGGTTTGCACCAACACACCGGTAGGGCTTTGGGCCACGAGGTTGCAAACAACCCGTAACGTCGACAAGGATCACAACTTGATCACCCAAACCTGATCAAGAGAACGGTAGGAGCAATGTAGAACTTGATCTCGGTGAAAACGGCCGGGAACGCCCTACGGAAGGATCCGTGAGAACGCGACGCGAAGGATCTTCTAGGATCGGCAAGGCCACCTAGAACGCCAACGAAATTCGCCGAGAACATCATTTGGACGACAAGTTTAGGGTTGGAAAAGGGTAAAAGTAAGGTTTAGGGTTTGTTTTGATCGATTGGATGTAGATGAGATCAAATCGGCCATGAGCCTCTCAATATATAGAGAGGGGGTGGTCTTATCCCCTTAGGAACCACATTAGATATGTTTCCAATTGTCAAACCTTTCCAAAAACTGAATAGAAACCAGATCAGTTCGGAACAGGCAAAACCCGACATGCGCCGGACGCCCGTTATAGGAGCGTCGGGCGTGTCGGCCTGCGCGGGCCTTGATCGAAGAAGGCTGCAACGGTGCACCATCGTGCCATTTGCGGCCGGGCCGGCGCGAGGTGTGCGTCCGATGCCGCGTCGGATACGAACCCGAGAGGTACGCAAATCAAGGCACCGCCAGACGCCCATCTTTCGGACCGCCGGGCGTGCACGCGGCGTCGGCGTCGGGCGTGTTCCACACCTTCGATCGGGGCGCCGGAGCATCCGGCGCTCTTCCTTCGAACGCACCCGATCCAGGTCCCAGCGTCCGGCGCGCACGAGCTCCGTCTCGCTGACTTCTTTGCCAAATCTTTCAATCTTTTGACCTCACGGTTGCACTCGAACATGTCCATGCCCCTTTTGACACGTCTAAGTCACCAAAAATATAATAGGACATTTTTGGGTTTCAACATATGCCCCCTGTTTTCAGGCGAGGGACGTACGAACCTGAAAACAAAGACAAGAAAACCGAAAACAACGAATGCCCATCATATCGGCTGTCCAGCGACTAAGGGCAATACTAAGTATCGGCCATTTTTGTTCTAAGCGCGATGCATGCATCGGCCATTGTTTGGAGAGTGCTAGGCCTCTTGCCAAACACTAGGAAAATATTTTAAGATATCTCCCGTTAATTGCCTTCGTTTGGCGTTCTCCACTGGTTGACTCAAGCACATATGAGTTCCCAAAAATTACCTTGATCACTTTGTAAGGACCTTTCCAATTAGGTGACCACTTGTCCGAATTGATTGCTCTTCGTTCCTATCGGTAATATAGTTTGCCATACTAAGTCACCAATTTGGAATGATTTGCTCTTGACTTTTTTGTTGTAGGCTCTTGCAACACGGGCTTTGTTCTTTTCTATCTCCTTTAGAGCTTTTATTCTCTTGTCGGTCACCTCGTCGATATTGTCCATCATCAAATCATGATACACAACGAGAGATAAATCATTTTGCTTAGCAAACCTGTATGCATCTAAATTTACCTCAACAGGCAACACAACTTCTTGACCATATACCAGCTCATAAGGAGTGACTTTAGTAGCACCATGCCTCGATATGCGATGAGCCCATAATGCTTCCGACAAGACTTCATGCCACCTTCTTGGATGGTCATCTATCTTCTTCTTAATAAGCTTAATCAAGGTCTTGTTACTAGATTCCGCTTGACCATTGGCTTGAGCATAATAGGGAGATGAATTGAGCATCTTGATCTTATATGATTTGGCAAAATCCTTTACCTCCTTCGCCATAAATGACATTCCTTGATCCGTAGTTTATGTCTGAGGAATGCCGAATCTATGAATAATATGCTCAGTGATGAACTCAATTACCTCTTTATGTGTCATGTTCTTCAAAGGCATCGCTTCCGACCATTTAGTGAAGTAGTCGGTAGCAACCAAGACGAACTTATGTCCTTTTGAAGATAGAGGATAAATTTGACCAATGAAGTCTAGCCCCCAACCATGAAAAGGCCATGGCTTGATAATAGGATGAAGCATAGCGGCAGGCACCCGTTGAATATTTCCAAACCGTTGACACTCTTCACATCCTTTGTAGTAGCGGAAACAATCGGCCATCATAGTAGGCCAATAAAAACCAGCCCGTCTCAATAGCCATTTCATCTTTGGAGCCGATTGATGCGCACCACAAATGCCTTCATGAACTTCTCCCATAGCCACTCTTGCTTGATCAGCCCCTAGGCACTTTAATAACAAGTCTTCGGCGGTTTTCTGATAAAGCTCACCATTATGCAAGGTATACTTGAAAGTGAGCCGCCGAATATTCTTGTCAACTTTAATGCTAGGATCCTGCAAAAAAAAAAAAAAGACAATAGAGGAGTCCTCCAATCTTCTAAATCAGTAGTACTACCATTGTCTAAAATAGAAATAGACCGATTCAAAAGAATTTTATAGCAATGTTTAGTGTTACGGTCCGAAGATGGTGTGTGACCGACTTGACTAGTCGGGTTGGCGAATTTGCCGCCTTTGTACCCAAAACATGCAAATTTTCATGCATCGGCAAACATTGTAGATGAAAGTACCCCTCCTCCACATTAAAGCCGGATGCACGTTGAGCAAGCAAGTTTGCTCTTTGCATAAATTTTAAATGCAAGTAATTCTCTTACGCAATATAACCGGAAGGTCGTTGAGCAAGCAAATTAGCCTTATGATTCTCTTCTCTTGGAATATGCCGAATCTTAAATTTGGCGAATTTACCAATTAAATCAAGGCAAGCATTGAGGCGAGCACGAAGTGATCCATCTAAACATTGACACTCACCAAAGCAACTTGTTGCACCACAAGTAATGAATCACCGTAAGCTTCCACATGATCAACCCCCATAGCTTCTAACATGATCAACCCGAACAAAAGAGCCTCATAATCGGTTTGATTGTTAGTACAATGAAAGTCTAATCGGCATGACATTGGATTTTCAGCACCATAAGGATTAACAATGACAATACCAACTCCAGCGCCACCTTTGCACACCGATCCATCAAAATATAATCTCCGGGGGTGATAGTGTAGTAATCCACCTCGTAATCCATATTTATGCTATGCTCAATGATCAAATCAGCAAGAACCTGACCCTAAGAATTTCTGCAAATCCTTTTTGCATTGAGGCGCCTGAACTGCCTTGATCTTTGCTATCCTCTTGGGATCGACCTCTATGCCTTTGTCATGAATTATAAATCCAAGAAACTTTCCGGCCGACACTCCAAAAGCACACTTGAGTGGATTCATCTTCAAACCGTAATAGCGCATTGTTGACACCTGTTATAGCATAATATTACTAGTCAACTAAACATAAATAAGGGCTTAAAATGAATATCAACATAAGTCTAGGGGTTTAACTAACATAATTCCATGAGCTTTGGTGATTTATATCTTTTCAGGGATTAAGCAGATAAAAGCAGAGTAGAACAGTGAGAATCCGAAGAGTTTACATCCCATACGATGACAAGACTTAACCGTGAAGTAACTCAACCTAAAATGTGGACTAAAACACTCTAGAAGATACGAGAAGACACCAGGAGAAACCTGACACGATTTGGCCACAAGACCCTGGCGGCCGCCAGGGCAATTTAGGGCGGCCGCCAGGCTATTTCAGCCAATCAGCTTCAACTTTTTATGTCAGTTTACCACCGACCTTGAGGTTGTATCTATACCGTTATTGAAGGTCGGTTTGATCCAATGGTCATCATTCATCGCCAAGGCCTATATAAGAAGACCCCCAGACCCAGGGGGTTAAACCCTAACTATTCTATTCATTATCTCTTGACCTGTTGGTCATAGAGGTGTCCCAATGTGAGGACAACCTCTCCTCTCTAGTTCCAATCTATATTAGAAGATCATGTAGAACTAGAAGTATTAGAGTGATTTGAAGAGCAAAAGCATATCAAGTTGAGAGATTAGATGCGTAGTACCCCAAGAGAGTGACTAGATCTAGTCTTGAGAACTAAATAGTGGGTGGAGGAGAAGAAGGGGAAGCACCGGACCTGTCGGTGACTCCTCTATGCTTGTACCTCTAGGATCAAGGGCCTCATGGCACTTGATCCTAAGACTTCTATGGTGGATCAACTTCTTGTTTGAGTAAGTAATCGTGTTCTTATTGTTCTTATTGTTCATAACTCTTATTTGAGTACTTTAATCTATGGGAATCTATAGATTAGAGGAGTATGCTTAGGTTTTGGCGTGGTGCTTAGATCGAGGTTGCTTGTGAATGCACCCTACATTCCGGGACATGTGGTAGCTCGTGGTAGTGACAGTACCATTGATTCCTTTAGAGTCCACCCCCTGAATGATAGGCCAAGCAGGACCATGTTGCTGGAGGATTGCATGCTTCGTCCATGTTTTCCTTTGAGTAGCGTCCCCCTAAGACAATGTCAACATAGCTTATAAGGATAAAAACTAGACAACCGTAGGAATCTCCTTATCTCTTTATTCTCTCCAGTTCCTTGATTGCTGCTCAGGGATTAGTTATATGCCTCGGTTATCCTCACACCATCCTCCCTGTGGATTCGATATTAAAACCCTCTCCCGGGTGAAATGCTCACCAATATCCGTTAAACTAATGAGACTATTATAAATATTTCAGAGGCTTATCAAATACCAACAAGCATTTAAGCGCCGTTGCGAGGGAGAATGGTTCCGAGAAAACATTGAGTATAACTAATCTTGTACCATACCTTAGTGTAGTTTTTTTTTTTATATTTTCTTTTCTTTTTATATCTTTATGGGATCTTCGGATTCCACACCTATCCTTATGCTGCACCCATAAGCACAAGCTTCAGGCCACTAGAATCTTTAGAACCTATCCTATCACCTGGCTATGAGCTGTGCCTAAGGTTGGTTTAAATGATCATGAAACAACCCATTATAGGAGAGAATTCTAAAGTTAACCTCAGGCCAAATCCTATCCTTTAAAAAGGATAATGTATTTGGGTCTCATCCTA